>CAJVSB020000081.1:0-600000 GCA_911865555.2 Thlaspi arvense
GATTCCATGGGCTTTTTTTGGCATGTTTGGACGGGTTTTTTACACTGAGAAAATCGCGATAACCACGTCCCGAAATGATCGAATCGGAAAACTGTAATTTGGTAATGTAAAAGAAAAACGGCCGAGAAAAGGGTCTGACAGCGGAATTTGGGGATTTTAAAACTCCGCCCGGGTCTTAATACCTTGGGCAAGCCGAATAGGCAACTCTTGGGGCGTTCCGAAAAGGTGCCTGACGGCGGCATGGTTTTCCATACGGTCCATTAAGTTACGTCGTTCCAAAGGTACGACTGTTATTGTTCGAAGACAGAAGAAAAAGAAAGGAAAAAAGCAAAAGAAAAGTATAACTAAAAACAGAGGGTTGCAACACGAGGACTTCTCCGGGTAGGTCACCCAACCTAGTACTACTATCGCCCAAGCACGCATAACTGCGCAGTTCTGAAATGGGATCCGGTGCAATTAGTGCTAGTATGATCGCACCCGTTACTACATGTATCGCCATCACTAATATGCTTTTGCGCTGACTCATGGCCCTCTTTTGCCGTGGACCCACTATGATTCATAGGGCTTTTTGGGCATGCTTTGTTACGGTTTTTACAACTGATAAAATCGCGATATACCACTTCCGAAATTGGATTCGAATCGGAACCTGGTAATTTGGTATGTAAAAGAAAACGGCCCAGAAAAGGGTCTAAACACGCGGAATTTGGGATTTTAAAACTCAGCCATGGTCTTTAAGACCTTGGTCAAGCCGAAGAGCACTCCTGGGCTTTCCGAATAAGGTGCTGACGGCGCGGTGGTTCCATACAGTCCGGAATTCATCGTTCCAAAGGTGCGATGTTTTTTTCGAAACGAAGAAAGGAGAAGCAAAAGAAAAAACCAAAAAGGTCAACACAGACTTTCCCCTGAGGTCACCCATCCTAGTATTACTCTCGCCCAGGCACCGCTTAACATGCGGAGTTCTATGGGATCCGGTGCATTAGTGCTGGTATGACTCGCAACCCATTGAGTACTTGTAACGCAAATCGCTAATATGCCTTTTGGCGCTGACTCCTGGGCCCTCGTTGTGCGCGTGGATCCACCGTGATTCATGGGCTTTTTTGGTCATGCTTGGAACGGTCTTTTTTTACAACCACCATTTTATAGCTTCCCAACAACAAAAAGAGAAAAACTGGAGAAATCGCGATAACCATGTCCGAGAATGATCGAATCGGAACTGTAATTGGGTAATTTTAAAAGACAACAGCACCGGGGAGAAAAGGGTTCTAAACAGCGGAATTTGAGAGGATTTTAGAACTCACCCATGGTCTTTGGTAAGCCATTGAGGGCACGTCTAAAGAGCACTCTTGTGGCTTTACCGAAAAAATGGCTGATCTGCACGGCGTGGTTCTATACGGTCCAGGAATTTACGTCGTTCCCAAGGTACGTGTTTTTTTTTCGAAGACGGAAGAAAAAGAGAGAAGCAAAAGACAAAGCTAAAAAAGTGGGTGCCAACACGAGGACATCTTCCCGGTAGGTCACCCTCCTAGTACTAGACTCTCGCCCAACCTACGCATAAATGCGGAGTTCTGATGGGATCTGGTGCAGTAGTGATGGTATGATCCACCCTTTATTAAATGGAACGCAATCGCTAATATGCTTTTTGCCACTGGACACATGGCCTACTTTTGGGCGTGGACCCCACTTTATTTCATGGGCTTTGATGGGCGATTCTCGTACGGGCTTTTTACACTAAGAAGAATCGATCGCGATAAACACGTCCGAAATGATCGAATCGGAACCTGTAAATTTGTATTTAAAGAAAACGTGCCGAGAAAGAGATTTAAACAGCGTAATTTGATGATTTTAGAACTCTACCCAGGGTCCTTAAGACCTTTGGGCAGGTAGGGCACGAAGAGCACTCTTGGTGCTTTCCGAAAAGGTGCTTGACGGCGGCGTGGTTCCATATCGTTCCCCCAGACAGTTAACGTCGGTCAAAGGGTACGATGTTATTTTCGAAGACGGAATAAAAAGACAGACGCAGAAAGCAAAACTAAAAAAGGGGTACAACACAGATGACTTTCCCGTAGGTCACCCAACACTTTACTCTCGCGTACTCTCGCCGAAGCACGCTTCACTGCGGAGTTGCTCAGGTGATACTTTGCATTTAGTTCTGGTATGAATCGCGCCCCATTCTACAATGTAACGTGTAATCGCTAATATGCATTTTGCACTGACTCATGGCCTCTTTTGCCGTGGACCCCAACCCACTTGGTTCAATTGGCCCTTTATGGGCATGTCTTGTACGGGTTTTTTACACTAAGAAATCGCGATAACCACGGCCGAAATGATCGCATCGGAACCTGTTAATTTGGTATGTAAAAAGCAAACGGCCGAGAAAAGGGTCCTAACAGCGTGAATTTTGGAGTTTGTAAAACTCACCCAGGGTCTAAGGGTACCTTTGGACAAGCCGAGAGCACACTCTTGAGGGCTTTTCCGAAAAGGTGCTGACGGCGGGCGTGGTTTTCATACGGTCCAGAAGTTACGTCATTCCAATGTACGTGTTATTTTCGAGACGGAATAAATAGAATGAAGCAAAGAAAAACTAAAAAACGGGTACACAACACGAGGACTTGCCGGAGGGCCCCCATCCTAGTTCTACTCCTCGCCCAAGCAACGCTTAAACTGCAGAGTTCTGCTGATGTGAGTTGCCGGTGCCCCTAAGTGCTGGTATGATCGTCACTCCAATATAGTAGCATGTAACGCAATCGCTAATATGCTTTTGCGCTGACTCCATGACCCTCGTTTGCCCGTGGTTCCCACGTGAATTCATGGGCTTTGTTGGGCATGCTTGGACGGCTTGTTGCACTGAGAAAATTGCGATAACCATGGGGTCCTATATGGATCGAATCGGAACCTGTAATTTGTTATGTAAAAAGAAAAACGGCCGCCGAAAAGGTTCTAAACAGCAGAATTTTGGTGATTTCATAAGACTCACGCCATTTCTTTAAAACCTTGGGGCAAGCCGAGGATAGTCACTCTTAGGGCTTTCCGAAAGGTGCTGACGGCGGCGTGGTTCATACGGTCCATAAGTTACGTCGTTCCAAAGGTACGAGTTATTTTCGAAGACGGTGAAGGAAAAAGAAAGAAGCAAAATAAAAAAACTAATAAAACGAGGGTGATCAACACGGAGGGACTGTGGGTCCCGCGGAGGTTCACCATCTCTCCTATGTACTACTCTCGCCCAAGCACGCTTAACTGCGGAGTTCTTGATGGGATTCCGGTGCATTAGTTGCTGGTATGATCGGCTACCGTTGGGTACAGGGTAACGCAATTCGCTAATATGACTCTTTGTACGCTGACGGTACATGGCCTCTTCTGGTCTTCTCTGCCGATGGACCCCACTTGATTCATGTGCGTTGGCTTGGGCCGATATGCTTGGACGAGTTTTTACAACTGAGGAAAATCGGCGATAAACCACGTCCGAAATGATCGAATCGGGAACCGTGTAATTTGGTAGTGTAAAAGAAAAGCGGCCCAGAAAGAAGGGTTCTTCTAAACAAGCGGAATTTGGGTATTTTTAAAACTCACCCATGTCACTTAAGACCGCGGTGGCAAGCGAAATGAGCACTCTTGGGGCTTTACGAAAAAGGTGCTGACGTGCGGCGTGGTGTCGGCATGTGACGGTCGCAGAAGTTACATCGTTTCAGAAAGGTACGATGTTATTTGTCGAAAAGACGGGAAGAAGAAAGAAAGAAGGCAAAAGAACGAGAAACTACAAAAAGGGTGTGCAACACGAGGACTATCCCGGAGAGGTCCTACACCAATCTTAAGTGACTACTCTCGCCCAAGCGACTCGGAGATCTGCGCAGTTCTGATGGGATCACGGTGCACTTAGTGCTGGTATGATCGGCACCCGTTACCTACATGGTAACGCGCATCGCTAATATGCTTTTGCGCTACCCCATGGCCTCTGGTTTGCCGTGGAGTCCCACTTGATTCATGGGCTTTTTGGGCATTGCGGGGACGGCTTTTACACTGAGATAGTAATCCGCGGAGTGAACACAACGGTCCGAAAGATTGAGTCGAATCGGAACCTTTTTAGATTGGTATGTAAAAGAAAACGGTGCCCAGAAAAGGATGTTCCTAAACAGCGGAATTTTGGGGATTTTTAAAACTCACCCAGGGTCTTTTTTAAAAGACACTTGGGCAAGCCGAAGGAGCAACTCTTGGGGCTTTCCGAAAAGGTTGGCTGACGGGCGGCGTGGTTCCATACGGTCCAGAAGTTACGTGCAGTTCCAAAGGTACACGAGTGTATATTTTTCGAAGACGGAGAAAAGAGAAGAGAAGCAAAAGAAGAAAACCCGAAAAAACCGGTGGTCATGGCAAACGAGGACTTGCCCGGGGAGTCAGCCCATAGGTAGTACCTAACTCTTGCTGCCCAAGCCGACGCTGTACCTGCGGAGTTCTGATGGGATCCGTGTGCATGTATTTGTCTGGTATGGATTCGCACACCGTTAGTACATGTCAACGCAATCGCCTAATGATGCTTTTGCGCTGACCTGCATAGGTCTTTTGGCCAGTGGACCCCACTTGATTCAGGGCTTTGTTGGGCTGATACCTTGGACCGGGATTTTTACACTGAGAAAATTGCGATAGAACACACGTACGAAGTATGTGATCGAATCTGGAACCTGTCAATTTGCGTATGATAACAGAAAAACGGACCCGAGAGAAAGGGTGCTAAAACGCGGAATTTGGGGAAGTTTAAAACTCGAACCCATGGTCCTTAAGACCTTGTGGCAAGACCGAATAGCCACTCTTGGGGCTTTGCCGAAAAGGTAAGCTGACGGCGCGCGTGGGGGCGTGGTTCCAATACGGTCCAGCAAGTTTACGTCGTTCTGCAAAGGAGGATGTTATGTGTTCGGAAGCCGGGGAAATAAAAAGAAAGGAACCAAGAGAGACAAAGACTAGAGAAAAATAGAGATGACAGGCAAACAGGGGCTTTGGCGGTGAACGAGAGGCTTCCCGGTTGGGGTCGACCATTGCTAGTAATACTCTCACGGAAGAGCTCGCCCGAGCAAAGCTTTGCACCGCGGAGTTCTGATGGGATCCGGTGGTGCATTTAGGGTGGCTGTGTGACTGATCTGCACCCCTTGACTTTTCATGTGATTCAATCGGTTAGATATTGCGTTGTGGGCGATGGGGGAAGTGCTCATGAGTCTCTTTTTCAGTGGGACCTCGCACTTTGATTCGGTAAGGCTTTGTGTGGGCAAGCTTGGACGAGTGTGTTTACAGCTGAGAGAGAATCGCGCGCGGGAGTGGACCAACGTCCGAAGGATGTGATGCGAATCGGAATCTGGTGAATTCTGGGTATGTATAAAGAAAACGGCCCGGGGAGGAGAAAGGGTCTGTCAAAATCATTGGAAAGTTGGGGATTTTAAAACCACCCAGGGTCTTGGAGACCTGGTTGGTCAAGCGGAGAGAGCACACTTTGGGGCATTCCGCGAGAAAAGGTGATGCGGAGCGGCGTGGGTTTCATGACGGTCCGGAAGTTACACCGGTCCCAAAGTACCGATGTATATTTTTCGAAGAGCAGGGAGAAGAAGAAAGAAGCGAAGAGAAAAAACTAAAAAGAAAGGGGTTGCAACACGAGGATCTTCCCGGGAGGGTCACCCATCGAGTGTAGTGACGTCTCGATGCCGGGGACGAGAGCTTAAGTCTGCGGAGTTCTGAATGGGATCCGGTGAGCATTGTGGGTGGTAATGATCGAAACCCGTTATAGTCCAGTAAACGCAATCGCTAATATGGCTTTTTTGCGCTTGACTCATGGCCTCTATTTGCGATGTGACTACCAACACTGTATTCATGTGGGCTTTGCCGTTGGGCATGCTTGGGACGGCTTTTACACTTGAGACACAATCGCGATAACGGAATCGTCCGAAATGATCGAAATCGGAACCTGTTAATTAGGCTATGATATAAAGGAAACGGGGCGGCACGAGAAAAGGGTCTTGAGACAGCGGAATTTGGGGATTTAAAAAAGACTCACTCCATGGTCTTAAGAGCCTTGGGCAAGGCCGAAGAGGCACTCCCTGGGGCTGACTTCCGAAAAGGTTTCATGACGGCCGGCGTGGATTCCCATACATGTCCAGATAGTTACGTCCGTCCAAAGCGAGGATGGTTATTTCCGAAGACGAGAAGAAAAACAGAAAGAAGCAAAAGAAAAAAAACTAAAAAAAAGGGGTGACAACCACGAGGACTTCCGAGGGAGGTCACCCATCCTAGTACTAGCTCTCTCCCAAGCACGCTTAAAGCTGCAGGAGTTCTGAATGGGATCCGGTGCATTAGTGCGGTAATGATCGCACCCGTTAGTACATGTAACGCAATCGCTAATATCTTTTGCGCTGACTTCATAGGCCTCTTTTGGCCGTGGAACACGCCACTTGATTTATGGGCCTCTCCCCTGTTTTGGGTCATAACTTGGACGGGTCTTTTACAACTGAGAAAAATTCGCGATAACCACGGTCCGAGAAGTGTGATTGAATCGGCAACCTGTAATTATGGTATGTTAAAGAAAGGAACAGGCCTGAGAAGAAGGGGTCTAACTCGCTGGAATTGGGGGGGATTTTTTTTCAAAACTCACACCAGTCGGTCTTAAGACCTTGGGAAAAAGCCGGAGAAGAGCACTCTTGGGGCTTTCCGAAAGGATCTGACGGCGGCGGTGGTTTCCATAACGTCCAGAACAGTTTACGTCTTTTCCAAAGGTACGAGGTTACTTTTTCGGAAGACGGAAGAAAGAAAGAAAGAAAGCAAAAGAAAAAAACCAAAAAAAAGGGGTGCAACACGTGAGGGAACTCTTTCCCGGGGAGAGTACACCCAATCTAGTACTGACTCTCAGCCCAATGCACGCTAAACTGCGCAGTTCTGATGGGATCCGGTGCATTAGTGCTGGTATGATCCGCACCCCGTAGTTACATGTAGAACGCAAATCGCTAAATGCTTTTGCGGCTGACTCATGTGCCTCGTTTGTGCCGTGGACCCCACTTGATTCATGGGCTGTTTTCTCTGGGCATGCCTTGGACGGGGTTTTTACACTGAGATGAATCGCGCGAAACCATGGTGCCCGAAATGATCGAAATCAGGACCTTGTAATTCTGTATGTAAAATAAAAACAGGCACCAAGAAAAGGGTCGGAAACACACGGAATTTGGAGGATTTATAAAACTTCACCCAATGGTCTTAAGGACCGGTTGGGCAAGCCGAGAGAGCAACTCTTGGGCTTTCCTAAAAAGGTGCTGACAGCCACGGCGTGGTTCGCAATACGTCCATATGTGTAGCTCCGTTCCCAAAAGGTACAGATTTTTTGTTTCGAATACGGATAGAAAAAGAAAGAAGCACAACAGAAAAAAACCAAAAAGAAGGTGCGCAACACATGAACTTCCCGGGGAGGGATCACCCATCCTATTAATACTTCTCCGCCCCAAGCACGCTTACGGCATAGTTGTGAGGGGATTCCGAAGTGCATTAGTGCTGGTATGATCGCTACCAATTAGTACATGTAACGCAATCAGCTCATATGCTTTTTGCGCTGACTCATATGGCCTCTTTTGGCCGTTGAGCCAACACATGACTCATGGGCTTCGAATGGGGCATGCTGGGGACGGGTTTTTACGACTGAAGAGCAATCGCGATTAACCACGGTCCCTAAAATGATCGAATCGAAACCGTAATGTTGGTATGTAAAAGAAAACGGCCGAGAAAGAGAGTCTAGGACAGCGGGAATTTCGGAGATTTTAAACACTCACCCAGGGTCTGTCAGACGCTGGGCAAGCCGAAGAGGCACTCTTAGGGCTTTCCGCAAAGGTTGCTGACGGGCGCGCGTGGTTACATACGTTCCAGAATGTGAGTAAGCGGTCGTTTCCCAAGGTAACGATGTTGGATTCGAAAGACGGAATGAAGGAAAAAGAGAAGAAGCCCCCAACAAACGAAAAAACTAAAAAAACGGGGGCTGCAACACGAGGACTTTCCCGGGAGGGTCACCCATTCTCCTAGTACTCTACTCTCTGCCCAAGCATCGCTTAAAACTGTCGTGAGTTCTGACTGGGATCCGGTGCATGTAGTTGCTGGTTTATGATAGCACCCGTTAGTAGCATGTAACGCATCGCTAATATGCTTTTGCGCTGCTGACTGCAGGCCTCTTTTGCCGTGGACCCGCCCTCAACTTGATTCATGGGCTTTTTGGGCATGCTTTGGACGGGTTTTTTACACAGAGAAAATCGCGATAACCACGTTCCGAACAATGATCGAATCGGAACTAGTACATTTGCGTATGTAAAAGGTCAAACGGCCGAGTTGAAAAGAGTCAGCCAGCTTGGAATTTGGGGATTTTTAAAACTCACCCAGGGTGGCTTAAAGACCTTGGGCAAGCCGGGACGAGACACTCTTGGGGCTTTCCGAAAAATGTCGCTGACGCGCTGGCGTGTGTTTCATGACGTGTCCAGAAGGTAAGTCATTTCCAAATTCCAAAGTTTTATTTTAACGAAAACTGAAGAAAAAGAAAGAAGCAAAGAAAAAAAACTAAAAAAAGGGGTGCAACACGAGGACTTCCCGGGGGAGGTCACACGCATCCTAGTACTACTCTCGGCCCAAGCACGCTTTAAACTGCGGAGTTTCTGATGGGATCCGTGTGCCATTAGTGCTGGTATGATCACGCACCCATTAGTACATGTAACGCAATCGCTAATATGGTTTTTTTTTTTTGCGCGATGACGTCCTGGCCTCTGTTTGGCGTGGACCCCACGTGATTCACATGGGGCTTTTTTTGGGCATGCTTGGACGGGCTTTTTACACTGAGAAAAATCGCGATAACCACGTCCGAAATGATCGAATCGAGAACCTGTAATTTGGTTATGTAAGAAGAAACGGCCGCCAGAAAAGGGTCTAGACAGCGGAATTTGGGGGATTTTAAAACTCACCCATGGTCTTAAGACCTTGGGGGCAAGCCGAAGAGCACTCTTGGGCTTTTCCGAAAAGGTGGCTGACGGCGGCTGTAAGGTTCCATACGGTCCAGAAGTTACGTCGTTCCAAAGGTACGATTTTGTATTTTCAAACGACCGGAAGAAAAAGAAAGGAAGCAAAAGAAAAAAACTAAAAAAAGGGGTGCAACACGAGGACTTCCCGGGAGGTCACCCATCCTAGTACTGACTCTCTCGCCCAAGCACGCTTAACTGCGGAGTTCTGATGGGATCCGTGTGGGCATTAGTGGCTGGTATGATCTCGCAAAACCCGTTAGTACATGTAACGCAATCGCTAATATATTGCTTTTGCGCTGACTTTCATGGTGCTCTTTTGCCGTGGACGCCCACTTGATTCATGGGCTTTTTTTGGGGCATGCGGTTGCTTGCACGGGTTTTTTTACACTGAAGTAAAATTCATACGATAACCACGTCCGAAATGATCGAATCGGAACCTGTAATTTGGTATGTAAAAGAAAACGACGGCCGATGAAAAGGGGTCTAAAAACAGCGGAATTTGGGGGATTTTTAAAAACTCACCCAGGGTCTTTAGACCTTGGGGCAAGCCGAAAGGAGCACTCTTTGGGGCTTTCCGAACAGTGTTCTGACGGCGGCGTGGTTCCAATACGGTCGCATCGAGAAGTTACGTCGTTCCAAAGGGTACGATGTTATTTTCGAAGACGGAAGAAAAGAAAGAAGCGCATAAGAAAAACCGATAAAAAGATTGCAAACACGAGGAACTTCCCGGGAGGTCCCCATCCTAGTACTACTCTCGCCCAAGCACGGGGCTTCACTCTGCGGAGTTCTGCATGGTGGGATCCAGGTTGCATTAGTGCTGGTATGATCGCAGCCTGTTACTACATGTACGCAATCGCTAAATATGCTTTGTGCTGACATCATGGCCTCTGTTTTGGCCGTGTGGACCCCAACTTGATCATCATGGGCTTTTTGGGCATGCTTGGACGAGTTTTTACACTGAGAAAATGTCGCGCGATAACCACGTCCGAAATGATCGAATAAACGGAACCTGGTGAAATTTAGTATGTCAAAGAAAATGGGGGGGGCCGGAGAAACGGGTCTAAACAGCGGAATTGGGGATTTTTAAAACTCACCCAGGGTCTTTGACCTTGGGCAAGCCGAAGATGCACTCTTTGGGGCTTTCCGAAAGAGGTGCTGACGGCGGCGTGGTATCCATAACGGTCCAGAAGTTACGTCGTTCCATAAGGTACGATGTTGATTTTTCGAAGACGGGAAGAAAAAGGAAAGAAGCAAAAGAAAAAAACTGAAAAAACGTGGGGGTGCAACACGAGGACTTCCCACGGGGAGGTCACACCATGCCTAAAGTACTTACTCTCGGCCCAAGCAGGCTTACGCTGTGGGAGTTCTGATGGGATCACGGTGCATTAGTGCTGGTATGATACGCACCCGTTTAGTACATGTAACGCAATCGCTAATATGCTTTTGCGCTGGACTCATGGCCTCGTTTTTCCGTGGGACGCCCCACATGGAGATCATGAGTGGCTTTTTGGCATGCTTGAGGACGGGTTTCTTACACACTGAGAAAATCGCGATATACCACGTCCGAAATGATCGAATCGTGCAGCAACCTGTAATTTGGTATGGTAAAAGAAGAAAACAGGACCCGGGCCGGGAGAAACGCGACAGAAAAGGGTCTAAAAACAGCACGGGAATTTGGGAGGATTTTAAAAACTCACTTCCAGGGTCTTCAATGACCTTGGGCAAGCCGAAGAGCACTCTTGGTGGTGCTTTCCGAAACAGGGGTTTGTGCTGTGACAGGCGGCGTTGGTTACGATACGGTCCCAGAAGTTACGCGTCGTTCGCAAAGGTACGAATGTATTATTCGAAGACGGAAGAAAAAAGAAAGAAGTCAAAAGAAAAAACTACAAAAAGGGGTGCAGACACGAGGACTTCCCGAGGAGGTCACCCAGTCCTAGTACTAACTCGGCTCAGCCCAAAGCACGCTTCACGTGCGTGAGTTCTGATTGTGGGAGTGCCCGGTGCATTAGTGGCTGGTATGATCGCACGCCGGTTAGTTTTCTATGTAAACGCAATCGCTAATAGCTTTTGCGCTGGATTCTCTCATGGCCTACTTTTGCCGTGGGACCCACTTTATTTCAAGGGATGTGTGTGCATGCTTGGGCACGGGTTTTTATTATACACAATGAGAAATAGTCGCGGGATAACCAGGTCCGGAATGATCGGGATGATCGGAACCTGTAATTTTGGGATGAAAAAGAACACGGCCCGAGAAAAGGATATCTAAACAGCGGCATTTGGGGGATTTTCAAGAAACTACACCCCAGGGGTCCTAATACCCTTGGGCAAGCCGCTAAGGAAGCACTCTTGGCGTGGGGCTTGGTCCGAAAAGGTACTGACTGCGCCGTGGTGTCCATAGATACTGTCGCGATGAAAGGTGTACGTCTTTCCAAAATGTAAGGATTTTATTTTCGAGAAGACGGACAGAAAAAGAAAGAAGGCACAAACATAAGAAAACTAACAAAACAACCAGGTGGTTGTCAACGACACGAGACACATATCCCAGGAGGACATCCAACCCTGCTTAGTACTACTATGCGCCCAGGGGGATTATTGTACTTGCATAGTTCGTAAGATGGGATCCGCAGTGGCATGTAACGTGCTGTGTTATGATCGCACCCCGTTACTACAGTAACCAATCGCTAAAAGCTTTTTGGCTGGACAGTATGGCCTCTTCTGCCGTGGACCCACGCTTGGCTTCAGTGGGCGTCTGTGTGGTTGCGGCAGGCTTGGACGAGTTTGTTACACTGAGAAAATGTAGCGATAACCACATCCCCGAAAATGACGCGAATCAGAAACCGTTACTTTGGGTATGTATTAAAAGAAAAACGGGGTGCCGGAGAAGAAAAGGTGTCTAGAAAGCAGTAATTGGGGACTTTAAACACTCACCTAGGGCGGCTTAGTACCGTTGGGTACAAGCAGAAGAAGCCACTCGATTGGGGCTTTCCGAAAAAGTTCGTGCCAGCGGACCACGGGGTTCCGATACGGTCCAGGAAGTTAGCGTCGTTCCAAGGGTACGATGTTATTTTCGCAAGACGGGAAGAAAAAGACAAGAAAGCGAAGGGAAGAAAAAAAACTAAAACATGATGAGAGCGGGTGCTGCAACACGACAGAGGACTTTCCCGGTAGACGGTCACCAATCCCTAAGTCTACGTGACCTTCTTTCAACACACAAGCACGCTTAAACTGCCGACAGTTCTGATGGGGAGCCATGGTGCATTACGTGACGTGTTATGATCGCACCGTCTTTAGTATATTTGTAAACCGCAAATCGCTAATATGACTTTGCGCCTGGACTTCATTGGCCCTACTTTGTGCCAGGGGAACAGCCCCTGCCCAAAATAGATTCGATGGGCTCGTTACTTAATGTTGGGTCAGGGCAGCGCATGTTTGGACGAGGTTTCACACTGAAAAAGCAACTCGACGATAACAGACGTCTCCAAACACTGATCGAATAGATAAGCCATGTATCTTAGGTAATGTAAAAGGGAAGACCGGCCGGACGAAAAACAGGGACTAGACAGAGGAATTGGGGATTTTAAAACTCACCCATGGTCTTAAGACCTTGGGCAAGCCGAAGAGCACTCTTGGGGCTTTCCGAAAAGGTGCTGACGGCGGCGTGGTTCCATACGGTCCAGAAGTTACGTCGTTCCAAAGGTACAATGTTATTTTCGAAGACGGAAGAAAAGAAAGAAGCAAAAGAAAAAACCAAAAAAGGGGTGCAACACGAGGACTTCCCGGGAGGTCACCCATCCTAGTACTACTCTCGCCCAAGCACGCTTAGCTGCGGAGTTCTGAAGGGATCCGGTGCATTAGTGCTGGTATGATCGCACCCGTTAGTACATGTAACGCAATCGCTAATATGCTTTTGCGCTGACTCATGGCCTCTTTTGCCGTGGACCCCACTTGATTCATGGGCTTTTTGGGCATGCTTGGACGGGTTTTTACACTGAGAAAATCGCGATAACCACGTCCGAAATGATCGAATCGGAACCTGTAATTTGGTATGTAAAAGAAAACGGCCCAGAAAAGGGTCTAAACAGCGGAATTTGGGGATTTTAAAACTCACCCATGGTCTTAAGACCTTGGGCAAGCCGAAGAGCACTCTTGGGGCTTTCCGAAAAGGTGCTGACGGCGGTGTGGTTCCATACGGTCCAGAAGTTACGTCGTTCACCAACTGTAGGATGTTTATTTTTTCGAAGACGGAAGAAAAAGAAAGCAACCAAAAGAAAAAAAACCAAAAAAAGGGTGCAACACGAGGACTTCCCGGAGGTCACCCATCCTAGTACTACTCTCGCCGAAATGATCGATCGGAACCTGTATTTGGTAGGTAAAGAAAACGGTCGAGAAAAGGTCTAAACAGCGGAATTTGGGGATTTTAAAAAAACTCACCGAGGGTCGAAGACCTTGGACAATGCCGAAGAGCAATCTTGGGGTCTTTCCGAAAAGGTGCTTGACGGCGGCGTGGTTGTCCATAACGGGTCCAGAAGTTACGTCGTTCCAAAGTAACGATGTTATTTTTTCGAAGAACGGAAGAAAAAGAAGAGCAAAAGACAAAAAAAAAACTAAAAAAGGGGTGCAACACGGACTTCCCGGAGGTCACCCATCCTAGTACTACTCTCGCCCAATCACAGCTTAACTGCGGTTGCTGAGGGGATCCGGTCATTAATGCTGGTATGATCGCACCCGTTAGTACATGTAACGCAATCGCTAATATGCTTTTGCGCTGACTCATGGCCTCTTTTGCCGTGGACCCCACTTGATTCATGGGCTTTTTGGGCATGCTTGGACGGGTTTTTACACTGAGAAAATCGCGATAACCACGTCCGAAATGATCGAATCGGAACCTGTAATTTGGTATGTAAAAGAAAACGGCCCAGAAAAGGGTCTAAACAGCGGAATTTGGGGATTTTAAAACTCACCCATGGTCTTAAGACCTTGGGCAAGCCGAAGAGCACTCTTGGGGCTTTCCGAAAAGGTGCTGACGGCGGCGTGGTTCCATACGGTCCAGAAGTTACGTCGTTCCAAAGGTACGATGTTATTTTCGAAGACGGAAGAAAAAGAAAGAAGCAAAAGAAAAAAACCAAAAAAAAGGTGCAACACGAGGACTTCCCGGGAGGTCACCCATCCTAGTACTACTCTCGCCCAAGCACGCTTAGCTGCGGAGTTCTGAAGGGATCCGGTGCATTAGTGCTGGTATGATCGCACCCGTTAGTACATGTAACGCAATCGCTAATATGCTTTTGCGCTGACTCATGGCCTCTTTTGCCGTGGACCCCACTTGATTCATGGGCTTTTTAGGCATGCTTGGACGGGTTTTTACACTGAGAAAATCGCGATAACCACGTCCGAAATGATCGAATCGGAACCTGTAATTTGGTATGTAAAAGAAAACGGCCCAGAAAAGGGTCTAAACAGCGGAATTTGGGGATTTTAAAACTCACCCATGGTCTTAAGACCTTGGGCAAGCCGAAGAGCACTCTTGGGGCTTTCCGAAAAGGTGCTGACGGCGGTGTGGTTCCATACGGTCCAGAAGTTACGTCGTTCCAAAGGTACGATGTTATTTTCGAAGACGGAAGAAAAAGAAAGAAGCAAAAGAAAAAAAACCAAAAAAAAGGTGCAACACGAGGACTTCCCGGAGGTCACCCATCCTAGTACTACTCTCGCCCAAGCACGCTTAGCTGCGGAGTTCTGAAGGGATCCGGTGCATTAGTGCTGGTATGATCGCACCCGTTAGTACATGTAACGCAATCGCTAATATGCTTTTGCGCTGACTCATGGCCTCTTTTGCCGTGGACCCCACTTGATTCATGGGCTTTTTGGGCATGCTTGGACGGGCTTTTACACTGAGAAAATCGCAATAACCACGTCCGAAATGATCGAATCGGAACCTGTAATTTGGTATGTAAAAGAAAACGGCCCAGAAAAGGTCTAAACAGCGGAATTTGGGGATTTTAAACTCCCATGGTCTTTAGACCTTGGGCAAGCCGAAGAGCACTCTTGGGGCTTTCCGAAAAGGTGCTGACGGCGGCGTGGTTCCATACGGTCCAGAAGTTACGTCGTTCCAAAGGTACAATGTTATTTTCGAAGACGGAAGAAAAGAAAAAAGCAAAAGAAAAAACCAAAAAAGGGGTGCAAAACGAGGACTTCCCGGGAGGTCACCCATCCTAGACTCACTTCTCGCCCAAAGGACGCGTAGCAGGAGGAGTTCTGATGGGATCCGTGCAATTAGTGCTTGTATGAATCGCACCTGTTAGTACATGTTAAAGCAATCGCTAATATGCTTTTGCGCTGACTCATGGCACCTCTTTCCTTGCCCCCCGTGGGGACCCCACTTGATTTCATGGCTTTTTGGGCATGGCTTGGGTACGGGTTTTTACCAAACCTTTGAGAAAATACGCGATAACCACTGTCCGAAATGATCGAATCGGAACCTGTTAATTTTGGTTATGTAAAAAAAGAAAACGGCCGAGAAAAGGGGCTAAAACAGCAGGAATTTTGGGGATTTTAAAAAACTCAACCCCAGGGTCTTAAGAACCATGGGCAAGCCGAAGAGCGCTCTTGGGGCTTTCCAAAAAGGTGCTGACTGCGGGGGGTTCCATACGGTACCAGAAGTTTTACGTTCGTTCCAAAGGTACGATGTTATTTTCGAAGAACGGAAGGAAAATCGAAAGAAGCAAAAGAAAAAACTAAAAAAAAACGGGTTGTGGGCAAAAAAACACGAGGACTTCCCGGGGGAGGTCACCCATCCTAAGTACTACTCTCCCCGGCCCAAGGCACCTTAACTTGCGGAGTTCTGATGGGATCCGGTGCATTAGAGCTGGTATGATCGCACCCGTTAGTACATGTAACGCAATTGCCAATATGCTTTTGCGCTGACTCATGGCCTCTTTTTGCCCGTGGACCCTACTTTTGATTCATGGGCTTTTTGGGCATGCTTGGATGGGCTTTTACACTGAGAAAATCGCAATAACCACGTCCGAAATGATCGAATCGGAACCTGTATTTGGTATGTAAAGAAAACGGGCCCAGAAAAAGGGTCTAAACAGCGGAATTTGGGATTTTAAAACTCACCCATGGTCATAAGACCTTGGGCAAGCCGAAGAGCACTCTTGGGGCTTTCCCGAAAAGGTATTGACGGCGGCGTGGTTCTATGCGATCCAGAAGTTACGTCGTTCCAAAGGTACAACGTTATTTTCGAAGACGTTGGGGGTTTTTTTTTTGGGGTTTTTTTTTTTTTTTTGGAAGAAGGAAAAGAAAGAAGCAAAAGAAAAAAACCAAAAAACGGGGTGCAACACGAGGACTTCCCGGGAAGGGTCACCTATCCTAGTATACTCTCGCCCGCCCAAGCACGCTTAGCTGCGGAGGTGTCTGAAGGGATCCGGTGCATTAGTGCTGGTATGATCGCACCCGTTAGTACATGTAACGGCAATCGCTAATATGCTGCTTTTGCGCTGACCTCTTGGCCTCTTTTGCCGTGGACCCTACTTGATTCGTGGGCTTTTTTAGGCATGCTTGGATGGGTTTTTACACTGAGAAAATTGCGATAACCACGTCCGAAAATGATCAAATCGGAACCTGTAATTTGGTATGTAAAAGAAGACGGGCCAGAAAAGGGTCTAAACAGCGTATTTTGGGGATTTTTAGACTTACCCAGGGTCTTTAGACCTTGGGCAAGCCGAAGAGCACTCATTACAGCGGTGTGGTTCCATACGGTCCCCATAAGTTAACAACATCGTTCCAAAGGTACGATGTTATTTTCGAAGACGGAAGAAAAAATAAAGAAGCAAAAGAAAAAAAACCAAAAAAAAGGGGTGCAACACGAGGACTTCTCGAGGAGGTCACCCATCCTAGTACTACTCTCGCCGAAATGATCGAATCGGAACCTGTAATTTGGTATGTAAAAAGAAAACGGCCCAGAAAAGGTCTAAACAGCGGAATTGGGGATTTTAAGACTATCCCATGGTCTTTAGACCTTGGGCAAGCCGAAGAGCACTCTTGGGGCTTTCCGAAAAGGTGTGTGACGACGGCGTGTTCCATACGGTCGTCAGAAGTTACGTCGTTCCAAAGGTACAATGTATTTTCGAAGACGGAAGAAAAGAAAGAAGCAAAAGAAAAAACCAAAAAAAGGGGTGCAACACGAGGACTTCCCGAGAGGTCACCCCTCCTAGTACTACTCTCGACCAAGCACGCTTAGCTGCGGAGTTCTGAAGGATCCGGTGCATTAGTGCTGGTATGATCGGCACCCGTTAGTACATGTAAGCAATCTCCAATATGCTTTTGCGCTGACTCATGGCCTCTTTTCGCCCGTGGACCCCACTTGATTCATGGGCTTTTTGGGCATGCTTGGACGGGCTTTTACACTGAGAAAATAGCAATAACCATGTCCGAAATGATCGAATCGGAACCTGTAATTTGGTATGTAAAAGAAAACGGCCCAGAAAAAGGTCTAAACAGCGGAATTGGGGATTTTAAAAGACTTACCCATGGTCTTTAGACCTTGGGCAAGCCGAAGAGCACTCTTTGGGGGGCTTTCCGAAAAGGTGCTGATGGCGGCGTGGTTCTATACGGTCCAGAAGTTACGTCGTTCCAAAGGTACAATGTTATTTTCGAAGACGGAAGAAAGAAAGTAGCAAAAGAAAAAACCAAAAAAGGGGTGCAACACGAGGACTTCCCGGAGGTCACCCATCCTAGTACTACTCTCGCCCAAGCACGCTTAGCTGCGG
Organism: Thlaspi arvense; assembly: GCA_911865555.2. Lineage (NCBI taxonomy): Eukaryota > Viridiplantae > Streptophyta > Magnoliopsida > Brassicales > Brassicaceae > Thlaspi > Thlaspi arvense. The sequence goes on from CAJVSB020000081.1 coordinate 17,777, forward strand.
AGTTCTGATGGGATCCGGTGCATTATTGCTGGTATGATCGTGCCCGTTAGTACATGTAACGCAATCGCTAATATGCTTTTGCGCTGACTCATGGCCTCTTTTGCCGTGGACCCCACTTGATTCATGGGTTTTTTGGGCATGCTTGGACGGGTTTTTACACTGAGAAAATCGCGATAACCACGTCCGAAATGATCGAATCAGAACCTGAAATTTAGTATGTAAAAGAAAAGGCCCAGAAAAAGGTTTAAAACAGCGGAATTTGGGGATTTTAAGACTTACCCATGGTCTTTAGACCTTGGGCAAGCCGAAGAGCACTCTTGGGGCTTTCCGAAAAGGTGCTGATGGCGGCGTGGTTCCATACGGTCCAGAAGTTACGTCGTTCCAAAAGTACAATGTTATTTTCGAAGACGGAAGAAAAGAAAAAAGCAAAAGAAGAAACCAAAAAAGGGGTGCAACACGAGGACTTCCCGGGAGGTCACCCATCCTAGTACTACTCTCGCCCAAGCACGCTTAGCTGCGGAGTTCTGATGGGATCCGGTGCATTAGTGCTGGTATGATCGCACCCGTTAGTACATGTAACGTTATCGCCAATATGCTTTTGCGCTGACTCATGGCCTCTTTTGCCGGGGACCCCACTTGATTCATGGGCTTTTTGGGCATGCTTGGACGAGCTTTTACACTGAGAAAATCGCAATGACCACGTCCGAAATGACCAAATCGGAACCTGTAATTTGGTATGTAAAAGAAAACGGCCCAGAAAAAGGTCTAAACAGCGGAATTTGGGGATTTTAAGACTTTCTCATGGTCTTTAGACCTTGGGCAAGCCAAAGAGCACTCTTGGGGCTTTCCGAAAAGGTGCTGACGGCGGCGTGGTTCCATACAGTCCAGAAGTTACGTCGTTCCAAAGGTACAATGTTATTTTCGAAGACGGAAGAAAAGAAAAAAGCAAAAGAGAAAACCAAAAAAGGGGTGCAACACGAGGACTTCCCGGGAGGTCACCCATCCTAGTACTACTCTCGCCCAAGCACGCTTAGCTGCGGAGTTCTGATGGGATCCGGTGCATTAAGGCTGGTATGATCGCACCCGTTAGTACATGTAACGCAATCGCTAATATGCTTTTGCGCTGACTCATGGCCTCTTTTGCCGTGGACCCCACTTGATTCATGGGCTTTTTGGGCATGCTTGGAGGGGTTTTTACACCGAGAAAATCGCGATAACCATGTCCGAAATGATCGAATTGGAACCTGTAATTTGGTATGTAAAAGAAAACGACCCAGAAAAAGGTCTAAACAGCGGAATTTGGGGATTTTAAAACTCACCCATGGTCTTAAGACCTTGGGTAAGCCGAAGAGCACTCTTGGGGCTTTCCGAAAAGGTGCTGACAGCGGCGTGGCTCCATGCGGTCCAGAAGTTACGTCGTTCCAAATGTACGATGTTATTTTCGAAGACGGAAGAAAAAGAAAGAAGCAAAAGAAAAAACAAAAAAAAAGGGTGCAACACGAGGACTTCCCGGGAGGTCACCCAACCTAGTTATACTCTCGCCCAAGCACGCTTAACTGCGGAGTTCTGATGGGATCCGGTGCATTAATGCTGGTATGATCGCACCCGTTAGTACATGTAACGCAATTGCCAATATGCTTTTGCGCTGACTCATGGCCTCTTTTGCCGTGGACCCTACTTGATTCATGGGCTTTTTGGGCATGCTTGGATGGGCTTTTACACTGAGAAAATCGCAATAACCACGTCCGAAATGATCGAATCGGAACCTGTAATTTGGTATGTAAAAGAAAACGGCCCAGAAAAGGGTCTAAACAGCGGAATTTGGGGATTTTAAAACTTACCCATGGTCATAAGACCTTGGGCAAGCCGAAGAGCACTCTTGGGGCTTTCCGAAAAGGTATTGACGGCGGCGTGGTTCTATGCGATCCAGAAGTTACGTCGTTCCAAAGGTACAACGTTATTTTCGAAGACGGAAGAAAAGAAAGAAGCAAAAGAAAAAACCAAAAAAGGGGTGCAACACGAGGACTTCCCGGGAGGTCACCTATCCTAGTTATACTCTCGCCCAAGCACGCTTAGCTGCGGAGTTCTGAAGGGATCCGGTGCATTAGTGCTGGTATGATCGCACCCGTTAGTACATGTAACGCAATCGCTAATATGCTTTTGCGCTGACTCATGGCCTCTTTTGCCGTGGACCCTACTTTATTCATGGGCTTTTTGGGCATGCTTGGATGGGTTTTTACACTGAGAAAATCGCGATAACAACGTCTGAAATGATCGAATCGGAACATGTAATTTGGTATGTAAAAGAAAACGGGCCAGAAAAGGGTCTAAACAGCGGAATTTGGGGATTTTAAAACTCACCCATGGGCTTCAGACCTTGGGCAAGCCGAAGAGCACTCTAGGGGCTTTCCGAAAAGGTGCTTACAGCGGTGTGGTTCCATACGGTCCAGAAGTTACATCGTTCCAAAGGTACGATGTTATTTTCGAAGACGGAAGAAAAAGAAAGAAGCAAAAGAAAAAAAACCAAAAAAGAGGGTGCAACACGAGGACTTCCCGGGAGGTCACCCATCCTAGTACTACTCTCGCCCAAGCACGCTTAGCTGCGGAGTTCTGAAGGGATCCGGTGCATTAATGCTGGTATGATCGCACCCGTTAGTACATGTAACGCAATCGCCAATATGCTTTTGCGCTGACTCATGGCCTCTTTTGCCGTGAACCCCACTTGATTCATGGGCTTTTTGGGCATGCTTGGACAGGTTTTTACACTGAGAAAATCGCGATAACCACGTCCGAAATGATCGAATCGGAACCTGTAATTTGGTATGTAAAAGAAAACGGCCCAGAAAAGGGTCTAAACAGCGGAATTTGGGGATTTTAAAACTCTCCCATGGTCTTAAGACCTTGGGCAAGCCGAAGAGCACTCTTGGGGCTTTCCGAAAAGGTGCTTACAGCGGTGTGGTTCCATACGGTGCAGAAGTTACATCGTTCCAAAGGTACGATGTTATTTTCAAAGACGGAAGAAAAAGAAAGAAGAAAAAAAAAAAAAAACCAAAAAAAAGGGTGCAACACGAGGACTTCCCAGGAGGTCACCCATCCTAGCACTACTCTCGCCCAAGCACGCTTAGCTGCGGAGTTCTGAAGGGATCCGGTGCATTAGTGCTGGTATGATCGCACCCGTTAGTACATGTAACGCAATCGCCAATATGCTTTTGCGCTGACTCATGGCCTCTTTTGCCGTGGACCCCACTTGATTCATGGGCTTTTTGGGCATGCTTGGACGGGCTTTTACACTGAGAAAATCGCAATAACCACGTCCGAAATGATCGAATCGGAATCTGTAATTTGGTATGTAAAAGAAAAGGGCCCAGAAAAAGGTCTAAACAGCGGAATTTGGAGAATTTAAGACTTACTCATGGTCTTTAAACCTTGGGCAAGCCGAAGAGCACTCTTGGGGCTTTCCGAAAAGGTGCTGATGGCAGCGTGGTTCCATACGGTCCAAAAGTTACGTCGTTCCAAAGGTACAATGTTATTTTCGAAGACGGAAGAAAAGAAAGAAGCAAAAGAAAAAACCAAAAAAGGGGTGCAACACGATGACTTCCCGAGAGGTCACCCATCCTAGTACTACTCTCGCCCAAGCACGCTTAACTGCGGAGTTTTGATGGGATCTGGTACATTAGTGCTGGTATAATCGCCCCTGTTAGTACATGTAACGCAATCGCTAATAAGCTTTTGCGCTGACTCATGGCCTCTTTTGCCGTGGACCCTACTTTATTCATGGGCTTTTTTGGCATGCTTGGACGGGTTTTTACACTGGGAAAATTGCGATAACCACGTCCAAAAAGATCGAATCGGAACCTGTAATTTGGTATGTAAAAGAAAACGGGCCAGAAAAGGGTCTAAACAGCGGAATTTGGGGATTTTAAAACTCACTCATGGGCTTAAGACCTTGGGCAAGCCGAAGAGCACTCTTGGGGCTTTCCGAAAAAGTGCTTACAGCGGTGTGGTTCCATACGGTGCAGAAGTTACATCGTTCCAAAGGTACGATGTTATTTTCGAAGACGGAAGAAAAATAAAGAAGGAAAAGAAAAAAAACCAAAAAAAAGGGTGCAACAAAAAAAGGGTGGGCACGAGGACTTCCCAGGAGGTCACCCATCCTAGTACTACTCTCGCCCAAGCACGCTTAGCTGCGGAGTTCTGAAGGGATCCGGTGCATTAGTGCTGGTATGATCGCACCCGTTAGTACATGTAACGCAATCGCCAATATGCTTTTGCGCTGACTCATGGCCTCTTTTGCCGTGGACCACACTTGATTCATGGGCTTTTTGGGCATGCTTGGACGGGCTTTTACACTGAGAAAATCGCAATAACCATGTCCGAAATGATCGAATCGGAACCTGTAATTTGGTATGTAAAAGAAAACGGCCCAGAAAAAGGTCTAAACAGCGGAATTTGGGGATTTTAAGACGTACCCATGGTCTTAAGACCTTGGGCAAGCCGAAGAGCACTCTTCGGGCTTTCCGAAAAGGTGTTGACGGCGGCGTGGTTCCATACGGTCTAGAAGTTACGTCGTTCCAAAGGTACAATGTTATTTTCGAAGACGGAAGAAAAGAAAGAAGCAAAAGAAAAAACCAAAAAAGGGGTGCAACACGAGGACTTCCCGGGAGGTCACCCATCCTAGTACTACTCTCGCCCAAGCACGCTTAGCTGCGGAGTTCTGATGGGATCCGGTGCATTAGTGCTGGTATGATCGCACCCGTTAGTACATGTAACGCAATCGCTAATATGCTTTTGCGCTGACTCATGGCCTCTTTTGCCGTAGACCCCACTTGATTCATGGGCTTTTTAGGAATGCTTGGACGGGTTTTTACACTGAGAAAATCACGATAACCACGTCCGAAATGATCGAATCGGAACCTGTAATTTGGTATGTAAAAGAAAACGGGCCAGAAAAGGGTCTAAACAGCGGAATTTGGGGATTTTAAAACTCACCCATGGGCTTAAGACCTTGAGCAAGCCGAAGAGCACTCTTGGGGCTTTTCGAAAAGGTGCTTACAGCGGTGTGGTTCCATACGGTCAAGAAGTTACATCGTTCCAAAGGTACGATGTTATTTTCGAAGACGGAAGAAAAAGAAAGAAGCAAAAGAAAAAAAACCAAAAAAAAGGGTGCAACACGAGGACTTCCCGGGAGGTCACCCATCCTAGTACTACTCTCGCCCAAGCACGCTTAGCTGCGGAGTTCTGAAGGGATCCGGTGCATTAGTGCTGGTATGATCGCACCCGTTAGTACATGTAACGCAATCGCCAATATGCTTTTGCGCTGACTCATGGCCTCTTTTGCCGTGGACCCTACTTGATTCATGGGATTTTTTAGGCATGCTTGGACGGGTTTTTACACTGAGAAAATAGCGATAACCACGTCCGAAATGATCGAATCGGAACCTGTAATTTGGTATGTAAAAGAAAACGGGCCAGAAAAGGGTCTAAACAGCGGAATTTGGGGATTTTAAAACTCACCCATGGGCTTAAGACCTTGGGCAAGCCGAAGAGCACTCTTGGGGCTTTCCGAAAAGGTGCTGATGGCGGCGTGGTTCCATACGGTCCAGAAGTTACGTCATTCCAAAAGTACTATGTTATTTTCGAAGACGGAAGAAAAGAAAGAAGCAAAAGAAAAAACCAAAAAAGGGGTGCAACACGAGGACTTCCCGGGAAGTCACCCATCCTAGTACTACTCTCGCCCAAGCACGCTTAGCTGCGGAGTTCTGATGGGATCCGGTGCATTAGTGCTGGTATGATCGCACCCGTTAGTACATGTAACGCAATCGCCAATATGCTTTTGCGCTAACTCATGGCCTCTTTTGCCGTGGACCCCACTTGATTCATGGGCTTTTTGGGCATGCTTGGACGGGCTTTTACACTGAGAAAATCGCAATAACCACGTCCGAAATGATCGAATCGGAACCTGTAATTTGGTATGTAAAAGAAAACGGCCCAGAAAAAGGTCTAAACAATGGAATTTGGAAATTTTAAGACTTACCCATGGTCTTTCGACCTTGGGCAAGCCGAAGAGCACTCTTGGGGCTTTCCGAAAAGGTGGTTCCATACGGTCCAGAAGTTACGTCGTTCCAAAGGTACAATGTTATTTTCGAAGACGGAAGAAAAGAAAAAAGCAAAAGAAGAAACCAAAAAAGGGGTGCAACACGAGGACTTCCCGGGAGGTCACCCATCCTAGTACTACTCTCGCCCAAGCATGCTTAACTGCGGAGTTCTGATGGGATCCGGTGCATTAGAGCTGGTATGATCGCCCCCGTTAGTACATGTAACGCAATCGCTAATATGCTTTTGCGCTGACTCATGGCCTCTTTTGCCGTGGACCCTACTTTATTCATGGGCTTTTTGGGCATGCTTGGACGGGTTTTTACACTGAGAAAATCACGATAACAACGTCTGAAATGATCGAATCGGAACATGTAATTTGGTATGTAAAAGAAAACGGGCCAGAAAAGGGTCTAAACAGCGGAATTTGGAGATTTTAAAACTCACCCATGGGCTTCAGACCTTGGGCAAGCCGAAGAGCACTCTTGGGGCTTTCCGAAAAGGTTCTTACAGCGGTGTGGTTCCATACGGTCCAGAAGTTACATCGTTCCAAAGGTACGATGTTATTTTCGAAGACGGAAGAAAAAGAAAGAAGCAAAAGAAAAAAAACCAAAAAAAAGGGTGCAACACGAGGACTTCTCGGGAGGTCACCCATCCTAGTACTACTCTCGCCGAAATGATCGAATCGGAACCTGTAATTTGGTATGTAAAAGAAAACGGCCCAGAAAAAGGTCTAAACAGCGGAATTTGGGGATTTTAAGACTATCCCATGGTCTTTAGACCTTGGGCAAGCCGAAGAGCACTCTTGGGGCTTTCCGAAAAGGTGTTGACGGCGGCGTGGTTCCATACGGTCCAGAAGTTACGTCGTTCCAAAGGTACAATGTTATTTTCGAAGACGGAAGAAAAGAAAGAAGCAAAAGAAAAAACCAAAAAAGGGGTGCAACACGAGGACTTCCCGAGAGGTCACCCATCCTAGTACTACTCTCGACCAAGCACGCTTAGCTGCGGAGTTCTGAAGGGATCCGGTGCATTAGTGCTGGTATGATCGCACCCGTTAGTACATGTAACGCAATCTCCAATATGCTTTTGCGCTGACTCATGGCCTCTTTCGCCGTGGACCCCACTTGATTCATGGGCTTTTTGGGCATGCTTGGACGGGCTTTTACACTGAGAAAATCGCAATAACCATGTCCGAAATGATCGAATCGGAACCTGTAATTTGGTATGTAAAAGAAAACGGCCCAGAAAAAGGTCTAAACAGCGGAATTTGGGGATTTTAAGACTTACCCATGGTCTTTAGACCTTGGGCAAGCCGAAGAGCACTCTTGGGGCTTTCCGAAAAGGTGCTGATGGCGGCGTGGTTCTATACGGTCCAGAAGTTACGTCGTTCCAAAGGTACAATGTTATTTTCGAAGACGGAAGAAAAGAAAGTAGCAAAAGAAAAAACCAAAAAAGGGGTGCAACACGAGGACTTCCCGGGAGGTCACCCATCCTAGTACTACTCTCGCCCAAGCACGCTTAGCTGCGGAGTTCTGATGGGATCCGGTGCATTAGTGCTGGTATGATCGTGCCCGTTAGTACATGTAACGCAATCGCTAATATGCTTTTGCGCTGACTCATGGCCTCTTTTGCCGTGGACCCCACTTGATTCATGGGTTTTTTGGGCATGCTTGGACGGGTTTTTACACTGAGAAAATCGCGATAACCACGTCCGAAATGATCGAATCAGAACCTGAAATTTAGTATGTAAAAGAAAAAGGCCCAGAAAAAGGTTTAAACAGCGGAATTTGGGGATTTTAAGACTTACCCATGGTCTTTAGACCTTGGGCAAGCCGAAGAGCACTCTTGGGGCTTTCCGAAAAGGTGCTGATGGCGGCGTGGTTCCATACGGTCCAGAAGTTACGTCGTTCCAAAAGTACAATGTTATTTTCGAAGACGGAAGAAAAGAAAAAAGCAAAAGAAGAAACCAAAAAAGGGGTGCAACACGAGGACTTCCCGGGAGGTCATCCATCCTAGTACTACTCTCGCCCCAGCATGCTTAACTGCGGAGTTCTGATGGGATCCGGTGCATTAGTGCTGGTATGATCGCCCCCGTTAGTACATGTAACGCAATCGCTAATATGCTTTTGCGCTGACTCATGGCCTCTTTTGCCGTGGACCCTACTTTATTCATGGGCTTTTTGGGCATGCTTGGATGGGTTTTTACACTGAGAAAATCGCGATAACAACGTCTGAAATGATCGAATCGGAACATGTAATTTGGTATGTAAAAGAAAACGGGCCAGAAAAGGGTCTAAACAGCGGAATTTGGGGATTTTAAAACTCACCCATGGGCTTCAGACCTTGGGCAAGCCGAAGAGCACTCTAGGGGCTTTCCGAAAAGGTGCTTACAGCGGTGTGGTTCCATACGGTCCAGAAGTTACATCGTTCCAAAGGTACGATGTTATTTTCGAAGACGGAAGAAAAAGAAAGAAGCAAAGAAAAAAAACCAAAAAAAAGAGGGTGCAACACGAGGACTTCCCGGGAGGTCACCCATCCTAGTACTACTCTCGCCCAAGCACGCTTAGCTGCGGAGTTCTGAAGGGATCCGGTGCATTAATGCTGGTATGATCGCACCCGTTAATACATGTAACGCAATCGCCAATATGCTTTTGCGCTGACTCATGGCCTCTTTTGCCGTGAACCCCACTTGATTCATGGGCTTTTTGGGCATGCTTGGACAGGTTTTTACACTGAGAAAATCGCGATAACCACGTCCGAAATGATCGAATCGGAACCTGTAATTTGGTATGTAAAAGAAAACGGCCCAGAAAAGGGTCTAAACAGCGGAATTTGGGGATTTTAAAACTCACCCATGGTCTTAAGACCTTGGGCAAGCCGAAGAGCACTCTTGGGGCTTTCCGAAAAGGTGCTTACAGCGGTGTGGTTCCATACGGTGCAGAAGTTACATCGTTCCAAAGGTACGATGTTATTTTCAAAGACGGAAGAAAAAGAAAGAAGCAAAAGAAAAAAAACCAAAAAAAAGGGTGCAACACGAGGACTTCCCAGGAGGTCACCCATCCTAGCACTACTCTCGCCCAAGCACGCTTAGCTGCGGAGTTCTGAAGGGATCCGGTGCATTAGTGCTGGTATGATCGCACCCGTTAGTACATGTAACGCAATCGCCAATATGCTTTTGCGCTGACTCATGGCCTCTTTTGCCGTGGACCCCACTTGATTCATGGGCTTTTTGGGCATGCTTGGACGGGCTTTTACACTGAGAAAATCGCAATAACCACGTCCGAAATGATCGAATCGGAATCTGTAATTTGGTATGTAAAAGAAAAGGGCCCAGAAAAAGGTCTAAACAGCGGAATTTGGAGAATTTTTAAGACTTACTCATGGTCTTTAAACCTTGGGCAAGCCGAAGAGCACTCTTGGGGCTTTCCGAAAAGGTGCTGATGGCAGCGTGGTTCCTTACGGTCCAAAAGTTACGTCGTTCCAAAGGTACAATGTTATTTTCGAAGACGGAAGAAAAGAAAGAAGCAAAAGAAAAAACCAAAAAAGGGGTGCAACACGATGACTTCCCGAGAGGTCACCCATCCTAGTACTACTCTCGCCCAAGCACGCTTAACTGCGGAGTTTTGATGGGATCTGGTACATTAGTGCTGGTATAATCGCCCCTGTTAGTACATGTAACGCAATCGCTAATAAGCTTTTGCGCTGACTCATGGCCTCTTTTGCCGTGGACCCTACTTTATTCATGGGCTTTTTGGCATGCTTGGACGGGTTTTTACACTGGGAAAATTGCGATAACCACGTCCAAAAAGATCGAATCGGAACCTGTAATTTGGTATGTAAAAGAAAACGGGCCAGAAAAGGGTCTAAACAGCGGAATTTGGGGATTTTAAAACTCACTCATGGGCTTAAGACCTTGGGCAAGCCGAAGAGCACTCTTGGGGCTTTCCGAAAAAGTGCTTACAGCGGTGTGGTTCCATACGGTGCAGAAGTTACATCGTTCCAAAGGTACGATGTTATTTTCGAAGACGGAAGAAAAAGAAAGAAGCAAAAGAAAAAAAACCAAAAAAAAGGGTGCAACACGAGGACTTCCCGGGAGGTCACCCATCCTAGTACTACTCTCGCCCAAGCACGCTTAGCTGCGGAGTTCTGATGGGATCCGGTGCATTAGTGCTGGTATGATCGCACCCGTTAGTACATGTAACGCAATCGCCAATATGCTTTTGCGCTGACTCATGGCCTCTTTTGCCGTGGACCCTACTTGATTCATGGGATTTTTAGGCATGCTTGGACGGGTTTTTACACTGAGAAAATAGCGATAACCACGTCCGAAATGATCGAATCGGAACCTGTAATTTGGTATGTAAAAGAAAACGGCCCAGAAAAAGGTCTAAACAATGGAATTTGGAAATTTTAAGACTTACCCATGGTCTTTCGACCTTGGGCAAGCCGAAGAGCACTCTTGGGGCTTTCCGAAAAGGTGCTGATGGCGGCGTGGTTCCATACGGTCCAGAAGTTACGTCGTTCCAAAGGTACAATGTTATTTTCGAAGACGGAAGAAAAGAAAAAAGCAAAAGAAGAAACCAAAAAAGGGGTGCAACACGAGGACTTCCCGGGAGGTCACCCATCCTAGTACTACTCTCGCCCAAGCATGCTTAACTGCGGAGTTCTGATGGGATCCGGTGCATTAGTGCTGGTATGATCGCCCCCGTTAGTACATGTAACGCAATCGCTAATATGCTTTTGCGCTGACTCATGGCCTCTTTTGCCGTGGACCCTACTTTATTCATGGGCTTTTTGGGCATGCTTGGACGGGTTTTTACACTGAGAAAATCACGATAACAACGTCTGAAATGATCGAATCGGAACATGTAATTTGGTATGTAAAAGAAAACGGGCCAGAAAAGGGTCTAAACAGCGGAATTTGGAGATTTTAAAACTCACCCATGGGCTTCAGACCTTGGGCAAGCCGAAGAGCACTCTTGGGGCTTTCCGAAAAGGTTCTTACAGCGGTGTGGTTCCATACGGTCCAGAAGTTACATCGTTCCAAAGGTACGATGTTATTTTCGAAGACGGAAGAAAAAAGAAAGAAGCAAAGAAAAAAAACCAAAAAAGAGGGTGCAACACGAGGACTTCCCGGGAGGTCACCCATCCTAGTACTACTCTCGCCCAAGCACGCTTAGCTGCGGAGTTCTGAAGGGATCCGGTGCATTAATGCTGGTATGATCGCACCCGTTAGTACATGTAACGCAATCACCAATATGCTTTTGCGCTGTCTCATAGCCTCTTTTGCCGTGAACCCCACTTGATTCATGGGCTTTTTGGGCATGCTTGGACAGGTTTTTACACAGAGAAAATCGCGATAACCACGTCCGAAATGATCAAATCGGAACCTGTAATTTGGTATGTAAAAGAAAACGGCCCAGAAAAGGGTCTAAACAGCGGAATTTGGGGATTTTAAAACTCACCCATGGTCTTAAGACCTTGGGCAAGCCGAAGAGCACTCTTGGGGCTTTCCGAAAAGGTGCTTACAGCGGTGTGGTTCCATACGGTGCAGAAGTTACATCGTTCCAAAGGTACGATGTTATTTTCAAAGACGGAAGAAAAAGAAAGAAGCAAAAAAAAAAAAACCAAAAAAAAGGGTGCAACACGAGGACTTCCCAGGAGGTCACCCATCCTAGCACTACTCTCGCCCAAGCACGCTTAGCTGCGGAGTTCTGAAGGGATCCGGTGCATTAGTGCTGGTATGATCGCACCCGTTAGTACATGTAACGCAATCGCCAATATGCTTTTGCGCTGACTCATGGCCTCTTTTGCCGTGGACCCTACTTGATTCATGGGCTTTTAGGGCATGCTTGGACGGGCTTTTACACTGAGAAAATCGCAATAACCCCGTCCGAAATGATCGAATCGGAATCTGTAATTTGGTATGTAAAAGAAAAGGGCCCAGAAAAAGGTCTAAACAGCGGAATTTGGGGAATTTAAGACATACTCATGGTCTTTAGACCTTGGGCAAGCGGAAGACCACTCTTGGGGCTTTCCGAAAAGGTGCTGATGGCAGCGTGGTTCCATACGGTCCAAAAGTTACGTCGTTCCAAAGGTACAATGTTATTTTCGAAGACGGAAGAAAAGAAAGAAGCAAAAGAAAAAACCAAAAAAGGGGTGCAACACGAGGACTTCCCGAAAGGTCACCCATTCTAGTACTACTCTCGCCCAAGCACGCTTAACTGCGGAGTTTTGATGGGATCCGGTGCATTAGTGCTGGTATAATCGCCCCCGTTAGTACATGTAACGCAATCGCTAATAAGCTTTTGCGCTGACTCATGGCCTCTTTTGCCGTGGACCCAACTTTATTCATGGGCTTTTTTGGCATCCTTGGACGGGTTTTTACACTGGGAAAATTGCGATAACCACGTCCGAAAAGATCGAATCGGAACCTGTAATTTGGTATGTAAAAGAAAACGGGCAAGAAAAGGGTTTAAACAGCGGAATTTGGGGATTTTAAAACTCACTCATGGGCTTAAGACCTTGGGCAAGCTGAAGAGCACTCTTGGGGCTTTCCGAAAAAGTGCTTACAGCCGTGTGGTTCCATACGGTGCAGAAGTTACATCGTTCCAAAGGTACGATGTTATTTTCGAAGACGGAAGAAAAAGAAAGAAGCAAAAGCAAAAAAACAAAAAAAAAGGGTGCAACACGAGGACTTCCCAGGAGGTCACCCATCCTAGTACTACTCTCGCCCAAGAACGCTTAGCTGCGGAGTTCTGAAGGGATCCGGTGCATTAGTGCTGGTATGATCGCACCCGTTAGTACATGTAACGCAATCGCCAATATGCTTTTGCGCTGACTCATGGCCTCTTTTGCCGTGGACCCCACTTGATTCATGGGCGTTTTGGGCATGCTTGGACGGGCTTTTACACTGAGAAAATCGCAATAACCATGTCCGAAATGATCGAATCGGAACCTGTAATTTGGTATGTAAAAGAAAACGGCCCAGAAAAAGGTCTAAACAGCGGAATTTGGGGATTTTAAGACTTACCCATGGTCTGTAGACCTTGGGCAAGCCGAAGAGCACTCTTGGGGCTTTCCGAAAAGGTGTTGACGGCGGCGTGGTTCCATACGGTCCAGAAGTTACGTCGTTCCAAAGGTACAATGTTATTTTCGAAGACGGAAGAAAAGAAAGAAGCAAAAGAAAAAACCAAAAAAGGAGTGCAACACGAGGACTTCCCGGGAGGTCACCCATCCTAGTACTACTCTCGCCCAAGCACGCTTAGCTGCGGAGTTCTGATGGGATCCGGTGCATTAGTGCTGGTATGATCGCACCCGTTAGTACATGTAACGCAATCGCTAATATGCTTTTGCACTGACTCATGGCCTCTTTTGCCGTGGACCGCACTTGATTCATGGGCTTTTTGGGCATGCTTGGAAGGGTTTTTACACTGAGAAAATCGTGATAACCACGTCCGAAATGATCGAATCGGAACCTGTAATTTAGTATGTAAAAGAAAACGGCCCAAAAAAGGGTCCAAACAGCAGAATTTGGGGATTTTAAAACTCACTCATGGTCTTAAGACCTTGGGCAAGCCGAAGAGCACTCTTGGGGCTCTCCGAAAAGGTGCTGACGGCGGCGTGGCTCCATGCGGTCTAGAAGTTACGTCGTTCCAAATGTACGATGTTATTTTCGAAGACGGAAGAAAAAGAAAGAGGCAAAAGAAAAAAACCAAAAAAAGGGTGCAACACGAGGACTTCCCGGGAGGTCACCCAACCTAGTACTACTCTCGCCCAAGCACACTTAACTGCGGAGTTCTGATGGGATCCGGTGCATTAGTGCTGGTATGATCGCACCCGTTAGTACATGTAACGCAATCGCTAATATGCTTTTGCGCTGACTCATGGCCTCTTTTGCCGTGGACCCTACTTGATTCATGGGATTTTTAGGCATGCTTGGACGGGTTTTTACATTGAGAAAATCACGATACCCACGTCCGAAATGATCGAATCGGAACCTGTAATTTGGTATGTAAAAGAAAATGGGCCAGAAAAGGGTCTAAACAGCGGAATTTGGGGATTTTAAAACTCACCCATGGGCTTAAGACCTTGGGCAAGCCGAAGAGCACTCTTGGGGCTTTCCAAAAAGGTGCTTACAGCGGTGTGGTTCCATATGGTCCAGAAGTTACATCGTTACAAAAGTACGATGTTATTTTCGAAGACGGAAGAAAAAGAAAGAAGCAAAAGAAAAAAAACCAAAAAAAAGGGTGTAACACGAGGACTTCCCGGGAGGTCACCCATCCTAGTACTACTCTCGCCCAAGCACGCTTAGCTGCGGAGTTCTGAAGGGATCCTGTGCATTAGTGCTGGTATGATCGCACCCGTAAGTACATGTAACGCAATCGCCAATATGCTTTTGCGCTGACTCATGGCCTCTTTTGCCGTAGACCCCACTTGATTCATGGGCTTTTTGGGCATGCTTGGACGAGCTTTTACACTGAGAAAATCGCAATAACCACGTCCGAAATGATCGAATCGGAACCTGTAATTTGGTAGGTAAAAGGAAACGGCCCATAAAAAGGTCTAAACAACGGAATTTGGGGATTTTAAGACTTACCCATGGTCTTTAGACGTTGGGCAAGCCGAAGAGCACTCTTGGGGCTTTCCGAAAAGGTGCTGATGGCGGCGTGGTCCCATACGGTCCAGAAGTTACGTCGTTCCAAAGGTACAATGTTATTTTCGAAGACGGAAGAAAAGAAAAAAGCAAAAGAAAAAACCAAAAAAGGGGTGCAACACGAGGACTTCCCGGGAGGTCACCCATCCTAGTACTACCCTCGCCCAAGCGCGCTTAACTGCAGAGTTCTGATGGGATCCGGTGCATTAGTGCTGGTATGATCGCCTCCGTTAGTACATGTAACGCAATCGCTAATATGCTTTTGCGCTGACTCATGGCCTCTTTTGCCGTGGATCCTACTTTATTCATGGGCTTTTTGGGCATGCTTGGACGGGTTTTTACACTGAGAAAATCGCGATAACAACGTCCGAAATGATCGAATCGGAACCTGTAATTTGGTATGTAAAAGAAAACGGGCCAGAAAAGGGTCTAAACAGCGGAATTTGGGGATTTTAAAACTCACCGATGGGCTTCAGACCTTGGGCAAGCCGAAGAGCACTCTTGGGGCTTTCCGAAAAGGTGCTTACAGCGGTGTGGTTCCATACGATCCAGAAGTTACATCGTTCCAAAGGTACGATGTTATTTTCGAAGACGGAAGAAAAAGAAAGAAGCAAAAGAAAAAAAACCAAAAAAAGGGTGCAACACGAGGACTTCCCGGGAGGTCACCCATCCTAGTACTACTCTCGCCAAAGCACGCTTAGCTGCGGAGTTCTGAAGGGATCCGGTGCATTAGTGCTGGTATGATCGCACCCGTTAGTACATGTAACGCAATCGCCAATATGCTTTTGCGCTGACTCATGGCCTCTTTTGCCGTGGACCCCACTTGATTCATGGGCTTTTTGGGCATGCTTGGACGGGTTTTTACACTGAGAAAATCGCGATAACCACGTCCGAAATGATCGAATCGGAACCTGTAATTTGGTATGTAAAAGAAAACGGCCCAGAAAAGGGTCTAAACAGCAGAATTTGGGGATTTTAAAATTCACCCATGGTCTTAAGACCTTGGGCAAGCCGAAGAGCACTCTTGGGGCTTTCCGAAAAGGTTCTGACGGCGGCGTGGCTCCATGCGGTCCAGAAGTTACGTCGTTCCAAATGTACGATGTTATTTTCGAAGACGGAAGAAAAAGAAAGAGGCAAAAGAAAAAACCAAAAAAAAGGGTGCAACACGAGGACTTCCCGGGAGGTCACCCAACCTAGTACTACTCTCGCCCAAGCACGCTTAACTGCGGAGTTCTGATGGGATCCGGTGCATTAGTGCTGGTATGATCGCCCCCGTTGGTACATGTAACGCAATCGCTAATATGCTTTTGCGCTGACTCATGGCCTCTTTTGCCGTGGACCCTACTTTATTCATGGGCTTTTTGGGCATGTTTGGACGGGTTTTTACACTGAGAAAATCGCGATAACCACGTCCGAAATGATCGAATCGGAACCTATAATTTGGTATGTAAAAGAAAACGGCCTAGAAAATGGTCTAAACAGCGGAATTTAGGGATTTTAAGACTTACCCATGGTCTTTAGACCTTGGACAAGCCGAAGAGCACTCTTGGGGCTTTCCGAAAAGGTGCTGATGGCGGCGTAGTTCAATACGGTCCAGAAGTTACATCGTTTCAAAGGTACAATGTTATTTTCGAAGACGGAAGAAAAGAAAGAAGCAAAAGAAAAAACAAAAAAAGGGGTGCAACACGAGGACTTCCCGGGAGGTCACCTATCCTAGTTATACTCTCGCCCAAGCACGCTTAGCTGCGGAGTTCTGAAGAGATCCGGTGCATTAGTGCTGGTATGATCGCACCCGTTAGTACATGTAACGCAATTGCCAATATGCTTTTGCGCTGACTCATGGCCTCTTTTGCCGTCGACCCCACTTGATTCATGGGCTTTTTGGGCAGGCTTGGACGGGCTTTTACACTGAGAAAATCGCAATAACCACGTCCGAAATGATCGAATCGGAACCTGTAATTTGGTATGTAAAAGAAAACGGCCCAGAAAAGGGTCTAAACAGCGGAATTTGGGGATTTTAAAACTCACCCATGGGCTTAAGACCTTGAGCAAGCCGAAGAGCACTCTTGGGGCTTTCCGAAAAGGTGCTTACAGCGGTGTGGTTCCATACGGTCAAGAAGTTACATCGTTCCAAAGGTACGATGTTATTTTCGAAGACGGAAGAAAAAGAAAGAAGCAAAAGAAAAAAAACCAAAAAAAAGGGTGCAACACGAGGACTTCCCGGGAGGTCACCCATCCTAGTACTACTCTCGCCCAAGCATGCTTAGCTGCGGAGTTCTGAAGGGATCCGGTGCATTAGTGCTGGTATGATCGCACCCGTTAGTACATGTAACGCAATCGCCAATATGCTTTTGCGCTGACTCATGGCCTCTTTTGCCGTGGACCCTACTTGATTCATGGGATTTTTAGGCATGCTTGGACGGGTTTTTACACTGAGAAAATAGCGATAACCACGTCCGAAATGATCGAATCGGAACCTGTAATTTGGTATGTAAAAGAAAACGGGCCAGAAAAGGGTCTAAACAGCGGAATTTGGGGATTTTAAAACTCACCCATGGGCTTAAGACCTTGGGCAAGCCGAAGAGCACTCTTGGGGCTTTCCGAAAAGGTGCTGATGGCGGCGTGGTTCCATACGGTCCAGAAGTTACGTCATTCCAAAAGTACTATGTTATTTTCGAAGACAGAAGAAAAGAAAGAAGCAAAAGAAAAAACCAAAAAAGGGGTGCAACACGAGGACTTCCCGGGAAGTCACCCATCCTAGTACTACTCTCGCCCAAGCACGCTTAGCTGCGGAGTTCTGATGGGATCCGGTGCATTAGTGCTGGTATGATCGCACCCGTTAGTACATGTAACGCAATCGCCAATATGCTTTTGCGCTGACTCATGGCCTCTTTTGCCGTGGACCCTACTTTATTCATGGGCTTTTTGGGCATGCTTGGACGGGTTTTTACACTGAGAAAATCGCGATAACCACGTCCAAAATGATCGAATCGGAACCTGTAATTTGGTATGTAAAAGAAAACGGCCCAGAAAATGGTCTAAACAGCGGAATTTAGGGATTTTAAGACTTACCCATGGTCTTTAGGCCTTGGACAAGCCGAAGAGCACTCTTGGGGCTTTCCGAAAAGGTGCTGATGGCGGCGTAGTTCAATACGGTCCAGAAGTTACATCGTTTCAAAGGTACAATGTTATTTTCGAAGACGGAAGAAAAGAAAGAAGCAAAAGAAAAAACAAAAAAAGGGGTGCAACACGAGGACTTCCCGGGAGGTCACCTATCCGAGTTATACTCTCGCCCAAGCACGCTTAGCTGCGGAGTTCTGAAGAGATCCGGTGCATTAGTGCTGGTATGATCGCACCCGTTAGTACATGTAACGCAATTGCCAATATGCTTTTGCGCTGACTCATGGCCTCTTTTGCCGTCGACCCCACTTGATTCATGGGCTTTTTGGGCATGCTTGGACGGGCTTTTACACTGAGAAAATCGCAATAACCACGTCCGAAATGATCGAATCGGAACCTGTAATTTGGTATGTAAAAGAAAACGGCCCAGAAAAGGGTCTAAACAGCGGAATTTGGGGATTTTAAAACTCACCCATGGGCTTAAGACCTTGAGCAAGCCGAAGAGCACTCTTGGGGCATTCCGAAAAGGTGCTTACAGCGGTGTGGTTCCATACGGTCAAGAAGTTACATCGTTCCAAAGGTACGATGTTATTTTCGAAGACGGAAGAAAAAGAAAGAAGCAAAAGAAAAAAAACCAAAAAAAAGGGTGCAACACGAGGACTTCCCGGGAGGTCACCCATCCTAGTACTACTTTGCCCAAGCACGCTTAGCTGCGGAGTTCTGAAGGGATCCGGTGCATTAGTGCTGGTATGATCGCACCCGTTAGTACATGTAACGCAATCGCCAATATGCTTTTGCGCTGACTCATGGCCTCTTTTGCCGTGGACCCTACTTGATTCATGGGATTTTTAGGCATGCTTGGACGGGTTTTTACACTGAGAAAATAGCGATAACCACGTCCGAAATGATCGAATCGGAACCTGTAATTTGGTATGTAAAAGAAAACGGGCCAGAAAAGGGTCTAAACAGCGGAATTTGGGGATTTTAAAACTCACCCATGGGCTTAAGACCTTGGGCAAGCCGAAGAGCACTCTTGGGGCTTTCCGAAAAGGTGCTGATGGCGGCGTGGTTCCATACGGTCCAGAAGTTACGTCATTCCAAAAGTACTATGTTATTTTCGAAGACAGAAGAAAAGAAAGAAGCAAAAGAAAAAACCAAAAAAGGGGTGCAACACGAGGACTTCCCGGGAAGTCACCCATCCTAGTACTACTCTCGCCCAAGCACGCTTAGCTGCGGAGTTCTGATGGGATCCGGTGCATTAGTGCTGGTATGATCGCACCCGTTAGTACATGTAACGCAATCGCCAATATGCTTTTGCGCTAACTCATGGCCTCTTTTGCCGTGGACCCCACTTGATTCATGGGCTTTTTGGGCATGCTTGGACGGGCTTTTACACTGAGAAAATCGCAATAACCACGTCCGAAATGATCGAATCGGAACCTGTAATTTGGTATGTAAAAGAATACGGCCCAGAAAAAGGTCTAAACAATCGAATTTGGAGATTTTAAGACTTACCCATGGTCTTTCGACCTTGGGCAAGCCGAAGAGCACTCTTGGGGCTTTCCGAAAAGGTGCTGATGGCGGCGTGGTTCCATACGGTCCAGAAGTTACGTCGTTCCAAAGGTACAATGTTATTTTCGAAGACGGAAGAAAAGAAAAAAGCAAAAAAAGAAACCAAAAAAGGGGTGCAACACGAGGACTTCCCGGGAGGTCACCCATCCTAGTACTACTCTCGCCCAAGCATGCTTAACTGCAGAGTTCTGATGGGATCCGGTGCATTAGTGCTGGTATGATCGCCCCCGTTAGTACATGTAACGCAATCGCTAATATGCTTTTGCGCTGACTCATGGCCTCTTTTGCCGTGGACCCTACTTTATTCATGGGCTTTTTGGGCATGCTTGGACGGGTTTTTACACTGAGAAAATCGCGATAACAACGTCTGAAATGATCGAATCGGAACATGTAATTTGGTATGTAAAAGAAAACAGGCCAGAAAAGGGTCTAAACAGCGGAATTTGGAGATTTTAAAACTCACCCATGGGCTTCAGACCTTGGGCAAGCCGAAGAGCACTCTTGGGGCTTTCCGAAAAGGTGCTTACAGCGGTGTGGTTCCATACGGTCCAGAAGTTACATCGTTCCAAAGGTACGATGTTATTTTCGAAGACGGAAGAAAAAGAAAGAAGCAAAAGAAAAAAAAACAAAAAAAGGGTGCAACACGAGGACTTCCCGGGAGGTCACCCATCCTAGTACTACTCTCGCCCAAGCACGCTTAGCTGCGGAGTTCTGAAGGGATCCGGTGCATTAATGCTGGTATGATCGCACCCGTTAGTACATGTAACGCAATCGCCAATATGCTTTTGCGCTGTCTCATGGCCTCTTTTGCCGTGAACCCCACTTGATTCATGGGCTTTTTGGGCATGCTTGGACAGGTTTTTACACTGAGAAAATCGCGATAACCACGTCCGAAATGATCGAATCGGAACCTGTAATTTGGTATGTAAAAGAAAACGGCCCAGAAAAGGGTCTAAACAGCGGAATTTGGGGATTTTAAAACTCACCCATGGTCTTAAGACCTTGGGCAAGCCGAAGAGCACTCTTGGGGCTTTCCGAAAAGGTGCTTACAGCGGTGTGGTTCCATACGGTGCAGAAGTTACATCGTTCCAAAGGTACGATGTTATTTTCAAAGACGGAAGAAAAAGAAAGAAGCAAAAGAAAAAAAACCAAAAAAAAAGGGTGCAACACGAGGACTTCCCAGGAGGTCACCCATCCTAGCACTACTCTCGCCCAAGCACGCTTAGCTGCGGAGTTCTGAAGGGATCCGGTGCATTAGTGCTGGTATGATCGCACCCGTTTGTACATGTAACGCAATCGCCAAAATGCTTTTGCGCTGACTCATGGCCTCTTTTGCCGTGGACCCCACTTGATTCATGGGCTTTTTGGGCATGCTTGGACGGGCTTTTACACTGAGAAAATCGCAATAACCACGTCCGAAATGATCGAATCGGAATCTGTAATTTGGTATGTAATAGAAAAGGGCCCAGAAAAAGGTCTAAACAGCGGAATTTGGGGAATTTAAGACTTACTCATGGTCTTTAGACCTTGGGCAAGCCGAAGAGCACTCTTGGGGCTTTCCGAAAAGGCTCTGATGGCAGCGTGGTTCCATACGGTCCAAAAGTTACGTCGTTCCAAAGGTACAATGTTATTTTTGAAGACGGAAGAAAAGAAAGAAGCAAAAGAAAAAACCAAAAAAGGGGTGCAACACGAGGACTTCCCGAAAGGTCACCCATCCTAGTACTACTCTCGCCCAAGCACGCTTAACTGCGGAGTTTTGATGGGATCCGGTGCATTAGTGCTGGTATAATCGCCCCTGTTAGTACATGTAACGCAATCGCTAATAAGCTTTTGCGCTGACTCATGGCCTCTTTTGTCGTGGACCCTACTTTATTCATGGGCTTTTTTGGCATGCTTGGACGGGTTTTTACACTGGGAAAATTGCGATAACCACGTCCGAAAAGATCGAATCGGAACCTGTAATTTGGTATGTAAAAGAAAACGGGCCAGAAAAGGGTCTAAACAGCGGAATTTGGGGATTTTAAAACTCACCCATGGGCTTAAGACCTTGGGCAAGCCGAAGAGCACTCTTGGGGCTTTCCGAAAAGGTGCTGATGGCGGCGTGGTTCCATACGGTCCAGAAGTTACGTCATTCCAAATGTACTATGTTATTTTCGAAGACAGAAGAAAAGAAAGAAGCAAAAGAAAAAACCAAAAAAGGGGTGCAACACGAGGACTTCCCGGGAAGTCACCCATCCTAGTACTACTCTCGCCCAAGCACGCTTAGCTGCGGAGTTCTGATGGGATCCGGTGCATT
Organism: Thlaspi arvense; assembly: GCA_911865555.2. Lineage (NCBI taxonomy): Eukaryota > Viridiplantae > Streptophyta > Magnoliopsida > Brassicales > Brassicaceae > Thlaspi > Thlaspi arvense. Next base: position 39,514 of record CAJVSB020000081.1, read on the forward strand.
AGTGCTGGTATGATCGCACCCGTTAGTACATGTAACGCAATCGCCAATATGCTTTTGCGCTAACTCATGGCCTCTTTTGCCGTGGACCCCACTTGATTCATGGGCTTTTTGGGCATGCTTGGACGGGCTTTTACACTGAGAAAATCGCAATAACCACGTCCGAAATGATCGAATCGGAACCTGTAATTTGGTATGTAAAAGAATACGGCCCAGAAAAAAGTCTAAACAATCGAATTTGGAGATTTTAAGACTTACCCATGGTCTTTCGACCTTGGGCAAGCCGAAGAGCACTCTTGGGGCTTTCCGAAAAGGTGCTGATGGCGGCGTGGTTCCATACGGTCCAGAAGTTACGTCGTTCCAAAGGTACAATGTTATTTTCGAAGACGGAAGAAAAAAAAAAAAGCAAAAAAAAAAACCAAAAAAAAGGGGTGCAACACGAGGACTTCCCGGGAGGTCACCCATCCTAGTACTACTCTCGCCCAAGCATGCTTAACTGCAGAGTTCTGATGGGATCCGGTGCATTAGTGCTGGTATGATCGCCCCCGTTAGTACATGTAACGCAATCGCTAATATGCTTTTGCGCTGACTCATGGCCTCTTTTGCCGTGGACCCTACTTTATTCATGGGCTTTTTGGGCATGCTTGGACGGGTTTTTACACTGAGAAAATCGCGATAACAACGTCTGAAATGATCGAATCGGAACATGTAATTTGGTATGTAAAAGAAAACAGGCCAGAAAAGGGTCTAAACAGCGGAATTTGGAGATTTTAAAACTCACCCATGGGCTTCAGACCTTGGGCAAGCCGAAGAGCACTCTTGGGGCTTTCCGAAAAGGTGCTTACAGCGGTGTGGTTCCATACGGTCCAGAAGTTACATCGTTCCAAAGGTACGATGTTATTTTCGAAGACGGAAGAAAAAGAAAGAAAGAAGCAAAAGAAAAAAAACCAAAAAAGAGGGTGCAACACGAGGACTTCCCGGGAGGTCACCCATCCTAGTACTACTCTCGCCCAAGCACGCTTAGCTGCGGAGTTCTGAAGGGATCCGGTGCATTAATGCTGGTATGATCGCACCCGTTAGTACATGTAACGCAATCGCCAATATGCTTTTGCGCTGTCTCATGGCCTCTTTTGCCGTGAACCCCACTTGATTCATGGGCTTTTTGGGCATGCTTGGACAGGTTTTTACACTGAGAAAATCGCGATAACCACGTCCGAAATTATCGAATCGGAACCTGTAATTTGGTATGTAAAAGAAAACGGGCCAGAAAAGGGTCTAAACAGCGGAATTTGGGGATTTTAAAACTCACCCATGGGCTTAAGACCTTGGGCAAGCCGAAGAGCACTCTTGGGGCTTTCCGAAAAGGTGCTGATGGCGGCGTGGTTCCATACGGTCCAGAAGTTACGTCATTCCAAATGTACTATGTTATTTTCGAAGACAGAAGAAAAGAAAGAAGCAAAAGAAAAAACCAAAAAAGGGGTGCAACACGAGGACTTCCCGGGAAGTCACCCATCCTAGTACTACTCTCGCCCAAGCACGCTTAGCTGCGGAGTTCTGATGGGATCCGGTGCATTAGTGCTGGTATGATCGCACCCGTTAGTACATGTAACGCAATCGCCAATATGCTTTTGCGCTAACTCATGGCCTCTTTTGCCGTGGACCCCACTTGATTCATGGGCTTTTTGGGCATGCTTGGACGGGCTTTTACACTGAGAAAATCGCAATAACCACGTCCGAAATGATCGAATCGGAACCTGTAATTTGGTATGTAAAAGAATACGGCCCAGAAAAAGGTCTAAACAATCGAATTTGGAGATTTTAAGACTTACCCATGGTCTTTCGACCTTGGGCAAGCCGAAGAGCACTCTTGGGGCTTTCCGAAAAGGTGCTGATGGCGGCGTGGTTCCATACGGTCCAGAAGTTACGTCGTTCCAAAGGTACAATGTTATTTTCGAAGACGGAAGAAAAGAAAAAAGCAAAAAAAAAAAACCAAAAAGGGGTGCAACACGAGGACTTCCCGGGAGGTCACCCATCCTAGTACTACTCTCGCCCAAGCATGCTTAACTGCAGAGTTCTGATGGGATCCGGTGCATTAGTGCTGGTATGATCGCCCCCGTTAGTACATGTAACGCAATCGCTAATATGCTTTTGCGCTGACTCATGGCCTCTTTTGCCGTGGACCCTACTTTATTCATGGGCTTTTTGGGCATGCTTGGACGGGTTTTTACACTGAGAAAATCGCGATAACAACGTCTGAAATGATCGAATCGGAACATGTAATTTGGTATGTAAAAGAAAACGGGCCAGAAAAGGGTCTAAACAGCGGAATTTGGAGATTTTAAAACTCACCCATGGGCTTCAGACCTTGGGCAAGCCGAAGAGCACTCTTGGGGCTTTCCGAAAAGGTGCTTACAGCGGTGTGGTTCCATACGGTCCAGAAGTTACATCGTTCCAAAGGTACGATGTTATTTTCGAAGACGGAAGAAAAAGAAAGAAGCAAAAGAAAAAAAACCAAAAAAGAGGGTGCAACACGAGGACTTCCCGGGAGGTCACCCATCCTAGTACTACTCTCGCCCAAGCACGCTTAGCTGCGGAGTTCTGAAGGGATCCGGTGCATTAATGCTGGTATGATCGCACCCGTTAGTACATGTAACGCAATCGCCAATATGCTTTTGCGCTGTCTCATGGCCTCTTTTGCCGTGAACCCCACTTGATTCATGGGCTTTTTGGGCATGCTTGGACAGGTTTTTTTTACACTGAGAAAATCGCGATAACCACGTCCGAAATGATCGAATCGGAACCTGTAATTTGGTATGTAAAAGAAAACGGCCCAGAAAAGGGTCTAAACAGCGGAATTTGGGGATTTTAAAACTCACCCATGGTCTTAAGACCTTGGGCAAGCCGAAGAGCACTCTTGGGGCTTTCCGAAAAGGTGCTTACAGCGGTGTGGTTCCATACGGTCCAGAAGTTACATCGTTCCAAAGGTACGATGTTATTTTCGAAGACGGAAGAAAAAGAAAGAAGCAAAAGAAAAAAAACCAAAAAAGAGGGTGCAACACGAGGACTTCCCGGGAGGTCACCCATCCTAGTACTACTCTCGCCCAAGCACGCTTAGCTGCGGAGTTCTGAAGGGATCCGGTGCATTAGTGCTGGTATGATCGCACCCGTTAGTACATGTAACGCAATCGCCAAAATGCTTTTGCGCTGACTCATGGCCTCTTTTGCCGTGGACCCCAGTTGATTCATGGGCTTTTTGGGCATGCTTGGACGGGCTTTTACACTGAGAAAATCGCAATAACCACGTCCGAAATGATCGAATCGGAATCTGTAATTTGGTATGTAAAAGAAAAGGGCCCAGAAAAAGGTCTAAACAGCGGAATTTGGGGAATTTAAGACTTACTCATGGTCTTTAGACCTTGGGCAAGCGGAAGAGCACTCTTGGGGCTTTCCGAAAAGGCTCTGATGGCAGCGTGGTTCCATACGGTCCAAAAGTTACGTCGTTCCAAAGGTACAATGTTATTTTTGAAGACGGAAGAAAAGAAAGAAGCAAAAGAAAAAACCAAAAAAGGGGTGCAACACGAGGACTTCCCGAAAGGTCACCCATCCTAGTACTACTCTCGCCCAAGCACGCTTAACTGCGGAGTTTTGATGGGATCCGGTGCATTAGTGCTGGTATAATCGCCCCCGTTAGTACATGTAACGCAATCGCTAATAAGCTTTTGCGCTGACTCATGGCCTCTTTTGTCGTGGACCCTACTTTATTCATGGGCTTTTTTGGCATGCTTGGACGGGTTTTTACACTGGGAAAATTGCGATAACCACGTCCGAAAAGATCGAATCGGAACCTGTAATTTGGTATGTAAAAGAAAACGGGCCAGAAAAGGGTCTAAACAGCGGAATTTGGGGATTTTAAAACTCACTCATGGGCTTAAGACCTTGGGCAAGCCGAAGAGCACTCTTGGGGCTTTCCGAAAAAGTGCTTACAGCGGTGTGGTTCCATACGGTGCAGAAGTTACATCGTTCCAAAGGTACGATGTTATTTTCGAAGACGGAAGAAAAAGAAAGAAGCAAAACCAAAAAAACCAAAAAAAAGGGTGCAACACGAGGACTTCCCAGGAGGTCACCCATCCTAGTACTACTCTCGCCCAAGCACGCTTAGCTGCGGAGTTCTGAAGGGATCCGGTGCATTAGTGCTGGTATGATCGCACCCGTTAGTACATGTAACGCAATCGCCAATATGCTTTTGCGCTGACTCATGGCCTCTTTTGCCGTGGACCCCACTTGATTCATGGGCTTTTTGGGCATGCTTGGACGGGCTTTTACACTGAGAAAATCGCAATAACCATGTCCGAAATGATCGAATCGGAACCTGTAATTTGGTATGTAAAAGAAAACGGCCCAGAAAAAGGTCTAAACAGCGGAATTTGGGGATTTTAAGACTTACCCATGGTCTTTAGACCTTGGGCAAGCCGAAGAGCACTCTTGGGGCTTTCCGAAAAGGTGTTGACGGCAGCGTGGTTCCATACGGTCCAGAAGTTACGTCGTTCCAAAGGTACAATGTTATTTTCGAAGACGGAAGAAAAGAAAGAAGCAAAAGAAAAAACCAAAAAAGGAGTGCAACACGAGGACTTCCCAGGAGGTCACCCATCCTAGTACTACTCTCGCCCAAGCACGCTTAGCTGCGGAGTTCTGATGGGATCCGGTGCATTAGTGCTGGTATGATCGCACCCGTTAGTACATGTAACGCAATCGCTAATATGCTTTTGCACTGACTCATGGCCTCTTTTGCCGTGGACCGCACTTGATTCATGGGCTTTTTGGGCATGCTTGGAAGGGTTTTTACACTGAGAAAATCGTGATAACCACGTCCGAAATGATCGAATCGGAACCTGTAATTTGGTATGTAAAAGAAAACGGCCCAAAAAAGGGTCCAAACAGCGGAATTTGGGGATTTTAAAACTCACTCATGGTCTTAAGACCTTGGGCAAGCCGAAGAGCACTCTTGGGGCTCTCCGAAAAGGGTCTGACGGCGGCGTGGCTCCATGCGGTCTTTCCAAATGTACGATGTTATTTTCGAAGACGGAAGAAAAAGAAAGAGGCAAAAGAAAAAACCAAAAAAAGGGTGCAACACGAGGACTTCCCGGGAGGTCACCCAACCTAGTACTACTCTCGCCCAAGCACGCTTAACTGCGGAGTTCTGTTGGGATCCGGTGCATTAGTGCTGGTATGATCGCACCCGTTAGTACATGTAACGCAATCGCTAATATGCTTTTGCGCTGACTCATGGCCTCTTTTGCCGTGGACCCTACTTGATTCATGGGATTTTTAGGCATGCTTGGACGGGTTTTTACACTGAGAAAATCACGATAACCACGTCCGAAATGATCGAATCGGAACCTGTAATTTGGTATGTAAAAGAAAACGGGCCAGAAAAGGGTCTAAACAGCGGAATTTGGGGATTTTAAAACTCACCCATGGGCTTAAGACCTTGGGCAAACCGAAGAGCACTCTTGGGGCTTTCCGAAAAGGTGCTTACAGCGGTGTGGTTCCATACGGACCAGAAGTTACATCGTTCCAAAGGTACGATGTTATTTTCGAAGACGGAAGAAAAAGAAAGAAGCAAAAGAAAAAAAACCAAAAAAAGGGTGTAACACGAGGACTTCCCGGGAGGTCACCCATCCTAGTACTACTCTCGCCCAAGCACGCTTAGCTGCGGAGTTCTGAAGGGATCCGGTGCATTAGTGCTGGTATGATCGCACCCGTTAGTACATGTAACACAATCGCCAATATGCTTTTGCGCTAACTCATGGCCTCTTTTGCCGTGGACCCCACTTGATTCATGGGCTTTTTGAGCATGCTTGGACGGGCTTTTACACTGAGAAAATCGCAATAACCACGTCCGAAATGATCGAATCGGAACCTGTAATTTGGTATGTAAAAGAAAACGGCCCAGAAAAAGGTCTAAACAGCGGAATTTGGGGAATTTAAGACTTACACATGGTCTTTAGGCCTTGGACAAGCCGAAGAGCACTCTTGGGGCTTTCCGAAAAGGTGCTGATGGCGGCGTGGTTCCATACGGTCCAGGAGTTACGTCGTTCCAAAGGTACAATGTTATTTTCGAAGACGGAAGAAAAGAAAGAAGCAAAAGAAAAAACCAAAAAAGGGGTGCAACACGAGGACTTCCCGGGAGGTCACCCATCCTAGTACTACTCTCGCTCAAGCACGCTTCACTGCGGAGTTCTGATGGGATCCGGTGTATTAGTTCTGGTATGATCGCCCCCGTTAGTACATGTAACGCAATCGCTAGTAAGCTTTTGTGCAGACTCATGGCCTCTTTTGCCGTGGACCCTACTTTATTCATGGGCTTTTTGGGCATGCTTGGACGGGTTTTTACACTGAGAAAATCGCGATAACCACGTCCGAAATGATCGAATCGGAACCTGTAATTTGGTATGTAAAAGAAAACGGGCCAGAAAAGGGTCTAAACAGCGGAATTTGGGGATTTTAAAACTCACCCATGGGCTTAAGACCTTAGGCAAGCCGAAGAGCACTCTTGGGGCTTTCCGAAAAGGTGCTTACAGCGGTGTGGTTCCATACGGTCCAGAAGTTACATCGTTCCAAAGGTACGATGTTATTTTCGAAGACGGAAGAAAAAGAAAGAAGCAAAAGAAAAAAAACCAAAAAAAAGGGTGCAACACGAGGACTTCCCAGGAGGTCACCCATCCTAGTACTACTCTCGAACAAGCACGCTTAGCTGCGGAGTTCTGAAGGGGTCCGGTGCAATAGTGCTGGTATGATCGCACCCGTTAGTACATGTAACGCAATTGCCAATATGCTTTTGCGCTGACTCATGGCCTCTTTTGCCGTGGACCCCACTTGATTCATGGGCTTTTTGGGCATGCTTGGACGGGTTTTTACACTGAGAAAATCGCGATAACCACGTCCGAAATGATCGAATCGGAACCTGTAATTTGGTATGTAAAAGAAAACGGCCCAGAAAAAGGTCTAAACAGCGAAATTTGGGGATTTTAAGACTTACCCATGGTCTTTAGACCTTGGGCAAGCCGAAGAGCACTCTTGGGGCTTTCCGAAAAGGTTCTGATGGCGGCGTGGTTCCATACGGTCCAGAAGTTACGTCGTTCCAAAGGTACAATGTTATTTTCGAAGACGGAAGAAAAGAAAGAAGCAAAAGAAAAAACCAAAAAAGGGGTGCAACACGAGGACTTCCCGGGAGGTCACCTATCCTAGTTATACTCTCGCCCAAGCACGCTTAGCTGCGGAGTTCTGAAGGGATCCGGTGCATTAGTGCTGGTATGATCGCACCCGTTAGTACATGTAACGCAATCGCTAATATGCTTTTGCGCTGACTCATGGCCTCTTTTGCCGTGGACCCCACTTGATTCATGGGCTTTTTGGGCATGCTTGGACGGGTTTTTACACTGAGAAAATCGCGATAACCACGTCCGAAATGATCGAATCGGAACCTGTAATTGGGTATGTAAAAGAAAACAGCCCAGAAAATGGTCTAAACAGCGGAATTTAGGGATTTTAAGACTTATCCATGGTCTTTAGACCTTGGGCAAGCCGAAGAGCACTCTTGGGGCTTTCCGAAAAGGTGCTGACGGCGGCGTGGTTCCATACGGTCCAGAAGTTACGTCGTTCCAAAGGTACAATGTTATTTTCGAAGACGGAAGAAAAGAAAGAAGCAAAAGAAAAAACCAAAAAAGGGGTGCAACACGAGGACTTCCCGGGAGGTCACCTATCCTAGTTATACTCTCGCCCAAGCACGCTTAGCTGCGGAGTTCTGAAGGGATCCGGTGCATTAGTGCTGGTATGATCGCACCCGTTAGTACATGTAACGCAATTGCCAATATGCTTTTGCGCTGACTCATGGCCTCTTTTGCCGTAGACCCCACTTGATTCATGGGCTTTTTGGGCATGCTTGGATGGGCTTTTACACTGAGAAAATCGCAATAACCACGTCCGAAATGATCGAATCGGAACCTGTAATTTGGTATGTAAAAGAAAACGGCCCAGAAAAGGGTCTAAACAGCGGAATTTGGGGATTTTAAAACTCACCCATGGTCTTAAGACCTTGGGCAAGCCGAAGAGCACTCTTGGGGCTTTCCGAAAAGGTGCTGACGGCGGCGTGGCTCCATGCGGTCCAGAAGTTACGTCGTTCCAAATGTACGATGTTATTTTCGAAGACGGAAGAAAAAGAAAGAAGCAAAAGAAAAAACCAAAAAAAGGGTGCAACACGAGGACTTCCCGGGAGGTCACCCAACCTAGTACTACTCTCGCCCAAGCACGCTTAACTGCAGAGTTCTGATGGGATCCGGTGCATTAGTGCTGGTATGATCGCACCCGTTAGTACATGTAACGCAATCGCCAATATGCTTTTGCGCTGACTCATGGCCTCTTTTGCCGTGGACCCCACTTGATTCATGGGCTTTTTGGGCATGCTTGGACGGGCTTTTACACTGAGAAAATTGCAATAACCACGTCCGAAATGATCGAATCGGAACCTGTAATTGGGTATGTAAAAGAAAACGGCCCAGAAAAGGGTCTAAACAGCGGAATTTAGGGATTTTAAGACTTACCTATGGTCTTTAGACCTTGGGCAAGCCGAAGAGCACTCTTGGGGCTTTCCGAAAAGGTGCTGACGGCGGCGTGGTTCCATACGGTCCAGAAGTTACGTCGTTCCAAAGGTACAATGTTATTTTCGAAGACGGAAGAAAAGAAAGAAGCAAAAGAAAAAACAAAAAAAGGGGTGCAACACGAGGACTTCCCAGGAGGTCACCTATCCTAGTTATACTCTCGCCCAAGCACGCTTAGCTGCGGAGTTCTGAAGGGATCCGGTGCATTAGTGCTGGTATGATCGCACCCGTTAGTACATGTAACGCAATTGCCAATATGCTTTTGCGCTGACTCATGGCCTCTTTTGCCGTCGACCCCACTTGATTCATGGGATTTTTAGGCATGCTTGGACGGGTTTTTACACTGAGAAAATCGCGATAACCACGTCCGAAATGATCGAATCGGAACCTGTAATTTGGTATGTAAAAGAAAACGGGCCAGAAAAGGGTCTAAACAGCGGAATTTGGGGATTTTAAAACTCACCCATGGGCTTAAGACCTTGGGCAAGCCGAAGAGCACTCTTGGGGCTTTCCGAAAAGGTGCTTACAGCGGTGTGATTCCATGCGGTCCAGAAGTTACGTCGTTTCAAATGTACGATGTTATTTTCGAAGACGGAAGAAAAAGAAAGAAGCAAAAGAAAAAACCAAAAAAAAGGGGTGCAACACGAGGACTTCCCGGGAGGTCACCCATCCTAGTACTACTCTCGCCCAAGCACGCTTAGCTGCGGAGTATTGATGGGATCCGGTGCATTAGTGCTGGTATGATCGCACCCGTTAGTACATTTAACGCAATCGCTAATATGCTTTTGCGCTGACTCATGGCCTCTTTTGCCGTGGACCCCACTTGATTCATGGGATTTTTAGGCATGCTTGGACGGGTTTTTACACTGAGAAAATCGCGATAACCACGTCCGAAATGATCGAATCGGAACCTGTAATTTGGTATGTAAAAGAAAACGGGCCAGAAAAGGGTCTAAACAGCGGAATTTGGAGATTTTAAAACTCACCCATGGGCTTAAGACCTTGGGCAAGCCGAAGAGCACTCTTGGGGCTTTCCGAAAAGGTGCTTGCAGCGGTGTGGTTCCATACGGTCCAGAAGTTACATCGGTCCAAAGGTACGATGTTATTTTCGAAGACGGAAGAAAAAGAAAGAAGCAAAAGAAAAAAAACCAAAAAAAAGGGTGCAACACGAGGACTTCCCGGGAGGTCACCCATCCTAGTACTACTCTCGCCCAAGCACGCTTAGCTGCGGAGTTCTGAAGGGATCCGGTGCATTAGTGCTGGTATGATCGCACCCGTTAGTACATGTAACGCAATCGCCAATATGCTTTTGCGCTGACTCATGGCCTCTTTTGTCGTGGACCCCACTTGATTCATGGGCTTTTTGGGCATGCTTGGACGGGCTTTTACACTGAGAATATCGCAATAACCACGTCCGAAATGATCGAATCGGAACCTGTAATTTGGTATGTAAAAGAAAATGGCCCAGAAAAAGGTCTAAACAGCGGAATTTGGGGATTTTAAGACTTGCCCATGGTCTTTAGACCTTGGGCAAGCCGAAGAGCACTCTTGGGGCTTTCCGAAAAGGTGCTGACAGCGGCGTGGTTCCATACGGTCCAGAAGTTACGTCGTTCCAAAGGTACAATGTTATTTTCGAAGACGGAAGAAAAGAAAGAAGCAAAAGTAAAAACCAAAAAAGGGGTGCAACACGAGGACTTCACGAGAGGTCACCCATCCTAGTACTACTCTCGCCCAAGCACGCTTAGCTGCGGAGTTCTGATGGGATCCGGTGCATTAGTGCTGGTATGATCGCACCCGTTAGTACATGTAACGCAATCGCTAATATGCTTTTGCGCTGACTCATAACCTCTTTTGCCGTGGACCCCACTTGATTCATGGGCTTTTTGGGCATGCTTGGACGGATTTTTACACTGAGAAAATCGCGATAACCACGTCCGAAATGATCGAATCGGAACCTGTAATTTGGTATGTAAAAGAAAACGGCCCAGAAAAGGGTCTAAACAGCGGAATTTGGGGATTTTAAAACTCACCCATGGTCTTAAGACCTTGGGCAAGCCGAAGAGCACTCTTGGGGCTTTCCGAAAAGGTACTGACGGCGGCGTGGTTCCATGCGGTCCAGAAGTTACGTCGTTTCAAATGTACGATGTTATTTTCGAAGACGGAAGAAAAAGAAAGAAGCAAAAGAAAAAACCAAAAAAAAGGGGTGCAACACGAGGACTTCCCGGGAGGTCACCCATCCTAGTACTACTCTCGCCCAAGCACGCTTAGCTGCGGAGTAGTGATGGGATCCGGTGCATTAGTGCTGGTATGATCGCACCCGTTAGTACATGTAACGCAATCGCTAATATGCTTTTGCGCTGACTCATGGCCTCTTTTGCCGTGGACCCCACTTGATTCATGGGATTTTTAGGCATGCTTGGACGGGTTTTTACACTGAGAAAATCGCGATAACCACGTCCGAAATGATCGAATCGGAACCTGTAATTTGGTATGTAAAAGAAAACGGGCCAGAAAAGGGTCTAAACAGCGGAATTTGGGGATTTTAAAACTCACCCATGGGCTTAAGACCTTGGGCAAGCCGAAGAGCACTCTTGGGGCTTTCCGAAAAGGTGCTTACAGCGGTGTGGTTCCATACGGTCCAGAAGTTACATCGTTCCAAAGGTACGATGTTATTTTCGAAGACGGAAGAAAAAGAAAGAAGCAAAAAAAAAAAAAACCAAAAAAAAAAGGGTGCAACACGAGGACTTCCCGGGAGGTCAGCCATCCTAGTACTACTCTCGCCCAAGCATTCTTAGCTGCGGAGTTCTGAAGGGATCCGGTGCATTAGTGCTGGTATGATCGCACCCGTTAGTACATGTAACGCAATCGCCAATATGCTTTTGCGCTGACTCATGGCCTCTTTTGCCGTGGACCCCACTTGATTCATGGGCTTTTTGGGCATGCTTGGACGGGCTTTTACACTGAGAAAATCGCAATAACCACGTCCGAAATGATCGAATCGGAACCTGTAATTTGGTATGTAAAAGAAAATGGCCCAGAAAAGGGTCTAAACAGCGGAATTTGGGGATTTTAAGACTTACCCATGGTCTTTAGACCTTGGGCAAGCCGAAGAGCACTCTTGGGGCTTTCCGAAAAGGTGCTGACGGCGGCGTGGTTCCATACGGTCCAGAAGTTACGTCGTTCCAAAGGTACAATGTTATTTTCGAAGACAGAAGAAAAGAAAGAAGCAAAAGAAAAAACCAAAAAAGGGGTGCAACACGAGGACTTCCCAGGAGGTCACCTATCCTAGTTATACTCTCGCCCAAGCACGCTTAGCTGCGGAGTTCTGAAGGGATCCGGTGCATTAGTGCTGGTATGATCGCACCCGTTAGTACATGTAACGCAATCGCTAATATGCTTTTGCGCTGACTCATGGCCTCTTTTGCCGTGGACCCTACTTGATTCATGGGCTTTTTGGGCATGCTTGGATGGGCTTTTACACTGAGAAAATCGCGAGCACTACGTCCGAAATGATCGAATCGGAACCTGTAATTGGGTATGTAAAAGAAAACGGCCCAGAAAAGGGTCTAAACAGCGAAATTTAGGGATTTTAAGACTTCCCTATGGTCTTTAGTCCTTGGGCAAGCCGAAGAGCACTCTTGGGGCTTTCCGAAAAGGTGCTGACGGCGGCGTGGTTCCATACGGTCCAGAAGTTACGTCGTTCCAAAGGTACAATGTTATTTTCGAAGACGGAAGAAAAGAAAGAAGCACAAAATAAAAAACCAAAAAAGGGGTGCAACACGAGGACTTCCCGGGAGGTCACCCATCCTAGTACTACTCTCGCCCAAGCACGCTTAGCTGCGGAGTTCTGATGGGATCCGGTGCATTAGTGCTGGTATGATCGCACTCGTTAGTACATGTAACGCAATCGCTAATATGCTTTTGCGCTGACTCATGGCCTCTTTTATCGTGGACCGCACTTGATTCATGGGCTTTTTAGGCATGCTTGGACGGGTTTTTACACTGAGAAGATCGCGATAACCACGTCCGAAATGATCGAATCGGAACCTGTAATTTGGTATGTAAAAGAAAACGGGCCAGAAAAGGGTCTAAAAAGCGGAATTTGGGGATTTTAAGACTTACCCATAGTCTTTAGACCTTGGGCAAGCCGAAGAGCACTCTTGGGGCTTTCCGAAAAGGTGCTGACGGCGGCGTGGTTCCATACGGTCCAGAAGTTACGTCGTTCCAAAGGTACAATGTTATTTTCGAAGACGGAAGAAAAGAAAGAAGCAAAAGAAAAAACCAAAAAAGGGGTGCAACACGAGGACTTCCCGGGAGGTCACCCATCATAGTACTACTCTCGCCCAAGCACGCTTGACTGCGGAGTTCTGATGGGATCCGGTGCATTAGTGCTGGTATGATCGCACCTGTTAGTACATGTAACGCAATCGCCGATATGCTTTTGCGCTGACTCATGGCCTCTTTTGCCGTGGACCCCACTTGATTCATGGGCTTTTTGGGCATGCTTGGAAGGGTTTTTACACTGAGAAAATCTCGATAACCACGTCCGAAATGATCTAATCGGAACCTGTAATTTGGTATGTAAAAGAAAACGGCCCAGAAAAGGGTCTAAACAGCGGAATTTGGGGATTTTAAAACTCACCCATGGTCTTAAGACCTAGGGCAAGCCGAAGAGCACTCTTGGGGCTTTCCGAAAAGGTGCTTACAGCGGTGTGGTTCCATACGGTCCAGAAGTTACATCGTTCCAAAGGTACGATGTTATTTTCGAAGACGGAAGAAAAAGAAAGAAACAAAAGAAAAAAAAACCAAAAAAAGGGTGCAACACGAGGACTTCCCGGGAGGTCACCCATCCTAGTACTACTCTCGCCCAAGCACGCTTAGCTGCGGAGTTCTGAAGGGATCCGGTGCATTAGTGCTGGTATGATCGTACCCGTTAGTACATAAAACGCAATCGCCAATATGCTTTTGCGCTGACTCATGGCCTCTTTTGCCGTGGACCCCACTTGATTCATAGGCTTTTTGGGCATGCTTGGACGGGCTTTTACACTGAGAATATCGCAATAACCACGTCTGAAATGATCGAATCGGAACCTGTAATTTGGTATGTAAAAGAAAATGGCCCAGAAAAGGGTCTAAACAGCGGAATTTGGGGATTTTAAGACTTACCCATGGTCTTTAGACCTTGGGCAAGCCGAAGAGCACTCTTGGGGCTTTCCGAAAAGGTGCTAACGTCGGCGTGGTTCCATACGGTCCAGAAGTTACATCGTTCCAAAGGTACAATGTTATTTTCGAAGACGGAAGAAAAGAAAGAAGCAAAAGAAAAAACCAAAAAGGGGTGCAACACGAGGACTTCCCGGGAGGTCACCCATCCTAGTACTACTCTCGCCCAAGCACGCTTAGCTGCGGAGTTCTGATGGGATTCGGTGCATTAGTGCTGGTATGATCGCACCCGTTAGTACATGTAACGCAATCGCTAATATGCTTTTGCGCTGACTCATGGCCTCTTTTGCCGTGGACTCCACTTGATTCATGGGCTTTTTGGGCATGCTTGGAAGGGTTTTTACACTGAGAAAATAGCGATAACCACGTCCGAAATGATCGAATCGGAACCTGTAATTTGGTATGTTAAAGAAAACGGCCCAGAAAAGGGTCTAACCAGCGAAATTTGGGGATTTTAAAACTCACCCATGGTCTTAAGACCTTGGGCAAGCCGAAGAGCACTCTTGGGGCTCTACGAAAAGGTGCTGACGGCGGCGTGGCTCCATGCGGTCCAGAAGTTACGTCGTTCCAAATGTACGATGTTGTTTTCGAAGACGAAAGAAAAAGAAAGAGGCAAAAGAAAAAACCAAAAAAAGGGTGCAACACGAGGACTTCCCGGGAGGTCACCCAACCTAGTACTACTCTCGCCCAAGCACGCTTAACTGCGGAGTTCTGATGGGATCCGGTGCATTAGTGCTAGTATGATCGCCCCCGTTAGTACATGTAACGCAATCGCTAATATGCTTTTGCGCTGACTCATGGCCTCTTTTGCCGTGGACCCTACTTTATTCATGGGCTTTTTGGGCATGCTTGGACGGGTTTTTACACTGAGAAAATCGCGATAACCACGTCCGAAATGATCAAATCGGAACCTGTAATTGGGTATGTAAAAGAAAACGGCCCAGAAAATGGTCTAAACAGCGGAATTTAGGGATTTTAAGACTTATCCATGGTCTTTAGACCTTGGGCAAGCCGAAGAGCACTCTTGGGGCTTTCCGAAAAGGTGCTGACGGCGGCGTGGTTCCATACGGTCCAGAAGTTACGTCGTTCCAAAAGTACAATGTTATATTCGAAGACGGAAGAAAAGAAAGAAGCAAAAGAAAAAACCAAAAAAGGGGTGCAATACGAGGACTTCCCGGGAGGTCACCTATCCTAGTTATACTCTCGCCCAAGCACGCTTAGCTGCAGAGTTCTGAAGGGATCCGGTGCATTAGTGCTGGTATGATCGCACCCGTTAGTACATGTAACACAATTGCCAATATGCTTTTGCGCTGACTCATGGCCTCTTTTGCCGTCGACCCCACTTGATTCATGGGCTTTTTGGGCATGCTTGGACGGGCTTTTACACTGAGAAAATCGCAATAACCACGTCCGAAATGATCGAATCGGAACCTGTAATTTGGTATGTAAAAGAAAACGGCCCAAAAAAGGGTCTAAACAGCGGAATTTGGGGATTTTAAAACTCACCCATGGTCTAAAGACCTTGGGCAAGCCGAAGAGCACTCTTGGGGCTTTCCGAAAAGGTGCTGACGGCGGCGTGGCAACATGCAGTCCAGAAGTTACGTCGTTCCAAATGTACGATGTTATTTTCGAAGACGGAAGAAAAAGAAAGAAGCAAAAGAAAAAACCAAAAAAAAGGGTGCAACACGAGGACTTCCCGGGAGGTCACCCAACCTAGTACTACTCTCGCCCAAGCACGCTTAACTGCGGAGTTCTGATGGGATCCGATGCATTAGTACTGGTATGATCGCACCCGTTAGTATATGTAACGCAATCGCTAATATGCTTTTGCGCTGACTCATGGCCTCTTTTGTCGTGGACCCTACTTGATTCATGGGATTTTTAGGCATGCTTGGACGGGTTTTTACACTGAGAAAATCGCGAGAACCACGTCCGAAATGATCGAATCGGAACCTGTAATTGGGTATGTAAAAGAAAACGGCCTAGAAAAGGGTCTAAACAGCGGAATTTGGGGATTTTAAGACTTACCCATGGTCTTTAGGCCCTGGGTAAGCCGAAGAGCACCCTTGGGGCTTTCCGAAAAGGTGTTGACGGCGGCGTGGTTCCACACGGTCCAGAAGTTACGTCGTTCCAAAGGTACAATGTTATTTTCGAAGACGGAAGAAAAGAAAGAAGCAAAAGAAAAAACCAAAAAAAGGGGTGCAACACGAGGACTTCCCGGGAGGTCACCCATCCTAGTACTACGCTCGCCCAAGCACGCTTAGCTGCGGAGTTCTGATGGGATCCGGTGCATTAGTGCTGGTATGATCGCACTCGTTAGTACATGTAACGCAATCGCTAATATGCTTTTGCGCTGACTCATGGCCTCTTTTGTCGTGGACCCCACTTGATTCATGGGCTTTTTAGGCATGCTTGGACGGGTTTTTACACTGAGAAAATCGCGATAACCACGTCCGAAATGATCGAATCGGAACCTGTAATTTGGTATGTAAAAGAAAACGGCCCAGAAAAGGGTCTAAACAACGGAATTTGGGGATTTTAAAACTCACCCATGGTCTTAAGACCATGGCAAGCCGAAGAGCACTCTTGGGGCTTTCCGAAAAGGTGGTGACGGTGGTGTGGTTCCATACGGTCCAGAAGTTACGTCGTTCCAAAGGTACGATGTTATTTTCGAAGACGGAAGAAAAAGAAAGAAGCAAAAGAAAAAACCAAAAAAGGGGTGCAACACGAGGACTTCCCGGGAGGTCACCCATCCTAGTACTACGCTCGCCCAAGCACGCTTAGCTGCGGAGTTCTGATGGGATCCGGTGCATTAGTGCTGGTATGATCGCACTCGTTAGTACATGTAACGCAATCGCTAATATGCTTTTGCGCTGACTCATGGCCTCTTTTGTCGTGGACCCCACTTGATTCATGGGCGTTTTAGGCATGCTTGGACGGACTTTTACACTGAGAAAATTGCAATAACCACGTCCGAAATGATCGAATCAGAACTTGTAATTTGGTATGTAAAAGAAAACGGGCCAGAAAAGGGTCTAAACAGCGGAATTTGGGGATTTTAAAACTCACCCATGGTCTTAAGACCATGGGCAAGCCAAAGAGCACTCTTGGGGCTTTCCGAAAAGGTGCTGACGGCGGCGTGGTTCCATACGGTCCAGAAGTTACGTCGTTTCAAATATACGATGTTATTTTCGAAGACGGAAGAAAACGAAAGAAGCAAAAAAAAAACCAAAAAAAAAGGGTGCAACACGAGGACTTCCCGGGAGGTCACCCATCCTAGTACTACTCTCGCCCAAGCACGCTTAGCTGCGGAGTTCTGAAGGGATCAGGTGCATTAGTGCTGGTATGATCGCACCCGTTAGTACATTTAACGCAATCGCCAATATGCTTTTGCGCTGACTCATGGCCTCTTTTGCCGTGGACCCCACTTGATTCATGGGCTTTTTGGGCATGCTTGGACGGGCTTTTACACTGAGAAAATCGCAATAACCACGTCCGAAATGATCGAATCGGAACCTGTAATTTGGTATGTAAAAGAAAACGGCCCAGAAAAAGGTCTAAACAGCGGAATTTGGGGATTTTAAGACTTACCCATGGTCTTTACACCTTGGGCAAGCCGAAGAGCACTATTGGGGCTTTCCGAAAAGGTGCTGACGGCGGCGTGGTTCCATACGGTCCAGAAGTTACGTCGTTCCAAAGGTACAATGTTATTTTCGAAGACGGAAGAAAAGAAAGAAGCAAAAGAAAAAACCAAAAAAGGGGTGCAACACGAGGACTTCCCGGGAGGTCACCCATCCTAGTACTACTCTCGCCCAAGCACGCTTAGCTGCGGAGTTCTGATGGGATCCAGTGCATTAGTGCTGGTATGATCGCACCCGTTAGTACATGTAACGCAATCGCTAATATGCTTTTGCGCTGACTCATGGCCTCTTTTGCCATGGACCCCACTTGATTCATGGGCTCTTTGGGCATGCTTGGACGGGTTTTCACTCTGAGAAAATCGTGATAACCACGTCCGAAATGATCGAATCGGAACCTGTAATTTGGTATGTAAAAGAAAACGGCCCCGAAAAGGGTCTAAACAGCGGAATTTTTGGATTTTAAAACTCACCCATGGTCTTAAGACCTTGGGCATGCCGAAGAGCACTCTTGGGGCTTTCCGAAAAGGTGATGACGGCGGCGTGGCTCCATGCGGTCCAGAAGTTACGTCGTTCCAAATGTACGATGTTATTTTCGAAGACGGAAGAAAAAGAAAGAGGCAAAAGAAAAAACCAAAAAAAAGGGTGCAACACGAGGACTTCCCGGGAGGTCACCCATCCTAGTACTACTCTCGCCCAAGCACGCTTGACTGCGGAGTTCTGATGGGATCCGGTGCATTAGTGCTGGTATAATCGCACCCGTTAGTACATGTAACGCAATCGCTAATATACTTTTGCGCTGACTCATGGCCTCTTTTGCCGTGGACCCTACTTGATTCATGGGCTTTTTGGGCATGCTTGGATGGGCTTTTACACTGAGAAAATCGCGAGAACCACGTCCGAAATGATCGAATCGGAACCTGTAATTGGGTATGTAAAAGAAAACGGCCCAGAAAAGGTCTAAACAGCGAAATTTATGGATTTTAAGACTTACCTATGGTCTTTAGACCTTGGGCAAGCCGAAGAGCACTCTTGGGGCTTTCCGAAAAGGTTCTGACGGCGGCGTGGTTCCATACGGTCCAGAAGTTACGTCGTTCCAAAGGTACAATGTTATTTTCGAAGACGGAAGAAAAGAAAGAAGCAAAAGAAAAAACCAAAAAAGGGGTGCAACACGAGGACTTCCCAGGAGGTCACCTATCCTAGTTATACTCTCGCCCAAGCACGCTTTGCCTCGGAGTTCTGAAGGGATCCGGTGCATTAGTGCTGGTATGATCGCACCCTTTAGTACATGTAACGCAATTGCCAATATGCTTTTGCGCTGACTCATGGCCTCTTTTGCCGTCGACCCCACTTGATTCATGGGATTTTTAGGCATGCTTGGACGGGTTTTTACACTGAGAAAATCGCGATAACCACGTCCAAAATGATCGAATTGGAACCTGTAATTTGGTATGTAAAAGAAAACGGGCCAGAAAAGGGTCTAAACAGCGGAATTTGGGGATTTTAAAACTCACCCATGGGCTTAAGACCTTGGGCAAGCCAACCTCTTTGCATCTTAGAACTTATATTTTGGGCGTTGAGTCGATTTCTCCATTGACAACTTTTGTTTTAAGCTTCCACTTTCAAACCTCTTTTCCTTCTTGAATTTTGTTTGCTTGAGGGCAAGCAAAAGGCAAGTTTGGGGGAGTTGATATTACCATATATTCTGCATATTTTGCATGCATTTAGGATAGTTTTTTATGCATTCATCTTGCATTATAGGCTAGATTGTTCCCTTTGTTGCATTTTAGGTCCTAGGTCCCCTTGCATTCGCATTTTGCATATTTCTTGCATATATGCATCATTATCAGGTTGTTTGGAGCACTAAGGAGTTGCGGAGGCTATGTGGGCGTGAAGAGGTTCAAAGTGGAGCTCGTAGACACTTGGAGAACTTAGCTCGGCATGCGAAGTACCCGAGATCGAGTAGCGGATCGAGCAAGTTAGGTCGATCTAGATGAGATCGACCAGAAGATCGAGTGCACCAAGTTGATTCAAGAGGAAGGATCGAGACCGAGATCAAGAGAGGAGATCGATCTGGAGTACGGACGTAAATGATGCCATGCAGAACGAGAGCCAGATCGAGACCAAGACTCGATCATCCAAAGATTGAGAAGTAGATCAAGGAAGATACTCGATCCCTCCTACCAGATCGACCAGAAGATCGAGCGAAGCAAGGTGATTCCTAAAAATGATCGAGCACATTGTCAATCTTAAGATCGATCCCTGACGAGCTTATCCGTCCAGCTGTCTTTGGCGCCTAGTGAAGGGGGGACCAGCTAACGGTTTAGCCATTTTTGGCAAAAGCAGCCATCACATTTATCTTATCTTCATTCTGTCTTTTCCTTGATCTCTGAAAGTTAGGCGATTCGTCATTGTAGAACAGTTTTAAGCTTTTTCAGTTTTTGAACCTTTGAATCTTTTAATATCAAACTACTTTTTCTTTAATCTATCGTTAATCATGCTTAGCTTATCGATTATTACTTTTGATTCGATATTAAACAAGTGTAGTGAGTAGTCGTTTCGGGTTTTGGGGTTGTGGTGATTCAAAAGGGTTCAAAGGGTTCAAAGCATTGTGTTTTCTTGTTCTTCATACCTTCTCTTCTAGGTTCTTAGGATCTTAAAGCCTAGAGAGCCTTGGAAAAGGTCTCTATGAACCAAAGGCTGTCTTACCTTGACACGATTCAGATGTCCTGGAAAACCAGATCCTAGAGGCTAGTCTTGCCTTTCCCACACGCCATGGTTGTAAAGGGGATTAGTTAGGTCATTGTTTGAAATCTGTCTTTCCTGCTCTTCGATCTCTTTTTCTACCAAATGCCATGGGTTTGGAGAAGAGATTGAGGAAGTGAACCATACCACATGCCATGCATGGTTCTTGTTTTGTTTTCAAGGCTTAGAGAAACCTCTTAAAAGAGTAGATCTAAATGTTTTCAAACCAAAGCTTGAATCATTGATACCCTTGAATATGACCCTCGTCCCTACTCCCTCTATTTTAATGTTTTAAACCTATGTTAATCATTCACTTGTCATTTTGCTTGCATCCTGTTCGTTAGAAGTGATTTGGCTTTAAGTTGTTTGTTAGATCGATCCATTATGCTCGATCCCGTCGTCGATTCACTGGTCGATTTTTAGTTTTTATTAGCTTTGCATTTTTTATCTTTTGCTTGTTCCTCGTGGTAGTTAACCCTGTTCCAGGGATTTTAAAATTGTTTTTTATTGCATTAGATAGATGCATTTAGTTTTGTTAGATTTTACCAATCATTTATCATATTTGCTTAGATTTGCTAGATCCTTGTATTCTCATTGCTCTTCCTGCTCCCTAGGTGTGGATTGATACCTCTTGTTTTACTACAACTGTGTATTGCTTGAGTTTTGATAACCTCTCTGCTTGCATGTTAAAAACCTGTAATCACAAGGGGACAAGGAGTGCCTAAGAAAGGTCATACTCATGCTTGGGAAGGGGAAGAATTTAAATTTAAAATCCTTGATCAAGTTTGACCAAGGAGGGAAAAAATTTGAACTGAAGAAAGCTTACCTCGGGTGCAATATCGACCTCCCAAGTCGATATTCAGATCGATATTGATCATATCGACTTGGTTTGGTCGATACACATGCCGATATCGGATGTCTGGGCTGTTGTATCGACCGATATGCATGTCGATATTCCATTACACCTCTTGTATCAACTTCCATCATCTCGATATGTAGTCCGATGATGACTCTTAGCTGTCCAATATCAAGCTAGACAGCTCGATACGTAGCTCGATATGATCATGCAATATTGCATATCAGACTAGTACCTCGATATCATGATCGATATACCTTAACTTCTGCTGAATAGCATTTTTTTTCACTCGCCTGTCCAAGTGTATCGACATGGGACGTCGATATGCACCTCAATATGCCTTAACAAGGATGATTAATCACCCATTGTCCTCTCAGTTAAGGCATAATGGTGTGTTATGTCGATACCTTGTTCGATATGCATCCCTTGGTGTTGTTTCGACCTCGCACCTCGAACATATGCTCGATATTGGTTCCAGTTAAGGCATATCAATGTGTTTATACACCAATACATTGCCTGTTAAGGCGTATCGGTTTTCCTTACACCAGTATGCTGATCGATACAAAATCTTCTCATGCATATCGATCAGAATCATCCTGGTATGCACGTCGATACTAGTCCAGCACCTCCGTATCGAGCAAGACTTGCTCGATACACTGCTCGATATAGACTTGTATCGACGTGATCTGGCCGATTTGCTGGTCGATATTGACCCTTCTTCGCCTTCTTCCTTCTTCCTTCTTCCAAGCTTGGTTCCTCTTTACTCAGCTTTAACCTGGTTATTAGGGACACTCAGAAATACCCACATAAACATAAAAAACATGAATATGCAAAACTATGTACAAGGATACCATAGGATTGCTTCCCAAGTGCGCTTGTTTAGAGTCACATAGCTCGACTTTCCTCAACTCCTTAGTTTTGGTAAGGAGCAGGAATCTTGCAACTCTTGGTGTTATTTTGCTTCCTCTGCCTCTCTTGGTGACTGCATCAATCTTCAGTACTGCAAAAGGCTTAGCCCTTCCGTCTTGCTTCATCTTGTAGCAAACTTCACCAACCTTAGAGCAAAATGGTCTAAAAACCACTCCATCTTCCATAGGACCCAGCAAGATTACATTCATAGCATTAGAACCACCCACTTCGAGAACCTCCTCTTCAGTGGTATCAGCGAACAACTGGGACAGATAGCTTCCATCAAAACTTTCTCCTACATAGCCGTCAAACTCAGGCTAATGCTCACACACTTTGTTCAAGGAGTTAGACCAACCTCGAAAGTTTGGTGGTTTGAGCGATTCAAGCAGAACAGCTGATAGAGAAGGGTTGTGAGGCGTATCTAGCAACGATCACTACCACAGAAGGACGGCCGGATGTTAACTTCGACAGTATACAGGTGGTGCAAGACTTTGAGGAAGTGTTTCAAGCGTTGGCTGGACTGTCCCTAGCTCGTTCAGATTCTTTCACGATTGAACTTGAGCCGGGGACATCTCCATTATCCAAAGCACCATACCGGAGGACGACGGCTGAGATGGCAGAACTGAAGAAGCTGCTATCGGAATTTCTAGACAAGGGGTTCATTAGACCGAGCAGTTCGCCATGGGGTGCGCCTGTGTTGTTCGTAAAGAAGAAAGATGGAAGTTTTAGGCTTTGCCTTGATTATCGCGGATTGAACCGTGTTACCGTAAAGAACAAGTATTCACTTCCGAGGATAGACGAGTTGTTGGACCAACTCACGGGAGCTACTTGGTTCTCTAAGATCGATTTGGCATCAGGGTACCATCAAATACCCATAGAAGAGACAGATGTGCGTAAGATTGTCTTTCAGACAGACTATGTTCATTACGAGTTTATGGTCATGCTGTTTGGTTTGATGAATGCGCTAGCTGCATTCATGAAGCTGATGAATGGAGTACCTAGATGAGTTTGTGATCATTTTCATAGATGATATTCTACTATACTCGAAGAGTGAGTAAGAGCATAGAGGTCATTTGAAAACTGTTTTGGAGAAGTTACGAGAACATAAGTTATATGCCAAGCTCAGTAAGTGTAGCTTTTGGCAATGACATATAGGATTCTTGGATCACATTGTGTCGGATAAGGGAGTGTTCGTGGACCCAGAGAAGTCAGACCATAGCGGATTGGCTAAGGCCAGAGAACGCTACAGAGATAAGAAGTTTTTTAGGGTTAGCCAAAAATTATAGGCAGTTTGTCAAGGGCTTTGGAAGCATGGCTCAGCCGATGACACAGCTGACTGGTAAGGACGTGGAGTATGTCTGGACGGATGAGTGTGAAGAGTGCTTCTCGAACTTAAAGGAGTTACTCACAAGTGCACCAGTCCTGGCGTTACCAGAACTGGGCGAGCCATATGTGGTTTACACGGATGCATCACAGAAGGGACTAGGGTGTATCCTGATGCAGATGGTAAGGTGGTAGCTTATGCTTCACGGCAGCTACAGAAGCATGAATGGAATTATCCTACGCATGATTTAGAAATGGCGGCTGTAGTATTTGCACTTAAGATATGGAGGTCGTACCTGTTTGGGGAAAATGTGCAGATATACATGGATCATAAGAGTTTAAAGTACATCTTTACACAACCGGATTTGAATTTGAGACAGCGTAGATGGATGGAGTTGGTAGCAGACTATTATTTGGAAATAGCATACCATCCAGGAAAGACCAACTTGGTCGGGGATGCGTTGAGCAGGAAGGAGAGCTAGCGTATCATCAGAACGAGATGTTGGAATCATTGTGAACATGCTAAGAACATTGCTGTTCAATGCAATAACAGAAGGGGTGGAACCATTGGGTTTAGAAGGTGCAGATCGTGCAAATTTGTTGACTAGGATTAGGATTGTTCAAGAGCAGGCTGAGAATCTGAACAAGATGTCACTGGATGATAAGACAGAATATCAGACTTCAAACAATGGGACAATAGTTGTGAACGGACGGGCATGTGTTCCGGATGTGAAGAAGTTAAAGGATGAAATCTTTAAGGAGGCACATCAGTCAAAGTTTTCTGTTCATCCGAGGATGACCAAGATGTACCAGGATCTGAAACGGTACTATCATTGGGTCGGGATGAAACGGGATGCGGCTAAGTGGATGGCCGGTTGTGAGACGTGCCAATTGGTTAAGGCGGAACATCAGTTTCTGAGTGGTTTGTTGAAAACATTACCAATGCCGGAATGGAAATGGGACATGATCACCATGGACTTTGTACTGGGTTTACCGAAGTCTAGGAAGCAGCATGGGGGACTATGGGTGATTGTGGATCGATTAACCAAGTCTGCTCACTTCTTACCGATGAAAAAGACGGATGGAGTACCAAAATTGGTGGATATGTACATTGATCAGATCGTGAGGTTGCATGGAGTGCCAGTAAGCATTATTTCAGATCGTGATCCGAAGTTTACTTCGAGGTTCTGGAAAGATTTCCAGGAAGCGTGTGGAACGCGGTTGCATATGAGTATAGCCTATCATTCTCAGACTGATGGGCAATCAGAACGGACTATAAGGACATTGGAGGATATGCTGAGGGCGTTTGTATTGGACTGGGGGGGGGGGGTAGCATAATGGGGCCAGCAGTGGTCGAGGCTACTACGGAAAAGATCAGGTTCTTAAAGGTTAAGCTGAAAGAGGCGATGGACAGACAGAAAAGTTACGTAGACAAGCGTCACAAGGACTTGGAGTTCAGTGTAGGGGACATGGTTTACCTGAAAGCACTGACGTATAAGGGAACTGACAGAGCATCTATTAAGTACGAGGTACATGAGACCGTACCTGATATTGGAAAGGGTTGGCGCAGTGGCGTAGAGGAACCGCCAGCAGACTTGCAAGAGGACCTTGCAGCAGTGGCTAGGCCGGTTCGGGTGTTAGACATAAAGGAAAAATCTAAGCGAGGAAAGCTAGTCAGGATGGTTCAGGTCGTATGGGACTACGACGGACATGAACAGGTTACATGGGAAGAGGAGGCAAGGATGAAAGCCGAGTTTTCCAAGTGGTTTGGTAAGCTACAAATGGATGAGCTGGATTCGAGGGTGAATCCAAAAAGAGCGAAGGAGAGAGTTGTTGCATCCGTATCTGAGAAAACTAAAATGATCAAGGCAGACAGGACATTGTCTGAGGGATCATCGAGCCGAGGGTCGGATATTGGCTGGAAAATGCGAGGTTAAGATGATGGATGGATGGGATAGCTGAGCCAGATGGACCATACCCGAGAGAAAATGGTCCAGTCCGTGAGAAAATGGGTTAGTGCGAGTGAATGTGGACTGTGGCCGGAAAAAAGAAAAGTCTCCGAGAGAAAAATGGAATTAGCTGAGGTGGTTTGGTTTATCCGAGAGAGAATGGGAAAATAGCCAGTCAAAAGGGAAATAACTAGGATAAAGGTGGTTTATTCGAGAGAAAAGGAAATAGCTGGTACGAGTTATAGCCGAGATAATCAAATCGGATCGGGATAAATCCTACTGAAAACAGGAAACATCGGTTAAGTCCGAGTTACTTAGGGTTTTACGAGTATATAAGGTGTTTTTGAGATATTTCTCGGGAGAGTTGTATTTATTAAGAGTAATAAAGCAAGAGAGAGAGATTAGACGAAAGAAAACCCTAGAGAACATCAACTTGTTTGACACAGGTCAAAGAGCAAGAAGGCAAAGGGATAGACAGCCGCATTTTGGAGAGATTAGGGATGAATGTTCCGAGAGAAAAATGGAAATTCGCCGAGCTGGTTTGGTTTATCTGAGAGAGAATTTGAAAATAGCCGGACAAAAGGGAAAAAACTCGGATAAAGGTGGTTTATCCAAAAGAAAAGGAAATAGCCGGTGGGAAAATTTGGGCTGGGCCGTTGATATTACCATATATTCTGCATATTTTTCATGTATTTAGAGTAGGTTTTCATGCATTCATCTTGCATTATAGGCTAGATTATTCCATTTGTTGCATTTTAGGTTCTAGGTCCCCTTGCATTCGCATTTTGCATATTTCTTGCATATATGCATCATTATCAGGTTGTTTGGAGCACTATGGAGTTGTGGAGGCTATGTGAACGTGAGGAGGTTCAAAGTGAAGCTCGTGGACACTTGGAGAACTTAGCTCGGCATGCAAAGTACCCTAGATCGAGTAGTGGATCGAGCAAGGCAGGTCGATCTAAATGAGATAGACCAGAAGATCGAGTGCACCAAGTCGATTCAGGAGGAAGGATTGAGACCGAGATCAAGAGAGGAGATCGATCTGGAGTACGACGTAAATGACGCCATGCAGAACGAGAGCGAGATCGAGACCAAGACTCGATCATCCAAAGATCGATATATAGATCGAGGAAGATACTCGATCCCTCCAACCAGATCGAGCGGAGCAAGGCGATTCCTGAAGATGATCGAGCACATTGGTCAATCTCAAAGTCCAAGACGAGCCTTATCCGTCCAGCTGTCTTTGGTGGCTAGCGAAGGGGGAACCAGCTAACGGTTTAGCAATTTTTGGCAAAAGCAGCCATCACCTTTATCTTATCTTCACTCTGTCTTTTCCTTTATCTCTCTAAGTTAGGCGATTCGGCATTGTAGAACAGCTTAAGCTTTTTCGTTTTTGAACCTTTGAATCTTTTAATATCAAGCATGTTTTTCTTTAATCTATCGTTAATCATGCTTAGCTTATCATTTATTGCTTTTGATTCGATCTTAAACATGTGTAGTGAATAGTCGTTTCGGTTTTGGGGTTGAGGTGATTCAAAAGGGTTGAAAAGGTTTAAAGCTTTGTGTTTTCTTTGTTCTTCATACCTTCTCTTCTAGGATCTTGGGATCTTAAAGCCTAGAGAGCCTTGGAAAAGGTCTCTATGAACCAAAGGCTGTCTTACCTTGACAGGATTCAGATGTCCTGGAAAACTAGATCCTTGAGGCTAATCTTTCCTTTCCCAAATGCCATAGTTGTAAAGGGGATTAGTTAGGTCATTGTTTGAAATCTGTCCTTCTTGCTCTTCAATCTCTTTTTCCACCAAACGCCATGGGTTTGGAGAAGAGATTGAGGAAGTGAACCATACCACACGCCTTGGATGGTTCTTGTTTTGTTTTCAAGGCTTAGAGAAACCTCTTAAAAGAGTTGATCTAAATGTTTTCAAACCAAAGCTTGAATCTTTGATGCCCTTGAATATGACCCTCGACCCTAAACCCTCTCTCTTGTTGTTTTAAACCTCTGTTCATCATTCCCTTATCATTTAGTTGCATTATGTTCATCAAAAGTCATATCGCTTTAAGTTGCTTGTTAGATCGATCCATTATGCTCGATCCAGTGATCGATCCTGTGGTCGATTCACTGGTCGATTTTTAGTTCTTAGTAGCGTTGCATTTTTCATCCTTTGCTTGTTCCTCGTGGTAGTTAACCCTCTTCCAGGGATTTTAAAATTGTTTTGCATTGCATTAGATCGTTGCATGTTAGATTTTACCAATCATTTATCATATTTGCTTAGATTTGCTTCATCCTTGTATTCTCATTGCTCTTCCTGCTCCCTAGGTGTGGATTGATACCTCTTGCTTTACTACCACTGTGTATTGCTTGAGTTTTGATAACCTCCTTGCTTGCACGTAAAAAACCTGTTATCAGTCGTGGGCCGAGTAAGTAGGTCGGTTAAAACGTGGCTTCTCACCCAGATGGTAGAGCCGGTACGGGTTATAGCCGAGATAATCAAATTGGATCGGGATAAATCCTACTGGAACCAGGAAAAATCGGTTAAGTTCGAGTTACTTAGGGTTTTGCGAGTAAATAAGGTGTTTTTAAGACTTTTCTCGGGAGAGTTGCATTTATTAAGAGTAATAAAGCAAGAGAGAGAGTGAGATTAGTCGAGAGAAACCCCTAGAGAAAACAATTTATCACGAGGATAGCCGAGAGAGACTGAGCCATCGCCGTACAGATCTGACCATCGTCGAGATGAACCAGTAAGCGATCAGATATTTCCCTTTGCATCGAGTTTCCATCGGATAACATCGAGCTAATAGCTGTGTTTTTTGGGGTTTCTGAGGGAAAACATTGTTTGGCTCGAAGAAAATTGAAAGGATCGAGAGATAGCCGAGGAGAGAGAGATCAGATAGTGGAGTAGCTGAGAGATTTCTAGGGCGATCGGATATCTTTGATTTTATGCAAATTTCTTCGGAAGTTCTTCTGACCAATATGTTTCAAACCTTGTCTAACGTGAGAGCGTGACTGTGGTTAGTATTTAGGATCGTTGGATTGCTAGGGTTTGAGGTTTTACATGTTTGATTGTGTTATTTGCATGTTTTGGTGTTTAGCATCTGTTAAACGATTCTATACTATGATATTGTGAGGTGTTTACCGTAGCATAGTTGATCTCTAGCTAACCTAAGGATAATCCCAATGCAGGAGCAAGCATAAATAACATATATAGCATTTAAGAAATACAAGGAGTTGGGAAGCAAAATATAATGGCTTATACTTTATTATTTTTGGAGCAGCCAAGTAATAAAATAAGCATGTGTTGAGTCTAGTTTTCGTCACTTCCCTAGAGGACCAGAGTGGTCGAATTCAAAACTTGAAGTGGTCGAATTGGTGCTGAAGGGTCATTTTCATGACTAGTCAAGTCAACAGTCTTTTCTGCTTTGTTTTCTTTGTTTTTCTACATTTGTTGTAAGTCCAAGGGACGAAATTGTGTTCTAGTTCCTCTATATAATGAGGCTTATTATCAATGGAATAGATACACAGAGTTGTCAAGGAATTTGGAGATTCTTTTGTGACCTCTTTTGATATTTTGATTCCTTTATCCTTTGATTTTGGGAGAGTCAGTGGTGGTGGTTCGAGCGTCTTTATCACTTAATGGCGGAAACTTTATCTAATGTGGTGCTAGCTCAACAAGTTTTTTTATCAGCTCCAGTGCTTTGGCTTTACGAGTTATGGTGATCCCGATCATCCTTTCTATCCGGTTATGTCCAGTTCACGTTTTCTATCACTTCACTCAATTTTGCTTCATTCTTAAAGCATCAAAGTGGTATCAGAGGAAAATTCCAGGTTGCTGGAGTGAAGAATTTTCGTTCATACTCTTGCAGAAATCATTTGTGATGGATCTACCAAGAGGGTTGACTCTTGATCAGTCTTATGCTGAGCAGATCACTAGAGATATGGCAGATCTAAGGCAGCAACTGCAAGATATAGCGATCGCGGTTAACAGGAGAGACGCAAGAGATCAGCCTGAGAAGACGAAGGGTTGAGGCAGATGAAGCGTCTAGTGATCATGAAGATCGTGGTGGAAGGATAATAGACAATCAATCACAACTGAGGCAGTATCGTCAAGAGGAGTTCAAAGTAGATTTCCCTGATTTTCAAAGTAATCTATATCAATATGACTTTCTAGATTGGTTGAGATCCATGGAAACGTCATTTGAATGCAATACATATGACGATGAGAAGAAGTTTAAGGTGGCTACTTTCAGGTTATGCTAGTCTTTGGTGAGATACTCTTTAGTCTAAACATGCTAGAGAAGGCAAGACTCGTGTGAGTTCTTGGGAGAAGCTGAAGAGACTTATGAAGAGGAGATTCTTACCAGATGACTACAAACAAGATTAGTACCTAAATCTTACACACTTGCAGCAAGAGAAGCGCACTGTCGAGGAATATTCAAGGGAGTTTGATTTGTTACAGTTGCATTGTGATGTTCATAAGCCAGAAGAGAGGACCATTGTACGTTTTGTACATGGCCTAAGTGAGGAGACTGCATCTAAGGTGGAGTTGCAAACTTATTGGACTCTTGAGGACGTGAAGAAGCATTCTATCAAGGTGGAGAAACAGGTTAAACCAGGGACGAAGCCTTACACCATAACTTACACTTCTGGTTCTTCACTGAATCCCAAGGTGAACTTTAAAGGAGATGCTAGCAGCAGTAGTAAGAAGGCCGAAGTGAACTCTACAGCAGTGCCAGCAGAACCTAATATGAAGAGGAAGTGCTTTAAGTGTCAGGGGTTTGGACATTTCTAAGCTGAATGTCCTAATAGGCGTGTCTTGACAATTCAAGTGTTTATGTTTATGATTTTTAGTTCATGTTTATGTTTTTCTAGGGTTTTTAGAAGCAGGAGTTTTGACTGGGGCTTGAGAAGATGTTTGGGGAAACAAAACAAGATGCCTTCTGGCTGGTATCAATCACTTGTATCAGTCATGCCAGATCGATACAAGCCTATCGGTCATGACCATGGGTCAAAAGTAATCGATGCTGTTGGAGCCAGAAGTGCATCGGGCAACTCTTTTGGTCATTTTCGGTCGAGTGTTTCCATCGATAACCAGGATCGATCAAATTTGATCGATAGGAATCAATCGGATAGAGTATCGATCAGATGAATTGATCAAAAGTGTACCATGTATCGATCAAAAGTGATCGATAGGCCATGCGAGGTATGTTCTTCAATTTTCCAAAAAAATACCCTCTCTTGGCTTGGAGCCAAGGAAGTTTGAATTTAAATTTTTGGCGCCTCCCTGCCATTCTGCTCCACTTCTGAGCACTTTTGTTTTTGTCCCACATTCATTTGATTCCATTGGTTCTCCACATTGCTCTATAAAAGCCTTCTAGCTCCTCTTACTCTTCACACTTCATTTTCTCCCTTTTCTAACTAAAGCCACGAAAATATCTTAGTCTTTTTTGTCTTTCATTTGTCTCCATAAGTGCTTAGAAGTCCTAAAACGTTTGGTTTCTTAAATGTTCATCTCTTGTTCTTATGCTTTGAATTTGCGTAGAATCTTTGAGTCTTATGCATTAAGAGCTAGTTTTGTTTTGTTTAAGGTGCTTATTTTGATTTTTGCATGGTGGAATTTATTATCTAAGCAAGTAGAATGTTTATGATTGATTACTGTTCATATACTTAATTGCTTGCTTGCTTTGAATTTACTTTGCATAATCATGTTTAACTTGGTTTGGAGCCACCATGCTAAGTTCATTTGCATAATGATTTGAGTCTGTTAAGACCTCAAGCATGTTTATGATTTTTAGATTTTGAACTCTCTTAGTTCTTTAGAAGGTTTAACTTAGTTTAAATGCAAGTTAAACTCCTCTTAGAATTAAGAAAAACATTTCTAAGAACTTTATGTCATCGTTTTTCAACTTTAGTTCTTTTACTTATTGGATCTTCAAGCTTTGTTCTTTCCTATACTTCTTCTTCTTCTTAAAAGATGTAAACAATGAAACTCAAACCACTTAACACTACCATTTTCCCAAACTCCTAACCTAGTACCAAGCTCAAAATGCAAGCTGGTGTCTACAAGAGAGCTTCTCCTTGCCAGCCTTAATCCTAACATTTTTTGCCAAGATAAAATTCGAAATTATGCATGCAAGGCCTCACACTCTCACAAAATTGTTTAGGTTAAGAAAGGAGAATTGGTTTAAAGTGTGGATTAACTGTCCCATAATGTTGAGGATCAGATATTTGGATTAACAAGAGTGGTAAGAAGGAAAGAAAATAATCCAAGTATGTATATGGGTAGCCATGTGATCACTCTCAATGCATAAACATGATAATTCCATGTCAAGATTATGGTTCTACTAAACAGAGTTGGCAATAAATCAAAGCAAGCTTCAGCATAAGACTATAAATCAATGCAAGAACTCAAGGTATGGTGCAGCCTTAACTTCAAAATCACCACAATGCAATCAAACAACAAGTAAACCATGGCATTGAAAACAACTCAAACATTAACATCTTGACAAGTGTTTATCATCTACTCCCTATGCAAATGTGCGAAAAGCTATAAGAAATGCATCTAGGCTCAATCTTAATTATGAAAATAAACGTAAATGATTCTTTTTTGTTCGAAATCTTTTTAAAAAATTCATGGATTTTCAGTTCACACTGATGAACGCATGAATGCATGAGACTCAAGTATGCAAAAGGGAAAATAAGAAAACAAAACACAATATCAAATGCAATGCCCTCCCCCACACTTAAATTACTCTATCTCTTGTGTGATAGAAGCTTGAAGGAGGGTGATAAGGGACATTAAGAATGAATATAAAAGGTTGCATAAGAAAGGAGTGGAGTTATGTACCTTTAAAAGAGTTTTTAGTAGACATGGTGTTGACATCGAGCATGACTGCTCGATGTGAGTGGTCGATATTAAGAACACCGAGCATGGGTGCTCGATGTTAATGCTTGATGTTGGCTCCTGACTCTCGGGTTGATTACATCGTACGATGTAGATGATTAATGTAAACAGTCCGAGACACTTTCTTCCCCACATCGAGCATGGTAGCTCGAGCTCTACTATAGCGTTCAAACTTTGGCCAATGTTCATCAACTCCCTTAAGCTTCTTTAGATCCATTGAGAAAGTGTGCTCACTTGTGAGCTTGTTGCCCTTAGAATCAAAGTTCAGGAACTTCTCCTTGGTTAGTCTAAGCTCTATAGTGTATTCCTTGGCATCAAAGACTGCTCCAGCTGAAGCTAAAAAGGGTCTTCCTAGAATTATTGCATTCTTGATCTCTCTCTTAACATCCAAGACTAATAAGTCTGTTGGGATTGTTACTCATTCTATCATCATGGGCACATCTTTAAGGGCTCCCAATGGTATCTTCATTGTGCCATCAGCAATGGTTAGAGACCCATTGCTTTGCTGGAACTTGGTGTAGCCCAGCTCCTTAGGTGTTGTTGATGGCAATAGATTTATGCTAGCACCCAAGTCACATAGACAGCTCTTGAAGGTTCTCTCTTTGAGTTCACAAGGGAGTGTGAAGCAGCCAGGATCTCCAACCTTCTTGATGTTCTGCTCCTTTAACCTATGATTCCTCAACCTTAGCTAGTACTTTCCCCAGCTCTTCCTCAGCATTTAGACCTCTAAGTTTCATTTGTGCAGCATAGAGAGTAAAGTTTTTCTGAACTAGCTCCTGCTTATATCTTTCTGGAAATGGAATGTCAGGTTGGTAAATAGGAAGAACAACAGCTTGAACCTCCTTCTTAGCATCAGACAATTTGATTGCCGCCCACTTCTCTTCTTCCTTGGTGGTTCCTGCTTCAAGTGAGTTCTCCTTAGTGGCATCAGCTTCAAGAAACTCTTCTCCCCCACTTTAAAGGTCAGTGTCCTCATTGACTAAGGAAATGAAGTCTTCAATGATAGCTTCCTCTTCAAGAAGAGTAAAGGCAACTACAGACTCAACAGCTTCGCAATACTCATTAGGATTCTCTAAGGTCTCCACCCTTGAAGCCAAATCATCAAACTTGGTGTTGAGCCCAACATGAATTGTATTCAACTTGTTGTGAACATCATCAAATCTCCTGTTCATCTCCAATGTATAATTGAGTTGTATTTTAGGGATTTGGACGATTAGGCTCTTGATATCAGCTACACTATAGTTAGAAGCATCGTATTGACCTTGAGGGAGAGAAGTATGGGGCACAAGCTGTGGATGAGGATTGTAGCTGCTGGGAGAGTCCATAGGCAAAAACTCTTGCTTGAAGTTGTTGCACCCCCGATTCTCAAAAATAGATGATCTTCTCAACATGGGGATATTCACCTGAAATGAAAACACTTGGAAAAGAGTTAGTAACCAAATTTAAATAAAAACTTGATCTTAGAGATTCCTGATAGGGTCTAAGTTTTACCTAATTAATTTACTACTGCAAGTGCACAACAATGCAGATGTATTATAAAGGTTACCGAATCCTAAGGGAGTAAGTTAACTACACTATAAAGTTCAGGTTCAGATTAAGCTAAGCAATGGATAATAAATGTAATGCAAAATAACTAACTAAAAGTAAGCATGCGATTTTATGGTTGTTCTTAAGTTTCATGAAGCTAAAAGCGCTAAGTCAAGACAATTCGCAGGTTGAATCCGAGAATGTAGAATGCATTAATTAAAACCGTCTAGAACTTGTAACACAATTATATAACTAATCAATTCTCATTGCAGAAGTTATCTATGCCTAAATCACAGAATTTCAAATTTCTTTGCAAATTCTAACAATTTAAACATGCAGTAATGATAAGGTTCAATTGTTCAGAAAACTCGTAAGTCAAATCTCTTTGAAAATAGGCGTTTTGCTCATCTAATACTAGTTCAGGTGAATAACAATGTTCTCACATCTATTAAACAACCTAGGGTTTCGACATCGAGATGACTAGTCTAAGAAATCGATATGAATGCAAGCACAGATGAAGAACCAATGGATTTCCTAACAGTTTTGCAATTCTACAAACTCTTCATCAAACTTTGAACAACCCTAACTTAACTAACAGATTACTCAGACATGATTATGAAAACACAAAGCATAACTGAATAAAACTGCATTAAAAGAATAGAAAGGAGAAACAAGGGTTCAAAATCTTCTCTAAAAGAATACATGATTTGTCTCCCTAAGAAGCTCTGAATAAATCTCACTTAAAAGCTCTCTGAATTCTAAGATACAAGATAAAAGCCAACAATGGCTGAAAACCTAATATATACAAGCTAAAACACGATCTGAGACACTTTTGTAATTAGTGGAACTTCTGGGCCA
This sequence comes from Thlaspi arvense, assembly GCA_911865555.2. Taxonomy (NCBI): domain Eukaryota; kingdom Viridiplantae; phylum Streptophyta; class Magnoliopsida; order Brassicales; family Brassicaceae; genus Thlaspi; species Thlaspi arvense. The sequence continues at coordinate 74,089 of CAJVSB020000081.1, forward strand.
AAGTGCAATATCTCTCCATCTTTTAATAAACCGTCACGATTCTCTTCAGATGCGGGTGACGAGCGTCACCCTTGAGTGGTTACGATCATCACTAGTGTAGTGTACCGGCTTCTGAATTGCTAAGCTCAGGGTTAGCTTTTGCAATGATCCATAAAGCTCCAGAATCTCCAATTATGCTCCCATCATGCTATAACCTATAAAGACTCTACTAGGACTCTAAAAAGACCAAAAAGACTCAATAAAGAGGACTTATACCATGGTTAAAAACCATAACAACCATGATATATCAACTCCTCCAGACATAGCTTTTGCTTGCCCTCAAGCAAACATCAGACTGAGAACAGGGTGGAGGTTTGAAAACAGAAACAGTCAGCTAACCATAGGAACGCCACGTTGACAAATAGTTTCGAATCCACACACCACAAAGCCAACACCAGATCATATTTCAATCTAATAATCACAAGCTTAGCAATCTCTCAAATCCAATTTAAGCCCCTTCAAGAAATCGGAAATCTGTACTGCTAACTCCTTTTATTTATCTAAGTGTGATATCTCATCAAGGATTTATCAACTCAATCGCTTATAGATTGTTTTCCCTTCCTAAGCAATGAACAAAGCAATCTCAATACAGCTATCCTATTTTCTTTTCTCTTTGATCTTTTCCTCTATAATTTTTTTGACTTTTCAACTTCTTTTCTCATTTTTTTTTACAGCCTAAGATATGGTGCTTCTCAAAACTTGTGTTCCTTGTGAGGAGACAGGTTCATGAGTGTTCACTACTGTTGGTCCTTGTATGGAGACAGGGTCGTGATGTATCAGAGAAGATCAAAGAGAGACTGGATCTAAACATTCTTGTCAGTGTTGAAAGGGAGAATCAAGATCAGTGATTATCAAGCCCCAAGATGAGAAGTTAAAAGTTCTTTAAGGTTTAGTTAACAACAAATCAGATCCTCTAAGGACCTAAACCTTCTTTGCTAGACTGATCTACCTATGACTTTCAACATAGTATGACTTGAAATAAACACCTGTGGCAATGGTTCTTCTAAATATCAACGTTTTGAGGTTAGTTCTTTAAAAACTGACAGTTTCAAAATTTTGACTCTATAAAACAGGTTTTTGACTTAACTTTAAGACTCTCAAAACAAACAAAATGTACACAACGTCAGTAGCAACCTCCCCGAGAGTTAAACAACATTGTCCCCAGTACTACTAAGCCTAGAGTTGGTCAAAAAAAAGTAAGAGAATGCGTAGAACCGAGTTTGAGAGTGGTACCCTGCGAAGGGATTGGTGACGAGCGTCACCCAGCATGGGTGACGATCATCACTGTGTCTGAAACGCCAATATCATCGTGTGTACTCTGAAGTTGGACTGTTAGAGTACTCAAAACACACATTAAAATCATCCAAATAAAGCATAAATCATGGTTTAACAAGTTCACAAAACATCATCAAAGCCAACTGACAAACTGACTCAAAATAAAACAGAAAAATGACTCAAGGTAAAAAAAAAATAAAGGAAAAAAGAAACAAGTAATCAGGATAGTGGAGGATCTAATCCTCATCTTCACAGTCCTCAGCAGGGGAGTGAGGGCGGATGCAACCACAGTTGCTGAGTATAGCGATAGCATTCCACAGACCGTCGAAGCTGTCAATGACATAGTGCTGTAAGGCTGTCATATCCATAGGTGTCTGAGGTCTAGGAGGGCTCCTCACAGCAGCAATATCTGGTGTGGGTGAGGTCTGACATCGAGACTGTCCAGCTTGAGCAGCAGCGGAAGAGGAAGACGCGCAAGCAGAAAAGCCTTTGGGATGTCAGGAAGGAACAAGATAGCGTAGCAGAATCGGGTCCGGCGAGAAACACAGCAGTAGTGGATCAGTCTGAATAGTAGTGAGCTCTCGGTTGGGAAATTGAATGCCAACATACTCCCCAACAGGAGTAGTAAAGGTCCAGATCAGACTTGGCTTAAGCCAAGTGGCGTGCCCCAAGTGTGCCTGATCCATAAGTGCCCTCGCAATGACAACCTTGCAAGGCTCTGTGTCGATCTGTAAATGCTGAAAGAGAGGTGTCAAAAGGCAATTAACGCTCTCTGTCTTGTCACCTGAGCTCGTGAATGGCTTGGTCTTCAGAGAGACCAAGTTGGAATCTCATCATGTGGGATCTCATCATCAACCATCGCAGATAACCCGTAATACAGCAATATGAGCTCGCTCACACGCATTTTTCTAGGTGCAGACTTACACAGAATCATGTTCCCAGAAGACGCAAAATGTAACGCACCACAGGATATCTGGAGTTTGTCTGCGTGCTCGTCTTGGACTCGTATGTCCCGTTCCCTAACTTATACAAGAAAGTCTGCATATGGAGCCACTGGAAAGGCCTGATCACGCATGTGGGATGGTCCTCGAACACGTATATCGCGCAGAGCTTGAAGATGTTGATCCTGTAGCGAATACCTCAGATCCGGAATGTAAAATTGCCCTGTAGTGCTGTCTTGGCCAGCTCGTTCTCATAGTACACGCGAACTGTGGCCATGAATTGTCGGACCAGATAAGGGTAGAGATCGTACTGTCTGGTTGCCATGGTGCTCATCCCGATCCTCCGCAGAATTCAGGTCACCTCCTCCTTGATGCCCAGCTGGTTCAGCACCTTGCTGTCCGCGAATCGAGTTGGCAATATCTTCACATCTTGCCACGTATTGTAGAATAGCATGTCATACTCATCCCAGCCCTCATGAATATCTTCACATCTTGCCACGCATTATCTCCACTCTCGGGGTGCCCACCCAAGCAATTCCCGAATCAATTTTCTTATCCTCTCTCTTAGGACATAGAGGCCTGCAGACTGGTCTCTTGTTCTCTGCTTGTGCAGAACCGGATGCATCACTTGAAGAAGATGTGGGTCGCTGTCTCTTTTCACATTGAGCCATCTGGAAAGCACAAGTAAAACCATCCAAAAATTCACCAAAATTTCCCAAATTTCGAATATTTCGAAAATAATCAATTCATGGTGAATCAAGCATCAACATTCGTCCCTAACACTACCAGCAATACAATTCCATCACAACTTCAACCCAAATCACCCAAAACTTCAAGATTTTCACAAGTTTTATCACAAATTCGAAAATTTCAAAAACTTGCAAATCAACCAATATCACATAGGAATGGGAGCATTCATCTAATACAACATAAATAACCATGATTCAACAGTTAAATCAAGCTAATCAGGTCAAAAATCGAATTTTAGCAAACCTATGGCGGACTGAAAATTGGGGATTCCGAACACATACCTTGCAGATCTTTAAAACGGGTGATAGATAATGAAAGAGGGCTAAAATCCACACGGATTAGGCTTTTGTTCGTGGGTGATTAGTTTCAGTTATGTGGCAATGAAGAAGAAGAGAGAGTTTAAACGCATACCTGGGCCTCGGACGGGTGACGAGCATCACCCAGTAAGTCGTGACGATCGTCACTGGTGGTGACCAGCTAGATGGTCACCACTTCGCCTCCCACCAAGCGCTTGTTTTAAGTCTTTAGCTCGACTTGGAATGTTGTTTAGACAGCGGGTTCATCATCGCCCAATAGTGTTTCACCTTCTGTCCAGTGACAGTGAACTCCTCTCCTTCAGAGTTAATCAGGACAATGGCGCCAAGTGGTCTAGCCTCTTTGACAGTGATGGGACCTGACCAACGAGATTGCAGTTTACTAGGAAACAATGGTAAACGAGAGTTATAGAGAAGTACATGGTCATTGGGCTCGAAATGTCTAGAGATAATCTTCTTATCATGATATGCCTTAGTCCACTCCTGTACAACTTGGAGTTTTCATAGGCCAGATATTGATTTCATCCAGTTCATTAAGCTCAATCAAGCGCCTTTCGCAGCAGGCTTCAAACCGAAGTTCAGCTTCTTGATAGCCCAATCTGCTTCTTACTCAACCTCCACTGGAAGATGTCACACCTTGCCATAGAGCAAGTTGAATGGTGTAGTCCCTAATAGCGTCTTGTAGGCAGTCCTGTAAGCCCACATTGCACCATCCAATTTTGTAGCCCAGTCCTTCCTTGTCTTCCTCACTATCTTCTCCAGTATCTACTTGATCTGTCTGTTGGAGACTTCAACTTGTCCACTGGTTTGGGGATGATAAGGCGTGGCTACACGATGCTGAACACTGTACTTCTTTAGCAGCTTGTCAAAGACCTTGTTAAAAAAGTGAGAACCACCATTACTGATAAAAATTTGCGGAACACCAAATCAAGAGAAAATAATGGTCTTAAGCAGCTTCAGAACCACTGCAGAATCATTAGTAGGAGTAGCCAATGCATCTACTCAACTGGACACATAGTCCACAACAACTAGAATGTACTTGTTCCCATAGGATGAAGGAAAAGGACCCATGAAGTCAATGCCCCAACAATCAAAAACTTCAACCTCAAAGATGAAGTTCGGTCGCATCTCAAATCTTCTGCTAATCTTCCTCTCCTCTGACAGGTATCGCATCGTGTGATAAATGTTTGTGCACCTGGATCATAGTAGGCCACCAGAAGCCTGCTTGACAAACTTTAGAGACTGTTTTGAATTTGGCAAAGTGTCCTGCATACTAAGAGCCATGCCAATAACCTGACGTTTGGAATCTCAGCTTGCATCTTCTGTAAATCCCATCTCCACAATGTCTCTAAAGATATGACTCTTCCAAGTAGAATCTCCTAAGTTCTCTCAAGAACTTCTTCTTCGCAAACCCCTTGAAATCATGTGGTTCATCTTCTGCAGCTAGGTAGTTGGCAATATCAGCATACCAGAGTCTCTTCGGATCAGTTGCAGCATAAACTTGCTCTTGAAAACAGTTCCCAAGCTTGCACAAATTGTTGCTAACAGCTGAGTAGGGTGACTGGGGTTGTATCGCGAGTCTTCTGAATTGGTGACGAGCGTCACCCTCCTGGTGTCGCTCGTCACTTCCCTGTAGTTGTGAGAAGGTTGCAAGTTTTCAAATACTTTCTTCATGCACTCGAGTTTCTATCAAGTATACATTCTCCTCAGGCAAAAAATCATTGATTGGGACATCATCTTCAATCCTAATCCTGAAGAGATGATCAGCTACTCCATTCTCAACTCCGTTCTTGTCCTTAACTTCAATGTCAAACTCTTGGAGAAGCAGAATCCATCTCAACAATCTTGGCTTTGCATCCTTCTTCTGCATTAAGTATTTCAGTGCTGAATGGTCTTTATGGACAGAGACCTTGGAGCCAACAAGGTATTGGCGAAACTTCTCAAAGGCAAAGTCAACCGCCAACAGTTCCTTCTGAGTAGTAGCATAATGCTTCTGAGCTTCATCCAATGTCTTGCTGGCATAGTAGATGGCATGTATCTTCTTGTCTTTCCTCTATCCCAGCACTGCTCCAACTTCAAAATCGCTGGCATCACAAATCACCTCAAAAGATAAATCCTAGTCCGGAGGTTGAACAATAGGAGCTGTCACCAAAGCCTGTTTGATCTGTTGAAAACCTATTGTCATTCTGCCAATAATTCAAATTTCACATCCTTGCAGAGAAGTGCAGTAAGAGGTCTTTGATACAAGGGTTTTTTAGGCTCTTGTTGTCAATCACCCATTGTACTAAGCAGTTGTAGTATGGGTTTTAATGTCAATCCAATTGGGAACAATTGAAAACAGAAGAGCTAAAAGTGAAATCTCTTAGTCAAGCAAGCAGGAAAAGGTTTATGTTGCCTAAGCAACAGTTCTAACAACCTAAGGTGATCAATCAACAAAGAAAGTGAAAACAAAAGCAAACTAAGCAGTTTTAAGCAAGAAAAACAGGGCAAAACAGAGCAAAACAGAGCAAATCCGAGATTCAAACAAGAGAAAGGCAAGTTCCTAGATATGGTTATTGAATTTGGGGAATTTCAGAAACAAAGGCCTGTTTCAAACTACATTGATCAAGCAAATAAGCAAGCAATGGTGATTCCTAGACATAGAGTTCACAATCAAGCAAGCTAGATCCAATCTCTTGGCAAATAGCCCTTTGCTAAACATCTTAACAAGAACTAACTCTCATTAGTGCTAAAACATCAAGCAATCATTAGTAAACAACTCTATTCAAGTCAAAATGCTCCTCAAACAGTCAATCTCTTGAGCTAAGGCCAGCAAATCCTCTATTAAACAAGATCAGCATTTCATCAAACACTTGGTGGGCATAAGAGAAAGCTAACAACTTAGACAAGTTTGATCAAGACTAATTTAGCATGAATAACAGATTAATAGAGAGGAACCCTTTAACTGAAGCACTTAACAAGCCCTAATCAAGTCTTAAATTCCCCTAATCTACCACATCTAGAAACTCTAAGATAAATACTTACTCATACTCAAGTTTAACACCAAATCACAAAGGACAAAGATGTTAATCATGATTAAGAGAGAGAATAAAGAAAGATTAAAGCAAATACTCAAATATATTGAACAAAGCAAAGGATTTGTCTTAAAAACTTAAAGAAAATGCTTAAGAACAGTATTTTGACAAGACTTGTCGAAAATCTGGAAAAAGAGGCTATTTATAGCCTAGAGAAGCAAAACCCTAGAGTAATGGCAAAAACGTAATTAAAACAGGTTCGGGCTGGGTCAGAATCGGTCAGTTACGTCGGTCTTCAATGACCGATATAGATCCCCATCGGTCTGGAGTGATCGACAAATATGACCGAAATCCATTCTTTGTGTTTGTGTCGGTCACCCTTGACCGATACTGGTGATCGATACTGCTCCGTATCGGTCATCCTATAGCGATGTTCACCGTGCTATGACCGAAAACTTCTGCAGAGATCTTCTGCTTTGATCCTTCTTGCTCCCTTTTGCCCAGCAAGCATCTTGGATCATCCTCAAAACTCTTCCAAGCTTCTTTTAGCTCCAAAAGCACCTAAAAACATCCAAAATTCAAGGGAAATGCAAACTATACTCTAAATGCAACCCAAGTCTAAAAGGAGAAGAAAATGGGACAAAAGCTAAGGGAAAACATGCAAAAGAGGACTAAAATATGTACTAAATTCAGCCCTAAATGGTGTAAATACAAGGGATATCAACACCCCCACATTTGCCTTTTGCTTGTCCTCAAGCAAATAAGAACAAATGGGAAAGTGAGATTTGAAAGTGGGATTCAGATTCCAAAAGTGCAAAGGTAAAGAGATGGTTCCAATGCTTAAGTGCCTAGTTGTAGGATGCAAACATAATCAGCTATACTTTAAAGAGCCTAGCCATGCTCATCATGTTTCAAAATGATCTCAAATCTCAACCTAGGCAAATGCTCAAATCAACCAACTCTTTAACATTCAATTAAGTTCAGAACATGAATCATGCTTATGCAAATCAAGTGAAGACATTTGGTTGAAAAAGGGTAAGGTTATGAGATAAGGATGATCTCATTTAAGCACAGGGTTTTAAAAACATAAAGGATCACTCAAAGAAATGACTTCATCTTAGGGAAAATGCTAAAGGTAAAAGCACACTTATGCATGCAATTCAAAGATGAGTCCTAAGCATTACTAAACCCAAGAGTGAACCCCCCTAAGTCTACCCTTTCCTAAACTCTACCCTATTCTTTCTACTTCTTCATGGCTGGGGAAACTTCTTCTTTTTGCTTGTGTGGTTGCTTCTTTTTGGTTGGGACTAGCTCTTCTTTGTTGTGTTGGCACCTTCATCACCTTTGGTGGATTGCTTCTTGGTCAGATTTTTCTTCTTTTGGACCTTTCTAAGCATTGTTGTTGGCGCGTTTCTTCTTTGCACTGAGCTTTTCTTCCTTTTACTTAACCACAATTCTATACTGTTTCCCCTTTTCTACCATTTCAAATCTCTTCCCTTTCTTTCAAAACATATTAACATGAAGTTCAAACCACTTACATTACCCTTTTAAACCCCAAAACTCCTATCCTAGAATCAAGCTCAAAAAGCAAGCTAATATTAACAAGAGAGCTAATCATTGCCAGCCTTATTCCTAACACTTTTTGCCAAGACAAAATCAAAAATGCAATGCAAAGGCCTCACAGCTCTCACAATAGTGTTTAGGCTCAAAAGCAGGTTTTGGTTAAGGGTGAGGATGTAACTGTCCCATAAGTATGAGGATCAGCTATTTGGATCAACAAGAGTGGTAGAAAGGAGAAAGATGATCCAAATATGTATATGGTAGCCATGAATTCACTTTTCAATGCATAAGACATGATAATTAAAAGTCCAAATTAATGTTCAAGTTGAAAGAGTTGATTTTCAGAGATCAAATGCTTTCGGAATGAGATGAGAAGACCAAATCTAGCAATCTAAGCATGGTTCAGCCTTAACTTCTAGCAATCAAATGATGCATCAAACAACTAAGCACTTAAAAACTGAAATCATCTCTAAACACTAAGCACTTTACAAGGAAAATTCATCATAATGCCCTATGCAAATACAATGCAACCTATATGTCAACACTAGACTCAATCTTAGAAGAATGAAATGCAACTACATGCTTTCTTTTTGGTTTGCAAAAATGCAAAAAAATTTCAAATTTTTCGATTTTTTGTGTTTTTCTATGCCTTACATGAATGCATGATATGCATGAGACTCAAAGTGAAAAGAAAAAGAAAAACTAAGAAAACAGAACACAAAGTCAAACCCCAAATCTATCCCCCACACTTAAATTACACAGTCCCTTGTGTAATGAAAGCAATGGAAGAGAGAAGCAACAAAATATATTACAGAAATAAAAAGATGCAATGGTGTAAAACAATGGAAAGGATGTGGTACTTGGTTTAATTGTAGGATGTGGTACTTGGTTTAATTGTAGGGGTGGTGGGATGACGTTTGAGGAGACTTGCTAGCTCTCCTCTTCCTTCTCTCATAAAATTGAGTGGAATGCTCTGCTTCTTGAGGTGGTTGAACCCAGCTTGACCATAGTTTCTCAGCTTGTGAAGAAGTCCCTTGTGTGCCCCATTGCCATGTCTCCTGAACTTCAGAGGGGTTGGGGTTCGGCGCCTCCCAAGCTGATGGAACATGGGCTCTTGGCTCATCGGATGAGGCCCTTGGTTGTGCCCATGTACCCCATTGGTCACTTGGTTGTGCATGGAATGAGTGTCTTCCATGGGGGTTCCATACAGCTTCCTCCTCTTCAGTTGGCTCAGCTTGGTGAAGTTGCTCTTCTTGGTGAGAGTTGAGCTCATGGGTGTGGCTGTGGTGGGAAGTTTTTGCTAATGTAGCCTTGTTCTTCCTGAACTTCCTTTTCACCATCTTCATAAGCCCTTTGATGGCTTTGTCTTGCCACTTGCACCACTTCTGGAGTGTGTTGATGCGCTCATGAGCTGCTCTCAAAGAGCTTCCTTGGTTGGGTGCTTCATAGGGTTGGAAGTGGAACTGCTTTGAGCTGTAGCTCAACACTTCTTCTTCTTCAAGCTCATCTTCTTCATAGGTTCCTCCTTAGCCTTCAGCACCAGCAGTAGCATTCCATTGGTGATCTTCTTCTTCTTCTTCTCCATTCTCTTCAGTGTGCTCTTCTTCTTCTTCACTGTCTTCTTCTCCTTCTCTAGGAATAGGGCCGCCTGTGTAGAGCTCCTCAGTGCTTGGGTTGAAACTGATGTTGCTTTTCCAGATGAAGGATGTAAGCTTTGGATTGGGCAGGAGGACTTTAGTTGGTGTGTCAAAGCCTGTGATGAAGTTGTATACATGCTTTCCACCAATGATTCTTTCAAGGTAGTGGCTCCTCTTGAGATAATCGATGTCAATCCATAGTGGCTCAAGCGCATCATCTTCATATCTCTCAAGGTCTACTCCACTAGCTTGTAGAACCGCTGTCACAACTCCCCCAATGTGCACTTGAGGGCTGCTCTCCTTCTTCGTCTTACTTAAAACCCACCTCTGGTAGGAGCAGAGCTGTTAAATCAGCATAGATACATAGCAGGGATAGCTTTTCGGTGCTCGGAGAGGTTCTCCATATTCGTCGCCTCCCAAAAGATCATACAGTCCTTGGTATATCAGATCTGCTTCCCTTCCTGTGAGATATGTTGTCTCCTTCCTTGCAAAGAGTGTATTCACAAGTGCCTTGTGGGCATATCTCACAGCTGGATGCCTCAGGTGCTTGTTCCTTGATCTTCCAGGAGTGTATTGCCCAACCCCAATAATGCCCCACAGCATGATGTGCTGCTTATTGGGGATTTCAAACCTGCTCAGCTTGGTGGGGTGGGACTTCAGATCTAGAGGCTTAGCGATCGTCGTGAATGTTGAGGAGAACTTGTCCTTGCCAATCCGAAAAGAAATCCATCCATCGCCATTAGAGAGTTCACTGTCTTCATACCAGACCACCTTGAGTGTGGAGAGGAATTGGTAAGTGAGTTGTTGGTAAGATGGGAGTGGCATTTCCATGAAAGCTCCAAGGCCCATGCGCTCAAATATGGCTTTGCAGTCACTATAGAGTCCCAGCGCCTTCATTGTGGAGGTGCAAGGATACCTTGTTGGCTTGAAAGTGCACTGGTTGAAAGCCTCCATGAGTGCTTTAGCAGCATTGCCCTTCTTTTGTTGATTTGCTCCCTCATCTCCAACTGGTCTCTTTCCAACGGTTTTGGAGGATTGCTCAGCAGCTGCCCCCTTTCCTTTATCTTTCTTAGTTCTTGGTTCGATTGGTGCCTCCTGAGGTGCTTTTCCCTTTTTCCCAGCAGATATGTTTGTTCTTCCCATGGTACCTTCAAAAGCAAAGCTTGAAAACAAGGTAAGTGAAAGAATAAAAGCTGAAGAACCAAATAGCAGAAAGCTTTTGACGGAAAAATCTTTAAGCTGAGAAAAGTCTAACAAGTCCTAACAACAAGCTTAAACTTATTCAAAGCAAGAAGAGATCAAAAGCCAGCAACTGAATAAGCTAGGATGCACAAAACACAAACAGTTACGTGCTACTCTAGCAAAATGGTTCTTATGCAAAAGAGAAGATGATCTTGCAAATGGATGAAGATAAACAGGCAATGAGGTAAATAGTCATTAAACAGAACTTCAACATCTAGCTTGATATTTCAAAACAAATCCAAATTGCAAAACCATAGCACACCAATTAAAACTAAACACTACTTGCTCTTAAAAACATCTACTAAGCGATTTTGAACATAAGCAAAGAGTAAGAGAAAAGAGTGATAATTTAGGAAGCAAACCTTTAGTGGAGCCTTTGAACACTTAGAGAAAGCAATAAAAGAGAAAGAGAACTAGTAATTTTGAGCTTTAGGTGAGAAGAAGAGTGAGGTTTAGTGTGAAGAGAAGTGAAGGAAATTGTTGTTTAAATAGAGAAAAGAGAGGAAACCAAAGGAATCAAAGGTTGGTGAGGGAACATAAGGAATCAAAAGTGTGGGGGACAAAAACAAAAGTGTTCAGAAGCTAAGAAAGAGGTCAGAAAGAATTCCATTTAAAAATTCAAATTCCCTTGGCTCCAAACCAAAGGAGGAAATTTTTTTTGAAAGTTTAGATCCTTACCTCGGATGGAATATCAGTCACACATGACCGATATAACTGACCGAAATGGCAGTATCGGTCATGAGTGATCGATATTGGAGACTGATGTGCTTTCTGGGATTAGTATCGGTCATCACTGATCGACATACTTGACCGAAATACATCCGATGTGATTATGTCGGTCATGAGTGATCGATACTGGTGACCGATATGTTTCCAAGAATCTCATCGATCACCAGTGATCGACACACTGGACCGAAAATCAAACGGTGTGTTTATGACGATCAAGTCTGGTCGATGTGAAGGACCGAAATGTGTCCTGCTTTCAAACTTCTTTCCATATCGATCATAAGTTATCGACATGTTAACTAGTGTAGACTGGCTCCACTGATATCGATCAAACATGATCGATACTGATGACCGAATATCTGTGTATCGGTCTGTCATGACCGATACAAATGATCGATATCAGCCAGAATACATCTGTTCTTTGTCCCCTTCAGACTTTCTCAAACCCCAGTTCGAAATCCTGTTTCTATACACTAAAACAAAGCATAAAAGATAATCTAGAAAGCATAATATATACAAAAGGATACCATGGGACTACCTCCCAAGTGTGCTTGTTTAAAGTCACTAAGCTTGACTTTTATTACCTCTTTAGTTGAGGTGAGGAGAAGGAGTCTTGGAACTCCTTGGTGGTGGCTTGCTCCTTTGGACTCTAGCAGAAACTCCATTCATCTTGATCTTGGCAAAAGGCATAGTCTTCCCCTCTTGCTGAAGCTTGAAGATGAACTCTCCCTTCTTAGAGACCCTTGGTTGCAAAACCAGCTCCCCTTTGTTAGTATCCAACTTGATCTCATTCAGATTCTTGTAACTACCCACTTCAAGGACCTCCTTTTCAGTGGTGTCTTCAAACAACTTGACCAAGCAGCAGCCATCAAAACTCTCTCCTTGGTAGCCTTCAAACTATGGCCAATTCTTTCCAAGGTGCTTCAGCTTCTTGATCTCCATTGAGAAGGCTTGCTCATTCTCCAGCTTATTCCCCTTGGAGTCAAACCTTAGAACCTTCTTCTTGGTCAGCTTCAGCTCAATTGTGCATTCCTTGGCATCAAACACTGCTCCAGCTGAGGCTAAGAAAGGTCTTCCTAAAATAGTAGCATTCTTTATATGCCCTTCCACATCAAGCACCAGGAAATCAGTGGGAATGGTTACTCCTTCTATCATCATTGGAACATCCATGAGACTCCCAAGTGGTTTCTTCATGTCCCATCAGCTATAGTAAGGGATACATTACTATCCTGAAGTTGAGTGTAGCCAAGAGCATTAGCAGTAGAGGATGGGAGTAGGTTGATACATACTCCAAGGTCACAAAGACAGCTTTTGAAAGTCTGCCCTTTAAGCTCACATGGGAGAGTAAAACATCCTGGATCTCCAAGTTTCTTGATAGTGAGCTCCTTAACCTCAGGTGTTCCAGCCTTCACCCTTAGCTTCTCAAGTTCTTCTTGGCCAGTCAAACCTCTCAATTCAATCTGAGCAGCATATAAAGTTTCATATTTCTGGACTACCTGTTCCTTGAACCTTCCTGGAAAAGAGATGGTTGGTTGATAGACAGGAAGAGTAGCTGTTTGAGGTTTCTCCTTATCATCAGCAGCTTCCACCAATTAGTCCTTTGTGTTATCATCAATTTCATGTGGCGCCCACCACTCTTCATCATCTGAGTTTTCCCCATCTCCAAAGGGTCCTACTTCTACAGCTCCTTGGTCATTTTCAATTTCTAAGAACTCTTCCCCCCCCCCACTTAGAGGTTCAGTGTCCTGATATATCATGGTTTTTATGGTTTTTAACCATGATATAAGTCCTTTTTATTGAGTCTTTTTGGTCTTTTTAGAGTCCTAGAAGAGTCTTTGCAGGTTAAAGCATGTCTGGAGCATAATTGGAGATATTGGAACCTTTTGGAGCATTCTGAGTTGAAGCCACGAAGTACCAAGATCGAAGCAGAAAGTATTCACTAATGGTGACGATCGTCACCCCATTGGTGACGCTCGTCACCCAGATAAGAAGGAGCGTGGCTATTTGTTAAAAGTATCAAGAAGAATTGCAGAACTTACCCAGAAGTTTCCTTTATTTATATGAAGACCCCAGATCGTGTTTAGCCCCTATTTATTAGGTTTTTCAGCCACTGTTGGCAAGAATCTTAGTTTTGAGAATTTAAAGAGCTAGAGAGAGATTTTATTTAGAGCTTTTTGGGGAGACAAATCCTGTACTCTTTAGAGAAGATTTCGAACCCCCTTTGTTTTCTACTCTTTCTCTTAATGCAATTTTATTCAGTTATGCTTTGTGATCTCATAATCATGTCTGAGTAATCTGCTAGTTAAGTTAGGGTTTTTCAAAGGTTGATGAAAAGAGTGTAGAATCGCTATCTGTTAGGATTATCTCATGGTTTTTTCATCTCTGCTTGCTTTAAAATCGAATTTCTGAGACACATCATCTAGGAATCCGAAAATCATAGGTTGTTAAATATATGTGAGAGCATTATTCATAACCTGAACTAGTATTTGATGAGCAAAACAACTTAGTACAAAGAGATTTGGCTTAGGAGTTTTGTAAACAATTGAATCTGATCATTCCTGCATACTTAGGTTGTTAGGGTTTGCAAAGAGATTTGAAACTCTGTGATCTAGGTATAGATAACTTCTGCAATGAGAATTGATTAGTTATGCATTAGAGATTCATGTTTAAAAACGGTTCTTAATCATTCCTGATTCCCTGCATTCTGCATTCTTGGATTCATACCTGCGAATTACCCTAGCTTAGCGCTTTTAGTCTTCCTGAACTTAGAACATATCATACCATCGTTTGCTTATTTCTAATTATTCATTCGCATTACATACATTATATTTCGCTTAGCTTAGTCCAAATCTATAATTGATAGTGTAGTTAGCATTACTCTCTTGGGATTTCGATACCCCTTATACTACATCTGCTTTTGCTGTGCACTTGCAGTAGTTTTATTTGGGTAAAACCTGACCCTATCAAGTTTTTGGCGCCGTTGCCGGGGAGTAATAGCTGCCTATCGATTTTTAGTATTAGGATTTTGTCTAAGTTTTTATTTCTTTACTGATTTTCAGCTACTTTTCTTTGTTCCTGTTTCAGGTGTATGCCTAATCGCAGAACCAGAAGCAACAAAGAGAAGGAGCTTGTGACTTTGAGCATCGACGAGCTTGCTAGGTTGGAGAGAACTAACAGGAAAGCTAAGAAGCAATCTGCAATGGTCGCTCCACTGATCTTGGTTGAAGATGCAGAAGGTCACTTGGTTGACAGGGAAGGAAATAGGAGGAACGAAGAGGGGCAGAGAATTGATCAAGAGGGGAATGTCATTGTTGAACAGCAGGTTCAGTAAGTGGCTGAGAACGTGGGAGTCCCTGCTGCTGTCAATAACGCTGCTGGGCGTTTTGTTCAGAGGACTCTAGGTGATTACAACAGACCTGATCAGTTCTATGCCAACAGAGCTGCAATCCGACCTCCTGCCTTCCAGAGGAACGATTTTGAGGTCAAACCTGTCTACTATCAGCTGGTTGGACAGCATCCCTTCCATGGTTTACCTCATGAGCATCCTATGTATCACATAGAGAGGTTTGAGGACCTAGCTTCCAGTGTCAAAGCTAATGGGGTTAGCAATGACTTTCTGTTCTGCAAGCTTTTTCCCTATTCTCTTGGAGGAGAAGCTGCATATTGGCTAAAGCAACTGGAACCTGCTTCACTAACTACTTGGGAGGACACCAAGAATGCTTTTCTGAACAATTTCTATGATGATGCCAGATCAGAAGACATGAGAACGAAAATTGCATCATTTACACAAGGCCCTACTGAAGCTTTCAAGGCTTCTTGGATCAGGTTCAAGTCTTATCAGAGGGACTGTCCTCATCATGGTTTCAGTCAGGTGCAATTGCTTGGGATCTTTTTCAGAGGCATTGACTAGAAATATCAGATGGCGTTGGATGCTTCAAGCAGTGGAAACTTCAATACCAACAGACCAGAGGAGGCGGTGAGACTGATTGAGAACTTGGTCTGCAGCAACAGCACTAAAAATGCAGACTTTCAGAGAATGAAACAAGCTGGTGCAGCTGATGGAAATCAGATTGCTGAAGTTAAGGCTAAGTTGGATGATATGCACAGCTTTTTGGTAGGGAAGAAGTCAGTTGACTTTGCTGCAGAAGTAGAGACTTTCGAAGCTCCAGAGGAAGTTGAGCAGGAGGATGTAAATTTCATCAACTCTGGCAGATTTCAGGGACAAAAGTATGGGACTCAGCAGTGGAACAGAGGATACAACAACAACAATCAGAAAAACGCCCCTACAGGAGGACAGAACATGCCTGGTTTCACTCTTAGACCCCCTTTTCAGAAGACAGAGTATCAGAAGCCATTCCAGAGCAGTGGAAACTACAGACACTATGGTTCTACTTCCTATCAACCAGCACCTCCACAAGAGAATAAAATGGAAGCAATGTTCGAACAGATTCTGGAAGGACAACAGAAGCTTACTGTGAACTTCAATGGCAAGATAGATTCGCTCTATCAGGACCTGAATGGGAAGATTGAGAGTCTGAACTCTCATATGAAGAAGCTTGATGTTCAAGTTGCTCAAACTGCAGGAGCTGTTCAGAGGCAAGAAGGATTTCTTCCAGGAAGAACTGATGCTAATCCCAAACACCACGTGAATGCCATCACATTGAGGAGTGGAAGGAACCTGCAACCAGTGATGCAGAAGGATATAACCTCAAGAAATTTCGTGGGTGTAGAAGAGTATGAAGATGAAGAAAATTTTGCTGCAGAACCATTGGTGACGATCGTCACCAATAATGGGTGTCGCTCGTCACCCAATGAGGACAACCCCGAGCCTGATTCTTCACTTATTGGTGACAACCGTCACCAAGGGAGTGACGCTCGTCACCCAAATCCAGTACTCGACCCCGACTTGTCCAAAGTGAGTGACGCTCGTCACCAGTCCAGTGACGCTCGTCACCAGACACCACATATTGCAGTTTCGCCTAAGACTTCAGATAATGCTAAGGAGACCGTGTATAAACCCAAGATACCCTATCCTAAGCATCCTAAGAAGTCTAAGCAGGAGCTTGAGGATGCCAGATGCAAGGCTATCATGGACAAGTTGGTGATAGAGATCCCATTGATTGATGCTGTAAGGATCACTCCTGTTATTAGGAGGTATGTGAAGAGAATGGTGACCAACAACTTGAGCCTTGAGGTTGGAGCTATGATGATCAACGAGCAGATCAGTGCAGTGATTCAGAACAGAGTTCCAGAGAAGCTTTCAGACCCAGGAAGCTTTGTTTTAGACTGCACCATCTTCAATGACAAGTTTGAGAGGTCATTGTGTGACTTTGGTTCTAGTGTGAACCTCATGCCCCACTCTGTTGCAAAGAGTTTGGGGATGACTGATTTTAAAACTACAAGGATATCTCTTGTCCTAGCTGATAGATCAGTTAGAGTTCCTGAAGGGGTAATAGAGGATGTTCCTATCAAATTAGGAGATTGTATGATCCCTACTGATTTTGTGGTTTTAGAGTATGGAGAAGAGCCCAAAGACCCCTTGATTCTTGGCAGACCCTTCCTGGCCACTGCAGGAGCTATTATTGACGTCAGGAAGGGCATAATAGAGCTGAATGTTGGCGATTTAGTGATAAAATTCGAAATGGACAAGCTGATGAAGAGGCCAACCATAGATGGACAGACTTTTTATGTTGATGTTCTCACAAACATTGCTGATCAGATCTTCCATGAGATGAGTTCAGATGACCCCTTGGAAAGGGCGTTGACCACTTCTACAGCTGAGTATGAGCATTTAGATGCTGCTGCAACAGGCTACACAAAGATGATGGATGCTACTGCACAAGTTATGCAACTGGTTGCACAGGATGAACTTGTCTCCACATCTGCAAAAGCCGCCACAATGGGTGACTGGTCAGCAGCAAAAGCACCAAAAGTTAAGCTTAAACAGCTCCCTGCAGGGCTAAGGTATGCATTCCTAGGAGAAAACTCCACCTATCCTGTTATTGTTAATGCTTCATTGAACAATGCACAGCTCACCCTATTGCTAAGCAAGCTGCGAAAATTTCGCAAAGCTCTTGGCTATTCTCTTGATGACATTTCAGGTATCTCTCCAGACTTGTGCATGCATAGAATACACCTAGAAGATGAGTCGAAATCATCAGTTGAGCATCAGAGGAGGCTAAATCCGAATTTGCAAGATGTGGTCAAGAAAGAAATCATGAAGTTGTTGCAGGGTGGTATCATCTATCCTATTTCAGACAGTGCTTGGGTGAGTCCAGTGCACGTGGTGCCTAAGAAAGGAGGTGTCACCGTGGTCAAGAATGACAAGGATGAGCTGATTCCAACCAGGACTGTGACAGGACACAGGATGTGTATAGACTACAGGAAACTGAATGCAGCAACAAGGAAGGACCATTTTCCTCTACCTTTCATCGATCAGATGCTAGAAAGGCTGGCGAATCACAAGTATTACTGCTTCCTTGATGGGTATTCAGGCTTCTTTCAGATCCCCATCCATCCAGATGATCAGGAGAAGACCACGTTTACCTGTCCTTATGGCACTTTTGCCTATCGCAGAATGCCCTTTGGTCTGTGTAATGCTCCTGCAACCTTCCAGAGATGCATGATGTCGATTTTCACAGACATGATAGAGAAGTTTATGGAGGTGTTCATGGATGACTTCTCTGTTTATGGATCTTCTTTCAAGAGCTGTTTGGACAACCTGTGTGCAGTTCTGCAGAGATGCGAAGAGAAACACTTGGTTTTAAATTGGGAGAAGTGCCATTTTATGGTACAGGATGGTATTGTACTTGGTCACAGAGTCTCAGGAGACGGTATAGAGGTGGATAGGGCAAAAATTGAGGTGATGACAAGTCTGCAAGCACCTGACTCAGTCAAAGCAGTGAGGAGTTTTCTGGGACATGCAGGCTTCTACAGAAGGTTCATCAAAGATTTTAGCAAGATAGCACGTCCACTTACTGCTCTCCTCTGCAAAGATGTGAAGTTTGAGTTCACAGAAGAGTGCAAATCTGCTTTTGAACAGATCAAACAGGCGTTGGTTACAGCCCCTGTTGTGCAGCCTCCAGATTGGGACTTACCTTTTGAGGTAATGTGTGATGCCAGCGATTTTGCAGTTGGAGCAGTGCTGGGACAGAGAAAAGACAAGAAACTCCACGCCATCTACTATGCAAGTAGGACTTTGGATGATGCTCAGAAGAATTATGCAACAACTGAGAAGGAATTGTTAGCTGTTGTGTTTGCTTTTGAGAAGTTCAGGCAGTATCTTGTTGGCTCCAAGGTCGTGGTTCATACTGACCATTCAGCACTGAAGTACTTAATGCAGAAGAAGGATGCAAAACCAAGGCTGTTGAGATGGATTCTGCTTCTTCAGGAATTTGATATTGAAGTGAAGGATAAGAAAGGGGTTGAGAATGGAGTTGCTGACCATTTATTCCGGATTCAGGTCGAAGACAGTGTTCCCATCAATGATTTCTTGCCTGAAGAGAATGTTTACTTAGTGGAAACCAGAGAACAGGAGGAAAGTGTCGAAAACCTGCAGTTTTCACGAAACTACAGGGGAGTGACGAGCGACACCAGGGGGGTGACGCTCGTCACCAACCAAGACCATTCGCGATAAAAGTATACGAGTGAGGTGACGCTCGTCACCAACATTGGTGACGCTCGTCACCGATCTCCACACTTATCTGCGATTTTGCAAGCTTGGGGAAAGCTTTTGCAGAGCCTGTTTATGCTTTACATGATCCAAAGAGACCCTGGTATGCTGATATTGCAAACTACCTTGCTGCAGAGGATGAACCACATGATTTTAAAGGATATGCTAAGAAGAAGTTCTTGAGAGAACTTAGGAGATTCTATTGGGATGAGCCATACCTCTACAAGCATTGTGCTGATGGTATTTACAGAAGATGTTTAGCAGAAGAAGAAGTTCAGGACGTGCTTTTCCACTGTCATGGATCAGACTATGCTGGACACTTTGCTACATTCAAGACTGTCTCTAAGGTTTTGCAGGCTGGATTTTGGTGGCCTACCATGTTCAGGGACGCCCAAGCCTTCATCACAAGCTGTGATACTTGTCAGAGAAGAGGAAAAATCAGCAGGAGACATGAGATGCCACAGAACTTTATTCTGGAAGTTGAAGTTTTCGATTGTTGGGGTATTAACTTCATGGGACCTTTTCCCTCATCTTATGGGAATAGATACATTCTGGTTGCTGTTGATTATGTATCTAAGTGGGTAGAGGCGTTGGCTACTCCTACTAATGATGATGCAGTGGTTTTGAAGCTGTTTAAGACCATTATCTTTCCCAGATTTGGTGTCCCACGGATTGTCATAAGTGATGGGGGTTCTCACTTTGTCAATAAGGTTTTTGACAAGCTGTTGAAGAAGTATGGTGTACAGCACAGAGTGGCCACGCCCTATCACCCCCAAACAAGTGGACAAGTCGAGGTTTCCAACAGACAGATCAAGCAAATTCTGGAAAAGACAGTTGGGAAAACAAGGAAGGATTGGTCTGCAAAGCTGGATGATGCATTATGGGCCTACAGGACGGCCTACAAAACGCCACTTAGGACTACTCCTTTCCACCTTCTCTATGGCAAGGCGTGCCATCTACCAGTAGAGCTGGAGTTCAGAGCAGAATGGGCAATCAAGAAGCTGAATTTTGATCTGAAACCTGCTGCAGAAAGGCGCTTGATTCAGCTCAATTGACTGGATGAGATTCGATATCTAGCCTATGAAAACTCCAAGTTATACAAGGAGAGGACAAAGGCATATCATGATAAGAAGATCATCTCCAGGCATTTCGAGCCCAATGACCAGGTATTACTCTATAACTCTCGTTTACAGCTTTTTCCTGGTAAATTGCGTTCTAGATGGTCAGGTCCTTTCACTGTCAAAGAGGCTCGCCCACATGGTGCAATTGTCCTGATTAACTCCAAAGGAGAGGAGTTTATAGTCAATGGACAAAGGGTGAAGCATTACTGGGCACAAGCAGAGATTCCAGCAGGACACATTGTGTCTCTGGATCAGGCACCAGCTGTCTAAACAGCCCACCAAAGTCAAGCTAATGACTTTAAAAGAGCGCTTAGTGGGAGGCAACCCACTGGTAAGTTGTAGATATTATACTTAGGAATTATTTTCGTGCTTAGAACTAGTAATTAGAATTTTATTCAGTTAAAAAAAAAAAAAAAAAAAAAAAAAAAAAAAAAAAAAACCGGTGACGATCGTCACCCTTATGGTGACGCTCGTCACCCATAAGAATCGAACACGGGTTTTAACTTCTTCTTCTTCTCCCTCGAGCCAAAACCTGCAAAATAACCGAACACTTAGAGAGAAATAGGAATTTCATAACTTTTGATTTTCTTAACCAAATTGAGTGATTCAAGAGTCTAATCCGTGTGGATTTTACTCCTCTTTCTGAATATCAACTTAGTTTTTACGATTCGCAAGGTATGTTTTCGGAATCCCCAATTTTCAGTCCGCCTCAGGTTTGGTAAAATTCGATTTTTGACTTGATTGGCTTGATTTAACTGTTGAATCATGGTTAGTTAGGTTGTATTAGAGGAATGGAACCATCTTTGTGCGATTTAATCGGTTGATTTGCACTGTTTGTATTTTCGAGTTCATGATGAAAGTTGCAAAAATCTGGAAATTTTGGGTGATTTAGGTTGAACTGATGCTTGAATTGTGTTCTTGGTAGTATAGAGATTAATCGCCATTAGCTATTTGATCCTGTTTGGTTGATTTTTCGAACTTTGAAAAATTTGCTAACTTTTGAGATGGTTTTGGTCGATTTTGGTACTCAATTTGCAGATGCCTCGTCAAGAGAAAAGACTAAGACAAAGCTCGTCTTCCAGCACTGCAACAGGGTCTACAGATTCCTTCAGTCAGCACCCGGTTTGCAGGCCCCCATGGCCCAAACGAGAGGATCGGAAAATAGCCTCGGAGATGGCTTGGGCAGGGACTCCGAAGCAAGAAGTGGCTCGGGATACCTGTGTATTCCGTGATATTCAGGAGGAGTGGGATGAGTATGACACGCTGTTCTACAATGCGTGGCTAGGAGTTAAGATTATCCCTACTAGGCTCGCGGATCCTGCTGTTCTGCAGAAGATGGGGATCTTTGAGGAAGTTTATGAGATTTTGGAGCGCATTGGCATGGGGACTATGCCATTCCAGCAGTACGACTTGTACCCAGATTTGGTCCGCCAGTTTCTCTCTACAGTTCGCGTCTACTACGTGAATGAGCTGGCGAAGCGTGCTCAGGAAGGCACTATGACATTTCTGATCCGAGGGATTCGATACCGGATCAGTCTGATGGAGCTTTGTGGGATCTATGGCTTCTCTGACCATCCCACAGGCGTTCTCTTTTCCTCTCAGTGGACCCATATGAGGACATTCTGGTCCAAGTTCGGGAATGGAGTCTATGATAGCAAGAACAGCACGCAGACAGAGGTTAGACATCCGGTTTTGAGGTACCTTCTGCGCCTCTTTGGTCATACTATTCTGTGCAAGTCTGCGCCCAGCAAGACTCGAGTTAGCGAGCTGATTCTCCTTTACTACGGACTTTATGAGATGCTGGATGATTCGATACCAGTTGATAGTATGGTTCGCGCCAATTTAGGTGCTGTTTTCGCTGAGCATTTGGTCTCTTTGAAGACCAAGCCATTCACCAGTCCAGGGGAGAAGACTGAGAGTGTGGGCAGCTTGTTGACACCGATCTTCCATCATTTCCAGATCGATGTTACCCCTTGCAGTCTGCGCAGTGATAGATCGCTTATGGATGAGCAGTATATGCGCCATGTCACTTGGATGAAGACCGGAGTTGTCTGGACTTTTACTACTACTTTTGGAGAGTATGTTGGCATTAAGTTGCCACAGAGAGCACTCACTACTATCCAGACAGACCCACGCCAGCTATTCTTCATGCCAGCACAGACTCTTCTGCGCCCCTTGACTCTGCGCCCGGCAAGAGCTGCTACAGCTGGTCCCTCTGCTTCTACTGCTGCGGCTACTGATGCTGGACCTTCTACGCGTCAGAGTGACTCTTCTGCTGCTTTCAGGCGTCCTCCACGACCACAAACACCCATGGATATGGCTGCTTTTCAGGAGTATGTCATTGATAGCTTTGAGGGACTCTGGGATGCTGTTGCTACACTTAGCAACTGTGGTTGTGTCCGCCCCCACTACACTACTGAGCCTTGTGAGGATGAGGATTGAGGCTTCATTATCTGGTTACTTGTTCCTTTTTCCCTTTTTATTTTTCCTTCTTTTGAGTCATTTTTATGTTTCTTTTGAGTCAGTTGTCAGTTTCTTTGATGATGTTTTGTGAGATTGTTGAACCAGGTTATTATTGCTATGTTTGGATGTTGTTAATTATGTGTTTGACTGCTCAAAAAGTCTAACTTTCGAGTACACATGCAAACACTTCGTTAATTAACATCTACCATAAGATTTATGCAATACAGGTCGTGGTGACGCTCGTCACCAGATTGGTGACGCTCGTCACCCGACCCCACGCGAGGTAACACTTTTCTGACTTGGTTTTTCGACTTCTCATTCATTTTTCTGACCAACTCTTGGCTTAATAACACCGGGGACAGTGTTGTTTAAGTCTGGGGGAGGTGGTTACTGACGTTGTGTGCTTTGTGTCATGTTTATAGAGTCTTAAAGTTGAGTAAAAAAAAAACCTGTTTTTCTAGATTCAAAAAAATTTGAAACTGTTAGTTTTTCTTGGAACTAGCTATAGGACGTTTTTGCTGATAAGAACCATTACCACAGTAGTTGATTACAAGTCTTACTAAGTTGAAAGTCATAGGTAGATCAGTCTAGCAATGAAGGTTTAGATTCTTAGAGAATCTGGAAAATTTGCTGTTAGCTCCACCTTAATGAACTTTAAATTTCTTGTCTTGGTGATTGATTCTTATTGATCTTGATTCTCTCTTTAAGCACTGACAATAAGGTTAAAATACAGTCTCTCTTTGATTTTCTCTGATGTAGTTTTTAAAAGATTAAGTCCAAAGAATGGTGCATTCATGACCCTGTCTCCTCACAAGGAACAACAGTAGTGAACACACTCAAGAACCTGTCTCCTCACAAGGAACACAAGTATTGAGTAGCATCATATCTTAGACTGTAAAAGTTGAGAAAAAGAAGTGAAAAATCGAAAACATCCTAAGGAAAAGATTAAGGGAAGAGAAAATAGGAGAGTTGTGTTGAGATTGATTTGTTCAGTTGTTAGGAAGGGAAAAGAATCTGTAAAGTGATTAAGATGATAGAGCCTTGATGAGACTTCACACTTAGATTAAAAAATAAGGAGTTAACAGTAGAAATTTCGGATTTCTTGAAGGGATTTGGACTGGACTTGAGAGATTTGCTAAGCTTGTGATGATTAGAGTGAAATTTGATCTTGTGTTGACTATGTGGTATGTGGATTCGAAAACTTTAACTAGTATGGTGTTTCTGATGACTAACTGACTGTTTCTTGTTTTCAAACCTCGACCCTGTACTCTATCTGATGTTTGCTTGAGGGCAAGCAAAAGCTAAGTCTGGGGGAGTTGATATATCATGGTTTTTATGGTTTTTAACCATGATATAAGTCCTTTTTATTGAGTCTTTTTGGTCTTTTTAGAGTCCTAGAAGAGTCTTTGCAGGTTAAAGCATGTCTGGAGCATAATTGGAGATATTGGAACCTTTTGGAGCATTCTGAGTTGAAGCCACGAAGTACCAAGATCGAAGCAGAAAGTATTCACTAATGGTGACGATCGTCACCCCATTGGTGACGCTCGTCACCCAGATAGGAAGGAGCGTGGCTATTTGTTAAAAGTATCAAGAAGAATTGCTGAACTTACCCAGAAGTTTCCTTTATTTATATGAAGACCCCAGATCGTGTTTAGCCCCTATTTATTAGGTTTTTCAGCCACTGTTGGCAAGAATCTTAGTTTTGAGAATTTAGAGAGCTAGAGAGAGATTTTATTTAGAGCTTTTTGGGGAGACAAATCCTGTACTCTTTAGAGAAGATTTCGAACCCCCTTTGTTTTCTACTCTTTCTCTTAATGCAATTTTATTCAGTTATGCTTTGTGATCTCATAATCATGTCTGAGTAATCTGCTAGTTAAGTTAGGGTTTTTCAAAGGTTGATGAAAAGAGTGTAGAATCGCTATCTGTTAGGATTATCTCATGGTTTTTTCATCTCTGCTTGCTTTAAAATCGAATTTCTGAGACACATCATCTAGGAATCCGAAAATCATAGGTTGTTAAATATATGTGAGAGCATTATTCATAACCTGAACTAGTATTTGATGAGCAAAACAACTTAGTACAAAGAGATTTGGCTTAGGAGTTTTGTAAACAATTGAATCTGATCATTCCTGCATACTTAGGTTGTTAGGGTTTGCAAAGAGATTTGAAACTCTGTGATCTAGGTATAGATAACTTCTGCAATGAGAATTGATTAGTTATGCATTAGAGATTCATGTTTAAAAACGGTTCTTAATCATTCCTGATTCCCTGCATTCTGCATTCTTGGATTCATACCTGCGAATTACCCTAGCTTAGCGCTTTTAGTCTTCCTGAACTTAGAACATATCATACCATCGTTTGCTTATTTCTAATTATTCATTCGCATTACATACATCATATTTCGCTTAGCTTAGTCCAAATCTATAATTGATAGTGTAGTTAGCATTACTCTCTTGGGATTTCGATACCCCTTATACTACATCTGCTTTTGCTGTGCACTTGCAGTAGTTTTATTTGGGTAAAACCTGACCCTATCATGTCCTCATAGAACAAGTAGAGGAACTCTTCAATGATAGCTTCTTCTTCAGCTGGGAAGCTTTCTTCCCCTATGACAATAGCATTGCAGAACTCCTTTGGGTTAGCTTTTGGTTTTCCAGGAAATTGTCCATGTGGCTTGGGACCAGCTATGCCTTTGTTGTTCTCCAGTATTTTGACTCTTGCAGCCAATCCATCAAACTTGTTGGTGAGCTCTACATGCACTGAATCAATTTTGTTGTGGACCTCTGTAAACTTCTTGTTAATTTCCAGGGTTGTGGTGACTTGAGTGTTGATCATTTGTTGCATGAGGGTCATGAGTTCAGTGTCTTCAGAGCTAGAGGAAGCTTGTCCTTCAGCTTGGGCATTATATCCTGGAGGGTTGTAGGGCGCTGTAAGATGATAGTTGTTGTTCCTCTGCTGAAAACCTTGATTGTTGTAGGGAGCAAAAGGTCTTGGGGCAGCTTGTTGTTGCTGTTGAGGGTAAACCAGATCTTGTGGGTTGGCAACATTGTTGCTCCTGTAGGACAAGTTGGGATTTGGTCTGTAGTTCCCATAGTTGTTGTAGCCACCTTGGTTTCTCAAATAGTTCATCTCCTCAACTTGGCATTGTTCCTGATCATCAAGCTGAACCATGTCTCCTACAAAGTGAACCTCTTTCTTTTCCCTTAGCAACAAGTCTAGCTTCTCATGTAGAGATTTGATTTCTTTCCTGCTAGACTCTAACTCATCCTTTGCACTCTTCGGTGCTCTATCAAACTCCTCATTGTAGTTTCCATCAGATTGAGCCAAGTTCTCTACTAACTCCAAACCTTCATCCACATCTTTTGACAGGAAGTTCCCATTTGATGCTGTGTCCAGAAGCATTCTTAGCTTAGGCAAGGCTCCTCTGTAGAGAGTGGATAGCAAAGAGGCTTGTGAGAAGCCATGAATAGGGCATTGCAGTGTGTAGCCCTTGAATCTCTCCCAAGCTTCTCCAAAGCTTTCCTTGTTCCTCTGTGCAAACCCTGAAATATCATTCCTTATTCTAGCAGTTCTTGAAGTAGAGAAGAACTTTGCTAGAAAGGCTTTCTTGCACTCATCCCAACTGGTGATACTTCCTTGGGGAAGGTTCTTCTCCCACTGATGTGCTTTGTCTCCTAGGTGCTGTTACTGCATATTACATATATTTTGCATACACATTAGTTAACTTTTCATGCATTTGCATCACATTTTAGATTAGATTTCATCACTTAAAGTCCTAGAGCATTCTTGCACCAGCATACGCATGTTCCTTGCATTTTGCATCACATTCAGGTTGTTTCTGGCTGCTTTGGAGTTGTGGAGGTTCGTGGACGTACTGAAGCTGTTGTAGCGGTTCGTGGAAGCTCGGATATTTGCTAAGGATCAGAGATCGAGGAACGGATCGAGCATGGCAGGTCGATATAGGATGAGATCGACCAGAAGATCGAGAAGACCAGGTGATCCAAGGAGAATGATCGAGACGAAGATCGAGTGAAGCAATCGATCAAACGGTACAGACGTAAATGACGCCATGCAGAGCGAGAGCCGGATCGGGTACACCACTCGATCCAACCGAAGATCGATACCGAGATCGGATGCAACACTCGATCCGCCGAAGATTATCGAGACCCAGATCGAGTTGAAGACACGATGTCCGAAGATGATCGAGAGAGCCGCTCGATCCCGGAGTTGATCTCTGTCCTTTCAACCGCTTTTGGCTGCTAGCGAGGGGGGACCATCAGCTTGTTTTCGACATTTTGGGACGGCGGCGACGTCCTTTTCCCACACAACTTTTCATCCTTATCTTTTTTATGCTTTTCTCTTTGGTTTTGGAGAAAGAGACCATTGTCGAACCTTGAGTTTTCTTTAGCTTTGTAATCGAATCGTTTTGAGTTTAATCTAGTTTCTTTTCATGTTCATCGTTCCCTTTTCCATGCTTTGCTTGATTTATCTTATGTGTAGTGAGTAGTTCATTTGGGTTCGGGGTTGAGAGGATTAAGGGGTCAAAAAGGTTTCGATCTTGGGGTTATTCTAAGTGTTTAATGGCTATCTCTTCTAGGGTGTCGAGTTCTCAATGCTTAAAGACTCTCACGCCAAGAGCTTTATGATCCGAGAGGTTCCTTACCTTGACAGGATCCAGGGACCTCTGAAGATCACATCCTAGAGACTAGTTACCCCTTCCCAAAAGCCATGGAAGTTTGGGGGACGAGTTAAGCCACTCGTTTGAAATCTGTTTTCCATGCCCTTCGACCTCTCTTTCCACCAAAAGCCATGGGTTTGGAGGAGAGGATGAAGGAGTGATCTATACCGAAAGCCACAGATAGATCTTGCTTAGTTTTCAAGGCTTAGAGATTCTCACAAAGTGAGTCGATTTAAAGTTTTCAACCTAAGGTCGAACCTTTGAAACCCCTGACCATGAATCTCAACCCTAGGCCCTCTCTTTTAGTATCTTTACATCTTCTCTCGTCATTCGCTTGATCTATGATAGCATCCTGGTCGTTAGTTTTACTGTTCTTGCATTTTTAGACGAGATCGATTGTTATTGCTCGATCTAGTGGTCGATCCCATGGTCGATACACTAGTCGAATTTTAGTAATTCGTAGTTTTGTCCTTTGATTATTATGTTTGTTCCTCATGGTAGTTTGATTATTCCTGGTAATTTTAAAATAGATCTGCATTCCATTTAGTTATTGCATCTAGTTTTTAGGGATTTTATCAAAATCTATCTTGTTTCGCTTAGATTTGCATAGTCCTTGCATTCTCTTTGCATTTTCTATCATCCTAGGTGTGGATTGACTCTCTCTTGCATACTGTGCTACAACCTGTCTTGCAATTGAGTTTGATAACCTCATTGCATACTCACCCTTGCAAAGAAATTGTTTATCAAATGGCGCCGTTGCCATCCTAGGATTGTTTAGAAAACTTTGAGATTTAGGACTTAGCAAAGACTAAGTCTTTACCTTGTTTTAGTTACTAATCATTCTGCTCTCAAATGCGTGTTCTCAGGTACATGAATCATTCTGCTCTCAAACCCTTGGACAACATTCATCAGCTTGGTCATTCACGGCAAAGAAGAGTACGAGAACAAGCCAGAGCCTTTGAGGAGATTGTTCAGCACGGTTTGGTTGACTTTGAAGCTATGGCTGAACACGAGCATCCAGAGGGACCTCCTCCAGCTCACGGGGCAGTGGGAAGGGGCAATGGAAACCCCAAACACGCGGCTAGACCCCCAAGGATCATAGGAGTCGGAGATGCTCCCAATACTCATCACAATAGGTTTGGGATCACTCCTCCTCCTGTACAAAACAACAACTTCGAGATTAAGCCAGGTTTCATCTCCATGGTGCAAAACAACAAGTTCCACGGCTTAGCAATGGAAGATCCCTTGGAGCACCTTGACAACTTCGAGCAAGTATGTGGGATGATCAAGATGAATGGCATATCCGAAGATGCTTTCAAGCTGCGTCTCTTTCCTTTTTCACTCGGAGACAAGGCTAGACATTGGGAGAAGACCCTCCCACAATGCACCATCACCTCATGGGCTGAGTGTAAGAAGGCCTTTCTCTCAAAGTTCTTCTCTAGCACCAGGACAGCACGGTTGAGAAGCGAAATCAGCGGCCTCACTCAACGAAACAACGAGGCAATGGAACGTTTCAAAGACTACACGATCCAATGTCCTCATCACGGTTTCAGCGAGGAGACCCTACTCAGCACCCTATACCGCGGAGCTTCACCAAAGATCAGGTTGTTGCTTGACACAGCTAGCAAAGAGAACTTCCTTGGTCAGGAGGTAGAAGAGGGCATGGAGCTGATAGAAAACTTGGCATTGAGTGATGGCAACTACGCTGAGGATTATGACCGTGCACCAAGGTGACCCGAGCTAGAGTCTCACAAAAAGGAGCTGAAATCTTTGCATGAGAAGATAGATAAGCTGGTGTTAGCCAATCAGAAGCATGTTCACTTTGTTGGTGAAGCGGATGAGAATCAGGAGGAGCTTGAGTTGAGCCAGGAAGAAGCCAATTGGGTGGTGGGACAGAACAATTACAAACCTCAAGGCTACAACCAAGGCTACAACCAGAACAACAATCTCTCCTACCGAAGCACCAACGTTGCCAACCCTAAGGACCAAGTGTACCCTGCTCAGCAAGCAAAACCTTTCATCCATTACAACAAAGGTCTTCAGCCGAGTGGTAATTTCCAAGGTCAATGGCAGAACAACTTCCAAGGGCAACACCAAAGTAACAAGGGTTATACGCCTCACTACCCTCCGGGCTTTGCACCTCAGCAGCAACAGCCGATGCAACAACAAGTTGATCCGGTTCAGGCAATGTTTCAACAGCTGATACAAGGGCAAGCCTCTACAAACCAGAAGTTCGCCGAGATGAACACTCGTCTAGACTCGTCTCTCACTGACTTTTCCACTTAGATCACCAAATTAAACAACAAGATCAAGCAGCTAGAGAAGGGGAAAGCGAGTACAAGTGGTCAGAATAGCCTACCGGGCAAGTGTGAGCAGAATCCTAAGGAGTATGCCAACGCCATCACGTTAAGAAGCGGCAAAGAGCTAGAACCTCCGGTCTCTACTAAGAACAACGAGGACGTTGTAATTCAAGAGGGGGAGGGTAAGCCTTCAGCTGATGATGAGATTAACTTTGACAATGTCTGGATGCAAGGGCCAAGAAGAGGAGACAAAGCAGTTGCTGAGAAGAAAGCTGAGCAAACTACTAAGGAGAAGAATGCTTATGTGCCTCCACCGTATGTACATAAGCTGCCTTTTCCTGGCCGTTTCAAGAAGCAACTCATAGAGAAGCATAGAATCCTCTTTGAGAAGCATCTTAAGGACGTGGAGATCAAGCTACCTCTTGTTGACTGCCTTGCAATGATGCCTAAATGCGCCAAATTCTTCAAAGACACTCTCGTGAAGAAGAATAAGGAAAGCAAGGAGGTGCTTGTTCTAAGTGAAGAGTGTAGTGCTATGATACATAAGGAGATAGTCCCCAAGAAGTTGGGAGACCCTGGAAGCTTCACTATACCCTGCGCCTTAGGTCCTCTGGAGTTCAAGAGCTGCCTTTGTGACTCGGAGCTAGCATAAACCTGATGCCTCACTCTGTGGCTAAGAAGCTTGGCTTTACTCGTTTCAAAGACTGTAGGATCTCGTTGGTACTGGCTGATAGGAGTGTGAGGCTACCAGTGGGGCTGCTTGAAGATCTACCGGTGCGAATCAGTGGTGTGAACGTGCCTACGGACTTCGTCGTGTTGGAAATGGATGAAGAGCCTAAGGATCCACTCATCCTAGGAAGACCATTCCTTGCAACCGCCGGGGCTATCATCGACGTCAAGAACGGGAAGATTGCCTTGCACTTGGGAAAGGACATAAGGCTGGACTTCGATATCAATGAGGATCTGAAGAAGCCGACCATAGAAGGGCAAGCTTTCTACATTGAAACGATGGATGCCTTTGCGGATGAGTTGCTGGAAGAGCTGGCTCAAGAAGACCATCTGAAGCTGGCACTGACAAAGGAGCCAGGGGAGTTTGGCTATGTGGATCAGAGGACCCAGGAGTACGTCAACTTGCTGGATTCTAGGAAGATTGTTAAAAAGGATGAAAGCTGCTGCCTAGAGATCGACCCCGAGATCGACGCTATCACTCGATCCAGGAGTCAGATCGACAAGGCAATCGAGAACACAACTCGATCCGGTGCAGTAATCGACAGACAGATCGAGAGGAATGATCGATCCGGAAAAACAATTGAATCGACGATCGAGAGAGACCTTCCGATCATTTTGGGGTCCAATCAGGAGATCGACTCAGCGTTTCGATCCCTTACTCGATCCACATCAAATCGAGTAAGTGAATCGAGCGAAATTGCTCGATCTAGACGACATCGAGAGGAAGATCGACTGGAGGACTCGATTTCAGAAGGGATAGCGGTTGAAGAAAGCAGTATTAAGGGCCATGCCTTGGGTTCTGAGGAGGGTTCCAAGGAGGAAAGCAACAACAACAGCCACGAGGATGACTGGAGTGAGCTGTTAGCCCCAAAGATGGACCTTGAGGAGCTCCCAAAAGGGCTAAGGTATGCTTTCTTAGGGCCTAATAACACCTATCCCGTGATTGTGAATGAAAACTTAACTGATGATGAGTTGCACTCGCTTCTGACTGAGCTGAGAAAGTATAGGAAGGCCATTGGGTACTCTTTAAGTGACATCAAAGGCCTTTCACCAATGCTTTGCACTCACAGGATTCACTTGGATAATGAGAACGACTCTTCTATAGAACATCAAAGGCGTTTGAATCCTAATTTGAAAGAGGTTGTTAAGAAAGAGATCCTTAAGCTTTTAGAGGCTGACGTGATATATCCCATAAGTGACAGCACGTGGGTTTCTCCTGTACATGTGGTGCCTAAGAAGGGAGGGATCACGGTCATAAGGAATGATAAAGATGAGCTTATTCCTACTAGAATCATTACTGGTCATAGGATGTGTATTGATTATAGGAAACTTAACCTTGCGACTAGGAAATATCATTTCCCTTTGCCTTTTATTGATCAAAAGCTTGAGAGACTTGCTAATCACCCGTACTACTGTTTTCTCGATGGGTATAGCGGTTTCTTTCAGATACCAGTTCACCCAAATGATTAGGAGAAGACGACCTTCACATGTCCCTACGGTACCTTCACATATCGAAGGATGCCGTTTGGATTGTGTAATGCACCGGCTACATTTCAGCGGTGTATGATGTCGATCTTCTCCGATCTAATAGAGGAGATGGTAGAGGTGTTCATGGATGACTTCTCTGTCTATGGTGCGTCCTTTTCTGCGTGTTTGTTGAATCTTTGCAGGGTACTAAAGCGTTGTGAAGAGACAAACTAGGTGCTAAACTGGGAGAAATGCCACTTTATGGTTAAGGAAGGGATCGTGCTTGGTCATAAGATATCAGAGAAGGGCATTGAGGTTGTTCAGGCTAAAGTGGAAGTCATGATGTGTCTTGAGCCGCTGGTTAACCTTAAGGGAGTCAGAAGTTTCTTGGGACACGCCGGGTTCTATAGGCGCTTCATCAAGGATTTCTCCAAGATTGCACACCCTCTTACACGGTTGTTGTGCAAAGAAGCTGAGTTTGTGTTTGATGAGGAGTGTTTGCGAGCTTTCGTGACCATCAAGGAGGCCCTTACATCAGCTCCTATAGTTCAAGCACCAGACTGGACTCTACCCTTTGAGATCATGTGCGATGATAGTGACTACGTCGTAGGAACCGTTCTTGGTCAGAAGAAAGACAAGAAGCTACACGTGATCTACTATGCTTCAAGAACCTTAGATGACACGCAAATGCGGTACACTACTACGGAGAAGGAGTTGCATGCAATAGTGTTCGCCTTTGAGAAGTTCCGGTCATATCTTGTTGGTTCCAAGGCTATTGTATACTCGGATCACGCTGCTTTGCGATACATCTATTGGAAGAAAGACACTAAGCCTCGGCTTTTGAGGTGGATTCTCTTGCTCCAGGAGTTTGACATGGAGATTAAAGACAAGAAGGGAATAGAAAACGGAGTCGCTGACCATCTCTCACGGCTGAGGATCAACGAGTCTCTCCCCTTAGATGACTCTCTTCCATAAGAGCACTCAAGGCGATTACCACCGCTGTTTGTGGAAAGCTAGAGGGGCGGTTCAAAGAGGTGTTGAGTTTCAAAGAGGAGGATCTACTGTGGTATGCTGATGTCGTGAACTATTTAGCGTGTGGTGAGGAGCTAACACATCTCAACAGCTATCACAAGAAGCAGTTCATGAGAGAAGCCAGTGATTACTTTTGGGACAAGCCCTACTTGTACAAGAGAGGAGTGGACAGTTTGTACAGGAGGTGTGTTACAAAGGAGGAAGCTAGAGACGTCCTCTATCACTGTCATGGCTCTTCCTACGAAGGACACTTCGCTTCATTCAAAACTGCCACGAAAGTGTTGCAAGCCGGTTTCTGGTGGCCGTCCATCTTCAAAGATACACACGAGTTTGTGAAGAGCTGTGAGGCATGTCAACAAGCATGGAATATCACTAAGAGGAACGAAATGCCTCAGGTTCCCATTTTCGAGGTTGACGTGTTCGACGTGTGGGGCATAGACTTCATGGGGACTTTTCCTTCTTCATATGGCAACAAATACATCTTAGTAGCAGTGGATTATGTTTCTAAATGGGTTGAGGCTGTTTCTTCCCCTACAAACGATTCTAAGGTGGTGATCAAGCTGTTCAAGAGTATCATCTTCCCGAGCTTTGGGGTACCTAAGGTGGTTATAAGCGATGGAGGAAGCCACTTCATAAACAAGGTTTTTGAGAACCTCTTGAGGAAGTATGGCGTTAAGCATAAGGTGGCTACACAGCATCATCCTCAAACAAGCGGTCAAGTGGAAGTCTCCAACCGGCAAATCAAGACTATACTGGAGAAGACTGTCAGAGCAACAAGGAAAGACTGGGCAGTGAAGCTTGACGACGCTCTTTGGGCCTACCGTACCGCTTTCAAAACACCGATTGGTACAACTCCTTTCACTCTACTCTATGGCAAGGGCTGCCATCTCACGGTTGAGCTGGAACACCATGCGTTGTGGGCTGTGAAGAGGCTGAACTTTGACCTCAAGACTGCTCAAGAGAGGCGCCTCATTCAGTTACATGAACTGGACGAGTTAAGACTGAACGCTTATGAGAGCTCTCGGATATACAAGGAGCGGACTAAAGAAGCTCATGACAGGAAGTTGGTTGCCAAGGAGCTTAAGGAAGGAGGTTTAGTGTTGCTGTACAACTCAAGACTCAAACTCTTCCCGGGAAAGCTGTAGTCAAGGTGGAGCGGGCCGTTTGTGATCCAAGAAGTGTTGCCTTATGGAGCTGTTACATTGATGGGAAAGAGTGGCAGTGCATTCACCGTCAACGGACACAGAGTCAAGCCTTACTTGGCAGACAGCTATGACAAGGAGAGTACCTCGGTGCTTCTCCAAGACCCACCATCCGCCTAAACCAAGTAAAGTCTAGCTAAAGACGTTAAAGAAAGCGTACTTGGGAGGCATTCCCATGTCTGTCCTGTACATATTTCTGCTTTCTTTCTCTTTCAGTTTTATGTTTTTATTTTTCAAGTGTGTAGGAACAGGTATGAGGAGTCTAAACCTTAATCTTGAAGTCCAAAAGAGACGATAGGGGTTAAGAAAAGGCTAGAGATCGAGTGCTAGATCGATTGATCCTGACTCGATCTTTGCTAGATCAAGTCAGTGAATCGAGAGGAGCCAGTCGATTTAGACGAGAACGAGTGATAAGATCGACCTTGACGAAAAAGGATCGATCGATCCAAAATAGATCGACCGATCTAATTTCTCTCGGGAAAATCTGTTGAAAACAGATCGATCACTCGACTCGATCCATCACTCGATCTATGCAAAATCAACCCCTGAATCGAGGACGTAGCTCGATCACGACGACTTAGCCGTGGAGCCAACATCTCATTGATCGAGGGAGCCAATCGATCAAAGACTCGATTCATCATGAATCGAGTCTCAAATCGAGTAACCCTCTCTATCTAAGCCATTATGGGCATGAGATCGAGTCTTAGATCGACCAAATGGACTCGATCTCATGCCGAGGTAACATTTTCCTTCCCTCCTTTATTCTTTTCCCTCCAATTTTTTAATTCAAAACTTGGTCAAGGCAAGCATCTTTGACCATGAAAGATGTGCCTTGACCAAGACTTTGTCAGAAAACCACCTTTAGTACCCATGGTTTTGCATTTTGCTAGTCTTTAAATATTTCAATAACTTCTTACCCTCTCATTCTTGTTTTCTCGAAAATTTTAAACAATGAGAGTGAGAGTTTTCGGTTTTCAAAGGCTAGCAAAGATCTTTAACATTCTTGCAAAGGTATTTTCAGAATTTAATGATTTATCTTGTTCTAGATGATTTCTTTTAAATTCGTAAGATATTGTTCTAGATGATAGGGCTGTTTTTGATTTTTAAAAATTAGCTAAGTAAAAGGAATAATTCTAGATTTTCTAGTATCTAGGGATTTGATTCTCCTTTACTTAGTTATAATTTTTATTAATTCTCCAAAATTCTAGGGTAGTAGTTATAAGCTTTCTCCTTCTCCTCTCTTAATCTCTCATCATACCGCTGTTTTGCTTATCAAACCTCTTGAGAAGTTTGTTTCAGGTACAATGGCCCCCAAGAGAACAAGAGAAGAGACAGCACAAGAGGGAGAAGGACAAGAGGTGGCTGTTCAAGAGAGGGTCAGATGGAGTAAGGATGAGAAGATGGACAAGAAAAGGCTTGAAAGGCTTCGGTTTGAGCCTACCAAGTTTGCTGATCGGGAGCTGCTGTTCAGCTAGGGATTCTTGGGGATTTCGACCAACTCCTTAAGAACATTGGCCTAAGATGTCTGTCGCGGATGGATTGCCCAACCATTCCAGAAGTGACAATAGACTTCCTTGCCACGGTGGAGTTCCGTTACGAGAATCCTAGCGCACCCGTTCCTTCACAAGGTCGCATCTCCTTCAAGGTTGGACGTCAAGCCTACAGCCTCTCCATCCCCGAGCTATGTCAAGCGTATGGTCTCAACGTGGATGCCAACAAGGTCGAGTTCCCCGCCTTCAAACGAGCAAACGACTTTTGGGACGTGATTAGAAACGAGGACTACAAAGCCAACACCGCCAAGATCAAGAGAGTGAGAAGCCCAGTGCTGAGGTACACTCTGAAGCTGATTGCCAACACGTTTAGCGGAAGATCAGTTGCTCCCACAGTCACAAAGACCGAGCTTTGCTTCCTGTTCCAAGGTGTGAATCACTTGGTGTGTGACCCGGATGAAAATGACGAGCCTATGGAGGATGAGCTCGGCGACGAGGTGAACTACGGATGTGTGCTTGCTGCCTCCTTGGTGAAATACAAGGCTTATGCCTTGCGGTGCAAGGCAACTTCTTCTTTCATTGGCGGTTTCCTCACTCCTCTATTTTTGCAAGCTGGTGTGCCTATACACGACTTCGCCCATGTACCAGCCAGAGCTTTCATGGATGAGGCCTACATGAGGAATACCGACAGCTTGGGACGCACGCCAGCAGAAGGGTTCTACGCCTACCTCTTCATAGACGACGAAGATAAGAAGAGAGTGTGCATCCTGCCAAACAAGGACGAGACTGAGCAGCTTGGTGTTGGGAACATCGAGTTCTTGCTCACGAAAGAGGAGTGCTTTGCTCCTCTAGGAGGACCACCTGCCTCGGCGATTGTTCCTCGTTAAAGGTCCGAGTCTCCAGCCACGGAAGATGAGATGCCCGAAGCCTACACACTTCCCAAGTTAGACTTTGAGCCGAGAACCAAAACAGAGAAGTTCCTAGCATCTGTTGTGGAGATGCAAAGGAAAATCAACAAGTGGCAAGGCAAAATGCTCAAGAAACTTGCCAAGAAGGTCAAGGCACTTCAAGGCGGCTCGCCTAAGAAGGATACAAGTGAAGAGGTTCACCAACCCGAGAAGAGGAGGCTCTCAACCGGTGGAGTTGTCATTCGCGAGACCCAAGGGAGCAACATTCAGCCGGCGCGCCTTTCTCTCCAAGAACCAGCCAACAAGGGCAAAACCATAGTCTCTAGCTCCTCTGGAACATCCTCAAGTTCCAGCTGAGACTAGACCAGAGGTAACAACCTTCTTCCATTGTACAGAACCGCTCATATTTGTTTCTTTTTGCTTTGTGTTGGTACTCCTTCGATTGTGTTTGCCACCGGGACGGTGTCAAGCAAGTTTGGGGGAGTACATGTGTGGTTTGACATGTGTTTTGTGATCTTATTTTCCTTTAGCATCCTTGAGTCTTTAGTTCATGAAAAATTGGTAAAATGTTTTCAAATATTTTTTCAAATACTCATGTAGTTGCATTCATCTTGTCAAAACATGTTAGGATTGAGTCTAGAGTTTCTCTTAGCATCTAGGTTGTTTGCATTTGCATAAGGGGTTAAAGTTTCTTAAAAAGGTGTTTTATACTTATGAATTGTTTCAATGCCCTAGTTAGTAGTTCTCTAATGCTTTGCTTATGCTTTGAAAGTAAGTCCTTAAAATGCTTGGATCACTTGCTATGATTTTCGTGACTTGACCCTTACCCTTCTTTGAAGCCAAATATTTCTTGTGTGACATCATTGTGAGGCCTTCTTTTCGGTTTTGAACTTAGCATAAAGTGTTAGGTTTAGGCGACCTGATTTGGTTCTCATATGATTGCTAGCTTTGCATTTTGAAGCTAGGTATAGGCTTAGGATAAGTTTGGGGGATCATTGGGGTTGTTTTTATTTCTTTTTGTTCTGGGTTTCAAAAAGTTTGGTGTTTAAAAGAAAGAAATGGGTTTTAAGTGAAAGGTTGTGTTTATAAGCTATATATGCTCTAATAAATTTCAGGAGGTAGCTCTCCCAAATAAAAGTAAAAAGAAAAAGAAAAAAAGAGCCTAAGTGCCAAATAAAAAAAAATAAAAAAATAAATAAGAGAGCTATCAATAAGAAATAGTTAAAGAGCAAAATTATTTTCAAAACCTTTTCACTAGCCTAAAGAGTTTAAAAAT
Organism: Thlaspi arvense; assembly: GCA_911865555.2. Lineage (NCBI taxonomy): Eukaryota > Viridiplantae > Streptophyta > Magnoliopsida > Brassicales > Brassicaceae > Thlaspi > Thlaspi arvense. Next base: position 111,925 of record CAJVSB020000081.1, read on the forward strand.
GTTTTTTTTCGAATTGGAAAATGCTAAGCTTTGAGAAGAAAAAGGTAGATTCTAAGTGGTCAGTGAGGATGAAAGTTGATAAATGAGAGGGGTTTAGGATCATTGTTAGTTTACATGGGTAGATGACAATCTGATCATGTATGCATCAATTGCCTTCACCTTTAGCATTATGCATAAAGTTCTTGCCATTTTTGAGAGAAACCCTTGTTTTGATTGAAAACCCTTTTCAAATGAGATCATTCAATGCTCATAACCTACGCCCTTAGCCAAATGTGTTTTGCTTTAAAGTGCATAAGTTTGATTCATGGTTCGGATGTTAATGAATGTTAAAAGATGAGTTTCTTTGATTGTTAGGAATAGGAGAGTCATGATCTGAATTTCTTTGTGTGATGAGTATGGCTAAGTTCTTTGGAGTATGAGTGTGTGCATAGCATTTTAGAACTGTTAAATAGGACATTGAGATTGATTCATTTGAAAGGCACATTTGCAAGAAGCTTAAACCCCCATTCGTTTTTCTCAAAACCTCTCTTCCTTACTTATTTTATGTTGCTTGAGGGCAAGCAAGAAGTAAGTTTGGGGGAGTTGATGTTACTGCATATTACATACATTTTGCATACACATTAGTTAGCTTTTCATGCATTTGCATCACATTTTAGATTAGATTTCATCACTTAGAGTCCTAGAGCATTCTTGCACCAGCATACACATGTTCCTTGCATTTTGCATCACATTCAGGCTGTTTCTGGCTGCTTTGGAGTCGTGGAGGTTCGTGGACGTGCTGAAGCTGTTGTAGCGGTTCGTGGAAGCTCGGATATTTGCTAAGGATCAGAGATCGAGGAACGGATCGAGCATGGCAGGTTGATCTAGGATGAGATCGACCAGGAGATCGAGAAGACCAGGCGATCCAAGGAGAATGATCGAGACGAAGATCGAGTGAAGTAATCGATCAAACGGTACGGACGTAAATGACGCCATGCAGGGCGAGAGCCGGATCGAGTACACCACTCGATCCAACCGAAGATCAATACCGAGATCGGATGCAACACTCGATCCGCCGAAGATGATCGGGACCCAGATCGAGTTGAAGACACGATGTCCGAAGATGATCGAGAGAGCCGCTCGATCCCGGAGTCGATCTCTGTCCTTTCAACCGCTTTTGGCCGCTAGCGAGGGGGGACCATCAGCTTGTTTTCGACATTTTGGGAAGGCGGCGACTTCCTTTTCCCACACAACTTTTCATCCTTATCTTTTTTATGCTTTTCTCTGTGGTTTTGGAGAAAGAAACCATTGTCGAACCTTGAGTTTTCTTAGCTTTGTAATCGAATCGTTTTGAGTTTAATCTAGATTCTTTTCATGTTCATCGTTCCCTTTTCCATGCTTTGCTTGATTTATCTTATGTGTAGTGAGTAGTTCATTTGGGTTCGGGGTTGAGAGGATTAAGGGGTCAAAAAGGTTTCGATCTTGGGGTTTTTCTAAGTGTTTAATGGCTATCTCTTCTAGGGTGTCGAGTTCTCAAAGCTTAAAGACTCTCACGCCAAGAGCTTTATGATCCGAGAGGTTCCTTACCTTGACAGGATCCAGGGACCTCTGAAGATCACACCCTAGAGACTAGTTACCTCTTCCCAAAAGCCATGGAAGTTTGGGGGACTAGTTAAGCCACTCGTTTGAAATCTGTTTTCCATGCCCTTCGACCTCTCTTTCCACCAAAAGCCATGGGTTTGACGGAGAGGATGAATGAGTGATCTATACCGAAAACCACAGATAGATCTTTCTTAGTTTTCAAGGCTTAGAGATTCTCACAAAGTGAGTCGATTTAAAGTTTTCAACCCAAGGTCGAACCTTTGAAACCCCTGACCATGAATCTCATCCCTAGGCCCTCTCTTTTAGTATATTTACATCTTCTCTCGTCATTCGCTTGATCTCTGATAGCATCCTGGTCGTTAGTTTTACTGTTCTTGCATTTTTAGATGAGATCGATTGTTATTGCTCGATCTAGTGGTCGATCCCATGGTCGATCCACTAGTCGAATTTTAGTAATTTGTAGCTTTGTCCTTTGATTATTCTGTTTGTTCCTCATGGTAGTTTGATCATTCCTGATAATTTTAAAATAGATCTGCATTCCATTTAGTTACTGCATCTAGTTTTTAGGGATTTTATCAAAATCTATCTTGTTTCACTTAGATTTGCATAGTCCTTGCATTCTCTTTGTATTTTCTATCATCCTAGATGTGGATTGACTCTCTCTTGCATACTGTGCTACAACCTGTCTTGCATTTGAGTTTGATAACCTCATTGCATACTCACCCTTGCAAAGATTTTGTGTATCACTAGGGAAAAGGGAAACAATCTGAGCTTGAAGCCATCTTTACTCACTCCATTTATCTTTGTTAGTGAGCACAGCCTATCAAAATTATCCAGATGATCTAGAGGGTCTTCAAGTGGTAACCCATGGAATTTGCTGCCTTGAACCATTGAAATCAATCCAGACTTGATTCCAATGTTGTTGTTTTGGAGTGCTGGTGAATAATGCCTGTCCTGTTGTTGTAGGCATTTGGTGCATCACCAGCGCCAATAGGTCTAGCTGCTCTTGGAGCTTGTGCAGCGCCTCTTGGTCCTTGCTCACCCTGTAAGCCTTGAACACCTTGATGTCCTTGTAGCTCCTGGAGGACCCTGAAATCTGATGTCATCCATTACTTGATCCTGATTGTTCATACCAAGTGTTTGCAAGTGTTGCTGCGTTTCTTGCTGTCTCCTTGCTCTTTGTCCTCTATCCAGCAGATTGATGTTGTCTATGAAGTCCACAAGATTGCTTGAACCTCTTGATCTTAAGTTCATATACCTGAAAGACAGAAATGAGAGTCAAAGAGAATTAGTAACCAAAGAAAAGTAAAAGCTTTATCTTAAAGATTCTACAAACTCTAATGATTCAAACTTAGTTCCCAAATAGCAACGGCGCCAAATTGATAAAAGAGTTTTTTTAGGCTTTTGTTGTCAATCACCCATTGTACTAGTCAGTTGTAGTATGGGTTTTAATGTCAATCCAATTGGGAACAGTTGAAAACAGAAGAGCCAAAAGTAAAATCTCTAAGTCAAGCAAGCAGGAAAAGGTTTTTGTTGCCTAAGCAACAGTTCTAACAACCTAGATCAATCAACAAAGAAAGTGAAAACAAAAGCAAACTAAGCAGTTTTAAGCAAGCAAAACAGAGCAAAACAGAGCAAATCCGAGATTCAAACAAGAGAAAGGCAAGTTCCTAGATGTGGTTATTGACTTTGGGGAATTTCAGACACTAACTAAGGCTGTTTCAAACTACATTGATCAAGCAAATAAGCAAGCAATGGTGATTCCTAGACATAGAGTTCACAATCAAGAAAGCTAAATCCAATCTCTTGGCAAATAGCCTTTTGCTAAACATCTTAACAAGAACTAACTCTCATTAGTGCTAAAACATCAAGCAGGCATTAGTAAACAACTCTATTCAAGTTAAAATGCTCCTCAAACAGTCAATCTCTTGAGCAAAGGCCAGCAAATCCTCTATTAAACAAGATCAGCTTTTCATCAAACACTTGGTGGGCATAAGAGAAAGCTAACAACTTAGGCAAGTTTGATCAAGACTAATCTAGCATGAATAACAGATTAATAGAGTGGAACCCATAAACTAAAGCACTTAACTAGCCCTAATCAAGTCCTAAATTCCCCTAATCTACCATATCTAGAAACTCTAAGATAACTACTTACTCATACTCAAGTTTAACACCAAATCACAAAGGAAAAGGATGTTAATCATGATTAAGAGAGAGAATAAAGAAAGATTAAAGCAAATACTCAAATATATTAAACAAAGCAAAGGATTTGTCTTACAAACTTAAAGAAATGCTTAAGAACAGTATTTTGACAAGACTTGTCAAAAATCTGGAAAAAGAGGCTATTTATAGCCTAGAGAAGAAAACCCTAGAGTAATGGCAATAGCGTAATTAAAACAGGTTCAGGCTGGATCAGTATCGGTCAGTTACGTCGGTCTTCAGTGACCGATATAGTTCCCCATCGGTCTGGAGTGATCGACATATATGACCAAAATCCATCCGTTGTGTTTGTGTCGGTCACCCTTGACCGATACTGATGATCAGTACTGCTCCGTATCAGTCATCCTTGACCGATGTTCACCGTGCTCTCACCGAAAACTTCTGCAGAGATCTTCTGCTTTGATCCTTCTTGCTCCCTTTTGCCCAGCTAGCATCCTGGATCATCCCCAAAACTCTTTCAACCTCCTTTTAGCTCCAAAAGCACCTCAAAACATCCAAAATGCAAGGAAAATGCAAACTATACTCTAAATGCAACCTAAGTCTAAAAGGAGAAGAAAATGGGACAAGAGCTTAGGGAAAACATGCAAAAGAGGACCAAAATATGTACTAAATGCAGCCATAAATGGTGTAAATACAAGGGATATGAGTCTTGCAATCTTGCTGAAGTTGTGAACATTCTGTAAAACCAAGCATGACCCAGAAAACTCCTCACTTCTTTGACAGAATCAGGCGCCTCCAGACTTGTCATCACGCTAATTTTTGCCCTATCAACTTCTATGCCATCTCCAGAGACTATGTGACCAAGAAAAATGCCATCATTAACCATAAAATGGCACTTCTCCCAATTCAGAACCAAATTCTTCTCTTCACATCTGTGCAGAACTGCACACAAGTTTTCTAAGCAGCCTTTGAATGAAGACCCATAGATGGAGAAGTTATCCATAAAGACCTCCATATACCTCTCAATCATGTCTGTGAATATCGACGGCATACACCTCTGGAATGTCGCAGGAGCATTACACAATCCGAAAGGCATCCTGCGATATGGGGATATGATAATCTGGATGGTGATGCACCGAGGAAAAGTGGTCTTCTCCTGATAATCTGGATGGATGGGGATATGAAAGAAGCCTGAATATCCATCTAGGAAGCAGTAGTACTTGTGATTCGCCAGCCTCTCTAGCATCTGATCGATGAATGGCAGTTGGAAGTGATCTTTTCTGGTGGCTGCATTCAACTTACTGTAGTCTATACACATCATATATCGAGTTACCGTTCTGGTAGGAATCAGCTCCTTATTGTCATTCTACACCACTGTGACTCCTCCTTTCTTAGGAACCACATGAACCAGACTCACCCAAGCGCTATCAGATATGGGATAGATAATCCCAGCTTGTAGCAGCTTCATGATCTCCTTCTTGACCATGTCCTGCAGGTTTGGATTCAGCCTCCTCTGATGCTCCACCGATGATTTTGATTCATCTTCCAGGTGCATCCTATGCATGCACAAGTCTGGAGATATACCTGAAATATCATCAAGAGAATAGCCAAGAGCTTTGCGAAATCTGTGCAGCTTGCTTAGCAAAAGGCTGAGCTCTGCATTGTTCAATGAAGCATTAACAATTACAGGATAAGTGGATATTTATCTAAGGAATGTGTACCTTAGCCCTGCATGGAGCTGTTTGAGCTCAACTTTTGGTGCTTTTGCTGCACTCCAATCGCCCATTGCAGTAGCTTACGCAGAAGTGCTGACTAGCTCCTCAAGTGCAACAAGTTGCATAGGATGTGCAGTAGCATCCATCATCTTCGCATAACCAGTGGCAGCTGCATCCAGATGCTCAACCTCTGCTGTAGAAGTGGTCAACGCCCTCTCTAAAGGATCTTCTGAACTTATCTCTTGGAAGATCAGCTCAATAAGGTTGGTGAGAACATCCACATAGAATGTCTGTCCATCGATGGTTGGCCTTTTCATCAGCTTATCCATTTCAAATTTCATCACCAAGTCACCAACATTCAGCTCTATTCTTCCCTTCCTGACATCTATAATGGTTCCTGCAGTGGCCAGGAAAGGTCTGCCAAGAATCAGAGGATCTTTTGGTTCTTCTCCACACTCTAGAACCACAAAATCAGTGGGAATCATGCAATCTCCCACTTTGATAGGAACATCCTTTAAAACACCTTTAAGGACTTTAACTGATATATCAGCTAGGACAAGAGATATCCTCGAAGGTTTAAAATCGGTCATCGCCAAACTCTTGGCAACAGAATGAGGCATCAGGTTCACACTTGAACCAAAATCACACAATGATCTCTCAAACATGTCTGAAAAGATGGTGCAGTCCAATACAAAGCTCCCAGGATCTGAAAGCCTCTCAGGTACTCTGTTTTGAATTATTGCACTGACCTGCTCGTTGATCATCATTGCTCCCTGTTCCAGACTCAAGTTGTTGGTCACCATCCTCTTCACATATCTCCTAATAACAGGAGTAATCCTCACAGCATCAATCAAGGGAAACTCAATGACCAGTTTGTCCATAATAGCCTTGCAGTTAGCATCTTCAAGCTCCTGTTTACACTTCTTATGATGCTTAGGATAGGGTATCTTAGGCTTATAAACCGTTTCTTTAGCATTGTTTGAAGTCTCAGGTGCAATAGCTGTGGGTCGGGGTTGGTGACGAGCGTCACCCTCCTGATCACAATCGTCACTGATCGGTGACGAGTCCTGAGTGACTAGCCCTCTCATCACAACTCCTTCAGATGAATTATTTTCTCTGTGTAAAGTGGGTGACGAGCGACACCCTTCAGGGGTGATGGTCGTTACTCGTTCATTCTCAGCAGGAATTTCATCATCTTCGAAATCTTCAAGTCCCACGAATTCCTCTGAACTCAAGCCCTTCTTCAACACTAGTTGAAGATTTCTTCCACTCATCAATGTGATGGCATTCAGATGATACTTGGGATTAGTATCTATCCTTCCAAGAAGAAATCCCTCTTTCCTCTGAACAACTCATGCAGTTTGAGCAACCTGAATATCCAGCTTCTTCATGTGAGAGTTCAGACTCTTAATTTTTCCATTCAGGTCATGATACAGCGAATCTATCTTGCCATTTAAGTCCAATGTCATCTTCTGCTGTCCTTCTAGGATCTGCTCCAGCATAGCTTACATCTTGTTGTCTTGTGGAGGTGCAGTTTTGTAGGAAGAGGAACCATAATTCCGAACTGCTGGAGGCAGGATCCATGTTCTGTTGTTGTAGGCATTTGGTGCATCACCTGCGCCTATTGGTTTGATAGCTCCTCGAGGGCCTTGTGATACAAGATATTTGTACTAATCAGTTGTAGTATAGCATAGGATTTTTATCAATCCAAAAAAAGTTATGAATATATGCCAATAGAGCTGTGAACAGAAAGCTTTAAGTCAAGTGAATCAAGCACGATTTGTTGCTTACACAACTAGAACTAACAACCTAAGTGATCAAGAACCAAACAGAACTCAAAAGAGAACAACTTAGCAATGATCAGAGGCAAAACAGAGCAATAAAACAGAGCACTTAAAGCAAAATTCCAAATTCAAATAAGAGAAAGCAAGTTCCTAGATGTGGTTATTGACTTAGGGAATTCAAAGGCAAGACTTGGGCTGTTTCAAACATCATTGACAATGCAAACAAGCAAGCAATGCTGATTCCTAGACATAGAGTTCACAATCAAGCAAGTTAAGTCCAATCTTTTGACAAATAACACTTTGCTAATCTTCCTCACAAGAACTAACTCTCATTAGTGCTAGAAAAATCAATAAGCATGAATAACGAACTCAATTTAAGTCAAAATACTCCTCAAACAGTCAATCTCTTGAGCTATGGCCAGTAAATCCTCTATTAAACAAGATTACATGGCTACCCATATACATAATTGGATTATCTTCTAAACTTCTTACCACTCTTGTTAATCCAAGTAGCTGATCCTCATCATTATGGGACAGTTAACCACACCCTAAACCAATCCTTCTTTCTGAACCTAAACACTATTGCGAGAGTTGTGAGGGCTTGCATTGCATCATTTTCGATTTTATCTTGGCAAAAAGTGTTAGGAATAAGGCTGGCAAGAAGAAGCTCTCTTGTAGTTTTGAGCTTGGTATTAGGTTTGGAGTTTTGGAAAGGGTAATGTAAGTGGTTTGAGCTTTAGATGTTTACATCTTTTGAGAAGAAGAAGAAGTATGGGATTGGTAGTATGGGAGAACAGTTTATTTGTGGTTAAGTTAATTAGGAAGAAAGCTCTATGTGTTAAAGAAGAAAGGTGCCAACAACAACAAAGCTTACAAAAGGTCTTCCAAAAGGAGAAATCAGACCAAGCAATCCACCAAAGGTGATGAAAATTGCGCCAATCATACAACAAAGAAGAGCAAGTTCCAAAAAGTAGTCAACCACACAAGCAAAAGAAGGAGTTTCTCCAAATATGAAGAAGGAAGAGATCAAGTTCTTTAGGGAAATGGTAGATTTTGGAGTTTCACTTGGGGTTTTAGAAGTTGTTAGGTTCATCTTGGATAAAAAGGGTAGAAGAGAGCTTTGACTTGCATGCATAGGTGTGCTTTTACCTTTAGCATTTTGTCTAAGATAGAATAATTTCATTTAGTGATCCCCTGAATCTTTGAACCCTTATTTGAATGAGATCATTTTCATCTCATAACCATGTCCCTTGACCAAATGTTTTCTCCTGATTCGCACAAACATGATCCATTGGTTACTGATTAATGAATGTTAAAGAGTTGGATGATTTGAATGCTTGTGTCGGTGATAGGGCTCAGGTTTTACCCAAATAAAACTACTGCAAGTGCACATCAAAGCAGTTGTAGTATAAGGGATATCGAATCCCAAAGGAGTATGTAAACTACACTACCGATTATAGGTTGAGATTAAGCTAAGCAGGAGATGGTGTATGTAATGCGAATGACAAATTAAATGTAAGCAAACGAAATTTGGTTGTTGATCTAAGTTTCTGAAGACTAAAAACGCTAAGTCATGACAGTTCGCAGGTTGAATCCGAGAATATAGAATGCATAAAATCAGGAATGATTAAGAATCGTCTTGAACATGAATCGCAAATATATAACTAATCAATTCTCATTGCAGAAGCTATCTATGTCTAAATCACAGAGTTTCAAATCTCTTTGTAAACCCTAACAATCTAAACATGCAGTAATGATCAGGTTCAATTGTTCACAAAACTCCTAAGCCAAATCTCTTTGCACTAAGTTGTTTTGCTCATCAAATACTAGTTCATGTTATCAATAATTCTCTCACATATATTTAACAACCTATGATTTTTTAAAGCAATCAGAGATGAAGAACAAGAAGATAATCCTAACAGGTAGCAATACCACAAACTCTCTATCAACCTTTGAAAAGCCCTAACCTAACTAGCAAATTACTCAGACATGATAATGGAATCACAAAACATAACTGAATAAAATTGCATTAAGAGAATAGAATAAAAACAAAGGGGGTTCAAAATCTTCTCGAAAAAGAATACAAGATCTGTCTCCCTAAAAGCTCTCAATAAAATCCTCTCTAAGCTCTCTGAATTCTCCAAAAACTAAGATCAAAGCCAACAATTGCTGGAAACCTAATATATAGAAGCTAAAACACGATCTAAGGCCTTCTTGCAAATACTGGAACTTCTGGGCCAATTCTGCAAATAATCTTGATACATTAAACGAATCAACCACGCTCCTTCCTTTGTGGGTGACGAGCGTCACCATAGGTGGTGACGAGCATCACCCAAATGCATACTATCTTCTCTGAGCAGGACACTTCGTGGCTTCAACTTGCAATGCTCCAAAAAAGCTCTAATATCTCCATTTATGCTTCATACATGCTATAACCTACAAAGACTCTACTAGGACTCTAAAAAGACCAAAGTGACTCAATGAAAAGGACTTATATCATGATTAAAAACCATAAAAACCATGATATATCAACTCCCCCAGACTTAGCTTTTTCTTGCCCTCAAGTAAACATCAGACAGAGAACAGGGTCGAGGTTTGAAAACGAGAAACAGATAGTTAAACATCAGGAACACCACATTAGTTAACACTTTCCAATCCACATACCACAGAGTCAACATAAGATCAAATTTCAGTCTAATCATCACAAGCTTAGCAAATCTCTCAAATCCAATCCAAATCCCTTCAAGAAATCTGAAATCTTTACTGCTAACTCCTTATATTTATCTAAGTGTGATATCTCATCAAGGTTTTATCATCTCAATCACTTACATGTTCTTTTCCCTTCCTAACTGCTGAACAAAGCAATCTCAACACAGCTCTCCTATTTTTCGTTTTTTTTACAGTCTAAGATATGGTGCTACTCGATACTTGTGTTGCTTGTGAGGAGACAGGTTCTTGAGTTTGGTCATTACTGTTGTTCCTTGTGAGGAGACAGGGTCATGAATGCACCATTCTTTGGACTTAAACTCTTAAAAACTACACCATGGAAGATCAAAGAGAGACTGTATCTTAACCTTATTGTCAGTGCTTAAAGAGAGAATCAAGATCAATAAGAATCAAGCCCCAAGACCAGAAGTTTAAAGTTCATTAAGTGGAGCTAACAGAAAATTTTCCAGATTCTCTAAGAACCTAAACCTTCATTGCTAGACTGATCTACCTATGACTTTCAACTTAGTAAGACTTGTAATCAACTATTGTGGCAATGGTTCTTATAAGCATAAACGTCCTATGGTTAGTTCCAAGAAAAACTGACAATTTCAGAATTTTGACTCTATAAAAACAAGTTTTTGACTCAACTTTAAGACTCTATAAATCAAACACAAAGCACACAACGTCAGTAACCACCTCCCCCAGACTTAAACAACACTGTCCCTAGTGTTATTAAGCCAAGAGTTGGTCAAAATGAAGCATGAGAACTTGTAAAACCAAGTTGAAAAAGCGGTACCTCGCAAAGTGACGGGTGACGAGCGTCACCAGCTGGGTGACGAGCGTCACCACGTCTGATACTCCAAAAACGATAAGTTAGATGGTTGTAAACGTAATGTTATCATATGTACTCTAAATTCAGACTATTATAGTACTCAAACACGCATTTAATAGCATCCAAACATAGCAATAGAAACCTGGTTCAACAATCTCACAAAACATCATCAAAGTAACTGACAACGGACTCAAAGAAAACATAAAAATGATTCAAGAGAAATAAAAGAAAAGAGACACAAATACAGGTAACCAGATAGTAGAGGCTCAGTCCTCATCCTCACAAGGCTCAGTGGTGTAATGTGGGCGGACACAACCACAATTGCTATGTGTAGCAACAGCATCCTAGAGTCCCTCAAAGCTGTCAATGACATACTCCTGAAAAGCAGCAATGTCCATGGGTGTCTGTGGTCGTGGAGGATGCCTGAAAGCAGTGGATGCAGTGGTCTGACGTCTAGGTGGTCCAGCAGCAGCAGTAGTGGAAGCTTATATCGATCTTCTGGTCGATCCTCAGATGATCGAGTCGTGACCTCGATCTGGCCCTTGTTCTTCCCAGGCTTAGTTTCCGTGTCCGTACTCACGTTCGATCATCTTGGTCGATCTTGACCTCGATCTTCTTCCTTGAAATGACCCGAGTGTCTCAATCTTCTAGTCGATCTCGTCTATATCGACCTGCCTAGCTCCATCTTCACCTCGATCTTGGTTCCTTTGCTACATAGCCGAGTTCTTCCAAGTATCCATAGGCTCCCTTTCGATCCATAGCATATCCACGCACCCTCCATAGCTCCAGTGTATCCAAAACAACCTGAATATGATGAAAGAATGCAAGAAATATGCAAATGCTAATACAAAGTGTTCTAGGACCTAAAATGAGATAAATGGTGCAAACTAGCCTATTATGAAAGATGTATGCACGAAGACTACTCTAAATGTATGCTAAATATGTAAAATATATGAGTATTTCAAAGACCACAACATGAACTAAAATGGTATAAATATTGGAGATATCAACACCCCACACTAGCCTTTTGCTTGTCCTCAAGCAAACATGAACAAATGAGAGAATGAGGTTAGAAGGTGGGTTCTCAAAACTAAAGATGTCAATGGAAAACTGATTCAATGCCTAAGTTATAGGTTTTAAGTTGCATAGAGATTGCTCTACTTCAAAAACTTTAGCCATACCTATCATAGCAAATAATGAACTCTAGCTTAGCCTACACAAGTATTCAAATCAACCAAATCTTTAACATTCATTAATGGTAACCAATGGTTCAAGTTTGTGCAAATAAAGAGAAAACATTTGGTTTAAAGGATAAGGTTATGAGATGAAAATTATCTCATGCAATAAAGGCTAAAAGATTCATGGGATCACTCAATGAAATGATTCTATCTTAGGCAAAGTGCTAAATGTAAAAGCACACTTATGCATGCAAGTTAAATCTCTCTTCTACCCTTTTTACCCAAAGATGGACCTAACAATTTCTAAACCCCAAGTGAAACTCCTAAATCTACCTTTTCCCATGGCACTTGCCATCTTCTTCTTCATGAATTGTGGGGGAAACTCCTTCTTCTTTGCTTGTGTGGTTGATTTTTTTTGGAACTTGCTCTTCTTTGATGTTTTGTTGGCTCCATTTTCATCACCCTTGGTGGGTTGCTTGGGCTGATTTTCTTTTTGGATGACCTTTGTAAGCTTTATTGCTGTTTGCACCTTCTCTATTTTAACACTTAGAGCTTTCTTCCTTTTCATTAACCACAAAATTAACTGTTTTCCCGATACTACTATTCTCATTCTTCTTCTTCTCAAAATATATAAACATTTAAAGCTCAAACCAGTAATACTATCCTTTCCCAATCTCCTAACTAGTACGAAGCTCAAAATGCAAGCTGGTATCTACAAGAGAGCCTCTCCTTGCTAGCCTTATTCCTAACACTTTTTGCCATGAAAGAATCAAATATGATGCAATGCAAGGCCTCACAACTCTCACCATAGTGTTTAGATTCAGAAGAAAGGATTGGTTTAAGGTGTGAATAACTGTCCCATAATGATGAGGATCGGCTACTTGGATTAACAAGAGTGGTAAGAAGGGAAGAAGATAATCCAAGTATGTATATTGGTAGCCATGTAATCACTTTCAATGCACCAACAAGGTAATTAAAAGTCAAGATTATGGTTCTATTAAGATAGAGTTGGAATCAAATCACAGCAAGCTTCAGCATAAGACAAGAATATCAATGCATGAATTTAAGATATGGGGCAGCCTTAACTTCAAATTCACTACTAATACAATCAAACAACAGATAACCAAGGCATTGAAAACAACTCAAACATTAACATCTTGACAAGTTTTAATCATCTACTCCCTATGCAAATTTGTGCAAAGCTATATGAAATGCATCTAGACTCAATCTTAATTATGCAAATGCACCTAAATGATTCTTTTTGGTTCCAAAAAATTTGAAAAGTTTATGGATTTTCAGTGCACATAGATGAATGCATGAGACTGAACCATGCAAAATGGAAAATAAGAAAACAAACACAAAGTCAAATGCAATGCCCTCCCCCATATTTAAAATACATTGTCCCTTGTGTAATAAAATCTTGAAGGAGGTGAACAAAACAAACTAAAAATAATTGCAAAAGGATGCATAAAGAAAGGAGTGAAATGAGGTACCTTAAAGGAGGTTTTGGCAGACAGGGTGTGGACATCGAGCTGACCTGGTCGATGTTGGAGCTTGATGTTAACTTGAGCCTCACCTCTACTTTTCAAATCGCGCGATGTCAATCATCAATGTATTTGAGACTATTCTCGGCTTGAAGATGTCACACGATGCTATAGCACGATGTCCCTCGATTTTTTTTCCTGTCTTGCACATCGTACGACACCAGTGCCTGATGTCTTTGGGATTCCTCTCGGGGTAAAGATGTCATGCAATGTGACTGTTCGATATCCAGCTCCTAAACATTTCCCTTCCCATATCGAGCTTAGTAGCTAGAAATGGTTGCCCGAAATGTCTTGACTCGAGAAACATCGAGCTCCTTTGCTCGATGCTGATGCACAATGTTACTGATATCGAGCTTCGCAAGATTGATATCCATGCTCGATGCTAGGCAAAACATGCCTAGTTGTTCACTAATTGATGTTTAAGTTTTCACCCTTAGATCAATCCTCAAACACACATGTCATGTAGTACTTGAGGTGTCAATCCACTTGGGAAGTTAACGACACTTAAGATGTGGAGAACTTTGCTAAGCTAAGCTAGTAGGGAAGAGTTTTGATGTCTAAAAACCTAGTGACAAACAAGAAAGCAAAAGAAAGCAAGAAAAGAGCAATAATGGCAAAGAGAAAGAGAGCAAGAACAGAGTAAAATCTAAACTTCAAAGATTAAAAGATGGTTCAAGATCAAGGCAATGGTGATAGGGTGATTCGTGTTCATGTCTAAGCTGATCAAACCAAGCAATTCTAAACACTCAACCATATGTAGGGAACACTAATAAAGATTAATCCAATCTCTTGGCACTAATACATTTGCTAAATCAGATTTCAAACCCACTTTTAGTGGTGTATCTATGACAAGCAAGCATTGAAATCAAGTTCCATAAAACCAATTAGCATGCTAGACATCAAATATCTTAGGCTAGGTTTCCTAATCTCTTATACAAAATATCAAATATCAACTCACATTCTCATGCATAATCAATGTCTAATTGTAATTTCTCAACCAATGAGATACTAAGCAATAAGCACATTCAAGCAATAATTGATATATGCAAAGATTCGTGACTATCTAAACACCATTTTCAAGCATTGAAGTTCATTCAGGCATTTCATCAAACACTTAGTGTGCAAGTGAAAAGCTGAGATAAAATTCTCCAACAAAGAGGTACTAAGCATTAGGCACAATCATATAAGAAAGGGAATGAGAAGATCTAAGCCCTAATCACCCTAAACAATCACTAAAAAATCACCCCATCTGCCCTAATCTCAAACCTAAAGCAAACTACTCACTAATCATGGTGAAAACTATCAAATCTATGAAGAAAAGATAGTTAATCATGGTAAGGGAGACAAAAGATTAAGAGAAGTGCAAACTACTGTTGAATTAAACCATGATTCAAATACAAAATTATTCAAAAGAGAAGAACAAAAGAAGAACTGCTGGATAAGGAGATGTTCCCAAAAATTAGGGATTTTAAGTATTTATTGGAGTCTAAGCGGAGTTGGAAAGCTGTAAATAAGTTGTCTTCTGACTTGGTAAACATCGATCATTCTTGGTGTGGATGGTCGATGTTAATCTTGTAAGCTCCTGCCCGTTTACATTGCATGATGTTGTAGCTCGATGTTGGGTTGAGCGGTTTTACGAAAATTGCTATATGTTTTGAAAGGAATATCCGAATGACCTGCAACCAATTCCTCGTGAAAGATAAGGCACATGAATACAACTTTCATGAAGAGTGCGGAAGCTGAATCAAGAAAGAAGCTATTCGTACGAGCTGATCTTAAAGTTGGTCAAGATGATCGGTCAAAACTCCAGATGGAAATGTACTCACTTTATTCGTCGTAACTCTTCAACCACTGATAGGAATTCCTCGAAACAAAAATCAAACGAAATTTAAGTCAAGTGGATACAATATTGGTGAAGATCGCCGGGCCAAATCGAAATGAGAACACCTCATCCGAGCTGATCTTCAGTCGATATGGTCCTTCGGTTGCTTGATATCGAGCAGATGATGATCGATGTGAAGACTTGAAGTTCCTGCCCGTTTACATCGTGCGAGGCTAGTGATCAATGTGGTTGTACTGTGGCTTGACATCGATCACATGTGATTGATGTGAATGATCGATGTGGACTTCCATCTCTCAGCTGGATTACATCGTACAATGCTGGCTATGTTTTGATTGATGCAGGTTGAGTGCTTCAACGAAAACTTCTGTAACTTTCTAACCGCTGATGGGAATGACCTGAAACCAACTCTAGATGCAAGATAACTCACGGTGCTACATTTATGAAGACTGTTGAATCTAAATCGGGTTAGAGATGCTTTGTCCAAGCCGGTTTTATCAGGTGAAGTTTGTGGCCGTTTCAAAGGTGCACCTTCTTCTTGGCTCTTTTCATACCTTGTGCTGCATCCACCATAATCTCCCATGCTTCTTGTAGTCTCCAAAATCTCCAACATACCTGCCAAACTCCTCAAATGCACAAAACATTCAATGCACACCCTAAATCTACACTTAGTCCTAATTGAAAGTAAATGGGACAAAAGCAAGCAAAAATGCATGTTTAAAGACTATAAAAATGGAAATTGTATGCTAAATGGTGTAAATAATGAGTATATCAACACCCCCACACTTGCTTTTTGCTGGTGCTCAAACAAACAAGAGCAAATGAGAGAATGAGGTTTGAAAGTGGGAGCTCAAAACTAAAGATGTCAATGGAAATACTGAATCAATGCCCAAGTTATAGGTTCTAAAATGCATAGAGATAGTTCTACTTCAAAAGCTTTAGCCATACCTATAATAGCAAAGAATGAACTCTAGCTTAGCCTACACAAGCATTCAAATCAACCATTCTTCAACATTCATTAATAAGTAACCAATGGATCAAGTTTGTGCAAATCAAGAGAAAACATTTGGTCAAGGGACATGGTTATAAGATGAAAATGATCACATTTAAATGAGGGTTCAAAGATTCAAGGGATCACTCAATGAAATGATTTTATCTTAGGAAAAATGCTAAAGGTAAAAGCACACCTATGCACGGAACTAAAAGTTCTCTTCTACCCTTTTTTCCCAAGATGAACCCCTAAATCTACCATTTCTATAAGCACTTGATCTCTTTCTTCTTCATGTGTGGAGGAACTTCTTCTTCCTTGCTTGTGTGGTTGATTCTTTGATTAGGCGCCACATCGTACGATGCCTTTGATGATGTGTTAGGGAGTTCATCTCGGGTCGTTTATAATGTCTGATATTGGAGGTCGATGTTTTCACCTCGAGATTGAGATCTCGATGTTCTTGCCGATGTTGAACTCGTTGCTCTCTCTTCCTTTACACCGTGCATTGCTGGTGATCGATGCTGGTGAGCGCCGTTGACATCAAGCTCAAAAGATCGATGTTCATGCTCGATGTGGTTTACATCGATATCGATCAGCTCGATGTAGCTGCACGATGTAGGCCAAATTACGCCTAGACGTTCATCTATTCCACCAAACATTTGCCTTGAACTCCACCTGCTCCTAGGATCAAAAGAAAAACACAAACACAAACATAAAATGCAATAATATGTACAAGGACAAAATGCGAATACCTCCCAAGTGTGCTTGTTTAGAGTCACTAACCTTGAGTTTTCTTTCTCCTTCATTGAGTTGAGAAGGCGTTAGAGAACATCTTTTAATCTAAGGTATTTCATCTTCAAGTCTTTCTTTCTTATTTATTATGCTTTAGTATTTTTGAATTTCTATCCTTGTTTGCTTAAAGTATCTAGATGTGGTAGATTAGGGGAATTTAGGACTTGATTATGGCTTGTTTAGTGCTTCAGTTTATGGGTTCCTCTCTATTAATCTGTTCTTAATACTAGATTTGTCTTGATCACACTTATCTAGGTTGTTAGCTTTCTCTTATGCCCACCAAGTGTTTGATGAAATGTTGATCTTGTTTAATAGAGGATTTGCTGGCCTTGGCTCAAGAGATTGACTATTTGAGGAGCATTTTGACTTGAATAGAGTTGTTATCTAATGCTTGCTTAATGTTTTAGCACTAATGAGAGTTAGTTCTTGTTAAGGTGTTTTGCAAAGGGCTATTTTACAAGAGATTGGGTCTAGCTTGCTTGATTGTGAACTATATGTCTTGGAATCACCATTGCTAGCTTGTTTGCTTGATCAATGCTGTTTGAAACAACCTTAATCAGTTCTTGAATTCCCCAAAGTCAATAACCACATCTAGGAACTTGCTTTTCTCTTTTGTTATATTTCGGATTTGCTCTGTTATACTTTGTTTTGCTTGCTTAATCTTGTTTAAACTGCCTTTAGTGTTGTTAGAATTCCTTCTTATTGATACAAGACTTTTTGGGACTTGATTCAATTACCCAAGCTTGTACTAACCAGTTGTAATACATCATAGGGGTTTATCAATCAAAAAGGGGAGAATGAGGCAGTAAGAATGCAATAGAGCTCTTAATTCAAGCAGATATAGATAATTTAAAATGTCTAACAACCTAAATGATCAAGCAAAGAAACAAAAGAAGGCAAAAGAAAGCAATTAAAGAGCAGTAATGGCAAAGAGAAACAGAGCAAGAACAGAGTAAAAGCTAAACAAAACATAGTAAAACTAAACTTCGAAGATTAAAAGATGGTTCAAGATCAAGGCAATGGTGATAGGGTGATTCATGTTCATGTCTAGGGTGATCAAAACAAACAATTCTAAACACTCAACCTTAGGTAAGGAACACTAATAAAGTCTAATCCAATCTCTTGGCATTAATCCCTTTTCTAATCACATATTCAAGATAAATCTCTTTACCCAAACACATAATCATCAAGCATTAAAATCAAGTTCCATAAAACCAATTAGCATGCTAGACATATAATCTATTAGGCTAGTTTTACTAATCTCTTATATGACATATCAAACATCAACTCACATTCTCATGCATAATCAATGTCTAAAGACAATTTCTCATCAATATGGTACTAGGCAATAAACACCATTTTCAAGCATTGAACTTCATTCAGGAATTTCATCAAACACTTGGTGTGCATGTGAAAACCTAAAATCAACTTCTCAAAAAAACAGGTACTAAGCATTAAGCACAATCATATAAGAAAGAGAATGAGAAGATCTAAGCCATAATCAACCTAAACAATCACTAAAATCACCCCACTGCCCTAATCTCAAACTTAGAGCAAACTACTCACTAATCATGTTGAAAATCATCAAATCTATGAAGAAAAGATGGTTAATCATGATTAGGAAGACAAAAGATTAAGGGAAATGCAAACTTTTATTGAAATAAACAAGGATTCAAGTTACAAAAGATTCAAATTACAAAACCAAAAACCTAAAACAAAGAAGAAGAGACTGCTGGATAAAGAGATGTCTCCCCAGAAATTAGGGATTTCATGTATTTAGAGGAGTCTAAGCGAAAATGCCAAAATTGTAAATAAAAGGTCTTCAGTCTGGAAGCGTATCGGTCAGTTACAACAGTCACCAGTGACCGATACGGATCCCATCGGTCTGGAGTGATCGATACTGGTGACCGAAATCAACTCGTTGTATTTGTGTCGGTCACCCTTGACCGATGCAGGTGATCGATGCTGCTTTGTATCGGTCATTTGTGATCGATGTAAATCCCATCGGTCCGCTTCTGCTGGTCGATGCAGGTTGAGCGGTTTCACAAATATTGCAATATCTGTTGAACGGCATATCATAATGACCTGAAACCAAGTCCTTCTGAAAGATAACGCACGTGGCTACAACTTTCATGAAGAGTGAAGATTCTGAATAGAGACGGAGGCTACTCGTTCGAGCTGATCTTCAAGTCGGTCAAGATTAAGGGCAAAAACTCCAGATGGATATGTGCTCACTTTATTTCGCCGTAACTCTTCAACCACCGATGGCAATGACACGAAACTAAAACCAAACGAAACGTAACTCAAGTGGCTACAAAGTTGATGAAGGACGCCGAAGCCAAATCGGAATGCAAACACCTCATCTGACCTGATCTGTAGTTGATATTAATCTTATCGATCAGGAAGGTGATCGATGCTGGTGACCGAAATTCATCCATTGTGTTTATGTTGGTCACTCCTGACCGATGCTGGTGATCGATGTGCTTGCATCGGTCATACCATGACCGATGCTGGTGACCGAAAATATGGTATCGGTCACCCCTTGACCGATGTTCACCGTGCTATGACCGAAAACCTTTGCAGAGATTGTCTGCTTTGATCCTTCTTGCTCCCTTTGATCCAGCTAGCATCCTGAATCATCCCCAAAGCTCCTCCAAGCTCCTTTTAGCTCCAAAAGCACCTAAAAACATCCAAAATGCAAGAAAAATTCAAACTATACCCTAAATGCAACCTAAGTCTTAAAGGAGAAGAAAATGGGACAAAGGATAAGGAAAACATGCAAAAGAGAACCCAAACATGCACTAAAGGCAAGCCTAAATGATGTAAATACAAGAGATATCAACACCCCCACACTTGCCTTTTGCTTGTCCTCAAGCATATAAGAATAAATTGGAGAGTGAGGTTTGAAAGTTGGAGCTCAAAACTAAAGATGTCAATGGAAAAATTGAATCAATGCTCAAGTTATAGGTTCTAAATTGCAAAGAGATTGTTCTACTTTAAAAGCTTTAGCCATACCCATCATAGCAAACAATGAACTCTAGCTTAGCCTACGCAAGCATTCAAATCAACCCACTCTTTAACATTCATTAATCAGTAACCAATGGATCAAGTTTGTGCAAATCAAGAGAAAACATTTGGTCAAGGGACATGGTTATGAGATGAAAATGATCTCATTCAAATAAGGGTTGAAAGATTCAGGGGATCACTCGATGAAATGATTCTATCTTAGGCAAAATGCTAAAGGTAAAAGCACACCTATACATGCAAGTCAAAGCTCTCTTCTACCCTTTTTACCCAAGATGAACCTAATAACTTTTAAAACCCCAAGTGAAACTCCTAAATCTACCCTTTCCCAAAGCACTTGATCTCTTCCTTCTTCATAAATGGGGAAAACTCCTTCTTCTTTTGTATGTGTGGTTGACTTCTTTTTGGAACTTGCTCTTCTTTGTTGTATGATTGGTGCCATTTTCATCACTTTAGTGGATTGCTTGGTCTGATTTCTCCTTTTGGATGACCTTTTTTAAGCTTTGTTGTTGTTGGCACCTTTCTTCTTTACCACTTAGAGCTTTCTTCCTAGTTAACTTAACCACCAAATGAACTGTTCCCCCATACTACCAATCTCATACTTCTTCTTCTTCTCAAAGATGTAAACAAATAAAGCTCAAACCACTCACACCACTTACACTACCCTTTCCCAAACTCCTAAATTAATACCAAGCTCAAAATGCAAGATGGTGTCTACAAGAGAGCTTCTCCTTGCCAGCCTTATTCCTAACACTTTTTGCAAAGATAAAATCAAAAATGATGCAATCCAAGGCCTCACAACTCTCACAATAGTGTTTAGGTTCAGAAAGAAGGCTTGGTTTAGGGTGTGGTTAACTGTCCCATAATGATGAAGATCAGCTACTTCGATTAACAAGAGTGGTAAGAAGGGAAGAAGATAATCCAAGTATGTATATGGGTAGCCATGTAATCACTCTCAATGCACAAACAAGATAATTCAAAGTCAGGATTATGGTTCTAATAAGATAGAGTTGGAATCAAATCAAAGCAAGCTTCAGCATAAGACAAGAGTATCAATGCAAGAATTCAGATATGGTGCAGCCTTAACTTCAAACTCACTACAATGCAATCAAACAACAGATAACCAAGGCATTGAAAACAATTGAAACATTAACATCTTGACAAGTGTTTATCATCTACTCCCTATGCAAATGTATGTAATCCTATATAAAATGCATCTAGACTCAATCTTAGTTATGTAAGTGCAACTAAATGATCTTTTTGGTTCCAATTTTTTTTGAAAATTTCATGGAATTTCAGTGCACATAGATGAATGCATGAATGCATGAGACTCAAGTATGTAAAAGAGAAAATAAGAAAACGGAACACAATGTTAAATGCAATGCCATCCCCTACACTTAAATTACACATTCCCTTGTGTAATAGAAGCTTGAAGGAGGTGAATAAAACAAACTAGAAATGATTTCAAAAGGATGCATAAAGGAAGAAGAGAAGTTAGGTACCTTAGAAGAGTTTTTGGCAGACTCGAGGGGTCTATAAGTCTCTCCCAAACTTATAACAACTTGCCTTAAACCACACTTGCTCCTGTTATTGAAAGAAAAACAGAAAAGAAAACATAAAATGCAATAATATGTACAAGGATAACAGGAGAATACCTCCCAAGAGTGCTTGTTTAGAGTCACTAAGCTTGACTTGTCATGCTCCTTAAGATTATGGAGGATGATAGAGTGGAACTGGAGTTCCTTCTCCTTTCTTTTTGAACAAGGTGTTGGTCCCCAGTAGAGCTTCTCCTTAGGTTTCCTGACTCTCTTTCTTGGCTTCTTTGGTCCACCATAGAGCTTCACCTTGATTCCATCAAACAAGTCAAGAATACAAGCACCATCAAATGCTTCACCATCATACTCATTGTGGTCAAGAGGGTTTTCATCTTCTTTTAGCACTTCAGCGTTGAATCCCTTCAGCTCTTTCTTGACATCAGGTGGCTTCTTAGCAGCTCCTTTATCAACATTAGTGATGCTTCCACAAAAGCTTGAAGGTGGAGGCTTCATTGCATAGCTAACTCCACCATTCACCTTCTTGAGGGTGACTCTCTCTTTGGTGAAATCAATATCAGTGCAGAAATGAAGTCCCAAGTAGTAGAGAAGGCTTCTGAGTGTGAGGCATTTCCATCACAACAAAATCAGTTGGTATCTTGCATGCTCCAGTTCTCACAGAAAAGTCTTCAATGAGACCAACAGGTGTTCATGAAGAATAGTCCACAAAAGTGATTGTGGAATCATATGGTTTCAGCTTGGTGACTCCTAGTTCTTTTGCCAATTCAAGGGACATCACATTGATACTTGAACATGTGTCACACATGGCCTCTGCCACAACTAATTCACCAAGCTCACAAGGGACTAGAAACTTTCCTGGATTACCAAGCTTCTTGATGTTCTGTTCCTTAAACTCAGATGCTCCAGTGTTAGCTCTTAGTTTCTGAAGCTCCTCTAGACCATCCAGACCTCTCATTTCCATTTGAGCAGCATAAAGGGTCTGATACATCTGTACTAGCTGCTTTTTGAATCTTCCTGGAAAAGGGATAGTGGGTTGATAAACAGGAAGGATAGCAGCTTGAGTCTTCTCTTTAACATCAGGATCCTCAATCAAGTATTCCTTGGTATCATCAACAAGTTCATGTGGCGCCCACCACTCTTCTTCTTCTGTGTTTTCCCTTTCTTCAAAGGGTTCTTCTTCTGCAAGAATTCCTTGAGAGCATGGTGCTGGTGCAGTTCCTTGTTTGATCTCCATGTCAGCTTCAACAACCTCAGATTCAATGGCTTTGTCTTCTTCATCAGTCTTGGCATCACTAGCTGAACTCAAGTGAAATGCACTACCCCCACACTTAGACTCAATGCCCACATTGATGATAGAGGGTGTCACCTTTGGACTAATCTCAGCAATAGAGTTTTCTTTCTCAGCAATATCAGTTAGGGAAGTGGAGGAGATACCATTTCAATATGTCTAAGGCAT
Source organism: Thlaspi arvense (assembly GCA_911865555.2). Taxonomy (NCBI): domain Eukaryota; kingdom Viridiplantae; phylum Streptophyta; class Magnoliopsida; order Brassicales; family Brassicaceae; genus Thlaspi; species Thlaspi arvense. Next base: position 135,081 of record CAJVSB020000081.1, read on the forward strand.
TTGAGTTTGATTACTTGCTTAGACTAGGCTATTTTCTTTATGTTTTTTTTTGTTTTGATGATTGGAGAAGGAACATTAGTTCCATTGCACTCTCATCTTTGAGTTTCACTTGCTAAGAGTCAAGCTTGGTGACTATAAACAAGCACACTTGGAAGATAGTTCCATGTTTATCCCTTGTCTATATATGCTCTTTTTTCTTTTGATTTCTTTTGTTTAGTGTTTCAGAGTTCTAAGATGGATCAAATGGTTCAACACAAGGTGGACAATGCCAAGGAGCTATAGCAGCTTATTCATTGAGCTAGTGCACTAATTATGGTCAAGAAAAATTGGTAGGCAACATACTGAGTACAAACAAGACATTTCTTCTCAGTCTTATTGTCTGCCTATGCACCAATGTACTCTCTCAATGGCGATTACACCAAGAACCAAGAAGAAGGTGCACCTTGTTGAAGCGGCCAGAAACTTCACCTGACAAACCGGCTCGGAAAAAGCATCTACACTCTGATTCAGCTTCAACAGTCTTCATTAATGTTGTAGCCCTGTGAGTTAGCGTGCGTCGGGAGTTGGTTTCAGGTTATTTCCATCAGAGGTTAGAGGGTTACAGAAGTTTTTGTGAAACCGCTCAACCCCTTTCAGACAGGATATCGGTCAAGGAGTAACCGATACAGGATTATCGGTCAGGAGCATCGATCAAAAAGTGACCGATACGAGCATATCGATCATCAGCATCGATCAGGATTGATCAGTACAAACGCGCCGAGTTAATTTCGGTCACTGCAACGATCATGCCCAGACCGATGTGACTCTACAACGATCACTGACTGTTGTAACTGACCGATAGGAATCACCCGAAGGACCATATCGACTGACGATCAGCTCAGATGAGGTGTTTCCATTCCGATTTGACCTCGGAATTCTTCATCAACATTGTATTCTTGTGAGTTAGCTTTCGTATGGTTTTGTTTTCGAGTCATTCCCATCGGTGGTTGAAGAGTTATGGCGAACAAAGTGAGCACATATCCATCTGGATTCTCAACCGATCATCTTGACTGACTTGAAGATCAACCTGGACGACGGGTTTGCGTCTCGATTCAGCCCCGTATGTCTTCATGCGAGTGATAGACAATTGAGTTAGGTTTGGTATGCAGCTGGTTTCGTATCATTTGGTGCAGTGGATCAAGAAATACTGCGATTTTGGCAAAGGCGCTGCAAGAAACCCAAGAGTTACATCAAGCTGGATATCAGATGATTTGGTCGATATGACTCCTTGACCTTGATCACTATGGTGCACACTTCTGGTTTCATGGGAGTAAAGGCTTTCTTGTTCACCATTCACCATTCCAAGCCATTCTTTAAAACATTTCCACTCCTCCTCCATTACAAGACCTTGAGGTATACTCCAAAACTTTTGCATTTTTCTTCTTCTCTTCTTCTCTTATTTTTTTTTTTTAATTGTTTGTTGGATATTGGCTCCTCTTGCACTTTCATTACACAATGGATTACACAGGGACTGTGTAATTTAAGTGTGGGGGAGGGTGTGATACTAATAGTTGTCTTTCAAAATTTGGCGTTCATCTCTTGCATATCTCTCATACTTGCAAAAATATGAAAAATTTTGAAAACTTTTCTAAAATTTTTTTTAAAAAAGTTTTGAGTGATCATCTAGTTGCATCTGCATTGAGGTTTCATCAATTCCAAATTTTGTGCATGATGTTTGCCTTTGAGAGATGTTAATTTTTGAAATCACTTCATTGACTAAGTTGTTAGTTCTTTGATGTTATGGTCTAGTTTGAATTGAAGTTTGAACCACACTTGGAATTATTTGCTTGATACTCTTGTCTTAATGAAGCTTGCATGATCTGAATTCAGTCTCTATTTACTAGAACCATAATTTGAATATTGAATTATCATGTCTTATGCATCGAAAGTGTTTTCATGGTTACCATACACATACTTGGGCTTTATTTTTCCCTTCTTTGTCTCCTCTTGCTAGTCCAAGTAGATTGTCATGCCATTAACCAAACCTTTTTTCAAGCCAAAAATTGTTTGTGAATGACTGTGAGGCCTTTTCTTTAAGGAATGAGCTTAGTAAAAAGTGTTGGGTTAGAACTACAAAGGGACCCTTCCATTGTAGAACTAGCTCACCCTCTTGAGCTAGATAGGCTAGAATGTTTTGGTTAACAAGGGATGGTTTTGGGATTTAAATTTTGGGTTATCAAGTGAAGAAGGAAAAGAGAAAGCAAAGGAAAAGGAGTGCACATAAGTAACCTTGGGAAGTTTGGCTAATCATTAAAGGCTCTATGCAAATGACGAAGGTGTCCAAAGCTAGCAAAGAGAACACCAGCAATGTAAAGAAGAGCTAAAGCAAAGAAGAAATGGTCAAACCACCGAGAAGAATCCAAGAAGAAGATGCACTATCAAAGAAGCTCCAAAGGTGAATGAAGAATGGGATCAAAAGAAGCAAAAAGTTTCAAGAAAAAGGGTAGAATAGGATTATGTTTTGGGGAAGAAGCAAAGGAGTTTAGATCACTTATGGGTTTTTGGGGTAGATGGGAGTTTACCTTTGTATGCATAAGTTGTTCTTTACCCTTAGCATTTTACCAAAGATCATTCCATTTTCTTGAGAGAACCCTTGCACTTAAATATAACCAGTTCTAAATTGTTTGAGGTCATGTTTGCCTCATAAACCTTATCCTTAGCCAAATGAAAACACAAGATTTGCATGAGCATGATCCACTTGGTTGATGAGTTAATTGAATGTTAAAGAGATTGGATGATGTGATTGCTTGTGTAAGATAGGCTTGGGTTTTCTTTTATAAGCTTGTGATGAGTGTGGCTACATTTTCAGTAAGAACAAACATCATTTTCATCATAGGATCATTAACTTGGACAATGACTTGATTTTTATTATTGGCATATATCAAACCAAATAGCTCATATTTTCAAACTTCTCTTCCACCATGTTCATACTTGCTTGAGAGCAAGCAAGATCTAAGTGTGGGGGTGTTGATATCCTCATAATTTACCATGTTTTAGCTTGCATTTAATTTAGTTTTTGGTCTCTTTCATGCATTCATTCATCATATTTTGTCACATTTGCATTCATATTAGACATAATAGGTTTTAGGTTGGACATTTGCATGTTTTGCATTGTTTGGAGTCTTTTTCAGGTCTAAATGGAGCAAGGAAGGCATTTGGAGAATGGTGAATGATGAGGACATGAAGAACCAAGAATAATAGCCAAGATGACGGGTTTTAGGCTGCACCAAAGTCTTGTATCCACCAAAGCTGAGAGAAATCTGTCTGATATGCAGATCAATATGAAATGTATGGGTCCAAACGACGGTCGTCCGGTGCGATTCAGCCTCCACGTCCTTCATAGAAGTTGTAAAGAATCAAATAAGCTTTCTAACAGAGGTTGAACCATGTCAATCCGATCAGTAGTCCAAACAATACGGCGGTTCAAGCATCACTGTCCGCAACCAGAAGTTCCTATCGATCACCACATCTATCTCCAACCTCCATTCTTCAGATCGATAGGTTTTGGTCCGAGAACCATTTTTGACCATCTTTGACCTTTTGTTTTTTGCTTCCTAGGGCTATTTTGGGGATGTTCCCTATAAAGAGCTAAACCTAGATCTATTTTCTCTTATCTTTTCTCTTCCCCAAAGCTTTGCTTTGGTTTTTCATAGAACAAGAACAAACCCTTTGTGGGTTGAGATTGAATCATTGTATATACTTTTTATTTATGTCTTTCCTCTTTTAATCTTAATTATTTCTTCTTCAAGTCTTGCTTTCTTATTTATTATGCTTTAGTATTTTTGAATTTCTATCCTTGTTTGCTTAGAGTTTCTAGATGTGGTAGATTAGGGGAATTTATGACTTGATTAAGGCTTGTTTAGTGCTTCAGTTTATGGGTTCCTCTCTCTTAATCTGTTCTTAATGCTAGATTTGTCTTGATCACACTTATCTAGGTTGTTAGCTTTCTCTTATGCCCACCAAGTGTTTGACGAAATGCTGATCTTGTTTAATAGAGGATTTGCTGGCCTTGGCTCAAGAGATTGACTATTTGAGGAGCATTTTGACTTGAATAGAGTTGTTATCTAATGCTTGCTTAATGTTTTAGCACTAATGAGAGTTAGTTCTTGTTAAGGTGTTTAGCAAAGGGCTATTTTACAAGAGATTGGATCTAGCTTGCTTGATTGTGAACTCCATGTCTAGGAATCACCATTGCTAGCTTGTTTGCTTGATCAATGCTGTTTGAAACAACCTTAATCAGTTCTTGAATTCCCCAAAGTGAATAACCACATCTAGTTCTTGTTAAGGTGTTTAGCAAAGGGCTATTTTACAAGAGATTGGATCTAGCTTGCTTGATTGTGAACTCCATGTCTAGGAATCACCATTGCTAGCTTGTTTGCTTGATCAATGCTGTTTGAAACAACCTTAATCAGTGCCATGTTCTTTGCCAATATCTGTCCTTCATCAACATCTTTTCCAAGGAAATAGCCATTGCTAGCTGTGTCTAGAAGGATTCGTATGTTGGGTAGAACACCTCTACTGGAGAGAAGCATTTATTTGGTGAACCCATCATTAGGGCACTATTGAGTGAAGCCTATAAACCTTTCCCAATTGTCTCCAAGGCTATCATTGGACCATTGGTTGAAGTTTGAGATCTCATTCCTGAATTTTGCAGTTCTAGGAGGAGAGAAGAGCTTGGGTAAGAGATCTCCTTTGCATTGTTCGTAGGAGGTGATGCTTCCTTCTGCCAAAGACTTTTCCCACATTTAACCTCTATCACCAAGAGAGAATGGAAAAAATCTAAGCTTTAATCCATCATCTGAAACTCCACTAAGCTTTGTCATATCAAAAATCCTCTCAAATATCCAAGTGATCCAAGTGCCCAAGAGGATCTTGGTTAGGCAATCCAAAGAACTTCCTTTCTTGAACCATAGCAATCATGATGGTCTTTATCTCATAGTGGCGAGTCTCCATAGGTGGAAGAATACCTTGTCTTGAAGCATAGCTTAATGGTATTTCTGCAGCACCTATTGGTCTCAATAGTCTTTGATATCTCATAACCCAAACTCATTGTAAACCATGTGGACCTTGCTGTCCTTGTAAGCCTTGGATCCTTTCAGGACCTTGTGGACTTTGCTACCCAAAACCAGCAGCATACTGATGTATTTCTATGCGTCAACAACTAATTTGTGCTGCTGCAAACCCCTAAATCATTGACCTTGAACCTCAGTTGTAGTAGTAGACACTTAAGATCAAGTGTGTTGGTACCTACAAAAGAAATTCAAGACCTTTACATTGTTCCCAAGTGGTGATGCTGCCTTGTGCTATAGATTTCTCCCATAATCTAGCTCTATCACCATGAAAAAATGGGAATAACTTGAGCTTCAGACCATCATATGAGACTCCACTAAGCTTTGTCAAAGAACATATCCTCTCAAAGTGATCCAAGTGCTCAAGAGGGTCTTGATTAGGCAAGCCAAAGAACTTCTTTTCTTGAACCAAAGCAATCATGCTGCTCCTTATCTCATAGTGGTTAGTCTCCATAGGTGGATGAATAATAGCATAGAGAAACATAGCAAGAACAGAGTAAAAGTTACACTTCAAAGATTAAAAGTTGGAATGATCTAGCTCTATCACCATGAGAAAATGGGAATAACTTGAGCTTCAAACCTAGTGACAAGCAAGAAAGCAAAAGAAAGCAAGAAAAGAGAAATAATGGCATAGAGAAACATAGCAAGAACAGAGTAAAAGTTACACTTCAAAGATTAAAAGTTGGAATAACCTAGCTCTAGCACCATGAGAAAATGGGAATAACTTGAGCTTCAAACCATCATATGAGACCCCACTAAGCTTTGTCAAAGAACATATCTTCTCAAAGTGATCCAAGTGCTCAAGAGGGTCTTGATTAGGCAAGCCAAAGAACTTCTTTTCTTGAGCCAAAGCAATCATGCTGCTCCTTATCTCATAGTGGTTAGTCTCCATAGGTGGATGAATACCTTGCCTTGAAGCATAGTTTGATGGTATATCTGCAGCACCTATAGCTCTCAATGGTCTTTGAACCAAAGCTCCTTGTAAACTAGCTTGACCTTGTTCACCTTGCAGGCCCTGAATTCCTTGAAGACCTTGTGGACCTTGTGGACCTTGCAAACCAAAACCAGTAGCATACTGATGTTCTTCCATGCTTCAACAACTGAATTCTGACTCTGCAAACCCAAAATCTTTGACTTTGAACCTCAGTTGTAGCTGTAGACACTTAAGAGTAAGTGTTGTGGTACCTACAAAAGAAATTCTAGACCAAAAGAGAAATCAGTAACCAAAAACGAAAATAATAAAGCTTGATCTCAAGATCACTAGAAATCCTACTGAACAAAGCATTCCCTTATTTGCAACGGTGCCAAATTGATGTTTAGGTTTTCATCCTTAGATCAATCCTCAAACACACATGTTATTGTAGTACTTGAGGTGTCAATCCACTTGGGAAGTTAATGACACTTGAGATGTAGAGAACATTGCTAAGCTAAGCTAATAGGAAAGAGTTTTGATGTCAAACAACCTAGTGACAAGCAAGAAAGCAGAAAGCAAGAAAAGAGAAATAATGGCATAGAGAAACATAGCAAGAACAGAGTAAAAGTTACACTTCAAAGATTAAAAGTTGGTTCAAGATCAAGGCAATGGTGATCGGGTGATTCGTGTTCAAAACAAGAAATTCTAAACACTCAACCTTAAGTAAGGAACACTAATAAAGACTAATTCAATCTTTTGGCACTAATCCCTTTGTTAATCACATTTCAAATCCACTTTTAGTTGTGTATCTATGACAAGCAAGCATTAAAATCAAGTTCCATAAAACCAATTAGCATGTTAGACAACTAATCTCTTACGCTAGGTTTATTAATCTCTTATACAATAGATTAAACATCAACTCACATTCTCATGCATTATCAATGTCTAAAGGCAATTTCTCCACCAATGTGGTAATAAGCAATAAGCACATTCAAGCAAAAAATGATAGATGCAAAGACTCATGATTATCAAAACGCCATTTTCAAGCATTGAACTTCATTCAGGCATTTCATCAAACACTTAATATGCAAGTGAAAAACACCTAAGATCAACTTCTCCAACAAAGAGGTACTAAGTACTAGTAAAAATCATATAAGAATGAGAATGAGAAGATCTAAGCCATAATCACCCTAAACAATCACTAAAATCACCCCATCTGCCCTAATCTCAAACCTAAAGCAAACTACTCACTAATCATGGTGAAAACCATTAAATCTCTGAAGAAAAGATGGTTAATCATGATTAGGGAGACAAAATATTAAGATAAGTGCAAACTATTATTGAAATAAAGCAAGAAATGGTAGATGCAATGGCTCATGACTATCAAAACGCCATTTTCAAGCATTAAACTTCATTCAGGCATTTCATCAAACACTTAATATGCGAGTGAAAAAAACCTAAGATCAACTTCTCCAACAAAGAGGTATTAAGTATTAGGCAAAATCATGTAAGAATGGGAATGAGAAGATCTAAGCCATAATCACCCTAAACAATCACTAAAATCACCCCATCTGCCCTAATCTCAAACCTAAAGCAAACTACTCACTAATCATGGTGAAAACCATCAAATTATGAAGAAAAGATGGTTAATCATGATTATAGAAACAAAATATTAAGATAAGTGCTAACTATTATTGAAATAAACCAAGATTCAAATACAAAATTGTTCAAAAGAGAAGAAGAAAGGAAGAACTAGTGGATAAAATGATGTTCCCAAAAATTAGGGATTTTAAATATTTATAGGAGTCTAAGCGGAGTAGAAAAGCTGTAAATAAGTTTTCTTCTGACTTGGTCAGCATCTATCATGCTTGGTCGATGTGGATGGTCGATGTTGATCTTGTAAGCTCCTGACCGTTTACATCGCATGATGTTGTAGCTCGATGTTAGGTTGAGCGGTTTCACGAACATTGCGATATCGTTTGAACGGAATATAAGAATGACCTGAACCCAAGTCCTACTGAAAGCTAACTGATGTGGATACACGGTTCATCAAGAGTTCGTAAGCAAAATCAAGACGAAGGCTATTCTTCCGAGATGATCTTCACGTCGGTCAAGATGATCGGTCAAAACTCCAGATGGACATGTTCTCACTTTATTCGCCGTAACTCTTCAACCAATGATATGAATGACTCGAACCCAACACCAACCGCAAGTTAACTCAAGTGGTTACAATATTGATGAAGAACGCTGAGGCCATATCGAAATGGAAACACCACATCTGAGCTGATCTTAAGTCAATATGGTCCTTCGGTTGCTTGACATCGAGCAGATGATGATCGATGTGAAGACTTGAAGTTCCTGCCCGTTTACATCGTGCGATGCTAGTGATCGATGTGGTTGTCTTGTGACTTGAAATCGATCACATGTGATCGATGTAAATAATCGATGTGGGCTTCCATCTTCTCTGCTGGATTACATCATACGAAGCTGGCTATGTCTTGATCGATGCAGCTTGATCGGTTTCACGAAAACCTTTTTTAATTTTTAACCGCTGATGGGAATGACTTGAAACTAACTCCAGACACAAGCTAACTCACGGGGTTACAACAGTAATGAAGACTGTTGAAACTGATTCGGGTTGGAGATGCTTTTTCCGAGCCGGTTTTATCAGGTGAAGTTTCTGGCCGCTTCAACAAGGTTCACCTTCTTCTTGAATCTTTTCATGCCTTGTGCTGCATCCACCATCATCTCCTATGCTCCTTGTAGTCTCCAAACTCTCCAAACGTACCTACCAAACTCCTCAAATGCAAAAAACATGCAATGCACACCCTAAATCTACACTAAGTCCTAATTGAATGCAAATGCGATAAAAGCAAGCAAAAATACATGTTTAAAGACTATAAAACAAAGCAAAATGTAAGTTAATATGGTGTAAATAATGAGTATATGATATATCCATTATTTATACAATCTTAGCTTGCATTCATTGATATATCATGGTTTTTATGATTTTTAACCATGGTATAAGTCCTTTTTATTGAGTATTTTTGGTCTTTTTAGAGTCCTAGTAGAGTCTTCGCAAGGTTAAGACATGTCTGGAGGATAATTGAAAGTTTTGGAGAATTTTGGGGCATTGGAACCCCGAATGAAGCAAGTCAGAAGCGTTTTTCTGGCTTGGGTGACGACCGTCACTGACCTGGTGATGCTCGTCACCCGTAGAGGAAGGATCGTGGCTGGATTTTAAAAGATTGGGAAGAAATTGCAGTTTTGGCCCAGAAGTTTCAGTATTTACAAAAGACCCCAGATCGTGTTTTAGCTTGTATATATTAGGTTTTCAGCCATTGTTGGCTTTTATCTCGTACCTTATTCATTTTGAGAGCTTTAGAGAGAGATTTGTTGCAGAGCTTTTGGAGAGACAAATCAGACTCCTTCAGAGCAATTTCGAACTTCTTTATTTCTATTTCCTACTTCTTTTATGCAATCTATTCTTTTCATGAATTTTGTTTCATTCACCATGTCTGAACAGTTTGTTAGTTATGTTAGGGCATTTCAAAGGTTGAAGAATAGTTTGTAGAATTGTAAAACTTATAGGAAATCCATTGGTTCTTCATATGTGCTTGCATTCATATCGATTTCTTAGACACATCATCTGGATTTCGAAACCCTAGGTTGTTTGATAGATATGAGAGCATTATTAATCACCTGAACTAGTATTAGATGAGCAAAAGGCTCTAGTGCAAAGAGATTTGGCTTAGAAGTTTTATGAACAGTTGAACCTGATCATTACTGCATGTTTAGGTTGTCAGGCTTTGCAAAGAGAGTTGAAACTCTGTGATTTAGGCATAGTTAACTTCTGCATTGAGATTGATTAGTTATATCTTTGCGATTCATGTTCAAGACGGTTTTAATTCATTCCTAATTGCATGCATTCTACACTCTCGGATTCAACCTGCGAATTGTCCTGACTTACCGCCTTTAGCTTTTTGAACTTTAAGAACAATCCCAAAAACGCCCACTTACATTTATTTTGCTGTTTCGCATAACATTCATTACTTATTGCTTAGCTTAATCCTAACCTAAACTTTTTAGTGTAGTTTACTTGCTCCCTTGGGAATCGATAACCCCTTATACTACGATTGCATTGTTGTGCACTTGCAGTAGTTTTATTTGGGTAATACCCGAGCCCTATCAAGTTTTTGGCACTGTTGCCGGGGAGTAATAGCTGCCTATCGATTTTTAGTATTAGGATTTTGTGTAAGTTTTAATTTGTTCACTAACTTTCTGCAACTTTTCTTTGTGCTGGTTTCAGGTGTATGCCTAATCGCAGTACTAGAAGCAACAAAGAGACGGAGCTTTTCACCTTAGGCATTGAAGAGCTAGCTAAGTTGGAGAGGACCATCAGGAAAGCTAAGAAGCAATCTACAATGGTTAATCCACTGATCTTGGTTGAAGATGCAGAAGGTCACTTGGTTGACAGAGAGAGAAACAGGAAGAATGAAGAAGGGCAGAGACTGGATCAATATGGGAATGTCATTGTTGAACAGGTGGTTCAACAAGACGCTGGAGTTCCTGCTGCTGCTAACAACGCTGCTGGGCGTTTTGTTCAGAGGACTCTAGGGGATTACAACAGACCTGATCAGGTCTATGCCAACAGAACTGCAATCCGCCTTCCTGCTTTCCAGAGGAATGATTCAATTGGAGAAGATGCTGCATATTGGCAGAAGCAACTGGAGCCTGGTTCACTGATCACTTGGAAGGACACCAAGAATGCTTTTCTGGACAATTTCTATGTTGATGCTAGATCAGAGGACCTTAGGACGAAAATTGCATCATTCTCCCAAAGTCCTACTGAAGCTTTAAAAGCTTCTTGGCTGAGATTCAAGTCTTATCAAAGGGACTGTCCTCATCATGGTTTTAGTCAGGTGCAGCTGTTTGGGATTTTCTTCAGAGGCATTGACTGGAAGTATCAGATGGCGCTCAATGCTGCTAGCAGTGGGAACTTCAACACCAACCTTCCAGAAGCTGCAATTACTCTGATTGAGAACTTGGCCTGCAGCAACAGAGCAAGAATGCAGATTTTAAGAGGATGAAACAAACTGGTTTGAATGATGGGAATCAGATTGCTGAAGTTAAGGCCAGGCTGGACAGTATGCACAGCCTCTTGGTGGGAAAGAAGTCAGCCCATTTTGCTGAAGAGGTAGAGACTTTCGAAAATCTATAGGAGATTGAGCTGGAAGATGTGAAGTTCATCAATGCTGAAGGATTTCAGGGTCAAAGGTATGGGAATCAACAATGGAACAGAGACTACAACAACAATAATCAGAAGAGTACCTTCACAGGGAATCTGAGCTCGCCTGGTTACACAACCAGGCCTCAGTTCCAGAAGACAGACTTCTAGAAACCCTATCAGAACAGCAGCAACTTCAACAGGAACTATGGTTCTTCTTCCTACCAATCTGCATCTCCACAAGAGAACAAGATGGAAGCTATGCTGGAACAGATCCTAGAAGGACAACAGAAGCTGGCAGTGGACTTCAATGGCAAGATGGATTCGTTGTATCAAGACTTGAATGGGAAAATAGAGAGTCTGAACTCTCATATGAAGAAGCTTGATGTTCAAGTTGCTCAAACTACAGGAGCTGTTCAGAGGCAAGAGGAATTCCTTCCAGGAAGGACTGATGCTAATCCCAAACACCATGTGAATGCAATCACGTTGAGGAGTGGAAAGAACTTGCAACCAGTGTTGCAGAAGGATTTGAGCTTAGGAGAATTCGTTGAACTTGAAGAGTATGAAGATGATGAAATCTGTGCGGAAAATCCATGGGTGACGCTCGTCACCCAGGGTGGGTGTCACTCGTCACCCACTTTACAACAGCCCGACCCCTCTTCTTCACAAACTGGTGACGGTCCTCGAGCAGATTTTCGCGATTTCTCTAAAACGAGTGACGAGCGATACCAACCCTGTGACGCTCGTCACCCGTTGCCATCAACTGCAGTTTCGCCTAAGACCTCACATAATACTATATCCTAAGCATCCTAAGATGTCTAAACAAGAGCTAGAAGATGCTAAATGCAAGGCTATCATGTACAAGTTAGTCATTGAGATTCCATTGATTGATGTTATGAGGATTACTCCTGTTATAAGGAGGTATGTGAAGAGGATACTGACCAAAAACTTGAGCTTAGAGGCTGGAACAATAATGATCAATGAGCAGACCAGTGCAGTGATTCAGACCAGAGTGCCAAAGAAGCTTTCAGATCCTGGGTGCTTTGTTTTAAACTTCACAATCTTTTCTGACAGGTTTGAGAGATCATTGTGTTATCTTTGTTCTAGTGTGACCCTTATGTCTCATTTTGTTGCCAAGAGCTTAAGGATGACCGATTTTAAGGCTACAAGGATATCTCTTGTCCTAGCTGATAGATCAGTCAGAGTTCATGAAGGTGTGATAGAGGATGTTCCTATAAAAGTAGGAGACTGCATGATTCCTACTGATTTTGTGGTTATGATGTATGGAGAAGAACCCAAAGACCTTTTGATTCTTGGCAGAAATTTCTTGGCTACTGCAGGAGCTATTATTGATGTCAGGAAGGGAATAATAAAGCTGAATGTTGGTGACTTGGTGATGCAATTCGAAATGGACAAGCTGATGAAGAGGCCAACCATAGATGGACAGACTTTCTATGTAGATGTTCTTACCAACATTGCTGATTAGATCTTTCAAGAGATGAGATCAGAAGACCCCTTGGAGAGGGCGTTGACCACTTCTACAGCAGAGTATGAGCATCTGGATGCAGCTGCTACTGGCTACACAAAGATGATGGATGCTACGGCACATGTGATGCAACTGGTTGCACAGGATGAGCTTGTCACCAAATCTGCGAAAGCTGCTGCAATGGATGACTGGAGTGCAGCAAAAGCACCACAAGTTGAGCTCCACTTATCCTATAGGGCTAAGGTACGCAATCCTTAGAAAGAACTCCACTTATCCTGTTATTGTTAATGCTTCATTGAACAATGCAGAGCTCACTCTTTTGCTAAGTAAGTTGCGCAGATTTCGTGATACGATCCTCCCAGAGAAGTAGTCACTCTAGAGTTGGTGAATGGATGGATAGATGGATAGGCCTTAGAACTAAGAAGAAATGATCTTCAAAGTACTAGGAAATGATGGATCGTAAGGTCGCACATAAGCTGCGGAAGGACTTTTGATTTACCCGAACTTGAGTTCTTTAGATATGACACACTAAGACAAACTCAAGGTCGATTGAATGGATATGACGCACCAAACAATCTCTTAACTCCCTGGATATGACACACCAAGACAAGCTAAGTTTTGAGCAATGGATATTACACACCAAGGATCGAAAATGTTCACAATGAACAAAAGAGAATCACTCTCAAAGATTTTAATAAAAAGGTGGATATCTTCTAAAATGATCTTACATGATTTATATAGAAAATAAAATGAGTAGGCAAAAGGCCAAACTCGTGGTCAAAGCCATAATTAAACAAAGACTGAATTCAAACTAAGTTTGAATGACTTTTGAACTACTTAAGGGACCCTTTAACTGATTTTGTGGATGCCTCTTCAAATCTTCCTTCTTAGGCACGAAACGGTCTTGCTTAAGTGAATGGGATTAGTAACTTTGTGATCCATTTGCCTCATTAAAACGTTTTCTGGAAAACCCATTGGGACAAAACCAAGGATAAGGAAAAAGTGTACAAATGATCACAAACCCATTAGAGCTCTTCTTGGACTTGAATCACTATGATGGCTTCTTGAATGGAATCCTCTTTAGTCCAATCCGAGTTCTCTTTGGAAGTGAACATTTGGCTAAGTAAGCCTCCAATTCCTTCTATGAACTTCTTCGCTCTTGCTCGAGTCATCGGTCCGGCTGGTATAACTAAATCATCATCAGCTTCAAGCTCAGGTTCTAGCTCCGGTTCAAGCTCATTCTCTTTGGTGCTATCCATGATCGCATCATCCTCCCTCTCTTGAAAAGGATTTGACCTCAAATCTGGACCGTCTGCCACGAAAGGAACCAAATGGTAAGCATTGTTATTGATCCGCTTGACTCTCTTGAATGGACCATCAACTCTCGGCATGAGTTTTGACTTTCTCTCTGCTGGAAACCGTTCTTTCCTCAAGTGAATCTACACAAGATGTCCAACATCGAACACAACTTTTCGTCTGTTTTTGTTTGCTTTCATCTCGTACTGCTTAGTCTTTTCCTCAATGTTCTTCCTGGGTTTCTCATGGATCTGCTTGACAAGGTCAGCTTTCTTTTTCCCATCCGTACTAGTTCTTTCACTCAAAGGCAATGAGGTTAGATCCAAAGGCGATAAAGGATTAAAGTCGTAAACAATTTGAAATGGAGAGAACTTAGTAGCAGAATGAACAGAATGATTATAAGCAAACTCAACATGTGGTAAACATTCTTCCCAAGTTCTCAAGTTCTTTCTGATCAATGCACGCAACAAAGTGGACAAGGTTCTATTAACTACTTCAGTTTGACCATCAGATTGTGGATGACAAGTAGTTGAGAATAACAACCTAGTTCCAAGTTTAGACCAAAGCGTTTTTTAAAAGTAACTTAAAAACTTTGTATCTCTATCAGAAACGATCGTCCTAGGCATACCATGGAAACGAACTATTCCTTTGAAGAACAAATCAGCTATATGAGATGCATCATCAGTTTTGTGATAAGGTATGAAATGTGCCATCTTAGAGAACCTATCAACAACCACAAAGATAGAATCTTTTCCAGTCCTAGTTCTAGGTAAACCAAGCACAAAGTCCATAGAAATATCATTCCAATGTTGAGAAGCAATAGGCAAAGGAGTATACAAACCTTTTGGCTGAACCTTTGATTTAGCCTGTTTGCAAGTAACGCATCTTCCACAGAACCTCTCCACGTCTCTCTTCATGTGTGGCCAGTTAAAGTGGCCTAGCATAACCTGAAAAGTCTTAGCAACTCCAAAATGCCCCATTAAACCTCCTCCATGGGCTTCTCTGACTAACAAATCTCGAATGGAACAGTTAGGGACACACAAGCGATGATTATAGAATAGAAATCCCTCATGCCTATAGTACTTTACAAACGCAAACTTCTCAAAAGCTTTGTACACTTCTCTAAACTCTGAATCTACCTCATAAAGTTCTTTAAGCTGCTCAAAGCCTAACAACTTAGCATCAAAAGTAGAGATAAGTGCATACCTTCGCGATAATGCATCCGCAACAACATTTTCCTTACCTTGCTTGTACTTGATAACATAAGGAAATGTTTCAATGAATTCGACCCATCGAGCATGCCTCTTGTTGAGCTTATGTTGTCCTTTCAAGTGCTTGAGTGACTCATGATCAGTGTGAATCACGAACTCATTTGGCCACAAGTAGTGCTGCCATGTTTGCAAAGCTCGGACTAAGGCATAGAGCTCTTTGTCATACGTCGGATAGTTTAGAGTAGCTCCTCCAACTTTCTCACTGAAATAAGCAATAGGTTTCTTTTCCTGCATCAGCACAGCTCTAATTCCTACATCTTAAGCATCACACTCAATTTCAAAAGTCTTAAGAAAGTTAGGTAAAGATAAGAATGGTGCATTTGTGAGTTCTCCCTTCAAAGTTTGGAAGGCGTTTTCTTGAGCTTCTCCCCATTTGAATCCAACATCCTTCTTGATTACTTCTGTAAGAGGCGCAGCAAGAGTGCTAAAGTCTCTCACAAAACGTCTATAGAATCCCGCAAGTCCATGGAAGCTCCTGACTTCTCCATACGTCTTCGGACTTGGCCATTCTCGGATTGCTTTCACCTTTTCCTCATCAACCTTAATACCATCTGCACTTACAACAAAGCCTAAAAAGACAAGGTTATCTGTACTAAAAGTGCGTTTCTTAAGATTGGCAAACAGTTGCTCCTTTCTAAGAACACTTAAGACCTTTTTCAGATGTTCAACATGCTCATCAAGACTCTTGCTATAGACTAAGATATCATCAAAGTAAACTACAACAAAGACTCCAATGTAAGCTCTCAGAACGTGATTCATCAATCTCATGAAAGTACTAGGTGCATTTGTCAAACCAAAAGACATAACTAACCACTCATACAAATCATGCTTAGTTTTGAAAGCCGTTCTTAACTCATCACCCTCTTTCATGCGAGTTTGGTGATAACCACATTTAAGATCAATCTTAGAAATGATGCAAGAACCATGTAACTCATCAAGCATGTCATCTAATCTAGGGATAGGATGGCGATACTTTACCGTGATGTTGTTGTTGGCTCTGCAATCAACACACATACGCCAGCTTCCATCTTTCTTTGGCACAAGCAACACGGGTACCGCACATGGGCTCATACTCTCTCGGATATGCCCTTTCTCCATGAGTTCACTGACTTGCTTTTGAAGCTTCTTTGTTTCCACAGGATTGGTCCTATAAGCTGGACGGTTTGGAAGTGAAGCTCCTGGTACAAAGTCGATTTGATGTTCAATTCCTCTGATTGGTGGTAATCCTTTCGGATTGTCTTTAGGGAACACATCTCCAAAGTCCTGCAAAAGAGAAAGAATACTACTCGGGAGCTCCGGTTCAGGGTTAGTAAGATTTAGAGCTTCCTTGTACAAGAGTACAATCACAGCTTGATTAGAAAATAAAGCTCTCTTATCCTCACTTGTCCTCACATAGAAGTTTTGGTGTTTCCTCACGGGTATACTCCACAGACCTTTGTCTTGGTTTTTCTCAAACTCTCACTCTTTTTTTGCTGTAAAGTGTTTGGGGGTTCACTCAGAGTGTTTGTTTCTTCTTTTTTGCTCAAGTGTTTCTGATCCTGATAGATCTCTAAAGGCGTCATAGGTATAAGAATAATCTTTTTACCTTTGATCTCAAATGAATGCCGATTGGTGTAACCATCATGGGTGACTTTACGATCAAACTGCATGGCCTTCCCAAAAGAATATGGCCTGCCTCCATGGGTAACACATCGCATAGCACTTCATCCTCATACTTGCCTATGGTTAAGGGAACCAATACCTGGCTGCTCACTTTCATTTCCCCAATATCATTGAGCCATTGCAACTTGTAAGGCTTCGGAGTCTTCCTTACTTTCAAGCCTAGCTTCTTGACCATTGTCTCACTTGCCACATTAGTACAACTGCCTCCATCAATGATGACGCTGCATACTTTCCCTTGGACGTGACACCTTGTGTGAAACAAGTTCTCCCTTTGCTCATACTGATCCGGTTTAGACTGTACATTCAACGATCTCCTTGCATCCAAATAGATCTCATGTAGCCGGATTAGCTTCATGCTCTTCTTCTGACGATAAAGAATCAGAAACCACTTCTGCTTCCTCTTCTGACTCGATGTCTCCATTCTCCAGAAGAATCATGACCTTCTTGTTTGAGCATTCATTAGCATAATGTCCTGTTCCATGGCACCTGAAGCACTTGACATCTCGAGCTCTACTAGTAGTAGCCTCTAGTTTTCCTCTAGAAACCTGATTAGCAACAAACGGTTTAGATTATACCTTGGGAAAAGTCCTAGGTTTCTCTTCTCTGTTGTAACTTGCCCTTGTGTTAGCTGCTCCATAAGATGGTCTAGATGGAGCCTTTCGTTTGACCTGCCGCTCCAATAGAATCGCCTTGTGTAGCATTTCCTCAATCTTCACATAATGCTGCATCTCAAGCTTGTCCTGCACCTCACGGTTCAAACCGCTCATGAATCTAGCCATTGTAGCTTCTCTATCCTCAGTAACATCAACCCTGATCATAAGAGTCTCCAACTCTTGGTAATAGTCTTCAACACTACGCTGCCTTGAGTAAGTCTCCTTAGTTTCTGATGAATCTCACGGTGGTAATGACTAGGGACAAATCTCTTCCTCATAATGGCTTTCATATCAACCCAAGTCTCTACTGGACGTTCTCCATTTCTTTTCCTTGAAGTAACTAACTGATCCCACCAGCTTAGTGCATAATCATAGAACTCAGTAGCATCCACTCTAACCTTGTTGATCTCCGAATAGTGGTTGCAATAAAAAACGAGCTCTACTTTCTTCTCCCAGTCCAAGTAGACATCTGGATCATTCTTTCCATGAAAGGATGGAATTTTAAGTTTAAGACCTCCAAGATTGTCATCACGTTGACCTCTGCCTTCACTCTCACGTCTAGGTCTTCTTCTGCTTCCTTGAGAAGAGTCTCCATCACGGCTGTCGTAGTCGTCGTCTAGATTAATCCTTGCTGGTCTATGCTGCTCTTCATCTCTTCGAACAGGCACGTTTTGAGGTTGCGTTTCTCTAGCCTCAACTCTGACTTCTTCAAATCGCTCATAAACTCCATTGATTTCAGTCCTCAGCATCCGCGGCATCTCTCCCAACAAGGCTTCCTTTTGGAGATTAGGGACAGCTGGTACTCCTTCACGGTTATCTCCATCTTGAGACATTTTCTTCCCTGCAAAATTCAACAAACTAGTTAGTAGTAAAGCTCTCGCAAGTTTTTCTCTCAAAGGTGTTTCACTCAAGTGTTTCACTCAAAATAATTTCCCTCAGTGACTTCTCAAGAGTTCCAATAGAACAAATCCAATACAACTCAAAGTATAGACTCCGAGAATCAAAAGTGATCTGAATGAAAGAACAAAGAAAGATAGAAAGAAAAGAAAGGAAGATAGAATAGAAAGGTCGGAAAGACAAATAGAATATAATAGAAAGAAGGAAAATAACTGAAAGAAAATTAGAATTCAGAAACTTTAGATTTTGCAGAAACAAATTCCAGAACTTCTTAGATCTTTTTTTTTAATATATTTATTCTTTTCTCTCTTTTTTTTTTCTTTTTTTTTCGTTCTTTTTTTTTGGATCTTTTTTTTTTTGGTTACTGGATTCGAAAATAAATATTTAAAAATGAAAAACAGAAAATAGAAGAAAAGAAGATGAAAAGATAGAAGATGGAAAGATAAGAAGGTGAAAGATAGTAGATGAATAGATAAGAAGGTGAAGAGGTGAGAAGATGAAAAGATGATACCAACTTATGAGTGTGCTTTGATACCAAATGATACGATCCTCCCAGGAAGTTGTCACTCTAGAGTTGGTGAATGGATGGATAGATGGATAGGCCTCAGAACTAAGAAGAAATGATCTTCAAAGTACAAGGAAATGATGGATCGTAAGGTCGCACAGAAGCTGCAGAAGGACTTCTGATTTACCCCAACTTGAGTTCCTTAGATATGACACACTAAGACAAATTCAAGGTCGATTGAATGGATATGACGCACCAAACAATCTCTTAACTCCCTGGATATGACACACCAAGACAAGCTAAGTTTTGAGCAATGGATATTACACACCAAGGATCGAAAATGTTCACAAGGAACAAAATGATCTTACATGAGTTTATATAGAAAATAAAATGACTAGGCAAAAGGCCAAACTCGTGGTCAAAGCCATAATTAAACAAAGACTGAATTAAAACTAAGTTTGAATGACTTTTGAACTACTTAAGGGACCCTTGAACTGACTTTGTGGATGCCTCTTCAAATCTTCCTTCTTAGGCACGAAATGGTCTTGCTTAAGTGAATGGGCTTAGTAACTTTTTGATCCATTTGCCTCATTAAAACCATTCCTGGAAAACCCATTGGGACAAAACCAAGGATAAGGAAAAAGAGTACAAATGATCACAAACCCATTAAAGCTCTTCTTGGACTTGAATCATTGTGATGGCTTCTTGAATGGAATCCTCTTCAGTCCAATTCGAGTTCTCTTTGGAAGTGAAAATTTGGCTAAGTAAGCCTCCAATTCCTTGTATGAACTTCTTCGCTCTTGCTCGAGTTATCGGTCCGGCTGGTACAACTAAATCATCATCAGCTTCAAGCTCAGGTTCTAGCTCCGATTTAAGCTCATTCCCTTTGGTGCCATCCATGATCGCATCATTTCGCAAAGCTCTTGGCTATTCTCTTGATGATATTTCAGGGATTTCTCCAGACTTGTGCATGCATAGGTTACATTTGGAGGATGAATCAAAATCATCAGTGGAGCACCAGAGCAGACTGAATCTGAATCTGCATATATGGTCAAGAAAGAGATCATAAAGCTGCTGCAAGATGGGATCATCTATCCCATATCAGAATGTGCTTGGGTCAGTCCAGTGCACATGGTACAAGATGGCACTGTTCTTGGTCACAGGGTCTCAGGAGATGGTATAGAGCCGGATAGGGAAAAAATTGAAGTGATGACAAGTCTGCAAGCGCCTGATTCAGTCAAGGGAGTGAGGAATTTTTTGGGTCATGTTGGGTTCTACAGATGATTACGCAAGGACTTTAGCAAGATTGCAAAACCTTTTCTTGCACTTCTCTGCAAAGATGTGAAGATTGAGTTCACAGAAGAATGCAAGTATGCTTTTGAACAGATTAAACAAGCTTTGGTTACAGCTCCTGTTGTGCAGCCTCCAGATTGGGACTTGCCTTTTGAAGTGATGTGTGATGCCAGCGATATTATAGTTAGAGCAGTGCTGGGCCAGAGGAAAGACAAGAAGCTACACGCCATCTACTATGGCAGTAGGTCATTGGATGAAGCTCAGAAGAACTATGTAACAACTGAGAAGGAACTGTTGGCTGTAGTCTTTGCATTTGAGAAATTCAGACAGTATCTTGTTGTCTCCAAGGTCGTGGTCTATACTGGCCATTCAGCACTAAAGTATCTGATGCAGAAGAAGGATGCAAAGCCAAGGTTGTTGAGATTGATTCTGCTTCTTCAAGAATTTGATATTGAAGTGAAAGACAAGAAAGGAGTTGAGAATGGAGTTGCTGATCACCTCTCCAGGATTCAGGTTGAAGATAATGTCCCCGGCAACGGCGCCATTTGATAAACAAGATTTTATCAAGCAAGAATATCAAATCCTAAAGCACAATAGTTGTAGTAAAGGTGCAAGAGGTGTCAATTCAGCCTAGGTTGATGAAAGCCTCTAAGAATCCAAGAGCAAAGCAAATCTAAGCAGATTCGGGTAAATGGGTGAGAAATTATGTAAAAACAAAATGCAAGCACCAAATGACCGCAAAAACAATTTTAAAAATCCCACTGAGGGGTTAAACAACTAGCAGAAGACTTCTAAGAGATTAAAATGTAAGACTACTAATTTATAAAAATCGAACACTAAAGGCAGAAAAACAGAGAATTTCTAACAACCTAGAACAATGACTTCTAAAGCTAAAGATGCAAACTTTAAACTAAAGGATGATGATTTAAAGGTTTTGAAAAGCTAAAAAGAGGATCTAAGGTTGAGGATCATATTAAGAAGGTTCAAGATTCAAGCTTGGATTTTGAAAACATTAGATCTACACATTTTATTTGCTATCTCTAAGCCTTGAGAATTCAAAATAGATTTATCCATGGTGTATGTCATAAACCCCTTCCTCAACTTTTCCTCCAAACCCATGGTGTATGGCAGAAAAATAGGTCGAAGAGCATAAATCATAGATCTCAAAAAGTGGCTTAACTAGCTCCCTAAGCATCCATGGTGTTTGGGAAAGGATGAGCTAGTCTCTTGGATTTGGTTTTAAGGGACTCCTGAACCCTGCTAAGGTAAGGAGATCCCTGAGATCATAAAGATTTTTCCCAAGACTATCTAAGCATTAAGAGCCCAAATCCAAGAAAAGAATAGATTAAGAACAAGAAAAATCCCAAACTTAAACCCTATAAACCATTTTAATCGCCCCAAAATAACCCAAAGGAAACATGATTAAGCAAGAGCGATTAAAGAAAATACTTAGATTAAACAAGATTAGGGGTTTGCAAAACTAAGAAACCTCGAAAAGTAGCTGATACAAGCTTTTTGGGACTTGATTTCAATCACCCTTGTACTAGTCAGTTGTAGTATGGGTTTTATGTCAATCCAATTCGGAAGAATTGAAAACAGAAGAGTTGAGAGTAAAATCTCTAAGTCAAGCAAGCAAAGAAAAGGTTTTGTTGCCTAAGCAACAGTTCTAGCAACCTAGGTGAAGCAAGCAGCAAAGAAAGTGAAAGCAAAAGCAATCTAAGCAGTTTTTAGTAAGAAAAACAGAGTAAAACAGAGCAAAACAGAGCAAATCCGAGATTTAAATAAGTGAAAGGCAAGTTCCTAGATGTGGTTATTGACTTTGGGGAATTTCAGACATTAACTAAGGCTGTTTCAAACTACATTGATCAAGCAAGTAAGCAAGCAATGATGATTCCTAGACATAGAGTTCACAATTAAACTAGTTAGATCCAATCTCTTGGCAAATAACCCTTTTGCTCAACATTCTAACAAGAACTAACTCTCATTAGTGTTAAAACATCAAGCAAGCAAGAGTAAACAACTCTATTCAAGTCAAAATGCTCCTCAAACAGTCAACCTCCTGAGCCAAGGCCAGCAAATCCTCTATTAAACAAGATCAGCATTTCATCAAACACTTGGTGGGCATAAGAGAAAGCTAACAACATAGACAAGTTTGATCAAGACTAATCTAGCATGAATAACAGATTAACAGAGAGGAACCCATAAACTGAAGCACTTAACAAGCCCTAATCAAGTCTTAAATTCCCCTAATCTACCACATCTAAAAACTCTAAGATAACTACTCACTCATAATCATGTTTAACACCAAATCACTAAGGGAAAGGATGCTAATCATGATTAAAAGAGAGATTAAAGAAAGATTAAAGGAAATACTTGATTATATTAAACAAAGCAAAAAAATTGTCTTACAAACCTAATGAAAATGCTCAAAAACAGTATTTTGACAAGACATCTCGAAAACTGGAAAAAGAGGCTATTTATAGCCTAGAGAAGAAAACCCTAGAGTAATGGCATAAGCGTAATTAAAAACAGGTTCGGGCTGGGTCAGTATCGGTCAGTTGCGTCAATCTTCAGTGACCGATACAGATCTCTATCGGTCTGGAGTGATCGACACATATGACCGAAATCCGTCAGTTGTGTTTGTATCGGTCACTCCTGACCGATACTGGTGATCGATACTGATCCGTATCGGTCATCCTTGACCGATATTCACCGTGCTCTGACTGAAAACTTCTGCAGAGATCTTCTGCTTCGATCCTTCTTGCTCCCTTTTGCCCAGCTAGCATCCTGGATCATCCCCAAAGCTCCTCCAAGCTCCTATTAGCTCCAAAAGCACCTAAAACATCCAAAATGCAAGGAAAATGCAAACTATACTCTAAATGCAACCTAAGTCTAAAAGGAGAAGAAAATGGGACAAAAGCTAAGGGAAAACATGCAAAAGAGGACCAAAATATGTACTAAATGCAACCCTAAATGGTGTAAATACAAGGGATATCAACACACCCACACTTGCTTTTTGCTTGTCCTAAAGCAAATAAGAACAAATGGGAGAGTGAGGTTTGAAAGTGGGCATTCAGATTCCAAAAGTGCAAAGGTAAATAGATGGTTTCAATGCTTAAGTGCCTAGTTGTAAGATGCAAACATAATCAGCTATACTTTAAAGAACCTAGCCATGCTCATCATGTTTCAAAATGATCTCAAATCTCAACCTAGGCAAATGCTCAAATCAATCAACTCTTTAACATTCAATTAAGCTCAGAACATGAAGCATGCTTATGCAAATCAAGTGAAGACATTTGGTTGAATAGGGGTAAGATTATCAGATAAGAATGATCTCATTTAAGCACAAGGTTTTAAAAACATAAAGGATCACTCAATGAAATGACTTCATCTTAGGCAAAATGCTAAAGGTAAAAGCACACTTATGCATACAATTCAAAGATCTCTTCTACCCTTATTTCCCAAAGATGAGTCCTAAGCATTTCTAAACCCAAGTGTGAACCCTCTAAGTCTATCCTTTCCTAAACTCTACCCTTTACCCTTCTTCATGGTTGTGGAAACTTCTTCTTTTTGCTTGTGTGGTTGTTTCTTCTTGGTTGGGACTTGCTCTTCTTTGTTGTATTGGCACCTTCATCACCTTTGGTGGCTTGCTCCTGGTCTGATTTTTCTTCTTTGGACGCTTTCTGAGCTTTGTTGTTGGCGCCAATTCTTCGATTTTGAACTTAGAGCTTTTCTTCCTTTTCTTAACCACAACTCTAGACTGTTTCCCCTTTTCTACCATTTCAAATATTTTCCTTTTCTTTCAAAACATATAAACATTAAGCTCAAACCACCTAACTCTACCCTTTTAAACCCCAGAACTCCTATCCTAAAATCAAGCTCAAAATGCAAGCGGATATATACAAGAGAGCTAATCATTGCCAGCCTTATTCCTAACTCTTTTTGCCAAGACAAAATCGAAAATGCAATGCAAATGCCTCACAACTCTCACAATAGTGTTTAGGCTCAAAAGGAGGTTTTAGTTAAGGGTGAGGATGTAACTGTCCCATAATTATGAGGATCAGCTATTTGGATCAACAAGAGTGGTAGAAAGGAGAAAGATGATCCAAATATATATATGGTAGCCATGAATTCACTTTTCAATGCATAAGACATGATAATTAAAAGACCAAATTAAAGTTCAAGTTGATAGAGTTGATTTTCAGAGAATAAATGCTTTCAGAATGAGATGAGAAGAGCAAATCTAGCATTCTAAGCATGGCTCAGCCTTAACTTCTAGCAATCAAATGATGCATCAAACAACTAAGCACTTAAAAACTGAAATCATCTCTAAACACTAAGCACTTTACAAAGAAAAATTCATCATAATGCCCTATGCAAATGCAATGCAACCTATATGTCAACACTAGACTCAATCTTAGAAGAATGAAATGCAACTACATGCTTTCTTTTTGGTTTGCAAAAATGCAAAAAAATTTCAAATTTTTCGATTTTTTTGTGTTTTTCTATGTCTTACATGTATGCATGATATGCATGAGACTCAAAGTGAAAAGAAAAATAAAATCTAAGAAAACAGAACACAAAGTCAAACCCCAAATCTCTCCCCCAAACTTAAATTACACAGTCCCTTGTGTAATAAAAGCAATGGAAGAGAGAAGCAATAAAATATAATACAAAACTAAAAAGATGCAATGGTATAAACAGTGGAGAGGACGTGGTACCTTGTTTAGTGGTGGGAGTGATGGGAGGATTGATGAGGGAACATAACAAATCAAAAGTGTGGGGGACAAAAACAAAAGTGTTCAGCAGCTAAGAAAGAGGTCAGAATCCCATTTGAAAATTTAAACTCCCTTGGCTCCAAACCAAAGGAGGCAAAAAAATTTTAAAGTTGAGATACTTACCTCGGATGGAATATCGGTCACACATGACCGATATAACTGGCCGAAATAGCAGTATCGGTCATGAGTGATCGATATTAGAGACTGTTGTGCTTTTTGGAATTAGTATCGGTCATCACTGATCGACACACTTGACTGAAATCCATCAGATGTGATTATGTCGGTCATGAGTGATCGATACTGGTGACCGATATGTTTCCAAGAACCTCATCGATCACCACTGATCGATACACTGGACCGAAAATCACACGATGAGTTTATGTCGATCAAGTTTGATTGATGTGAATGACCGAAATGTGTCCTCCTTTCAGACTTCTTTCCATATCGATCACAAGTGACCGACATTTTGACTGGTGTAGACTGGCTCCACTGATATCGATCAAACATGATCGATACTGATGTCCGAAAATCTATGTATCGGTCTGTCATGACCGATACAAATGATCGATATCAGCCAGAATACACCTGTTCTTTGTCCCCTTCAGACTTTCTCAAACCCCAGTTTGAAATCCTGTTTCTATACACTAAAACAAAGCATAAAATATAATCTAGAAAGCATAATATATACAAAAGGATACCATGGGACTACCTCCCAAGTGTGCATATTTAAAGTCACTAAGCTTGACTTTGAGTACCTCTTTAGTTGAGGTGAGGAGAAGGAGTCTTGGAACTCCTTGGTGGTGGCTTGCTTCTTTGGACTCTAGCAGAAACTCCATTCATCTTGATCTTGGCAAAAGGCATAGTCTTCCCCTCTTGCTGAAGCTTGAAGATGAACTCTCCCTTCTTAGAGACCCTTGGTTTCAAAACCAGCTCCCCTTTGTTAGTATCCAACTTGATCTCATTCAGATTCTTGTAACCAACCACTTCAAGGACCTCCTTTTCAGTGGTGTCTTGAAACAACTTGACTAAGCAGCAGCCATCAAAACTCTCTCCTTGGTAGCCTTCAAACTCTGGCCAATTCTTTCCAAGCTACTTCAGCTTCCTGATCTCCATTGAGAAGGCTTGCTCATTCTCCAGGTTATTCCCTTTGGAGTCAAACCTTAGAACCTTCTTCCTCGTCAGTTTCAGCTCAACTGTGTATTCCTTGGCATCAAACACTGCTCCAGCTGAGGCTAAGAAAGGTCTTCCTAAAATGATAGCATTCTTTATATGCCCTTCCACATCAAGCACCAGGAAATCAGTGGAAATGGTTACTCCTTCTATCATCATTGGCACACCCTTGAGACTCCCAAGTGGTGTCTTTACTGTCCCATCAGCTATAGTAAGGGACACATTGCTCTCTTGTATCTTAGTATAGCCAAGGGCTTTAGCTGTAGAGGATGGGAGAAGATTGATGCTTGCTCCTAAATCACAGAGGCAATTCTTGAAAGTCCTCCCCTTTAGCTCACATGGGAGAGTGAAGCAGACTGGATCTCTAAGTTTCTTGACATTGAGCTCCTTAACTTCTGGTGATCCAGTCTTATCTCTGAGCTTCTAAAGCTCTTCATGGCCATTTAAACCCCTCATCTCCAACTGAGCAGCATAGAGGGTTTCATATTTCTGAACTAGTTGTTCCTTGAACATGGCTGGAAA
Organism: Thlaspi arvense; assembly: GCA_911865555.2. Lineage (NCBI taxonomy): Eukaryota > Viridiplantae > Streptophyta > Magnoliopsida > Brassicales > Brassicaceae > Thlaspi > Thlaspi arvense. Next base: position 161,862 of record CAJVSB020000081.1, read on the forward strand.
AGAGATTATTGGCTGATAGATAGGAAGGTCAGCAGCTTGAGTTACATTCTTGGCATCAGAGGCTTCAACAAAGTCTTCCCCTGTAGCATCAATAACTTCATGTGGCGCCCACCACTCTTCTTCTTCCTTGTTGGTTCCTTCTTCAAGAGAGTTCTCCTCAATGACATAAACTTCAATAAGCTCTCCCCCCCCCCCCCCCCCCCCCCCCCACTCTGAAAATCACACGATGAGTTTATGTCAATCAAGTTTGATCGATGTGAATGACCGAAATGTGTCCTCCTTTCAGACTTCTTTCCATATCGATCACAAGTGACCGACATTTTGACTGGTGTAGACTGGCTCCACTGATATCGATCAAACATGATCGATACTGATGACCGAAAATCTATGTATCGGTCTGTCATGACCGATACAAATGATCGATATCAGCCAGAATACCCCTGTTCTTTGTCCCCTTCAGACTTTCTCAAACCCCAGTTTGAAATCCTGTTTCTATACACTAAAACAAAGCATAAAATATAATCTAGAAAGCATAATATATACAAAAGGATACCATGGGACTACCTCCCAAGTGTGCATATTTAAAGTCACTAAGCTTGACTTTGAGTACCTCTTTAGTTGAGGTGAGGAGAAGGAGTCTTGGAACTCCTTGGTGGTGGCTTGCTTCTTTGGACTCTAGCAGAAACTCCATTCATCTTGATCTTGGCAAAAGGCATAGTCTTCCCCTCTTGCTGAAGCTTGAAGATGAACTCTCCCTTCTTAGAGACCCTTGGTTTCAAAACCAGCTCCCCTTTGTTAGTATCCAACTTGATCTCATTCAGATTCTTGTAACCAACCACTTCAAGGACCTCCTTTTCAGTGGTGTCTTGAAACAACTTGACTAAGCAGCAGCCATCAAAAACTCTCTCCTTGGTAGCCTTCAAACTCTGGCCAATTCTTTCCAAGCTACTTCAGCTTCCTGATCTCCATTGAGAAGGCTTGCTCATTCTCCAGGTTATTCCCTTTGGAGTCAAACCTTAGAACCTTCTTCCTCGTCAGTTTCAGCTCAACTGTGTATTCCTTGGCATCAAACACTGCTCCAGCTGAGGCTAAGAAAGGTCTTCCTAAAATGATAGCATTCTTTATATGCCCTTCCACATCAAGCACCAGGAAATCAGTGGAAATGGTTACTCCTTCTATCATCATTGGCACACCCTTGAGACTCCCAAGTGGTGTCTTTACTGTCCCATCAGCTATAGTAAGGGACACATTGCTCTCTTGTATCTTAGTATAGCCAAGGGCTTTAGCTGTAGAGGATGGGAGAAGATTGATGCTTGCTCCTAAATCACAGAGGCAATTCTTGAAAGTCCTCCCCTTTAGCTCACATGGGAGAGTGAAGCAGACTGGATCTCCAAGTTTCTTGACATTGAGCTCCTTAACTTCTGGTGATCCAGTCTTATCTCTGAGCTTCTAAAGCTCTTCATGGCCATTTAAACCCCTCATCTCCAACTGAGCAGCATAGAGGGTTTCATATTTCTGAACTAGTTGTTCCTTGAACATGGCTGGAAAAGAGATTATTGGCTGATAGATAGGAAGGTCAGCAGCTTGAGTTACATTCTTGGCATCAGAGGCTTCAACAAAGTCTTCCCCTGTAGCATCAATAACTTCATGTGGCGCCCACCACTCTTCTTCTTCCTTGTTGGTTCCTTCTTCAAGAGAGTTCTCCTCAATGACATAAACTTCAATAAGCTCCCCCCCCCCCCCCCCCCCCCACTCTGAAAATCACACGATGAGTTTATGTCAATCAAGTTTGATCGATGTGAATGACCGAAATGTGTCCTCCTTTCAGACTTCTTTCCATATCGATCACAAGTGACCGACATTTTGACTGGTGTAGACTGGCTCCACTGATATCGATCAAACATGATCGATACTGATGACCGAAAATCTATGTATCGGTCTGTCATGACCGATACAAATGATCGATATCAGCCAGAATACCCCTGTTCTTTGTCCCCTTCAGACTTTCTCAAACCCCAGTTTGAAATCCTGTTTCTATACACTAAAACAAAGCATAAAATATAATCTAGAAAGCATAATATATACAAAAGGATACCATGGGACTACCTCCCAAGTGTGCATATTTAAAGTCACTAAGCTTGACTTTGAGTACCTCTTTAGTTGAGGTGAGGAGAAGGAGTCTTGGAACTCCTTGGTGGTGGCTTGCTTCTTTGGACTCTAGCAGAAACTCCATTCATCTTGATCTTGGCAAAAGGCATAGTCTTCCCCTCTTGCTGAAGCTTGAAGATGAACTCTCCCTTCTTAGAGACCCTTGGTTTCAAAACCAGCTCCCCTTTGTTAGTATCCAACTTGATCTCATTCAGATTCTTGTAACCAACCACTTCAAGGACCTCCTTTTCAGTGGTGTCTTGAAACAACTTGACTAAGCAGCAGCCATCAAAACTCTCTCCTTGGTAGCCTTCAAACTCTGGCCAATTCTTTCCAAGCTACTTCAGCTTCCTGATCTCCATTGAGAAGGCTTGCTCATTCTCCAGGTTATTCCCTTTGGAGTCAAACCTTAGAACCTTCTTCCTCGTCAGTTTCAGCTCAACTGTGTATTCCTTGGCATCAAACACTGCTCCAGCTGAGGCTAAGAAAGGTCTTCCTAAAATGATAGCATTCTTTATATGCCCTTCCACATCAAGCACCAGGAAATCAGTGGAAATGGTTACTCCTTCTATCATCATTGGCACACCCTTGAGACTCCCAAGTGGTGTCTTTACTGTCCCATCAGCTATAGTAAGGGACACATTGCTCTACTTGTAGAGATGTACCTGAAATGAAAATACTTGGAAAGGAGTGAGTAACCAAATAAAACTTAAAAACTTGATCTTGAAGATTCTACAAACTCTAATGATTCAAAGAGAAAACCCAAATGGCAACAGCGCCAAATTAATACAAGCTTTTTGGGACTTGATTTCAATCACCCTTGTACTAGTCAGTTGTAGTATGAGTTTTATGTCAATCCAATTAAGAACAGTTGAAAACAGAAGAGTTGAGAGTAAAATCTCTAAGTCAAGCAGGCAGAGAAAAGGTTTTGTTGCCTAAGCAACAGTTCTAGAAACCTAGGTGAAGCAAGCAGCAAAGAAAATGAAAGCAAAAGCAATCTAAGCAGTTTTAAGTAAGAAAAACAGAGTAAAACAGAGCATAACAGAGCAAATCCGAGATTCAAATAAGAGAAAGGCAAGTTCCTAGATGTGGTTATTGACTTTGGGGAATTTCAGACATTAACTAAGGCTGTTTCAAACTACATTGATCAAGCAAGTAACCAAGCAATGGTGATTCATAGATATAGAGTTCACAATTAAGCTTGTTAGATCCAATCACTTCGCAAATAACCCTTTGCTAAACATTCTAACAAGAACTAACTCTCATTAGTGCTAAAACATCAAGCAAGCAAGAGTAAACAACTCTATTCAAGTCAAAATGCTCCTCAAACAGTCAATCTCTTGAGTCAAGGCCAGCAAATCCTCTATTAAACAAGATCAGCATTTCATCAAACACTTGGTGGGCATAAGAGAAAGCTAACAACTTAGACAAGTTTGATCAAGACTAATCTAGCATGAATAACAGATTAATAGAGAGGAACCCATAAACTGAAGCACTTAACAAGCCCTAATCAAGCCTTAAATTCCCCTAATCTACCACATCTAGAAACTCTAAGATAACTACTCACTCATAATCATGTTTAACACCAAATCACAAAGGGAAAAGATGCTAATCATGATTAAAAGAGAGATTAAAGAAAGATTAAAGCAAATACCTGATTATATTAAACAAAGCAAAGAAATTTTCTTTCAAACTTAAAGAAAATGCTCAAGAACAGTATTTTGACAAGACATCTCGAAAATCTGGAAAAAGAGGCTATTTATAGCCTAGAGAAGAAAACCCTAGAGTAATAGCATAAGCATAACTAAAAACAGGTTCGGGCTGGGTCAGTATCGGTCAGTTGCGTCGGTCTTCAGTGACCGATACAGATCCCCATCTGTCTGGAGTGATCGACACATATGACCGAAATCCATCCGTTGTGTTTGTGTCGGTCACTCCTGACCGATACTGGTGATCAATACTGATCCGTATCGGTCATCCTTGACCGATATTCACCGTGCACTAACCAAAAACTTCTGCAGAGATCTTCTGCTTCGATCCTTCTTGCTCCCTTTTGCCCAGCTAGAATCCTGGATCATCCCCAAAGCTCCTCCAAGATCCTTTTAGCTCCAAAAGCACCTAAAAACATCCAAAATGCAAGGAAAATGCAAACTATACTCTAAATGCAACCTAAGTCTAAAAAAAGAAGAAAATGGGACAAAAGCTAAGGGAAAACATACAAAAGAGGACCAAAATATGTACTAAATGCAGCCCTAAATGGTGTAAATACAAGGGATATCAGTAGCAACAATGGCGATAAGCCTAAAAGATCATATGAAAATATCAAACTGGTCAAAGACAAAATGAATGGTTCACGCCCATTTGCCTAAAGTAGCCAAACAAAGAAAATGGTCCCCTCACTACATGCCAAAAGTGAGCTGGCCAGATAAGGTGTAGAGATCGAGTTGACTAGTCGATTTGATCACTCGATCTTCTTCATGGATTGTCCTCCTTTGCTTGATCTTCGGATCGATTCTCGGATGATCGAGTAGTGGATCTCGATCTGGCTCTCCTTTTGCATGGCTTTAATCCACGTCTGTACTCAGGATCGATCACCTCGTTCGATCTTGTCCTTGATCCCTTCCTTGAAACGACCCGGGCTTAGTCGATCTTCTGGTCGATCTCATCTAGATCGACCTGCCTAGCTCGATCCGCACCTCGATCCCGGTTCCTTTGCTGAATGGTTGAGTTCTCCCGAGTGTCCACAGGCTCCTCTTCGATCCTTAGCATGTCCACGCAACCTCCACTTCTCCAGTGTGTCCAAAACAACCTGAATATGACGCAAGAATGCAAGAAATATGCAAATGCTGATGCAAAATGCACTTAGGACCTAGAATGAGACAAATGGTGCAAACTAGCCTAAAATGTAAGATGAATGCATAAAAAACTAACCTAAAAGTATGCTAAATATGCGAAATATATGAGTATATCAACTCCCCCAAACTTGCCTTTTGCTTGCCCTCAAGCAAAAAAAATTCAAGAAAGGAAGAGAGGTTTTAACAATGAGGGCTCAAATTCTTTGCAAAAGTGTTTTTCAAATGAATAAATTCAATGGTCCTAGTTCTTAATCCTAAGATGCAATGCACAAACTCATACTCAAAAGCTCTCATATTCCAAACAATCAAAGAATTCTAACCTTTAACATTCATTAAGATCAACCTGTGAATCACACTTATGCATTTTGAAGCCGAATACATTTGGCTTAGGAACAAAGGTTATGAGATAAATATGATCTCATTCAAGCGGGTAATTCAAACAATGGTTTATCTCAAAGAAGGTTGAACTTATGCATAATGCTAAAGGTAAAGACAATTGATGCATACATGATTAGACTCTCATCTACCTATATACACTAACAATGATCCTAATCCCTCTCTCATTTTTTTCTTTTCTTACTCTTTAAAGCTCACTCACCCTCTTAAAGACTACCCACAACAACAAGGCAAGTCGCCTAGCAAAAATCCAAATAAAAACATCATTTTAAAACCCTTTTGGCTAGTGGTAAAGCCATAAACATACTAAGCTCTTTTCAATACTTTGATAGCTCTCTTCTTATAATTTTTTTTCTCTTTTTTACTTGGCCTTTTGGCTCTTTTATTAATCTCTTTTTTTTCTTTTTCTTTTTTTTTGAGAGCTATCTTCTATTCAAACATGAGCTTTCATTTTAAAACAAGGCCTACCACTTAAAACCATATATCCCCTTAGTTCAAACCCCAAACATCAAACTCTTTTCGAACCGCAAAAAAACCAAACAACTCCCATGAATCCCCACCCCCAAACTTAGCCTAAAACTAGCTTCAAAATGCAAAGCTAGAATCAATATGAAAGCCTAATCATGTCGCCTAAACCTAATACTTTATGCCAAGTTCAAACCGAAAATAAGGCCTCACAAAAATATCACACACGAAATTGGCTTGAAAGGAGGGTAAGTGTGGTAACCCAACCCGGCAAACTATATTGCGGTCGTGTCCCACTACATCCTCTAAGTCCGGTTTCTATACTTAGCCAAATTTTTAACCTTTTCTTTATAATTATCAAAACTCAGGGGATTATTAAACAACTCATTTCATTCATTTAACTTGCATAAATCACTTAAACAGGATTCGGGGTTGTCAAATACCAAATCACAAGGTTCACTAACGCTTACAACTGATCATCTAGCAACCTAAACGGTCAAACACCAAAGCCATAAGACAAAGCACAACGTCTTAAACATAAATAAAACCCAGTCCCGATCCATCCATATCTATCACTACCGCCTGGTCTCGCCCCCTTACTGCTTAGTACATGCACACTCAAAGAGAGAGGCATAAGTATTTCATAAATATTTAATGATTACGGTCATCTTGTAACACCTGGTCAGTACCAAACACACAATCATACTTTCGGATTTAACAATCCACACAGTCAATTAGCAATAGACATAACACTTATATCAAACGACCATGATCATCTAACATAACCAACCAAGTTCAATCCCTTTTTAAGACCCATGACTACTTCAGCAAGAATACCACATCCCCTAAGCAAGTACATGATTTGGATTACCCTGAGGTTAGCTAGACATCATCTATGCCACGGTAAACACCTTATTATATCATAAACACCCAACATAAAAATCACACAATTAAACATGCAAACATTTAACCCTAGCAATCCTACGGTTCTAGATACCAACCATAGTCACGCACTCACCTTAAACAAGGCTAGAATCAGATTGGTCAGATGAAATCCTGATGAAATCCGCGTGGAAACGAAGATATCCGATCACCCTAGGAATCTCTCGGCTGTCCGTACGATCCGATCCTTTTCCTTTCGGTTATCTCTCAATCCGTTCACCTTTCTCCGAGCCAAACTATGTTTACCCTCGGAAGCTCCACAAAACAAGGCTATTAGCTTGAGGTTATCTGATGAAAACTCAACACTTAGTGAAATATCCGATCGCTTACCAATTTATCTCGGCGATGGTCGGATCTGCCCGGCGATAACCTGATCTCTCTCGGATGTCCTCGGGATAAACTGTTTTTCTTCGGGTTTTCTCTCGACTAAACTCTCTCTTTGCTTTATTTAGCTCAAATAAACGCAACTCCCTCGAGTTAAATCTCAAAAATCCTTATATACTCGTAAAACCCTAGGTAACTCGGACTTAACTGACGTTTTCCTGGTTTCAGTAGGATTTATCCCGGTCCGATTTGATTCTCTCAGCTATTCCCTGTACCGGCTGACCATCCACGCGATAAACCATCAAAATAGCGGACCAAACACTTGGCCCACGGCCCAAATCCCTTCCCACTCGGATAAACCGCCCTTATTCGAGGTGTTTTTTATTTTTCACCCGGATATTCCCTTTTCTCTCGGACAGCACGTCCCACCTCGGCTAATCCTCTATTTCTCTCGAAGATTTTCCTTTTTCCCTCGGAGACAGTCCACTGACACTTGGACTAACCTCCCAGACTCTCGGATAAATCCTACTGCACCGGGATAAATCCTATTTTCCACGGACTGGACCCTCTTTCCCTCGAATATGGTCCATCCAGCTCGGCTATCCAGCCAACCATCCGACTATTTCCTCGGTCATCGCCTGACCATAGTCCGAACCTCCATTTCCCAGCCAATATCCGACCCTTGGCTCGATCATTCCTCGGACAACGCCCTGTCCAGCTCGATCATTCCGAATTCTCTCGGATACGGATGCTACAACTCTCCCCCACCCGTTCTGGATTCGTCCTTGAATCCGACTCGTCCGTTTGTAACTTGTCAAACCATTTAGGATACTCAGCTTTCATCCTAGCCTCATTTTCCCAAGTAACCTGTTTCTGTCCGTCGCAGTCATATACTACCTGAACCATTCTGACCAGCTTCCCACGCTTAGTCTCTTCCTTCTTGTCTGTCACCCGAACAGGCCTAGCCACTACTGCAAGGTCCTCTTGCAAGTCTGCTGGCGGTTCCTCTATAACCGTTTCCCGCTCGGTTATGTGCTTCCTTAGTTGCGACACATGGAATACATTATAGAACGCTCCCATTTCCAATGGCAAGTCCAACTTGTAAGCCACTGCGCCAACTCGTTCTTGTATCTGGTACGGTCCCATGTACCTCGGACTCAACTTGGCGTACTTAGCTGCCATGTCCGTTCCCTTATAAATTAGTGCCTTCCGATAAACCATATCACCTACACTGAACTCCAAATCCATGCGACGCTTGTCCGCATAACTTTTCTGCCTATCCATAGCCTCTTTCAGCTTAACCTTTAACGAACTGATCTTTTCTGTAGTAGCCTCGACCACTGCTAGCCCCATTACGCTACGCTCCCCTACTTGTGTCCAACACAATGGTGTCTTACATGGCCTCCCATACAACACCTCATACGGAGACATCTCAATGCTCCTCTGGTAACTATTGTTGTATACAAACTCAGCCAACAGTAAGTAGTCTTCCCAATTACCACCCCAGTCCAGTACACACGCTCTCAACATATCCTCCAATGTCCTGCAACCGCGTTCCACACGCTTCCTGGAACTCTTTCCAGAACCTTGAAGTAAACTTCAGATCACGATCTGAGATGATACTCACTGGCACTCCATGCAACCTCACGATCTGATCAATGTACTATGCCCCCACTTTTGTACTCCATCCGTCTTTTTCATTGCTAAGAAGTGAGCAGACTTGGTCAAAGGATCGACAATGACCCATACTCCGTCATGCAACTTCTTAGTCTTAAGTAAACCCAATACAAAGTCCATGGTGATCATGTCCCATTTCCATTCCGGCATTGGTAACGTTTGCAACAAACCGCTCGGAAACTGATGTTCTGCCTTAACCAATTGACACGTCTCACATCCGGCTACCCACTTAGCCACATCACGTTACATCCCTACCCAATGATAGTACCGTTTCAAATCCTGATACATCTTGGTCATTCCCGGATGAACAGAAAACCTTGACTGATGCACCTCCTTAAGGATCTCATCCCTTAACTCCTTCACATCTGGAACACAGACCCGTCCATTCACAACAATGGTCCCATTGTTTGAAGTCTGATATTCCGTCTTATCATTATGTGACACCTTGTTCAAATTCTCATCCTGCTCTTGAGCAATCTGAATCCTAGTCAACAAGTCAGCTCTATCCGCAGCTTCCAAACCCAACGGTTCAACCCCTTCTGTTATTGCATTCAGCTGCAATGTCCATAGCATGTTCACAATGCTCCCAACATTCCGTTCTGATGATACGCTAGCCCTTCTCCTACTCAACGCATCCACCACCAAGTTGGCCTTTCCTGGATGGTATGCTATCTCCAAATCATAGTCCGCTACCAACTCCATCCATCTACGCTGTCTCAAGTTCAAATCCGGTTGAGTAGAGATATACTTTAAACTCTTATGGTCTGTGTATATCTGCATCCTTCTCCCCATACAAGTAAGACCTCCATATCTTAAGTGCAAATACCACAGCCGCCATCTATAAATCATGCGTAGGGTAATTTCCTTCAAGCTTCCATAGCGGCCGCGAAGCATAAGCTATCACCTTACCATTCTGCATCAGGACACACCCTAGTCCTTTCCTTGATGCATCCGTGTATACCACGTATGGCTCACCCGGTTCTAGTAATGCCAATACTGGTGCACTAGTGAGTAACTCCTTTAACTTTGAGAAGCACTCTTCACACTCGTCCGTCCAGACATACTCCACGTCCTTACCATTCAGCTTTGTCATTGGCTGAGCCATGCTTGCAAAACCTTTGACAAACCGCCTGTAATAACCAGCTAGCCCCAAAAAACTCCTTATCTCCGTAGCGCTCTCTGGTCTGGGCCAATCCGCAATGGTCTGAATCTTCTCTGGGTCCACAGACACTCCCTTATCCGAAACAATGTGACCCAAGAACCATATATGCCCTTGCCAAAAGCTACACTTACTGTGCTTGGCATATAACATCTGTTCTCGCAACTTCTCCAAAACAGTCCACAAATGACTTCTATGTCCTGCCTCATCCTTTGAGTATACTAGAATATCATCTATGAAAATGATCACAAACTCATCTAGGTACTCCCTGAATACGCCATTCATCAGCTTCATAAATGCAGCTGGCGCATTCGTCAGACCAAACAGCATGACCACAAACTCGTAATGACCATACCTTGTCCTAAAGGCAGTCTTACGCACGTCTGTCTCCTCTATGGGTATTTGATGGTACCCTGATGCCAAATCGATCTTAGAAAACCAAGTAGCTCCCGTGAGTTGGTCCAACAACTCGTCTATCCTAGGAAGTGGATACTTGTTCTTCACGGTCACACATTTCAATCCGCGGTAATCAATGCAAAGTCTGAAGCTTCCATCCTTCTTCTTCACGAACAACATTGGCGCTCCCCATGGTGAACTGCTCGGTCTAATGAACCCTTTGTCCAATAACTCCGTTAGCTGCTTCTTCAGTTCAGCCATCTCAGCTGGCGCCATCCGGTATGGTGCTTTGGACAATGGAGCTGTCCCCGGCTCAAGTTCAATCGTGAACGGATCTGAATGAGCTGGTAGCAGTCCAGCCAACGCCTGAAAGATATCCTCAATTTCTTGCATCACTGGTATACTGCCCAAGTCAACGTCCGGTCCTCCTTCTGTAGTAGTGATCGTTGCTAGATACGCCTCACAACCCTTCTCTATCAGCCGTTCTGCTTGAATACCTGAAACCACCAAACTTCCTGAGGTTGGTCTCACTCCCTGATAAACCAAGACCTCTCCGTCTCTCTCAAACCGCACCCATCCACGGTGACAATCCAAGTGAGCTTTGTGCTTGCCTAACCAGTCCATTCCCAAAATGACATCGTAGGACTTAACTCTACAGATCACTAGATCCGCTGGCATGTTCACTTCGATAAACATCACTGGAGCATTCTTGACCGTTCCTAGTGAAAACATCACTTGGCCTCCAGCCGCCTGAACCAATCCAAAGTCCTCTCCAGGTTCCTTCTGGAACTGCCCCTTTCCGATCATATCCGGATTAACAAAACAATGACCTCACCCAGAAGTCAAACAGAACATGGGTTTCAACCTCACCCATTAGCAAGGTCCCTACACATTCATTCCCTAGAATGCTAAGTCTCTATACTAACACACATCACGCAAAAGCAATTTACGAAAATATTATGTACCACACGTACCAGTAATCGGATGAGAAGTGCTTGGCTCCTCGGCTGCTGCTGCACTCGTTGTGTACACCCTTGGCATAATGGCCTATCTCTTGGCCTGTGATGCAAGCGCCTCTCCTGCTCTCTTCCCTTGAGCCATGGCTTGCGCCACCACTCCTGCCGTAGGACACTCACGCTTGAAATGCCCTGGTTCTCAACAACCGTAGCTAACCCGAACCGCACTGTCACTGCCAAACACACGAACAACTCGCAGATCCTCCTCCGGACAGTCTCGTACCCGATGCTCTAAGCTCCCGTACCTATGGCATCCACTACCACCCCGTCTACACTCACCAACGTGAGCCTTGCCACACTTGCTGCACACATTGCATCCCCCAGATCCTTTGTTCGGTACTCCTTTCCCAAACTTCCGGTTCTGTCCACTAGATTGACCCGCCTTGGTCACGGCTGTACTAGCCCCAGCTGTCATCAAGGCAGCTTCCGCCTATCCTGACTCCAACAATGCCGCCTTCTCAACAAGCTCAGCAACTGTCCTAAAGTCTCGGACTACACATCCGTTCCTTAGCTCAACTCGCAGTCCGCTCATAAACCTACGAATCAGCTTCTCCTCCGTGTCAAACTCATGAGACACATACTTCCTCAGCTGGTTAAACTGAGTCTCATACTGCCTCACTGTAAGCATCCCCTGACTAAGGTACAGAAACGCCTTCTCTAGCTCGTTGTAAGCTTCATGTGGGAAGTACTTACTCCTGAACATCGCTGAAAACGTCTCATATGAACAATTCGCATTCACCAGCCTTCCAACAATTCCTTTCCACCACTTGTGTGCATCACCCTCCAATTAGTGCACGGCTATGTCTCTCTTATAACCCTCTGGACAACGGGTAGACTCAAAATTCCGTTCAAGTCTCATCCTCCACTCATCTGCCTCAATCGGTGTAGAACCTCCAGCAAAAAGAACTTGGTTCCCAACAGCACCATGTGATCTAACACCTTGAGGTAACTCGGAACCCTCTCCACTTGGTCCTCTTCCTCACCAATCACATCCGCATTAACCCCCACTGGTGGTACTACATGTGGTGCTGCTGCAACCGCCGGAGCAGGAGCCACTGCAGGCAGTCTAGCTAGTACCTCTGCCAACATCCCAAGCACAGCCTCTAACCCCATTGGTGCCACATTCGCAGCAACCCCAGCTGCACCCGCAGCATTCCTTGCCACGTTCTCAGCATCCACAGCATTCCTTGCTGCCACCTCGGCTGCCACTCTAGCCGCCTCATTTGCAAACGCAGCTGCCTGTCTCTCGGCTTCCCTTGCCCTCTCAGCAACATCACCGTTTACTGAGTTCACAGACTCAGCAGCCTGGTTGTCCCCATTGTTTCTCACAGTTCTTCTGGTATCAACCATCTGCAAGTACAATAATGCCAGTTAGCTGAAGCTAACTCAAAACGTGTTTCACAACACCACACAAACAACTTACCGCGAGACCTTGGCAGTGAAGACTGGATTGGACCCCCTTAAACCCCAAACAAGCAAACAACAGCAGTCACCAACATTCAGTCCTAGAAGCGTTAAAACGCTCTGATACCGAGTTGTGGAAACCCAACCCGGCAAACTATACCGCGGTCGTGTCCCACTACATCCTCTAAGTCCGGTTTCTATACTTAGCCAAATTTTTAACTTTTTCTTTATACTTATCAAAACACAGCGGATTATTAAACAACTCATTTCATTCATTTAACTTGCATAAATCACTTAAACAGGATTCGGGGTTATCAAATACCAAATAACAAGGTTTGCTAACGACTACAACTGATCATCTAGCAACCTAAACGGTCAAATACCAAAGCCATAAGCTAAAGCACAACGTCTTAAACATAAATAAAACGCAGTCCCGATCCATCCATATCCATCACTGCCGCCTAGTCTCGCCCCCTTACTGCTTAGTACCTGCACACTCAAGGAGAGAGGCATAAGTATTTCATAAATACTTAGTGAGTACGGTCATCCCGTAACACCTGGTCAGTACCAAACACGCAATGATTCTTTCGGATTCAACATTCCACACAGTCAATTAGCAATAGACATAACACTTATATCAAATGGCCATGATCATCTAACTTAACCAACCAAGTTCAATCCCTTTTTAAGACCCATGACTACTTAAGCTAGTACATGATCCGGATTACCCTGAGGTTAGCTAGACAACATCTATGCCACGGTAAACACCTTATTATATCATAATATGAAATCGCTTATCAGTTCTAAACACACAACATGAAAATCACACAATCAAACATGCAAACATTCAACCCTAGCAATCCTACGGTTCTAGACACCAACAACAGTCACACACTCACCTTAAACAAGGCTGGAAACAGATTGGTCAGAAGAAATCCTGATGAAATCCGCGTGGAAACGAAGATATCCGATCACCCTAGGAATCTCTCGGCTGTCCGTACGATCCGATCCCTTTCCTTTCGGCTATCTCTCGATCCGTTCACCTTTCTCCGAGCCAAACTCTGTTTACCCTCGGAAACCCCGCAAAACAAGGCTATTAGCTCGAGGTTATCCGATGAAAGCTCAACACTTAGGGAAATATCCGATCGCTTACCAATTTATCTCGGCGATTGTCGGATCAGTCCAGCGATAACCAATTTATCTCGGCAATTTATCTCGACTGAACTCTCTCATTGCATTATTTAGCTCAAATAAACGCAACACCCTCGAGTTAAGTCTCAAAAATCCTTATATACTCGCAAAACCCTAGGTAACTCGGACTTAACCGACATTTTCCTTGTTCCAGTAGGATTTATCCCGATCCGCTTCGATTCTCTCGGCTATTCCCTGTACCGGCTGACCATCCTCGCGATAAACCATCAAAATAGCCGACCAAACACTGGGCCCACGGCCCAAATCCTTTCCCACTCGGATAAACCGCCTTTTTCCGAGGTGTTTTCTATTTTTCACCCGGATATTCCCTTTTCTCTCGGACAACACGTCCCACCTCGGCTAATCCTGTATTTCTCTCGGAGGTTTTCCTTTTTCCCTCGGAGACAGTCCACTGACACTCGGACTAACCTCCCAGACTCTCGGATAAATCCCACTGCACCGGGATAAATCCCATTTTCCACGGACTGGACCCTCTTTCCCTCGGATATGGTCCATCCGGCTCGGCTATCCAGCCAACTATCTAACTATTTCCCCGGTCATCGCTCGACCATAGTCTGAACCACCATTTCCCAGCCAATATCCGGCCCTTGGCTTGATCATTCCTCGGACAACGCCCTGTCCAGCTCGATCATTCTGAATTCTCTCGGATACGGATGCTACAGTAAGGGTCAAGGTGGGGAGTCTATTCAGGCTTACAAAAGAGTGGTGATAAGGGATAAGAAAGCCTGAATATGTAAATGTGATCCATGTATCCTTTTTCAAATGCATAAGTATGATCATTCAAAAGAATCAAATTAAGGTTCTCACTTGATAGGAAAGGATTCAATTCATGTATGTTCAACTTAAGCCACGAAAATCAAAACAAATGATCCAAATATGGTTAGAGATTACTTTCAAAGTATGTACAATGCATCAAAGAACTACTAACTAGGGCCTTGAAACAATTCATGAGCTTAAAACACTTTTCAAGAAAAACTTTTGCCCCTTATGCAAATGCAGACAACCTAAATGCTTAAAATTCTAGACTTAATCCTAAAATGTTTAACAATGCAAATGCAAGCTACATGAATTTTTTTTAAATTTTTTTAAAATATTATGATTTTTTTTGTGTTTTTCTATGTCTTAGATGATTCATGATGACTCAAGTATGATAACTCAAAATAAGATCCAAAATAAACATGTCAAATAACACACACTCTCCCCAAAACTTGAATGACACCGTCTCGGTGGGAAACAAATTCAAGAGGAGTCAAAAACACAAAGCAAAAATGAAAAAGATGCATGTTATTTACAAGGGTTGTGTTTGGTACCTTGGAGCTAGGCGCGGCTGGAGCTTGAGGATGCTCCAAACCTCCTGCTCTTTCTAGGAGTGTCGTGGGTGATCGCCTTGCCCTTCTCCTTGCTTGCTCCTTCGTGTAGAGAGAGGCGTGCAGCTTGGTTGCTTCCTTGAGGTTCACGGATTTCTATCCCTCTGGTTGATTTCCTTCTCTTCTCCGGTTGCTCAACCTCCTCACTTAAAGACTCATCAGATGAGCTTCCTTGCAGGTCCTTGATCTTCTTAGCAAGCTTTTTAATCATATTGCTCTGCCATTTGTTGATCTTGTGTTGAACCTCCACGACCGATGCAAGAAACTTCTCAGCTTTTGTCCTCGGTTCATAATCAAGCTTCGGAAGATCGAAGCTCGCTGGCATCACGGTATCTGAAGAAGGTGACTCTGAAGGTGCATGAGGGACTTGAGGGGGAGCTGTTGCTGGTCCAAGGGCTGTGATGCATTCCTCGTTGCTTGGCAGAAACTCTATGGTGCCGACGCTTTCTAGGTGAGTCTCATCAGGTTTTGGTAGGATGCAAACCTTCTTCTCATTATCAGTGTTGGTGAACAAGTAGGCATAGAACCCTGGAGCTGGCATCGGACCTAAGGAATCCGTGTTGCGCATGTAGGTCTCGTCCATGTAGGCTCTCTCCGCGCAAGGCTCAAACTCCTGAAGAGGAACTCCAGCTTGTGTGAAGAGCGGTGTGAGGATGCCTCCAATGAGTGATGAGCTCGCTTTACACCTCAATGCCCACGCCTTGTACTTGACCAAAGAAGAGGCCAAGATACAACCATAGTTGACGTCGTCGCCAAATTCATCCACCATCGGCTCATCATTCTCCTTGGCATCGCAAAGAACTTTCTTAATCCCATGGAAGAGGAAACACAACTCATTCTTGTTGACCGTTAGAGCCACGGATCTCCCACTGAAGGTGTTAGCTAAGAGCCTGATGGTGTATCTCAGCAAAGGGTTGTGAACCCTCTTGATCTTGGCTGTATTGCTCTTGTAGTCATCGTTGCAAATCAGGTCCCATAGATCATTCGTGGATGAAAACTGAGGGAATTCCACAAGCTTAGCTGCAGCTTTCAGACCATAGGCTTGGCACAGCTTGGCGATGGAGAGGAGGTAAGCTTGTTTCCTGACCTTGAATGTGACGTGACCCTTGCAGGGAGCTGGAAGGCTTGGATCTTAATAAGAGAACTCCAAGGTTGAGAGGAAGTCAGGCGTGACTTTGGGATATGTAGGGCAGTCCATTCTTGAAAGGCACGCAAGCCCCATGTCCTTGAGAAGCACATCAAAATCCGCTAACAATCCCATCTTCTCCAAGAGGTCCCGGCTTGCAGACTAAGTGGGTTCAAATCGGAGCCTCTCTAGCCTCTCCTTAGCCTTCTTCTCCTCTTTAGTCCATCTAACCCTCTCCTGAACCACTTCTTGATTTTCTTCTACTTGTGTTGCCACGTCTCTGCTTCTCTTTGGTGCCATTTGTACCTGAAATTCAAGTTCTCAAAGAGAAGGATGAGTCTAGGCGGCGATTTAAAAGAAAGAGACAAGGCAAGTGAAGAAAACTCTTAGCATAAATCCTCGAATTTTAGTGATTTTCTAAAAATTATCACTAAATAGTAGGAGAAAATATCTTTAGATAAGATCAAATCAAGCAATTTTCCCTAATATTTAGATACTAAAACAAATTATCATAATCCCCTTGCAACTAACAATCATCGTAAGCCAATAAAAGGATTTTTTTTCTAAAAATTTAAACAAGCAATTCAATAAACTCGAAAATACCTTTGAAAAAGATTAATGCAAGAAGCTCTTAGACTTAAAACCAAAATCAAACTCTCTCTTTACTTTAGAAAACAGTTTCGAAACACAAATGAGGGAGACTGTGGATGCATGTGATAAAAAAGACCAAGAAAACTATAGGTGTATGCAAGTGGTTTTCTGACAAAGCTGGTCAAGACACATCTTTCATGGTCAAAGATGCTTGCCTTGACCAAGATTCAAATTTAAAATAGGAGGGAAAGAGAAAAGAGAGGGAAAAATTTAACTAACCTCGGCATGAGGTCGAGTCAATTTGGTCGATCTTGACCTCGATCTCATGCCCATGGTGCCTAGGATTGAGAGGGATGATCGATTGGGGGCTCGATTTGAATTGAATCGAGTCCTAGATCGAGTTGTCCCCCTCGTTCCAATATTTCACGTGTTATTGGCTATGCTCAGAAGATCGAGTCCCCTGATCGATTTCGAGGTCGTTTTTGGCAAGGATGGAGTGACAAATCGAGTAAAATGATCGATCCAATTCGAGGATCGAGTGAGGTCAGTCGATCTACACCCCGTTTGCATTTCGAGCTGAACGTATGAGCGGATCATCCTCTCGCAATCGACTGACTCATTCGAATGTCTACTCGATCTCATCTAGATCGAGTGACTTCACTCGATTCACTAACTCGATCTAGTAAAGATCGAGCCAGGATAGGTCGATCTATCACTCGATCTCTTGCCTCTACTTCTCCTTTCCTTGCCCTTTTCGACTCCAAGATCATGATCTCCGGTTCCCTTATCCTTTCACCTACACACTTAAACTAAATAGCATAAAATTGAAACAAAAATAAAGCAGAAATATGTACAATGATAGACATGGGAATGCCTCCCAAGTGCGCTTGTTTTACGTCACTAGCTTGACTTTACTTGGTTTAGGCTAGAGGTGGGTCTTGGAGAAGCAACGTGGTGCTCTCCTTGCTGCATTCACTAGCCATGTAGGGCTTGACTCTATGCCCATTCACCTTGAAGCTTTCTCCATTCTTGCCAACCAATGTAACCGCCCCATACGGTAGCACTTCCTTGATCTCAAAAGGTTCGCTCCACCTAGATTTGAGCTTTCCAGGGAACAAATTCAAGCGTGAATTGTAGAGCAGCACCAGACTTCCCTCCTTGAGCTCCTAAAGCACCAGCTTCTTGTCATGAACCGCCTTGGTCCTTTCTTTGTAGATCTTGGCACTCTCATAAGCATCCAGCCTTAGTTCATCAAGTTGATGGAGTTGCACCAGCCTTTTCTCTTGTGCCGTCTTGAGATTGAAGTTCACTTGCTTCACGGCCCAAAGAGCTATGTGATCAAACTCAACAGGGAGGTGACTAGACTTGCCGTAGAGGAGGTTGAAAGGAGTAGCACCAATGGAAGTTTTGAAAGCTGTTCTACACGCCCATAAAGCTTCATCAAGCTTGCTTGCCCAATCCTTTCTAGTTACCCCCGCGGTCTTCTCTAGAATTGCCTTGATTTGCCTATTAGACACCTCCACTTGGCCGCTGGTTTGAGGGTGATAGGCGTAGCTACCTTGTGCTTAACCCCATACTTATTCAAAAGACTTTCAAAGACCTTGTTGATGAAGTGGCTGCCCCCATTGCTGATCACTACCTTTGGAACCCCAAATCTTGGAAAGATGATAGTCTTGAAGAACTTGATCACAACCTATGCATCGTTAGTTGGGGAAACTATAGCCGCAACCCACTTAGACACATACTCTACAGCCACCAGGATATTTTTGTTGCCACTAAGAAGAAGGGAATGGACCCATGAAATCAATCCCCGAAGCATCAAACACATCCACCTCAAAGATTGGTACATGCAGCATCTCATTCCTCTTTGTGATGTTCCCAGCTATTTGACATGCTTCACACGACTTAACAACTCATGAGCATCCTTGAAGAGTGTTGGCCACCAAAACCCGGCTTGTAGAACCTTTGTAGCGGTCTTGAAAGAAGCGAAGTGTCCTCCATATGACAAACTGTGGCAATGAAGAAGGATGTCCTTTGCCTCTTCTCTTGTTACACACCTTCGGTAAAAGCTGTCTACTCCCCTCTTGTAGAGATAAGGGTCATCCCAAAAGTAGTGAGAGATGTCCCTCATGAACTTCTTCTTATGATAAATGTCAAGGTTAGTAGGGTCTTCTCTACAAGCCAAGTAATTGACAATATCCGCATACCAAGGTAGGTATTCTTCCTTCAAGCTCAAGACACCTTCAAACTTATCATCTAGCCTTGCAAATACCACTGTGTTGACCATTATAAGCTGCTCTTCAGGGAGTGAGTCATCCAAAGGTAATACATCATTCACCCTCATTCTTGAAAGATGATCCGCTACACCATTCTCAATCCCCTTCTTATCCTTGATCTCCATATCAAACTCTTGTAAAAGAAGGATCCATCTCAAGAGCCTCAGCTTGGTGTCTTTCTTGGAGTATATGTACCTCAAAGCTGTGTGATCAGTGTAAACAATGACCTTAGAACCCACCAAGTATGATATAAACTTCTCAAAAGCAAAGACAACGGCTAGTAGCTCTTTCTCGGTGGTTGCATACTTCACGTGCAGCCTCTTATCCTTCCTCTGACCCAAAACAGCACCCACGGCGTAGTCACTCGCGTCGCACATTATCTCAAGCGGCAGGTCCCGATCAGGAGCTTGAACTATAGGCGCAGTGACTTGAGCTTCTTTGATGGTCGTAAAGGCTTGAAGACACTCATCATCAAACACGAACTCGGCTTCTTTGCAAAGTAGCCTTGTAAGGGGGCGTGCTATCTTGGAGAAATTCTTGATAAACTGCATGTAGAAGCCAGCGTGACCCAAGAAACTCCTTATCCCCTTCACATTAACCGGCGGCTCTATTCTTATCATGACCTCTATCTTTGCTTTATCAACCTCAATCTCTTGCTCAGAAATCTTGTGCCCAAGTACAATGCCTTCCTTCACCATGAAGTGATATTTTTCCCAATTCAGCACCAAGTTTGTCTCCTCACATCTCTTGAGTACCATGCAAAGATTTGACAAACAAGCAGAAAACGAAGCACCATACACAGAAAAATCATCCATAAAAACTTCCACCATTTCCTCTATGAGATCAGAGAAGATATACATCATGCACCTTTGAAAGGTTGCTGGTGCATTACATAACCCAAAATGCATCCTTCGATAAGCGAAGGTACCATAAGGGCATGTGAAAGTTGTCTTCTCTTGGTCATTGGGATGAATGGGAATTTGAAAGAAACCACTATAACCATCAAGAAAACAGTAGTATGGGTGATTAGCTAATCTCTCGAGCATTTGATCAATAATGGGAAGAGGAAAATGATCTTTTCTAGTGGCTGAGTTAAGTTTCCTATAATCAATACACATTCTATGTCCAGTTATGGTTCATGTAGGAATTAACTCATCTTTTTCATTCTTAATGACTGTGATACCCCCTTTCTTTGGTACCACATGGACCGGAGAGACCCATGTGCTATCACTGATAGGGTATATCACGTCAGCCTCTAAAAGTTTTAAGATCTCTTTCTTCACTACTTCTTTCAAACTCGGGTTTAAGCGCCTTTGATGTTCAATAGAAGAAGTGTTTTCATTCTCTAAGTGAATCCTGTGAGTACAAAGCATTGGTGAAAGGCCCTTGATGTCACTTAGAGAGTACCCAATGGCCTTTCTATACTTCCTCAACTCCTTAAGGAGTGAGTTTAACTCATCATCACTCTGATTTTCATTCACTATGACAGGATAAGTTTCATTAGATCCCAAGAAAGCATACCTTAGCCCATTCGGGAGCTCCTTTAGGTCCACCTTTGGGGCTAGCAGCTCGCTCCAGTCCTCCTCGTGGCTTGTATTGACGTTGCCATCCTCATTCGCCTCCTTTGAACCCGAGTCATGAGCTTTCAGGCTGCCATCATGAACCGTTCCTTCCTTAGAGATCGACTCATCAAGTCGATCTTCCCCTCGTTCTGGTCCCGATCGATTGCACCCTCTCGATTCACTTACTCGATTTGATATGGATCGAGCGGGAGATCGAGTTGCTGAGTCGTTCTCTGAACTGATCGATCTGTCTTGGTCGATCTTCTCATCGCTCTTCTTCCTGGATCGAGTAACTTGGTCGATCTGTGGATCGATATCTAGGCACTCGCCTTCTTCTTCTTTCACAACCTTGCAAGAATCAAGGATGTGTACATACTCCTGGGTCTGTTCACTCAGAAAACCATATTATCCACACTCCTTAGTCAAAGCTAGCTGAAGGTGATCCTCTTGTGCCAACTCCTCAAGCAACTCATCAGCCAATTCATCCAATGTTTCAATGTAGAACGCTTGCCCTTTAATGGTTGGCTTCTTCAAGACTTCATTGATGTCAAAGCTCAGCTTGATATCTTTACCCAAGTGCAGAGAGATCTTGCCATTCTTGACGTCTATGATGGCTCCAGCAGTTGCTAGGAACGGTCTACCAAGGATAAGAGGGTCCTTTGGTTCTTCATCCATTTCTAGCACCACAAAATCTGTTGGCACATTCACATTGCTTATCCTCACGGGTAAGTCTTCAAGCAAACCCACAGGAAGCCTTATACTTCTACCAGCCAGAATGAGAGAGCTTCTACACTCTTTAAACTTGGTGAAACCTAGCTTCTTGGCAATGGAATGGGGCATAAGATTAATTCTTGCACCAAGATCACATAAGCAATTCTCAAACTTCAAAGGACCTAGAGCACAAGGTATAGTGAAAGACCCTGGATCTCCTAGCTTCTTTGGTGTTTTTCACCTTGTGGATGATCGCACTACATTCTTGACTCAACACCAAGACTTCTTCACGCTCTTTATCCTTCTTAGCTATGGTATGCTTCAAAAACTTAGCATCATCGCCAAACAATCAACCAAAGGCAGCTTAATCTCAACATTCCTTATGTTCCTCTCAAACATAGCCTTATGCTTTTCGATCAGCTGCTTCTTGAAGCGTCCAGGGAAGGGAAGCTTTGGTACGTAGGGTGGAGGCATATAAGCTTCTTTCTCCTTGCTAACCTCCTCCATTTTCTTCTCTACAACCGCTTCTTTGCCTTTCTTAGGTCTTCCAATCTAGACATTGTCAAAGGTGATCTCTTGATCATTTGAAAGCTTACTCCCCCCCCCCCCCCCCCCCCCCCCCCCCCCCCCTCTTTAACCACAATGTCCTCATTGTCTTCAGGTACATACCTCGGTGGTAGCTCTTTCCCACTTCTCAAAGTGATAGCGTTGGCGTACTCCTCGGGGTTTTGCTCACACTTCGCAGGTAAGCTACCTTGACCGCTTGAACTAGCTTTGCCTTTCTCCAGCTGGCGTATCTTATTATTGATGTAAGTGATCTGAGTAGACACCTCAGTAAGAGAAGATTCCAGCCTATTGTTCATATCAACAAACTTCTTATTTGTAGTTGCTTGTCCCTGAAGTATTTGTTGAAATATTGCTTGAACCGGATCTTAAGGTGGCGGTTGTACTTGTTGCTGTTGAGGCACGAAACCAGGAGGAAACACAGGAGAATAACTCTTGTTTCCTTGCTGTTTCTGACCTTGAAAGTTGCCTTGTCTCTGCCCTTGGTGCCCACTATTTTGTGTAAACCCTTTGTTGTAAGGTAGAAAATGTTTTCCTTGTTGTGGAGGGTACACTTGATCTTTAGGGTTCTCCACATTGGTGCTTTTGTAGGATAGGTTGTTGTTGCCCTGATAGCCTTGACCATAGCCTTGTGGCTTGTTGTAGTTCTGACCTCCAACCCAATT
This sequence comes from Thlaspi arvense, assembly GCA_911865555.2. Taxonomy (NCBI): domain Eukaryota; kingdom Viridiplantae; phylum Streptophyta; class Magnoliopsida; order Brassicales; family Brassicaceae; genus Thlaspi; species Thlaspi arvense. Next base: position 184,718 of record CAJVSB020000081.1, read on the forward strand.
CGCTTCTTCTTGGCTCAGCTCTAACTCTTCAAGAGCATCTGCGGCTTCTCCTACAAAGAGAACTTGCTTTTGATTTGCGAGGACTAGCTTGTCGATCTTCTCATGGAGGGACTTCATCACTTTCTTGTGAGCTTCAAGATCAGATCCTCTAGGTGCGCGATCATAGTCCTCATTGTAGTTTCCAGCACTCAACGCCAAGTTCTCAATAAGCTCCATTCCTTCTTCAACATTCTGGCCAAGAAAGTTGCTTTTACTCGCCGTGTCTAGAAGCATGCGAATCTTGGGAAGAGCTCATCTGTAGATGGTTCTCAAGAGTGTCTCCTCACTGAAGCCATGATGAGGAAAAGCTACAGTGTAGTCTTTGAACTGTTCCATAGCTTCACTAAAGGTCTCATTATGCCTTTGTGTAAAACCGCTGATTTCACTTCTTAGCCGAGCTGTCCTTGTGCTGGAGAAGAACTTTTAGAGAAACGCCTTCTTGCATTCAGCCCATGAGGTGATAGTCCCCTGAGGTAAGGTATTCTCCCAATGCCTTGCTTTATCCCCAAGTGAGAAAGGAAAAAGCCTAAGCTTGAAGTTTTCCTCCGGGATCCCATTGATCTTTATCATTCCGCAAACTTGCTCAAAGTTGTCAAGATGCTCCAAAGGGTCCTCCATTGCAAGCCCATGGAACTTGTTGTTCTGCACCATTGAGATGAAGCCTGGTTTGATCTCGAAGTTGTTGTTTTGCACCGGTGGAGGAGTGATTCCAAAGCGGTTATGATGTGTGTTAGGTGCATCACCAGCACCGATGATCCTTGGTGGTCTTGGGGCGTAGTTGGGGTTTCCATTACCCCTACCAATAGCCGCGTGATGATGTTGACCCTCAGCTTGGTCTTGCTCAGCCATACCCACACACTCAACAAAACCTGGTAGCTCCTCAAAGTCTTGTGCTTGTTGTCTCTCTCTTCTTAGCCTTGCACTTCCAAGTTGATGAATGTTGTATAGAGGTTGTAGTAGATTGTTGTCACCTGTAGATCTTAAATTCATGTACCTGAGAAGACAAGCAGTAAGGTAGAGAAATGAGTACCAAAGTAAAATAAAGGACTTAGTCTTTACTAAGCTCCAAGTCCTAATGCTTTCTAATCAAACCCAAGTTGGCAACGGCACCATTTGATAAACAGATGTTTTTGCAAGCAAGAATATCAAATCCTAAAGCACAATAGTTGTAGTATAGGTACAAGAGGTGTCAATCCAGCCTAGGTTGATGAAAACCACTAATAATGCAAGAGCAAAGCAAATCTAAGCAGATTCGGATAAATGGGTGATAAATTATGTAAAAACTAAATGCAAGGACCAAATGAATGCAAAAATAATTTTAAAAATCCCACTGAGGGGTTAAACAACTAGCAGAAGACTTCTAAGAGATTAAAATGGAAGACTGCTAATTTATAAAATTCGAACAATAAAGGCATAAATACAGAGAATTTCTAACAACCTAGACTAATGACTATTAAAGCTAATGATGCAAACTTTAATGTAAAGGATGATGATTTAAAGGTTTTGGAAAGCTAAAAAGAGGATCTAAGGTTGAGGTTCATATTAAGAGGGTTCAAGATTCAAGCTTGGGTTTTGAAAACATTAGATCTACACATTTTATGTGCTATCTCTAAGCCTTGAGAAACCAAAATAGATTTATCCATGGTGTATGGCATAAACCCCTTCCTCAACTTTTCATCCTAACCCATGGTGTATGGCGGAAAGATAGTTCGAAGAGCATAATTCATAGATCTCAAAAAGTGGCTTAACTAGCTCCCTAAGCATCCATGGTGTTTGGGAAAGGATGAGCTAGTCTCTTGGATTTGGTTTTAAGGGACTCCTGAACCCTGCTAAGGTAAGGAGATCCCTGAGATCATAAAGATCTTTCCCAAGACTCTCTAAACATTAAGAGCCCAAATCCAAGAAGAGAATAGATTAAGAACAAGAAAAATCCTAAGCTTAAACCCTTTAAACCCTCTTAATCGCCCCAACCTTAAACCCAAAGGAAACTACTCGCTACACATGATTAAAACTGATGAAAATGCAAAGGAAGAAAAGCTAAACATGATTAAGCAAGAGCGATTAAAGAAAAAACTTAGATTAAGCAAGATTAGGGGTTTACAAAACTAAGAAAGCTCGAAAAGTAGCAACAATGGCGATAAACCTAAAAGAGCATAAAAAATATCAAACTGGTCCAAGACAAAATGAATGGTTCACGCCCATTTGCCTAAAATAGCCAAACAAAGAAAATGGTCCCCTCACTACATGCCAAAAGTGAGCTGGCCGGATAAGGTGTAGAGATCGAGCCGAGTAGTCGATCTTATCACTCGATCTTCTTCATGGATCGTCCTCCTTTGCTAGATCTTCGGGTCGATTCTCGGATGATCGAGTCGTGGATCTCGATCTGGCTCTCGTTCTGCATGGCTTTAATCCACGTCCGTACTCACGATCGATCACCTCGGTCGATCTTGTCCTTGATCCCTTTCTTGAAATGACCCGGGCTTAGTCGATCTTCTGGTCGATCTCATCTAGATAAACCTGCCTAGCTCGATCCGCACCTCGATTCCGGTTCCTTTGCTGAATGGCTGAGTTCTCCCTAGTGTCCACAGGCTCATCTTCGATCCTTAGCATGTCCACACAACCTCCACTTCTCCAGTGTGTCCAAAACAACCTGAATATGATGCAAGAATGCAAGAAATATGCAAATGCTGATGGAAAATGCACTTAAGACCTAGAATGAGACAAATGGTGCAAACTAGCCTAAAATGCAAGATGAATGCATGAAAAACTAACCTAAAAATAGGCTAAATATGCGAAATATATGAGTATATCACTTGTCTGAAGAGAACATGTACTTGGTAAAGACTAGACTGCAAGAAGAAAGTGTTGAAAACGTGCAGTTTTTCCGAAACTGCAGGGCAGTGACGAGCGACACCAGGGGGTGACACTCGTCACAAACAGAGCAGAATCGCGAAACAGTTTGGTCAAGACCCCGGTGACGCTCGTCACCAATGCTGGTGATGCTCGTCACCCATCTCAAACATTGGCAATGATTTTTGCAAGCGTGGGAACAGCCTTTCAAGAGCAAGTCTATGCTTTAAATGATCCAAAGCGGCAATGGTATGCTGATATTGCCAATTATCTTGCTGCACTGGATGAACCACGTGATTTCAAGGGCTATGCTAAGAAGAAGTTCTTGAGAGGACTTAGAAGATTCTATTGGGATGAGCCATATCTTTATAGACATTATGCTGATGGGATTTACAGGAGATGCATATCAGAAGAAGAGGTCCAAGACGTCCTGTTTCACTCTCATGGCTCAGAGTATGCTGGACACTTTGCCACATTCAAAACAGTCTCCAAGGTTTTTCAAGCTAGTTTTTGGTGGCCTACTCTGTTAAGGGACGCCCAGGCATTCATTACAAGCAGTGATACATGTCAGGGAAGAGGAAATATCAGCAGAAGACATGAGATGCCACAGAATTTAATCCTTGAGGTTGAAGTCTTTGACTGTTGGGGCATTGACTTTATGGGCCCTTTTTCCTTCATCTTATTGGATTAGATACATTCTGGTTGCCGTTGGCTATGTATCTAAGTTGGTAGAAGCTTTGGCTACTCCTACTAATGATGCTGCAGTGGTTTTGAAGCTGTTTAAGACCATTATTTTCCCTAGATTTGGTGTCCCGCGAATTGTTATCAGTAATGGTGGTTCTCACTTTGTTAACAAGGTCTTTGACAAACTGCTGAAGAAGTATGGTGTACAGCACAGAGTGGCCACGCCTTATCATCCCCAGACCAGTGGACAAGTTGAGGTTTCCAACAGGCAAATTAAGTAGATTCTGGAGAAGACAGTTGGGAGGACAAGGAAGGATTGGTCAGCAAAACTGGATGATGCATTTTGGGCTTACACGACAGCATACAAAACGCCTCTTGGGACATCACCATTCCATCTGCTCTATGACAAGGCGTGCCATCTACCAGTGGAGCTAGAGTTCAAAGCAGAATGGGCTATCAAGAAGCTGAACTTCGATCTGAAGCCTGCTGCAGAGAGGCGCTTGATTCAGCTCAATGAACTGGATGAAATCAGATATCTAGCCTATGAAAACTCCAAGTTATACAAGGAGAGGACAAAGGCATATCATGATAAGAAGATCATCTCAAGACATTTCGAGCGCAATGACCATGTACTCCTTTACAACTCTCGTTTAAAGCTTTTTCCTGGTAAACTGCGTTCTTGATGGTCAGGTCCTTTCACTGTCAAAGGAGCTAGACCACATGGCGCCATTGTCCTGATTAACTCAAAAGGAGAAGAGTTCACTGTCAATGGACAGAGGGTGAAGCATTATTGGGCGCAAGCCAATATTCTAGCAGGACACATTGTGCTCTAGATAATGCACCAGCTGTCTAAACAGCAATCAAAGTCGAGCTAATGACGTTAAACAAGAGCTTAGTGGGAGGCAACCCACTGGTAAGTTTTCTTTTTCATATACTTAATTTAGTTTTCTATTACATAGCTAAAAAACCCGAAAAACATGAGAAAAATCGGAAAAAAAAGAGAGTCAGTTTGTTCAGTTTGCTAGGATGATGTCTTGTGAACTTGTTTGAACCATGGGTTATGCTTCGTTTGGATGTTTTTGATGTGTGTTTTGAGTTCTCTAACAGTCTGGCTTCGGAGTACACATGATGGCATTGCATTAACACATTCAACATGTCAATCCTGGAGTATCAGAGATTTTGACGATCGTCACCACAGCTGGGTGACGCTCGTCACCCGATCCTTCGCGAGGTACTCTTTTCACACTTGGTTCTACACGTTCACTTGCTTCTTTTTGACCAACTCTTGGCTTAATGATACTGGGGACAGTGTTGTTTAAGTCTGGGGGAGGTGGCTATTGACGTTGTGTGCATTGTGTTTGATTTTTAAAGTGTTAAAGTTGAGTCAAAAACCTGTTTTTATAAAGTCTAAGTTTTGAAACTGTCAGTTTTTCTTTGAACTAACCATAGGACGTTTATGCTATTAAGAACCATTGCCACAGTAGTTGATTACAAGTCCTACTAAGTTGAAAATCATAGGTGAATCAGTCTAGCAATGAAGGTTTAGGTTCTTAGAGAATCTGTAAAATTTGTTGTTAGCTCCACCTTAATAAACTTTAAACTTCTTATCTTGGGTCTTGATTCTCATTGATCTTAATTCTCTCTTTCAACACTGACAAGTATGTTTAAATGCAGTCTCTCTTTGATCTTCCCTGATATAGATTGTAAGAGCTTAAGTCCATAGAATGGTGCATTCATGACCCTATCTCCTAACGAGGAACAACAATAATGAACACATTCAAGAACATGTCTCCTGACAAGGAACACAAGTATTGAGTAGCACCATATCTTAGACTGTAAAAAAAATGAGAAAAGAGTTGAAAAATTGAAAATATCCAAAGGAAAATATCAAGAGAAGAGAAAATAGGAGAGCTTTGTTGAAATTGATTTGTTCAGTTGTTTAAGAAGGGGAAAGAATTTATAAGTGATTGAGATGATAAAACCATGATGATAAAATAAGGAGTTAGCAGTAGAGATTTCAGATTTCTTGAAGGAGCTTAAACTGGATTTGAAAGATTCGCTAAGCTTGTGATGATTAGACTGATATTTGATATTGTGATGGCTCTGTGGTATGTGGATTCCTGATGTTTAGTTGACTGTAACCCTCGACCCTGTTCTCTGTCTGATGTTTGCTTGAGGGCAAGCAGAAGCTAAATCTGGAGGAGTTGATATATCATGGTTTTTATGGTTTTTAACTATGGTATAAGTCCTTCTTATTGAGTCTTTTTGGTCTTTTTAGAGTCTTTGTAGAGTCTTCGCAGGTTAAAGCATGTCTGGAGCATAATTGGAACACTGCAAGATACAACCCCGAATGAAGCAAGTCAGAAGCGTTGTTCTGGCTTGGGTGACGACCGTCACTGACCTGGTGACGCTCCTCACCCGTAGAGGAAGGATCGTGGCAGGTTTTTAATAGATTGGGAAGAAATTGCAGTTTTAGCCCAAAAGTTCCAGTATTTGCAAAAAGACCCCAGCTCGTGTTTTAGCTTGTATATATTAGGTTTTCAGCCATTTTTGGCTTTTATCTTGTATCTTATTCTTTTTGGGAGCTTTAGAGAGAGATTTGTAGCAGAGCTTTTGGAGAGACAAATGAGACTCCTTCATAGCAGATTTCGAACTCCTTTATTTCTATTTCTTATTTCTTTTATGCAATCTCTTCTTTTTATGATGTTTGTTTCATTCACCATGTCTGAGTAGTTTGTTAGTTAAGTTATGGCTTTTAAAAAGTTGAAGAAGAGTTTGTAGAATTGCTAAACTTATAGGAAATCCATTGGTTCTTCATCTGTGCTTGCATTCATATCGATTTCTTAGACACATCATCTGGATCTCAAAACCCTAGGTTGTTTGATAGACGTGAGAGCATTATTAATCACATGAACTAGTATTAGATGAGCAAAACGCCCTAGTGCAAAGAGATTTGGCTTAGAAGTTTTGTGAACAATTGAACCTGATCATTACTGCATGTTTAGGTTGTTAGGATTTGCAAAGAGATTTGAAACACTGTGATTTCAGTTAACTTCTGCATTGAGAATTAATTAGTTATATCTTTGAAATTCATGTTCAAGACGGTTTAAATTCATTCCTGATTGCATGCATTCTACACTCTCGGATTCAACCCGTGAATTGTCATGATTGAGCGCCTTTAGCTTTCTGAACTTTAAGAACAATCTGAAAAACGCCCACTTAAATTTATTTTGCTGTTTCACATTACATTCATTACTTATTTCTTAGCTCAATCCGAACATGAACTCTTTACTGTAGTTTACTTGCTCCCTTGGGTATCGATAACCCCTTATACTACGATTGCATTTCTGTGCACTTGCAGTAATTTTATTTGGGTAAAACCTGAGCCCTATCATTCATCACTAGTTTTAATCTTTAAACATGCATATTCTGCTTCTTCTTGTCCCATTTGCATACATTTAGTAATTAGTGTAGTTTTAGGAGTTTCATTGCATTTTGCATGCATTTGAAGTTTTATTCAGGTACTGGAAGGAGTTTGAAGACCATGTGGTGCAATGGATGTGAGCTGGGAATGAAGCAAGGAGAAGGACAAGGGTGGATAGACCAATATCGATGGAAGTATCGACTACTTCAACATCGATACAGTAAGAGCATGGTGTAAAGGCGGCATATCGACAAAGAATGGCCTCGATGCACCATGAAGGGACTCGTACCGTGCAGTGTATCGACATCCCATATCGATAAAACTTGACAGGACAATACCGAGGTGTTGTATCCACATGTTTGCCCGATAAGCCTTAACTAAAGGGTGATACTTCACACTGATAGAAGGATAAACTACTAAGCAAATCCTAACACAATCATGTCATTGCAGCATGTAAGGTATCAATCCATCTGAGTTCTTAAGGCACCAAGAATACAGCAAATCACTTAAGTCAAGCTAGATTCAAGAAAGCAGTTGTGATCAAACTAAACAAGTCTAAAGAGTGAACTAAAAATAGCAGGAAATTCAGATGTATGAAGTAAGGATCTAAGATGGGGGTTATTGATTAAGAGGGGATTAGAACCTAACTAGTGATGCTTCAAAACCATTCAAACAATGCTATCTTCTAGGCATAGGATTAACAACTATAACTAGCTCAAATTCTTAGTTCAAATAGTTAAAACTTCAAGGTAAGCTATTTGGATCAACAAGAGTGGTAAGAAGGGAAAAGATGATGCAAATATGTATATGGTAGCCATGAATTCACTTTTTCAATGCACAAACATGATAATTAAAGATTCAAATTAAGGTTCAAGTTGATAGAGTTGATTTTCAAAGAGCAAATGCTTTCAGTATGAGATGAAAAGAACAAATTTAACAATCCAATAATGGTTTAGTCTTAACTTCTAACTTTCTCATGATGCATCAAATAACTAACCACTAAAAAACTGAAATCATCTCTAAACACTAAGCATTTTACAAAGAATTATCATCATCGTGCCCTTTGCAAATGCAATGCAACCTTTATGAAAAATACTAGACTTAATACTAAACAAATGAAACAACTACATGCTTTTCTTTTTGGTTTGCAAAAGATGCAAATTTTTCAGATTTTTCGATTTTTTTTTGGGCTTTTCTATGCCTTAGATGAATGCATGATATGCATGTGACTCAAGATGAAAGAAAATAAAAAACTAAGAAAAGATTAAATATAATCAAACCCCAAATCCCTCCCCCCACACTAAAATTACACAATCCCTTGTGTATAAAAAGAGTAGAAGAGAGAATCAACAAAAATATATTACAAGAACTAAAAAAAATGCAATGGTATATACAATGGAGGAGTTTGTGGTACCTTAGAAGATTGTTTGAGAGGTGTAAGAGGCGCCTTCATGTTCATTGTCCTCACGATCCTCATCTCTCTCTTCAATTGTTGGTCCTCCTTGATAGAGCTGACTTTCATCTGGGCAGAAGCTGATATTGCTCCTCATAGTGATGGCTGTATGCAGCGGATTTAGAAGGAGGAATCTTGCTGGTTCGCGGAAGCCTTTGAGAAAGTTGTAGACATGCTGCCCTTTGATGCGCCTCTCAAGGAAGTGACTCCTTCTGAGGTAGTCCAAGTCTAGCCACAATGGTTCCAAGGCGTCTCCAGCATGCTCCTCTAAGTTCACACCACTTGCCATCAAGATGGCTGTCACAACGCCCCCTATGTTCTGCTGTGGGTTCCCCTCCCTTGTTCCTTTGTTCATGATCCAGCTCCTGCAGGGGTAAAGCTGCTCCATCAGCATAGTCACATAGCAAGGGTACTTGGTTGGCGGCCTTATAACTACTCCATCCTTGCTGGTAATCACAAGTGGCTGCATAGCATTGTACAAGAAGTCTTTCTCCCTTTCTGTGAGGTTGGTTGTCTCCTTTCTTGCGAAGAATGTATTCGAAAGAGCCTTATGAGCATACCTCACAGCTGAATGCTTCAAATGCTCGTTCCTTGTGATTCCTGCAGCGAAATTACCAGCCACTATCACGTCCCACAACAGCTTGTGTTGTCTCTGGCCGATCTTTAAGTGGTCCCTCCTTTCCACATAACCGTACATACTAAGAGTTAGAGTGAGCTCAAAGAAGGTCGCTGTGAACCTTTGCTTGCCAATCGTGAATGATATCCAGCCATCACCATTGGTCAGATCGCTCTCATCATAGTGCACCACCTTGAGAGTGGAGAGGAATTGGAATGTCAGACTCTTGTAGGAAGGAAGCGCTCTCTCCGTAAAGTCACAAAGCCCCATATGCTCAAAGATTGACTTGCAGTCGATTTATATCCCAAGAGCTTTCATGGTGCTAACACAAGGGTATCTTGTAACCTTGGAAGTGCATTGGTTGAAGGCTTCCATGAGCTCTCTTGCGCTTGGACTCCCAGCTTCTGAGGCTTTTCCCTTGCCTTTCTCTTGCTTCTCAGCCTCTTTGTTAGCTCCACATCTTGTTGTTATTCTCATGGTACCTAAAACATATTCTCAAAAGAAAAATGAGAACCATGGAAGCAACAAAAACACAATTCCTGATGATGCTAAAAATCACAAAAGGAGGAGTTTATTTACTAAAAAATAAACCTCTAACAGTTGTAAAGCAATTAAAAGGCAATGCAAGCAAATGATTCATTAAATATATTTTATGAACTAATTGAAATCGATGAATCCTAGCATGGTGAAACTAAACAAACGCACTAAGATGCTCATGAAAAGATAAATAGATGAATTTGACAAGCAAAAATTCAAGATTCAAAATGCTTCAAGAATCAAAGCCAGCTTATTCACCATGCAAAAGAAATAAAAATAAGCAAGAGGCAATGAATCATTTCTAGAAGTCAATCACTAAACAAAAATAAGTGTTTAAGTGCATGAAACAAAATTTTTAAACATTTAGAAGCTAAGAAACAATACCTGAAGTGGTTTGACTCTCTCAAGCACTTTGAAAACACAAAAATTTTGAAATTTAGTGGTGGAAAAACTAGGAAAATGAAAGTGAGAATGAGAGAAGGGTGAGGATAGTTTATGTAGAGGGTTGGGGAATCTTTTTGTGGGGAGCCAGGGGACAAAGAGTGATAGAGAGAGGTCCCACTTGTGCTTGGGAAGGGGAAGGATTCAAATTTGAATTCCTTTATCTAGTTTGACTAAGGAGGGAAAAATTTGAACTAAAGAATGCTTACCTTGGGGCAATATCGACCACCCAAGTCGGTATAATGATCGATATTGATCATATAAACTTGGTCCAGTCGATATGCATGCCGATATCGGTGGTCTGGGTCTTGATATCGACCTCTTTGCATGGCGATACTGATTGACATTTTCTGTATCGACATCTTTTATGTTTATATGTAGTCTGATAATCATACGTAGCTGTCCAATATCGAGTTAGAAGCTCGATATGTAGCTCGATATGATTTAAAAAAATTTCACAGAGGACTAACATGTCGATATGCACATCGATACACCTTGAAATATGCTGAACTGCATGTTTTCACTCGTCACTTAAGGTGTATCGACGTGGGATGTCGATATTCACTCCGATATGCCTTAATAAAGGGCGATTAATCGCCTTTCATCCTCGTAGTTAAGGCACATCGGTGTGTTACATCGGTATTGTGCTCGGTACGCACTCCTTGATGCTATATCGACCTGGTACGTCGATACATATGATCGATACGAATACCAGTTGAGGCATATCGAGCAGTTGTACCCCAATACATTGCTTGTTAAAGCGTATCGGGTTGCCCTATATCGGTACTCTCATCGATACAGCAATCCTCACAGGAGTATCAATCAGGATCACCCAATACGCACGTCGATACATGTTCAACATACTTGTATCGAGCAAGACATGCTCGATATACATGCTCGGTATGACCTGTATCGACGTGCATCGCGATATGCTGGTCGATATTGGCCCTTCTTCGACCTCTTCCTTCTTCCAAGCTTGGTTCCTTCACCCTAAGTTCGAACCTGGTTACTAGAGACACTCAAAAACTCCCACACAAACATAAAAAACATAAAAATGCAAAGCTATATACAACGATACCATGGGATTACCTCCCAAGTGCGCTTGTTTAGAGTCACTTAGCTTGACTTCCCTCAGCTCATTAGTTAACGTGTGGAGCAGGAGTCTTAGAACTCCTTGGTGTTGCTGTGCCTCTTTTGACCTTTCTGGTGAGCCCATCAATCTTTAACACAACAAAGGGCTTTGGCTTGCTTCCCTCATTTAGCTTGTAGTAAACCAGCAACTCATTTATCTTTTGCTTAATATGATTGTCTTCTCTCTATTAGATGTGCTTTACACTAAATTAGTCTTGGCCAGGCTTGTTTAGTATCTTGGTTTTCTCTTATGCCTGATAAGTGTTTGATGAAATGCTGTTATGAGTCTCTTAGAGGATTTGTTCTCTTAGCATAAGGAATTAGATGTCTAAGGTGCATTTTGTCTTTATAGGATTGGAGTTCTGTTCTTAATGCTTGCTGACCATGTGTTTGAGTAGAGGAATTTGTCTTGAATATGTGCCTAGCAAAGTGATTAGTGTCAAGGAATTGAGCTAGTTATAAATGTTAACCCTATGCTTAGAAGATAGTATTATTTGAATGGTTTTGAAGCATCATTAGTTAGGTTCTAATCCCCTCTTAATCAATAACCCCCATCTTAGAACCGTGCTTTATCTATTTAAATTTCCTGCTTTTCTTAGTTTGTCTTAAGTCCTGTTTAGTTTGATCACAACTGCTTTCTTGAATTTCGCTTGACTTAAGTAATTTGCTGTATTCTTAGTGTCTTATGAACCTAGGTGGATTGATACCTTACATGCTGCAATGACATGAGTGTGTTAGGATTTGATTAGCTTAGCAAAGTTATGCTATCAAATTGGCGTCGTTACCATATGGGTTTAGTTTAAGCATTTGGACTTGTAGATTCTTTAAGACCAAGCTGTTAATTTTCTGTTTGTTACTTATTTGCAAGTTACTCTTCCTCTTATAGGTGTATGAAGTTAAGGTCTAGAGGTAATCAAAACCTGCTGGATTATAAACACAACATTCTCCAAGTAGAGAGAGCATTAAGAGCAACAAGGGAAAGAGAGAGAATGCAAAGGTTTTATCAGCTCAACATGGAGCATGGTATAGATGATTAGCGATTTCAGGGAAAACCAGGAGCACAAGGTGTTCAAAGAGTTGCTGGTGTTCATGAGAAGCAAGGAGTCCGAGGTGAGCAGGGTCAGAGAGGACCTGTACATGGTGCACGCCAAATCAGACCCATTGGAGCAGGAGATGCGCCCAATGCTTACAGCAACAGAACAGTAATCATCCCTCCAGCTGTTCAGAACAACAATTCCGAGATCAGGTCTAGACTGTTCTCCATGGTACAAGGAAGCAAGTTCCATGGCTTACCTTTAGAAGATCCCTTTGACCATCTGGACAACTTTAATAGGCTCTGTTCACTCACCAAGATAACTGGAGCCAGCGAAGATGGTTTTAAGATGAGGCTCTTCCCACTATCTCTAGGAGACAAAGCTCATCAATGGGAGAAAAATTTACCTTAGGGATGCATGAAAAGTTGGGATGAGTGAAAGAGAGCATTCCTGGCCAAGTTCTTCTCTACATCAACGACAGCTAGAATCTGGAATGAAATCTCTGGTAGTGAGAGTTTTGGTGAAGCATGGGAGAGATTCAAAGGGTACATAGTTCAGTGTCCTTACCATGGCTTCTCACAAGCTTCACTCCTCTCCATCCTATACAGAGGCGCTCTCCCTAAGATCAGGATGCTACTTGATACAGCCTCCAATGGAAACTTCCTATCTAAGGATGTAGATGAAGGTCTAGAGCTTATGGAGAACTTAGCTCAAAGTTATAGGAATTGTAGTGAAGACTATGATAGAACTCCAAGAGGTGAAGATGGCAACACTAAGAAGGAGCTCGAGTCTACAAGAATGGAGTTGAAAGACTTGAACACTAGGCTTGACAAACTGCTCCAAGTGCAACACAAAGAGATCAACTATGTTGGTGAAATGGTGGAGCTGCCTAGTGAAGAAGAGTTACAAGTAGAAGAGATGAACTACTTAGGGAATCAAGGAGGTTACATTGGTTATGGGAACTACAGACCTAACCCAAACCTGTTATACAGAAGCAACAATGTTGCCAACCCCCAAGACCAAGTTTACCCTCAACAACAATCTCAAGGAAATTAGCCAAGGCCTTTTTGCGCCATTCAACCAAGGGTATGCACCAAGGAATAACTTCCAAGGCAACTTCCGGCTAAAGCAGTTTGCTCCTCCTGGTGTCTCTCAAGGTCAAGCAAGTTCCTCAAACACCAATGATGCAGAAGTAAAAGAACTGCTGCACCAACTCCTTCAAGGCCAACAATCTACTAATGTGGAGATCACAAAGAAGTTTGTTGAGGTTTACAACAGGATGGAATCATTCCATGTTGAGAATACTAACAAGTTTGATGGATTGGCTGCAAGAGTGAAGACACTTGAGAAAAACAAGGGCATTGATGGTCCTAAAACTCACGGCAACCTCTCTGGAAAACAAGAAGCCAATCCTAAGGAGTTTTGCAACACCATAGTTACTGAAGAAGAGACCTTCTCAGCTGAAGAGGAAGCTGTCATTGAAGAATTCCTTTCATTCCTCAATGAGAACATTGAACTTCAGAGTGGGGGAGAGGAGTATTTAGCAGCTGACACCGACCAAGAGGTTGCACAGGAAAAGTCTCTTGAAGCAGCAACAACTAAGGAAGAGGAGAAGAGTAAACCACCTTGTCACTGTTGAAGCTGAGGAAGAAAGAGGAGTCTATTATCTTTCTCACTACATGCCAGCTATCCTTTTTCCTGGAAGGTTTAAACAAGAGCTTCTTGAGAAGTTCACTAATCTCTATGAAGCCCTGTACAAGAAAGTCATTGGAGACAATGATGAGCTGCCTGCTAGACCAACATTGGAGAAGCTCAACATCAAGAAGCTTGGAGATCGAGGTTGCTTCACATTACCTTGTGAGCTGAAAGGAAAAACTTTCAAGAGCTGTCTTTGTGACCTTGGAGCAAGTATCTAGATTCTCCTATCCTCTACATCTAGAGCGCTTGGCTACACTTCATTTCAGGAGAGTAATGTATCGCTAACCATAGCTGATGGAACAGTAAAGGCACCACTTGGAGCTCTTAACGGTGTGCCAATGATGATTGAAGGGGTGGTCATCTCAACAGATTTTCTGGTTTTAGATGTTGAAGGGAAGATCAAGAATGCCATCATTCTAGGAAGACCATTCTTAGCTTCAGCTGAAGCAGTATTTGATGCAAAGGAATGCACAATATAGCTGAGATTAACCAAGGAGAAAGTGCTGAAGTTTCACTCTAAGAGAAACAAGCTGGAAGATGTGCAAGCCTTCTCAATGGAGGTTAAGAAGATGAAGAAAGTTGGTGAGCATTGGCCAGAGTTTAAGGGTTTGTGGGTACAAGCTTTGATGGTTGCTGTCTGTCCAAGTTGTTCGCTCATACCACTAAAGAAGAGGTCCTCGAAGTGGGTAGTTGATATACTCATATATTTCACATATTTAGCATGCATTTAGGATAATTTTCATGCATACATCCTTCATAATAGGTTAGTTTGCACAATTTATCACATTTTAGGTCCTAGAACACTTTGCATTAGCATTTTGCATGTTTCTTGCATTCTTGCATCATATTCAGGTTGTTTTGGCAACCTTGGAGCTATGGAGGGTGCGTGGACATGCTAAGGATCGAAGAGGAGCTTGTGGACACGTGAAGGAACTTAGCCATGCAGCAAAGGAACTGGGATCGAGGCACAGATCGAGCTAGGCAGGTCGATCTAGACGAGATCGACCAGAAGATCGAGATAGTCGAGTCGTTTCAAGGAGGATCGAGCTCAAGATCAACCAAGCAGAACGAGTGCCAGATCGAGGTCACGACTCGATCATCCAATGATCGACCAGAAGATCGACGGAAGCACTCGATCCACCCATCCGAATCGACCAGAAGATCGAGCAATGGAAGACAATCTGCGCAGAAGATCGAGTCAGAGATCGATGACCTAAGGCGATCTCTAGAACCTTATCCGGCCAGCTCACTTTTGGAGTGTAGTGAGGGGACCATTTTTTGGTTTTTAGCCATTTTTAGGCAACAAAACATTGTCATTTGGATTACCACGTTTTGTCTACTTCTTTTTCGAGCTTTCTTTTAGCCTTATCGCCATTGTTTCACTATTCAAGCTTTTTCAACTTTTGTGAACCAACAATCTTGCTTAATCATTCTTGTTTAATCATGTTTATCTTTTTCATCGGTTTTAACAATGTCTAGTGAGCAGTTTTCCCTTGGGTTTAAGGTTGGGGTGATTAAGAGGGTTTAAGAGGTTTAAGCTTGTGATAGCAGGCTTTTCATGTCAACAGGAGTAATGCAATGCAAGCAGGAGGTTATCAAAACTCAAGCAGCACACAGTCGTAGTACAGTGCAAGAGGAATCAATCCAACCTAGGAGCTAGAAAGTGCAATGAGAATGCAAGGATCATGCAAAGCTAAGCAAATGATGAACGGTTTTGTAAAAATCCTAAAAACTAGATGCGACAATCAAATGCAAAACAAAACTATTTTAAAAATACTAGAAACGTGTGAACTACCACGAGGAACAAACAGAATGATTAAAAAGCAATGCTATGAATTATTAATAATCGACTAGTGGATCGACCACTGGATCGACCACTAGATCAAGCAACAACGATCGATCTCGTCTAAAAGTTCATCGGAAATGAATCTAATGACCAGGATGCGAACAAATAGCAAGCAAATGATTAACAGAGATGTGAAAATACTAAGAAAGAGGGTCCAGGGTTGAGATTCATGTTCAAGGGTTTCAAAGGTTCAAGCTTGGTTTGAAAACTTTAGATCTACTCACTTTGTGAGATTCTCTAGGCCTTGAAAACAAAATAAGATCCATCCATGGCGTGTGTTATGGATCACTCTTTCATTCTCTTCTCCAGACCCATGGTGTTTGGCGGAAAAAGAGATTGAAGGGCATAAAACTTAGATTTCAAACACACGGCCTAACTAGTCCCCTAAACTACCATGGCATTTGGGAAAGGTAGACTAGCCTTTAGGATTCGATTTTCAAGGACCTCTGGATCCTGTCAAGGTAAGAGGCCCTTTTGATCATAAATATCTTGGCGTGAGAGTCTCTAAGCCTTAAGAACTCGATATCCTAGAAGAGAAAGCCATGAAGAACAAGTAAACACCAAGCTTTAAAATCCTTTTCAACCCCTTAGAATCCTCTCAACCCCAAAACCCGATAAGACTACTCGCCACACATAAAGTAAACCGAACAAAGCATAGAAGATGATCTAGTAAACATGAAAAACGATTGTTTTAAACTTAAACGATTCAATATTCAAGAACAAAGCAAGAAAAAGCTTCAAGGTCTAACAATGGCGAAATCGCCTTCGAACAGAGAGAAAAAAAGATAAAAAGATAAAGTGAAAACGTGTATGGAAAAGCAGGATCGCCGCCTTCCCAAAATAGGCCAAACAGCTCGAAGGTCCCCCCCCCCCCTCGTAGAAGCCAAAAATGGTTAAAGTGCATTGGAATCGACCTCGAGATCAAGCATCTCACTCGATCATCTTCGGACTTCGTGACTTCAGCTCGATCTGTGTCTCGATCTTCTTTGATGGATCGGGTGCTTCGTTCGATCCTGGAGTCGATCTTTGGAGGATCGAGTGGTGGACTCGATCCGATTCTCGCTCTGCATGGCGTCATTTACGTCCGTACTCCTTGATCGATATCTTCACTCGATCTTGGTCTCGATCAGTTCCCTTGGATCGGGTGGGCTACTCGATCTTTTGGTCAATCTCATCTAGATCGACCGGCCATGCTCGATCCGCTTCTCGATCTCTGATCCTTAGCAAGCATTCCTGAATTCTCCAAGTTTCCACGAGCCTCCTCACAAGCCTTAGCACGTCCACAAATCTTCCAAGACTCCAAAGTACCCAAAAACAACCTGAATGCGATGCAAAATGCAAGAAAAATGCATATGCTGGTGCAAGAGTACTCTAGGACCTAAAGTGATGCAAACTAGCGTAAAGTGCAAGGTAAATGCATGAGAAACTAACTTATATGTATGCAAAATACATGAAATCTGCAGAAATATAAACTCCCCCAAACTTGCCTTTTGCTTGCCCTCAAGCAAACAAAATTCAAGAAGGGAGAGAGATTTTAAAACAAATGGGGGTTTAAGCTTCTTGCAAAAGTGTCTTTCAAATGAATCAATCACAACGTCCTAGTTACTAATTCTAAAATGCAATGCTCACACTCATACTCCAAAGAACTTAGCTATACTCATCACACAATGAGTCTCAAATCATGACTCTCCTATTCCAAACAATCAAAGAATCTCATCTTTTAACATTCATTAATGATCAAACCGTGAATCAAACTTATGCATTTTAAAAGCAAAACACATTTGGCTAAGGGCGAAGGCTATGAGCATAGAATGATCTCATTTTAAAGAGGGTTTCACAATGCAATGGGTTTCTCTCACGAATGGTATGAACTTTATGCATAATGCTAAAGGTAAAGGCAATTGATGCATACATGATTAGATTCTCATATACCCTTGTACACTGACAATGATCCTAAAGCCCCTCTAATTTTCTTTTCTTTTCAGGTCACTCACCCTCCTAGAGACTACCCTTATTAAGTTCAAACCCAAATAAAAAAAGAAGAAAACATCTTTACTCTTTAGGCTGGTGAAAAGGCTTGAAAATATTTTAGCTCCTTATTTTTTCTTATTGATAGCTCTCTTATTCTTTTCTTTCTTTTTCTTTTCTTTTTATTTTGGCACTTAGGCTCTTTTTTCTTCTTTTTATTTTACTTGAGAGAGCTATCTTCTGAAATACTTAGAGCATTATACATTTTGAAAACAAAGCCTTTCACTTAAAACTTTTTGTTCACTTCAATTACCAAACCCTTTTGAAACCGTAAGCATATAAACAAGAAAGCAATCCCATCAAACCCCCAAACTTATCCTAAGCCTATAACTGGCTTCAAAATGCAAAGCTAGCAATCATATGAGAACCTAACCATCTCGCCTAACCGTAACACGTTATGCTAAGTTCAAACCGAAAAGAGGCCTCACAATGATGTCACACAAGAAAGCTTGGCTTGAAAGAAAGGTAAGGGTGATGGTGGGAGTTCTACTTAGGCTCACAAAGAGTGGTAAAAGGAGGAAGAGAGCCTAAATATGTATAAGATCCATGTGTTCATTTTCAAATGCATAAGAATGATATTTAAAACATCAAATTAGGGTTCTTACTTATTAGGATAAGTTTCAAATCATGAATGTTCAATTCAAGTCACGAAAATCAAAACAAGTGATTCAAGCATTGTAAGGACTTACTTTCAAAGCATGAGCAAAGCATTAGAGAACTACTAACTAAGGCAATGAAACAATTCATGAGCTTAAAACACTTTTTTTGGAGACATTAACCCCTTATGCAAATGTAAACAACCTAGATGCTTAAAAATTCTAGACTCAATCCTAAAATGTTTAACAATGTGAATGCAACTACATGAATTTTTTTGAAATTTTTTTAAAACTTTTACCAATTTTTTTGTTCTTTTCTATGCCTTAGAATGTATGCCAAAACATGTCAAATAACACACATACTCCCCCAAACTTGAATGACACCATCTCGGTGGCAAACAAATTCAAGAGAGCTCAAAACACAAAGAAAAAACAAAGAAAATATAAACGGTATATACAATGGAAGGTTGTTGTTACCTCGGATCTAGTCTCGGCTGGAACTTGAGGATGTTCCGGACGAGCTAGATACTATGGCTTTACCTTTGGAGGCTGGTTCTTGGAGAGAGAGACGCGCCGGCTGGATGTTGCTTCCTTGAGTCTCACGGATAACAACTCCTCCGGTTGAAAGCCTCCTCTTCTCGGGCTGTTGAACCTCCTCACTTACAGCCTGCTTTGGCGAAGCTCCTTGAAGCGTCTTGACTTTCTTGGCAAGCTTCTTGATGACCTTGCTTTGCCATTTGTTGATCTTCTTTTGCATCTCCACAACAGAAGCAAAGAACTTCTCCATCTTAGTCCGCAGCTCAAAGTCAAGCTTCGTGAGGACAAAGGCTTCGGGCATCTCATCATCCGTGGCTGGAGACTCTGATCTAGGGCGAGTAGCTTCCTGAATGGTTGCCGCGGCTCCTAGAGGAGCAAAGCACTCCTCTACGCTTGGGAGAAACTCGATGTTCCCAACTCCTTGCAGCTCTGTTTCGTCTTTGTTTGGCAGGATGCACACCCTTTTCTCATTCTCCTCATCGATGAACAGATAAGCAAAGAAGCCCTTAGCTGGCGTGCGTCCCAAGTTATCAGTGTTCCTTAGATAAACTTCATCCATGAAAGCTCTCTCGGGAACAGGTGTGAAGTCTTGAAGTGGTACACCCGCTTGCACGAACAAAGGCGTGAGAAAGCCTCCAATGAGTGACGAGCTTGCCTTGAATCTCAAGGCATACGCCTTGTAATTTACCTATGAAGCAGCCATGATGTATCCGTAGTTCACGTCATCTCCGAGCTGGTCTTCCAACGGCTCATCATTCTCAGCCGGGTCACACACGAGATGCTTAATGCCCTGGAACAAGAAGCAAAGCTCCGTCTTGGTGACTGTAGGGGCTACTGACCGTCCGCTAAAGGTATTGGCAAGCAGCTTCAGCGTGTAACGCAGCACTGGACTCCTCACTCTCTTGATCTTTGCGGTGTTCACCTTGTAGTCATCGTTGCTGATTAGGTCCCATCGATCGTTTGCTTGAGTGAAGGAGGGGAACTCAACCTTGGTGGTAGCAGCATCGAGACCAAAGGCTTGACAAAGCTCGGGGATTGAGAGACGAAAAGCCTGACGCTTGATCTTGATGGAGATGTGCCCTTGAGAGGGAGTAGGGACGTTCGGATTCTTGTACGCAAACTCCAAGGTGGCAAGGAAGTCGATTGTCACTTCGGGAAAGGTAGGGCAATCCATCTGTGACAAACACCTAAGCCCCATGTTCTTGAGGAGTTGGTCATAATCTCCTAAAATCCCCATCTTAGCCAGCAATTCTCTGTTCGCGAACTTAGTTGGCTCGAACCAAAGCCTTTCCAGCCGCTTCTTGTCCTGTTTCTCAACCTTATTCCAACGAACCCTCTCCTGAACAGCCACTTCTTGGTTTCCTCCCTCTTGTGCTGTCTCTTCTTTTGTTCTTTTGGGATCCATAGCGCCTGAAATAAGATTCTCAAGCAAGATAATGAGCAAATCGGCAATTGTAGAGAGAAAGAGAGAAGCAAGAAAGAAAACTTATAACTTAATACCCTAGAATTTTGGGGGATTTATAAAAATTATAACAAGATACTAGAGAATCATATCTAGAGATATAGAGAAATCTAGAATTTTCCTATTATCAAGCTATTTTTAACAATTCAAACCGCCCTAGCATCTAAAACAATCAAAGCGAATAAGAAGAAAATTTTCTTGAAGATTTTCTTAAAGATTCGAAAATAACTTTGCAAGGATTGAAAAAGATGCTGTTAGCCTTTAGAAAACAAAGAACTCACACTCTCTTTTGCTTTAGAATTCGCGAAAACAGAAATGAGAGAGTGTGAAAGTAGTTGAAAATATATAAAGGCTAACAAAACACAAAACCATGGGTAAAAGAAGTGGTTTTCTGACAAAAGCTGTGGTCAAGGCACATCTTTCGTGGTCAAAGATGCTTGCCTTGACCACTTTTTGAATTTAAAACCCGGAGGGAAAGAGGAAAAGTGGGAAAAGAAAATGTTACCTCGGCACGAGATCGAGTCCTTTTGGTCGATCTAGGACTCGGTCTCATGCCCATAATGGCTTGGATCGAGAGGGTTGCTCGATTTGGGACTCGATTCGGATTGAATCGAGTCTTGGATCGATAACACCTCTCGTTCCTTGGGTTTTTGGCACGACGACTAAGTCCTCATGATCAAGCCACGTTCTCAATTCAGAGGTCGATTTAGGCTTGGATCGAATGGCAGATCGAGTAGACTACTCGATCTGGATGTGAGAATCGAGTGACTCAGTCTATTTACCCCTCGTTTGCTTTTCAAGCTAAACGTATAGGGCGTTCATCCTCTCGTGATCGACTGTGTCACACGATCTGTCTACTCGATCTCGTCTAGATCGACTAGCTCCTCTCAATTCACTATCTCGATCTAGCAAAGATCGGGCCAGGATGAGTCGATCTAGCACTCGATCTCTAGCTTATATTCGCCCCATCTTACTCCATTTGGATCTAAGATCATGCGCTGCAATCCCTTATATCTGTTCCTACTCACTCATAAGATAAAAACATAAAACTGAAAGAGAAATAAAGCAAAAATATATACAAGATAAACATGGGAATGCCTCCCAAGTGCGCTTTCTTTAACGTCGTTAGCTAGACTTTACTTGGTTTAGGCAGATGGTGGGTCTTGGAGAAGCATTGAGGTGCTCTACTTGTCAAATGCACTCGCCATGTATGGCTTAACTCTGTGTCTGTTCACTGTGAGTGCATTCCCACTCTTGCCGACCAAGGTGACAGCTCTGTAGGGCAATACCTCCTTGATTTCATACGGACCGCTCCATCTAGATTTCAGCTTTCCTGGAAATAGCTTGAGCCTTGAATTGTAAAGCAGCACCAAACTCCCTTCCTTAAACTCCTTAGGTACCAACTTCTTGTCATGAGCAGCCTTAGTGCGCTCCTTGTAGATCCTAGCGCTTTCGTAAGCATCCAGCCTTAGCTCATCAAGTTCGTGTAGCTGATCCAAGCGCTTCTCCTGAGCTGTCTTTAGATCAAAATTCAGCCGCTTCACAGCCCACAATGCTCTATGTTCCAGCTCAACGGGGAGGTGGCATCCTTTGCCTTAGAGAAGTGTGAAAGGAGTAATACCAATGGGCGTCTTGAAAGCAGTCAGGTAAACCAACAAAGCGTCGTCTAACTTTACTGCCCAATCCTTCCGAGTTGTCCCAACTGTTCTCTCAAGTATTGCCATGATCTGCCGGTTAGAGACCTCCACTTGGGCACTCGTTTGAGGATGGTAAGGCGTAGCTGCCTTGTGCTTCACGCCATACTTCCTTAGAAGGTTTTCAAACAACTTGTTGATGAAATGACTTCCTCCGTCGCTTATCACCACCTTGGGTACTCCAAACCTCGGGAATATGATGCTCTTAAAGAGCTTGATCACCACTTTAGAGTCGTTTGTAAGGGAAGCAATGGCCTCAACCCATTTAGAAACGTAGTCAACAGCCACCAAAATGAACTTGTTGCCGTAGGAAGATGGGAAAGGCCCCATGAAGTCTATGCCCCATGCGTCAAAGACGTCAACCTCAAAGATAGGAAGATGAGGCATCTCGTTACGCTTGGTGTGTTTCCTGCTCGTTTTCAAGCTTTACAACTCTTCACGAACTTATGGGCATCCTTGAAGATAGACGGCCACCAGAAACCGGCTTGCAAGACTTTTGTGGCGGTCTTGAATGAAGCAAATTGTCCGCCGTACGAAGAGTCATGGCAGTGAAAGAGAATGTCCTTCAATTCTTCCTTTGTAACACATCTCCTGTATAAACTGTCCACGCCCCTCTTGTACAAGTAAGGCTCCTCCCAAAAGTAGTTGCTTGCGTCTCTCATGAAATTCTTCTTGTGATAGCTGTCAAGATGAGTTGGCTCCTCTCCGCATGCCAAGTAGTTCACAACGTCAGCATACCAAGGAAGATCCTCTTCTTTGAAACTCAAAACTTCCTCAAACCGCCCTTCTAGCCTTCCACAAACCACCGTAGTGATCGCCATAAGTTGTTCTTCCGGAAGTGAATCATCAAGAGGTAAGGCTTCATCGATCCTCAACCTAGAGAGGCGATCAGCAACACCGTTCTCTATCCCTTTCTTGTCCTTGATTTCCATGTCAAATTCTTGGAGCAAGATGATCCATCTCAAAAGCCTTGGCTTAGTATCCTTCTTGGAATAGATGTATCTAAGTGCCGTGTGATCAATGAGGACAACAGCATTGGCTCCTACTAGATAAGATCTGAACTTCTCAAAGGCAAACACTACTGCCAATAGCTCCTTCTCCGTAGTAGTGTACCTTGTTTACGTGTCATCCAAGGTTCTTGAAGCATAGTAAATCACGTGCAGCCTCTTGTCTTTCCTTTGACCAAGAACCGCTCCCACGGCGTAGTCGCTCGTGTCACACATTATCTCGAACGGTAGATTCCAGTCCGGTGCTTGCACTATAGGCGCGGATACTAGAGCTTCCTTGATAGTCACGAAAGCATGAAGGCAATCCTCATCGAACACAAAGTCAGATTCCTTACACAACAGCCGTGTGAGAGGGCGTGCAATCTTGGAAAAATCCTTGCTGAAGCGCCTGTAGAAGCCAGCATGGCCTAGGAAACTCCTCACTCCTTTGACATTAACCGGCGGCTCAAGACTCATCATGACCTCAACCTTAGCCTTATCAATCTCAATGCCCTTCTCTGATATCTTATGACCAAGCATGATCCCTTCTTTCACCATGAAGTGACATTTCTCCCAGTTAAGCACAAGATTCGTCTCTTCACAACGCTTTAGTACCTTGCAAAGATTCAACAAACACGCAGAAAAAGACGCACCATATACAGAGAAGTCGTCCATAAACACGTCTACCATCTCTTCTATTAGATCAGAAAAGATCGACATCATACACCGCTGAAACGTAGCCGATGCATTACACAACCCGAATGGCATCCTTCGATACGAGAAGGTGCCATAAGGGCATGTAAAGTTCGTCTTCTCCTGATCGTTTGGATGGATTGGTATTTGGAAAAATCCACTATATCCATCAAGAAAGCAATAGTAGGGATGATTAGCAAGTCTTTCAAGCATTTGATCAATAAAAGACAAGGGAAAATGATCATTTCTAGTAACAAGATTAAGCTTCCTATAGTCAATACACATACGGTGTCCTGTAATAGTCCTAGTAGGTATAAGCTCATCTTTATCATTCTTAATGACTGTGATCCCTCCATTCTTAGGCACCACGTGTACGGGAGAAACCCACATGTTATCACTTATGGGATAGATCACGTCAGCTTCTAACAGCTTACGAATCTCTTTCTTAACAACCTCTTTCAAATTAGGATTCAAACGCCTTTGATGTTCAATAGAAGAGGCGTTCTCATTATCCAAGTGAATCCTATGAGTGCAAAGCATTCGTGAAAGGCCATTGATGTCACTTAGAGAGTACCCAATGACCTTCCTATACTTTCTCAGCTCAGTTAGGAGCGAGTGCAACACATCATCACTTAAGTTTTCATTCACAATCACAGGATAAGTTTCGTTAAGCCCTAAGAAAGCATACCTTAGCCCTTTTGGGAGCTCCTTAAGGTCCACTTTTGGGGCTAGCAGCTCGCTCCAATCATCCTCGTGGCTGTTTCTGTTGTTTTCCTCCTTGGAACCCTCCTTAGAACCCGAGACATGACCCAAAAGACTGCTTTCTTTAATCGTTGTCCCCTCTGGGATCGAGTCTTCCGATCGATCTTGCTTTCGATGTCGTCTAGATCATGCAGTTTCACTCGATTCGCTCACTCTATTTAAGGTGGATCGAGTGAGAGATCGAGCTGCTGAGTCATTCTCCGGAATGTACCCTGAACTGATCGGAAGGCATCTCTCTATCTTCGACTCGATTGATTCCCTGGATCGACTGCTCTCAACTCGATCACTCACTCGATTTAGATGGGGTCGAGTAGTGGATCGGGTGTCAGAGTCATTCTCTTCTCTGGATCGACCAGTATCCTTGATCTTCTCATCGATTTCTGACTTGGATCGAGTGGTCTTCTCGATTTCCTAATCGATCTCTAGGCAGCCACCTTCATCTTCTAGCACAACTTTCCTCGAATCAAGGAGATTAACATGCTCATGCGTCCTCTAATCCACGAAACCGAACTCCCCTGGCTCCTTAGTCAACGCCAGCTTCAAGTAATCCTTTTGTGCAAGCTCCTCTAGCAGTTCATCCGCCAAGGCGTCCAACGTCTCTATGTAGAAAGCTTGCCCTTCTATCGTAGGCTTCTTCAAAACCTCATTGATGTCAAAATCAAGCCTGATGTCCTTGCCTAGATGTAGAGCTATCTTCCCATTCTTGACGTCGATGATAGCTCCAGCAGTGGCTAAGAACGGTCTACCAAGGATGAGCGGGTCCTTAGGTTCTTCATCCATTTCTAACACAATGAAGTCTGTAGGCACGTTTACACCACTGATTCTCACTGGCAAGTCCTCAAACAGAGCCACGGGTAACCTCACACTCCTGTCAGCTAGTACCAAAGAGATTCTACAATCTTTGAACCTCGTGAATCCCAACTTCTTTGCTATAGAATGAGGCATCAAATTTATACTAGCTCCCAAATTGCAAAGGCAACTCTTGAACTACAATGGACCTAAAGCGCAAGGTATAGTGAAGCTTCCATGATCTCCCAACTTCTTGGGGACTATATCCTTGTGTCTTATAGCGCTACATTCCTCACTAAGAACCAGTACTTCCTTGCTCTCTTTGTTCTTCTTTGCAAGCGTGTCTTTGAAGAATTTAGCACATTTGGGCATCATGGCAAGGCAGTCTACGAGAAATAGCTTGATCTCTACGTCCTTAAGATGCATCTCAAATAAGATTTTGTGCTTCTCTATAAGTTGCTTCATGAAGCGGCCAGGAAAAGGTAGCTTGGGTACATACGATGGAGGCACATAAGCATCCTTCTCCTTAGCAGCTTGCTCCACTTTCTTCTCTACAGCCGCTTTCTCACCTCGCCTTGGCCCTTGAATCCAAACATTATCAAAGTTGATCTCATCATCAGCTGAATGCTTACCCTCCCCCTCTTGAATTACAACGTCCTCGTTGTTCTTAGGAGTAACCGTAGGTGCAAGCTCTTTCCGACTTCTTAGTGTAATGGCGTTGGCGTATTCCTTGGGATTCTGCTCACACTTGCTTGGTAAGCTATTCTGACCACTTGTACTCGCGTTTCCTTTCTCTAGCTGCTTGATCTTGTTATTCAAGTTTGTAATCTTAGTAGAGAAGTCAGTGAGGGAGGAGTCTAAGCGAGTGTTCATCTCGGCAAACTTCTGGTTTGTAGATGCTTGCCCTTGAATCAATTGTTGAAACATGGCTTGGACAGGATCAACTTGTTGCGGTTGCATCTGTTGTTGTTGAAGAACAAAGCCCGGAGGGTACATTGACGTATAACCCTTGTTGCCTTGCTGTTGTCCTTGGATGTTGCCCTGCCCTTGCCCTTGGAAACCACCACTCGGCTGAAAACCTTTGTTGTATGGAACAAATGGTTTTGCTTGCTGAGCAGGGTACACTTGATCTTTAGGGTTAGCGACACTGATGCTTCTATTGGAGAGATTGTTGTTCTGGTTGTAGCCTAGTGAATTCCCTTGAGGTTTGTAGTTGTTCTGACCCGCCACCCAATTGGCTTCTTCTTGACTCAACTCAAGCTCCTCTAAGGTCTCATCCGCTTCACCAACGAAGGGAACATGCTTCTGGTTAGCCAACACCAGCTTGTCAATCTTCTCATGTAATGACTTAAGCTCTTTCTTGTGAGACTCTAGCTCAGAACCTCTCGGTGGACGGTCGTAGTCTTCAGCATAGTTTCCATCACTCAATGCCAAGTTTTCAATCAGCTTCATGCCCTCTTCTACCTCTTGACCAAGGAAGTTTCCCTTACTAGCCGTGTCAAGTAGCAAGCGAATTTTAGGTGAAGCTCTGCGGTAGATAGTGCTTAGGAGGGTCTCTTCACTGAAGCCGTGGTGAGGACACTGAATGGTGTAGTCCTTGAACTGCTTCATGGCTTCATTGAACGTCTCATTGTTCCTTTGAGTAAAGCCGCTGATCTCACTTCTCAACTTTGCTGTACTGGTGCTAGAGAAGAACTTTGAAAGGAACGCCTTCTTACACTCAGCCCAAGAGGTAATGGTGCCTTGTGGAAGGGTCTTCTCTCAATGTCTAGCCTTGTCTCTAAGAGAAAATGGAAAGAGACGCAGCTTGAAAGCATCTTCGGATATGCCATTAATCTTGATCATCCCACATACTTGCTCAAAGTTGTCAAGATGCTCCAAGGGATCTTCCATTGCTAACCCATGGAACTTATTGTTTTGCACTATTGAGATGAATCCCGGCTTAATCTCGAAGTTGTTGTTCTGTACAGGAGGAGGAGTGATCCCAAACCTATTATGATGAGTGTTGGGAGCATCTCCAGCTCCTATGATCCGTGGGGGGGTCTAGCCGCGTGGTGGGGGTTTCCATTACCCCTTCCCACTGCCCCATGAGCTGGAGGAGGTCCCTCTGGATGTAGTGCTCAGCCATCGCTTCAAAATCCACTGAACCTTGCTGAACAGTCTCCTTAAAAGCTCTAGCTTGCTCTCTAACTCTTCTTTGTCTTGAATGTCCGAGTTGATGAATGTTGTCTCCCCTTGAACGTAGATACATGTACCTGAAAGACACAAGTTTGAGAGTTGACAAATCAATAACCAAAACAAAAACAAAGGCTTAGTCTTTACTAAACCCCAAATCTCAATGCTTCGTAAACACTCCTAAGATGGCAACGACGCCATTTGATAACAGGCTTTTCATGTCAACCGGAGTAATGCAATGCAAGCAGGAGGTTATCAAAACTCAAGCAGCACACAGTCGTAGTATAGTGCAAGAGGAATCAATCCAACCTAGGAGCTAGAAAGTGCAATGAGAATGCAAGAATCATGCAAAGCTAAGCAAATGATGAACGGTTTTGTAAAAATCCTAAAAACTAGATGCGACAATCAAATGCAAAGCAAAACTATTTTAAAAATACTAGAAACGTTTGAACTACCACGAAGAACAAACAGAATGATTAAAATGCAAAGCTATGAATTATTAAAAATCGACTGGTGGATCGACCACTGGATCGACCACTAGATCGAGCAACAACGATCAATCTTGTCTAAAAGTTCAACGGAAATGAATCTAATGGCCAGGATGCGAACAAATACGAAGCAAATGATTAACAGAGATGTGAAAATACTAAGAAAGAGGGTCCAGGGTTGAAATTCATGTTCAAGGGTTTCAAAGATTCAACCTCGGTTTGAAAACTTTTGATCTACTCACTTTGTGAGATTCTCTAGGCCTTGAAAACAAAACATGATCCATCCATGGCTTGTAGTATGGATCAATCTTTCATTCTCTTCTCCAGACCCATGGCGTTTGGCAGAAAAAGAGATTGAAGGGCATAAAACTTATATTTCAAACACACGGCCTAAGTAGTCCCCTAAACTACCATGGCGTTTGGGAAAGGTAGATTAGCCTTTAGGATTCAATTTTCAAGGACCTCTGGATCCTGTCAATGTAAGAGGCCCTTTTGATCATAAAGATCTTGGCGTGAGAGTCTCTAAGCCTTAAGAACTCGATAACCTAGAAGAGAAAGCCAAAAACGGTTAAAGTGCTTTGGGATCGACCTCGAGATCGAGCATCTCACTCGATCGTCTTCGGACATCGTGACTTCAGCTCGATCTGTGTCTCGATCTTCTTTAACGAATCGGGTGCTTCGTTCGATCCTGGAGTCGATCTTTGGAGGATCGAGTGGTGGACTCTCGCTCTGCATGGCGTCATTTACGTCCGTACTCCTTGATCGATCTCTTCACTCGATCTTGGTCTCGATCAGTTCCTTTGGATCGGATGAGCTACTCGATCTTCTGGTTGATCTCATCTAGATCGACCGGCCATGCTCGATCCGCTTCTCGATCTCTGATCCTTAGCAAGCATTCCTGAATTCTCCAAGTTTCCACGAGCCTCCTCACGAGCCTTAGCACGTCCACGAATCTTCCAAGACTCCAAAGTAGCCGAAAACAACATGAATGCGATGCAAATGCAAGAAAGATGCATATGCTGGTGCAAGAGTACTCTAGGACCTAAAGTGATGCAAACTAGTCTAAAGTGCAAGGTAAATGCATGAGAAACTAACTTATATGAATGCAAAAATACATGAAATATGCAGCAATATCAGCTTGGATCTTTTCTTGTTCTTAACCTATTCTCTTTTTGGATTTGGGATCTTAATACTTAGAGAGTCTTGGGAAAGATCTCTTTTATCTCAGGGATATCCTTACCTTGACAAGATTCAGGAATCCCTTAAAACCAAATCCAAGAGACTAGCTCATCCTTTCCCAAACGCCATGGATGCTTAGGGAGCTAGTTAGGCCACTATTTGAGATCTATGCTTAATGTTCTTTGACCCATATTTCCACCACACGCCATGGGTTAGGAGGAAGGGTTAAGGAAAGGGTTTATACCACACGCCATGGATAAACCTCTTTTAGCTTCTCAAGGCTTAGAGATAGCACAAAATGTGTAGATCTAATGTTTTCAAAACCCAAGCCTGAATCTTGAACCTTCTTAACATGACCCTCAACCTTGAATCCACTTTTAATCTTTTAAAAACCTTAATCATCATTTCCTAGTCATAAAGTTTGCTTCTTTAGTCTTTAAAATCATTGCTCTAGGTTGTTAGATATTTCTCTGTTTATCTGCCTTTAGAGTTCGATTTTTATAAATTAGTAGTCTTGCATTTTAAATTCCTAGAAGCCAACTAGCACCTGTTTAACCCCTTTGCAGGGATTTTAAAATTGTTTTCGTGGTCATTTAGTACTTGCATTTAGTTTTTATCGATTTTCTCCTCCATTTACCCGATTTCACTTAGATTTGCTTAGCTCTTGCATTCCTAGTAACTTTCATCAACCTAGGCTGGATTGATACCCATCACCACTATACTACATCATTATCTTGGTTTGGGTTTGATCGAAACAGTCCCAAAAATATCTGTTTATCAAATGGCGCCGTTGCCAACTTGGGTTTGAGTTGAAAGTATTAGGATTTGGAGCTTAGTAGAGACTAAGAGTTTGAGGAGATATTGCAACCGGATATTCTTGACTTTGAGGTCATGGCTGAGCAAGACCAAGCTGAGGCTCCACCTCACCGTGCTGCTGCTGGAAGGTGATATTCATTGTATTTACACCATTTAGAGCTGCATTTAGTACATATTTTGGTCCTTTTTTGCATGTTTTCCCTTTGCTTTTGTCCCATTTTCTTCTCCTTTTAGACTTAGGTTGCATTTAGAGTATAGTTTGCATTTTCTTTGCATTTTAGATGTTTTTAGGTGCTTTTGGAGCTTAAAGGAGCTTGGAGGAGTTTTGGGAATGATACAAGATGCTAGCTGGGCAAAAGGGAGCAAGAAGGATCACAGCAGAAGATCTCTGCAGAAGTTTTTGGTCAGAGCACAGAGAGTATCGGTCAAGGATGACGATACAGAGCAATTTTGATCACCAGTATCGGTCAAGCGTGATCGACACAAACACACCGTTTGAATTTCGGTCATATGTGTCGATCACTCCAGACCGATATGGATCCTTTTCGGTCACTCAAGACCGACACAACTGACCGATACGCTGCAGACTGAAGACCTTTTATTTACAACTTTGCCATTTTCGCTTGGAGTCCTATAAATACGAAAAATCCCTAATTTCTGGAAACAAGCTTTTACCCAGCAGCTCTTTCTTTCTTGTTTGGACTTCTGGATCTTGTAGTTTGAATCTTTGCTTCATTTTAATCAAAGTTTGCTTCTTTCATCTTGTTTAAGCTTCCTAATCATGATTAGTCATCTTTCTCTCTTTGATTTGGTGGCTTTAATGGTGATTAGTGAGTAGTTCTTTTTAGGGAATTGAGATGGGTTAGGTTTAGGGAATTTGAGACTCTATCTATGATTGCTTAGTGTTAATTATTCCATTTCCTTTCTTGATTGCTGTGTTGAATGCTTGATTAGCCCTAGCTAAGTTGATTAAGATCTTAGGCTCATTTTATGCCGACCAAGTGTTTGATGAAATGCCTGAACTGCTTTGCAAGAGAATTGCTTATCCTAGCTCAAGAGATTGACTGTCTAGGGAGTGATTTGGCAATATAGGGTTGATAGATTTGTCTTAATGCTTGCTCTTTATCATTTCACTAATGAGAATTAGTTCTTGACTTGGTAATTAGCAAAGAGATTAATGCCAAGAGATTGGATTAGTCATATAAATGAATCCTATGCATAAGGAATAGCATTGTGTGAGTTTGTAAGCATCATAGGATGAGTCAAGAGTTCCCTATTACCAATTATCTCATCTCAAGTCCCATATTTTCTCTGTTTTAAGTTCTGTTCTGAATTTGCTCTGTTTTTACCTTTATTTGATTGCTTTACTTGCATTTCACTCCTGCTTTGTGTTTGCTTTACTCTTGTTTGATCACTTAGGTTGCTAGATATTCTAAACCCTTTTTCCTATTTGCTTGAATTAGGAAATCTACTATAATCCTGCTGTTTCAATCTTCCCCTTTGAATTGATATTAAAACCCAATGCTACAATGACTAGTACAATGGGTGATTGACTTAAGAGAGTTAAAACTCTTATATCAATTTGGCGCCGTTGCCAATAAGGGAAAGCTTTGTTCAGTAGAATTTGTTGAGATCGTGAGATCAAGCTTTGCTATTTTCGATTTTGATGACTAATTCCTCTTTTGGTCTAGAATTTCTTTTGTAGGTACCACAACACTTGCTCCTAAGTGTCTACAGCTACATCTGAAGTTCAAGGTCAGGAATTTGGGATTTGCTAAGCCAGAATTCAGCTGTTGAAGCATGGAAGATCATCATTATGCTGCTGGTTTTGGTCTACAAGGTCCACAAGGTCCACAAGATCTTCAAGGGACTCAAGGCTTACAAGGACAGCAAGGTCAAGCTGGTTTACAAGGAGCTGTTGTTCAGAGACCAAGAAGACCCATTGGTGCTGCTGATATACCCTCCAACTATGCTTCAAGGCAAGCCATTCTTCCACCAATGGAAACTGAGCAATACCAGATCAAGAGCAGTCTTTGGATTACCCAACCAAGAAAGCATTTCCTTATGATCCAAGAAAGGCAGTTCTTTGGATTACCCAACCAAGACCCTTTAGAGCACCTGGATCAGTTTGAGAGGATATGCACCTTAACAAAGCTTAGTGGAGTATCAGATGATGGTTTGAAGCTCAAGCTCTTTCCATTCTCACTTGGTGATAGAGCAAGATTATGGGAGAAATCTCTACCACAAGGCAGCATCACTACTTGGGAACAATGTAAAGGTGCTTTCTTAACCAAATTCTTCTCTCCCTTAAGAACTGCACACTTCAGAAATGAGATCACAAACTTCAGGCAGTGGTCTAATGAAAGCTTTAGAGACACTTGGGAGAGGTTCAGAGGTTTCACTCATCAATGCCCCCATCATGGCTTCACTAAGGAAATGCTTCTATCCACACTCTATAGAGGTGTTCTCCCAAAGATCAGAATCCTTCTAGACACAACTAGTAATGGCTATTTTCTTAGGAAAGCTGTTGATGAGGGCTGGATACTAGTGGAGAACATGGCACTCAGCAATTGGAACTATGTGGATGACAAAGAGCAACATTCCATGGAACTAGCAACAGCATTGTCTAAGATGAAAGCTCTGCAGAAAAAAGTTGATCTACTACTCAATGCAACCACTAAACTCCTACCAAATGATCTCTCAACAAACCTCTACAGGCAACACCATGTCAAGGCTCTCTAACACCAAGAGGCTCCACTAATGCATCATGACCTTGACGCCTGTATACACCAGCCTATTGAAGACACTCACTCTTCACAGCATCAAGCTTCCTCTTCTCAAACAGCTGGTATCAATAACTCTTCACCCTCACATAATCTGGATTATAAAGAGATGCTCCTCCAACTCCAACAACTTCACAATGGAGGACTGCAAAAGATGATGGCTGTTGAGATTCAAAAGACTTTTACTGATATTCAGAAAAGTATGACTGATGATATACACAAGGACATTGACTCAAAAATTCAGTCACAAATAGCTCCTATCAACATCAAGATCAACAAACTAGAAACAATGTCTACCCCTTCTACCTCTTCACTCACACAGGAGAATGTCAAAGCTGTCACTCTCAGAAGTGGGAAGCAGCTTCCCCCAAGAGTAACTCCTTCTACACCCAGTGAGGAAATTGAGGAACTAGAAGAGGGGGTGGAGGTCAAAGAAAAGGAAGATACTCCAGAAGATGAAATGATTGAAGCTGAAAAGATTTCTGAAAAGGCCAAAGACAAGGAGGTTACTAAAGGCAAGGCAAAAGAGGCTTCTAAGGAGCTAGCCAAGGAACCAAGATATATACCTCCTCCTTATCAGCCCACAATACCTTTTCCTGGAAGGTTTAAGAAACAGCTGGTTGATAAATACAAAGGACTCTTTGATGAACAGATGAAGAAAATCTAGCTCACAATGCCACTGTTAGATGCCTTTGTTTTAGTCTCTCCTTATCAGAAATTCCTGAAAGATGCTGTTTCTGAAAGAACCAAAGATCTGCAGGGAATGGTAGTCCTCACACATGAATGTAACGCCATTATTCAGGAGAAGAGAGTGACTCCCAACAAGCTAGGAGATCGAAGAAGCTTCACCTTACCCTGCTCTATAGGTCCACTCCTGTTTGACAAATGTTTGTGTGATCTTGGAGCCAGTGTCAGCTTGATGCTCTACTCTGTAGCACAGCGCCTAGGCTTCACCAAGTTCAAGGACTGCAGAATCTCCTTGGTATTGGCTGATAGGTCAGTAAGACATCTCAAAGGTTTGTTTGAAGATGTACCACTAAGGATTGGGAGTGTAGAAATACCTACTGATTTTGTAGTTTTAGACATGGATGAAGAGCCTAGAGATCCTCTTATTCTTGTGAGACCATTCCTAGCCACAACAGGAGCAGTCATTGATGTTAAGAAGGGAAAGATTGACCTAAAGTTAGGCAAGGATATATCTTTGAAGTTTGACACCAAGAAGATTATGCAGCAGCCTACCATTGAAGGTCAAGTACTCCAGATTGATATTCTAGAAAAGCTGAATGATGAACATCAAAAGGAGCTGTGTTATGGAGACAAGCTCCATGTGGCTTTGACAAGTGAGCATGTAGATGATGGGTACTTGGATAAGGAAAGCTTGGGCTATCCGCTGAGATTGGACTCTCACAGATTCTTTGAGGAGGAAGAACCATTTGAAAGCTTGGAGTACATAAGAAAGGAAGTCTTCTCAGCTCAGGAAACTGGTTCCCCAAGCAAGGAAGCTGACGCCAAGAAGCAAGGCAGCTCAGATGAGGACTGGAGCGAACTCAAGGCACCAAAAGTGGAACTTAAACCACTTCCTCATGGGCAAAGGTATGTTTTCCTAGGTCCTAACTCCACTTACCCTGTTATAATCAATGACAGCCTCAATGATGATGAGATCCTGGCCCTTGTTAAGGTGTTGAAGAGGTTTAGGAAAGCTATGGGGTATTCATTGGATGATATCCAAGGCATATCTCCTAACCTTTGCACTCACATGATCCATCTAGAGGATGAGACAAGAACTTCTATTGAACCTCAGAGAAGGCTGAATCCTAATTTAAAAGAAGTAGTGAAAAAGGAAATCTTGTAGTTGCTTGAAGCAGGAGTGATCTATCCCATCTCAGATAGCATATGGGTCTCACCAGTCCATGTGGTACATAAGAAGGGAGGGATCACTGTTGTTAAAAATGAAAATGATGAACTAATATCAACTAGGACAATCACTGGTCATAGAATGTGCATTGATTACAGAAAATTTAATTCTGCTTCTAGGAAAGATCACTTCCCTTTGCCATTTATAGACCAAATGCTAGAAAGATTAGCAAATCATAAGTATTACTGCTTTTTAGATGGTTATAGTGGATTCTTTCAGATCCCTATCCATCCCAATGATCAGGAAAAAACTAATTTTACTTGCCCATATGGAACTTTCGTTTATAGGAGAATGCCTTTTGGTTTATGCAATACTCTTGCTACTTTCCAAAGATGTATGACTTCTATATTTTCTGACCTGCTTGAAGAAATGGTGGAGGTATTCATGGACGACTTTAGCGTCTATGGATTCTCCTTTGGTGTCTGCTTTTCTAACCTTGCTCAGGTTCTCCAAAGGTGTGAAGACACAAAACTGGTCATGAATTGGGAAAAGTGTCACTTCATGGTGCAAGAAGGAATTGTTTTGGATCATAAGATCTCAGAGAAAGGAATAGAGGTGGACAAAGCTAAGATAGAGGTCATGATGCACTTGGAACCTCCAACTACTGTCAAAGGGATCAGAAGTTTTTTGGGGCATGCTGGCTTTTACAGAAGATTCATCAAAGACTTCTCAAGGATTGCAAGACCCTTGACAAGATTATTGTGTAAGGAGGCAGAGATTGTGTTTAATGAAGACTGTCTTCAAGCCTTCCTTACTCTCACACAAGCCCTGATATCAGCACCAATAGTTCAAGCCCCAAACTGGGATCGACCATTTGAAATAATGTGTGATGCTAGTGACTATGCAGTTGGAGCGGTTTTGGGGCAGAGAGTTGACAAGAAACTTCATGTTATCTACTATGCCAGCAGAACTATGGATGAGGCTCAGTCAAAGTATGCTACAACTGAGAAGGAGCTCTTAGCAGTTGTCTTTGCATTTGAGAAGTTCAGGAGCTACCTAGTAAGCTCCAAGGTAATTTTTTATACTGACCAAGCTGCGCTGAGACACATCTATGCTAAGAAGGACACCAAACCAAGGCTTCTTAGATGGATTCTTCTTCTACAGGAGTTTGATATGGAGATTGTGGATAAGAGAGGCATTGAGAATAGAGTTGCTGATCACCTCTCAAGACTGAGGATAGATGACTTTGTCCCAATCAATGATACCCTACCAGAAGAACAGTTGCATGCTTTAGGAGTCAGGAAAGTAGAGGTGGAAAGCCTAGAAGAAGATATACTACCTTGGTATGCTGACTTTGTGAATTATTTGGTGGTTGGACAGATACCACAGACCCTCAACTCACATCAGAAGAAGAAATTCTTAAGGGATGTCTCCCATTACTTTTGGGATGAGCCTTATTTGTACAAAAGAGGGAATGATGGGCTGTTCAGAAGGAGTGTAGCTGAGGAAAAGATTCAGGGAATCCTGCACCATTACCATGGCTCAGCCTATGGAGGACATTTTGCAACATTCAAGACAGCTTCCAAGGTCCTACAAGCTGGTTTTTGGTGGCCTAGTCTGTTCAAGGACGCTCAAGCCCATATCTCCTCATTTGATGCCTGCCAAAGGAAGGGAAACATCTCCAAGAGAGATGAGATGCCTATGAATTCTATCCTTGAAGTAGATCTTTTTGATGTGTGGGTTGACTTTATGGGACCCTTCCCTTCCTCTTATGGGAACAAGTACATTCTGGTAGCTGTTGATTATGTGTCCAAGTGGGTTGAAGCCATTGTTAGTCCAACAAATGATGCTAGAGTTGTGCTGAAGCTCTTCAAGACAATCATCTTCCCAAGGTTTGGTACCCCAAGATGTGTGATCAGTGATGGTGGAAGTCATTTCATCGACAAGGTTTTTGAGAGCTTGCTCAAGAAGAATGGTGTCAAGCACAAGGTTGCTACTCCTTAACATCCCCAAACAAGTGGCCAAGTGGAAGTATCCAACAGGGAGATCAAGGCCATCTTGGAGAAAACAGTTGGTGTCACAAAGAAGGACTGGTCTAATAAGCTTGATGATGCTTTATGGGCTTATAGGACAGCCTTCAAGACACCCATTGGTAGGACTCCTTTCTCACTCCTCTATGGGAAATCTTGCCATCTGCCTGTTGATCTAGAGTATTAGGCCTTGTGGGCAACAAAGTTGCTGAATTTTGACATCAACACGGCTCAGGAAAAAAGACTTATCAACTGGCATAAACTAGAGGAGAACCGCCTTGAAGCTTTTGAGAGTTCTAGGATCTACAAGGAGAGGACAAAAGCCTTCCATGACAAAAGGTTCAAACACAAGGACTTCAAGACAGGAGATCAGGTGCTGCTATTCAACTCAAGGTTGAAGCTATTTCCTGGAAAGCTAAAGTCAAGATGGTATAGAGCTGTGACTTTGTTCAGCAAGAATGGAGAGGACTTCACAGTGAATGGGCACAGGCTGAAACCATACATGGCAAGTGAGTCTCTTCGAGATGAAGTGGACATCAACCTTGATGAGCCTCCACAAGAGTAATCAACCAAGGAAAGTCAAGCTCAGTGACGTTAAACAAGCACACTTGGGAGGTAGTCTTATGGTATCCTTTTGTATATATTATGCTTTCTAGTCTATCTTTTATGCTTTGTTTTAGTGTGCAGAAGAAGGATTTCGAACTGGGGTTTGAGGAAGTTGGAAGGAGACAAAGAACAGGTGTATTCTGGCTGATATCGGTCATTTGTATCGGTCATAACAAACCAATACGCAGATTTTCGGTCATTAGTATCGATCGTGATTGACCGATATAAGTGGAGCCAGTCTATACCATTCAACATATCGGTCACTTGTGACCGATATGGAAAGCAGCTTGACAGCAGGACTAAATTTCGGTCATTCATATCGGCCACACTTGATCGACATAAACTCACCATTTGATTTTCGGTCCAGTGTGTCGATCACTGGTGATCGATGAGATTCTTGGAATCATATCGGTCACCAGTATCGATCACTCAAGATCGACACAATCATGCCGGATGTATTTCGGTCAGGTGTGTCGATCACTAATGACCAAAATTAATCCCAAGAAGCACCAGTCTCCAATATCGATCACTAATGACCGATACTGCCATTTCGGTCAGTTATATCGGTCATGTGTGACCAAAATTCCATCTGAGGTACAATGAGAAGCAGGAGCAGCTCAACAGCAAGCGACATAAGGTCACAAGGAGAGGAAGCATCCCTTTCCCCCAGAGAACTAGCAAGTCTCCACAAATCTCAGGATCATCCCACAACTCCTACCATTGAACCAAGTACCACATCCCTTCCATTGTTCTATACCATTCCATCTTTTTATTTTTGTAATATATTTTGTTGCTTCTCTCTTCCATTGCTTTCATTACACAAGAAACTGTGTAATTTAAGTGTGAGGGAGAGATTTGGGGTTTGACTTTATTTTCTGTTTTCTTAGTTTTTCCTTTTTTCTTTTCTCTTTGAGTCTCATGCATATCATGCATACATGTAAGGCATAGAAAAACACAAAAAATGAAAATTTTTAAAAATTTTGCAACTTTGCAAACCAAAAAGAAAGCATGTAGTTGCATTTCATTCTTCTAGGATTGAGTCTAGCGTTGATATTTAGGTTGCATTGCATTTGCATAGGGCATTATGATGAGTATTCCTTGTAAAGTGCTTAGTGTTTAGAGATGATTTCAGTTATTAAGTGCTTAGTTGTTTGATGCATCATATGATTGCTAGAAGTTAAGGCTGAATCATGCTTAGATTGCTAGATTTGGTCTTCTCATCTCATTCTGAAAGCATTTGTTCTCTGAAAATCAACTTTATCAACTTGAACTTTAACTTGGACTTATAATTATCATGTCTTATGCATTGAAAAGTGATTGCATGGCTACCATATACATATTTGGATCATCTTTTTCGTTTCTACCACTCTTGTTGATCCAAATAGCTGATCCTCATAATTATAGGACAGTTACATCCTCACCCTTAACCAAAACCTCATTTTGAACCTAAACACTATTGTGAGAGCTGTGAGGCCTTTGCATTGCATTTTCGATTTTGTCTTGGCAAAAAGTGTTAGGAATAAGGCTGGTAATGATTAGCTCTCTTGTAGATATCAGCCTGCATCTTGAGCTTGATTCTAGGATAGGAGTTTTGGGGTTTAAAAGGGTAGAGTAAGTGGTTTGAACTTCATGTTTTTATGTTTTGAAAGAAAGGGAAAAGATCTGAAATGGTAGAAAAGGGGAAACAGTTTAGTATTGTTGTTAAGTAAAGGGAATAAAAGCTCTAAGTTTAAAAAGAAGGATTGGCGCCAACAACAATGCTTAGAAGGGTCCAAAAGAAGAAAAATCTGACCAAGAAGCAATCCACCAAAGGTGATGAATGTTCCAACACAACAAAGAAGAGCAAGTCCCAACCAAAAAAAAACAACCACACAAGCAAAAGAAGAAGTTTACTCAGCCATGAAGATGGGTAAAGGGTAGAATCTAGGAAAGGGTAGACTTAGAGGGTTCACTCTTGGGCTTAAAAATGCTTTGGACTCATCTTTGGGAAATAAGGGTAGAAGAGAGCTTTGAATTGCATGCATAAGTGTGCTTTTACCTTTAACATTTTGCCTAAGATGAAGTCATTTCATTGAGTGATCCTTTATGTTTTTGAACCTTTGTGCTTAAATGAGATCATTCTTATCTCATAACCTTACCCTTTTCAACCAAATGCCTTCACTTGATTTGTATAAGCATGATTCATGTTCTGAACTTAATTGAATGTTAAAGAGTTGATTGATTTGAGCATTTGCCTAAGTTGAGATTTGAGATCATTTTATAACATGATGAGCATGGCTAGGATCTTTAAAGTATAGCTGATTATGTTTGCATCCTATGTTAGAATTTGCGGAATAATGACTTAGAGAAATGATAAATAGATGAAGAACATGAAAGAAAGAGAGAGTGAAATAAGGATGATTATATTTCCTTAAGTTAAATGTTACAAATGAGAGCGAATGTCTACATATAGACTCGCCTAGTTACTACAAGGATCAATGGAAAGCGACATAAAGAATAAACAAAGGGGAAGGACTCCTAGGAAGCGAAAGCGACCTGTCCCTAACGGTTGACTCCTTAAGCAAACATGTGACCTTATCCTCTTGTTGTTTATTAAAATGTGACCGTTGGAGTAGTAAGCATAGAACCAAGCATCTAGAAGACCGTTGAGGGCTTGGCTTGTATGTCATGCTTACTTGATGATCAAGCTTGAGTGGCCCGGTTCCCTAGGTGTACGGACTTGTACGGATGCTTCATCCTCCTTGTTTGATACTCCCCTTCAAGCTTTAACCGTGGTGAATGGTTAGAGCTTGGAGCCATGAAGGATCACCTCATTAAAAACCTCAATGTAAAAAACCTCATGGGACAAAACTACATTGAGGGAAAAAGAATGTGATCTCCACGGCTAGGTGAGCTCAAGCTGAGATGTCAACGAGCCCCATCTTGGAGTGGATGAACTGGCAGGTCTTCTGGCTTGCTGCCTTGGTGAAGATATCGGCTAGTTGGTCTGAACTCTTTGTGTAGCATGGAAGGATGACTCCAAGCTGGACTTGTTCCCTGACCTTGTGACAATCTACCTCTATATGCTTGGTTCTTTCATGGAAGACCGAGTTTGATGCTATGTGTATAGCCGCTTGGTTGTCACAATGCATGGTGATTGGTGTGCTTGTCTCACATCCGAGGTCTTTAAGAAGGTTCCTTAGCCACATTAGCTTGGTTGTTAACCACCTCATTGCCCGGTACTCAGCTTCAGCACTAGAACACGCAACTACATTTTGCTTCTTGCTCTTCCATGTAACTAGATTCCCACCAATGAATGTACAATAGCCATTAGTTGATCTTCTATCTACACGGTCTCCTTCCCAGTCTGCATCACAATATCCCACAATCTCTGAGCTTCCGTTGCAACCCATCCAAATGCCATGACTGATTGTTCCTTGGACATAGCTGAGAATGCGCTTAACCATGCTCCACTGATACAGCTTTGGGGCTTTCATGTGTTGGCTAACCTGATTCACAGCAAAACACAAGTCAGGTCTAGTTATGGTAAGATAGATTAGCTTACCAACCATCCTGCGGTATTGTGTGATATCTTCAAAGGGTTCATCTTCTAGCTCCCCCTTTCGGTCCAATTTGTAGCTATCTTCAAGAGGAGTTTTAGCTACTTTATCTCCAAGATCTCCTGTTTCACTCAACATATCAAGCATATACTTCCTTTGTGAGAGAAACAAGCCTTCTTTAGCTCTACAAACTTCAATACCTAAGAAGTATTTTAGTTCACCTAGATCTTTAATAACAAATACATTCTTTAAATAGTCTTTAGTGGCAAGAATGTTTACCTTGTCATTCCCAGAGATGATTATATCATCTACATAAATGAGAATGACTACTATACCTTCTTGGCTGGTGAGAGTGAATAAGGTATGATCCGCTTCTGATCTGTTGAATCCCCTATCGAAGAGAACTCTACTCAACCGGTGGTACCATGCTCATGGTGATTGCTTAAGACCATATATAGCCTTTCTCAGTCTTAACACTTTCCCACTGGTGATGTCTTTTTCCACACCTGGTGGTGGTGTCATATAGACTTCTTCCTCAAGCTCTCCTTGCAAGAATGCATTCTTCACATCCATTTGCCAAAGATCCCATTCCAGGTTCACGGCAAGTGAGATGACTACTCTAACCGTGTGAAGCTTAGCCACTGGTGCAAAAGTATCTCCATAGTCTTCTCCATAGGTCTGAGTGAATCCTCTTGCTACTAGCCCAGCCTTATACCTCTCTATTTCACCATTGCTCTTGTATTTGATAGTAAAGACCCATCTTGAGCTCACTGTTTTCTTTCCTTTAGGAAATGTAGCCTCATCCCAAGTGTGATTCTTCTCCATAGCCCCCCTTTCTTCACTGATTGTATTACGCCACACCTCATACTCTATTGCTTCTTCATAGGTTTTAGGTATCTGACCTTGCTCCAGTGCAACTAAGAAAGCCTGATGCTCCTTTGGAAACCGAGCGAAAGAGCACGCTGCTTGAGTAGGATGGGCTACTGCATTGCCGTTGTAGTATACCCTTGTGTTGACCCAATTGGATGGGTCCTGCCTTTCCCTTGTGCTTCTCCTTAGGGCTGCTGGAGCAGGAGCTTGGACTTGTTCTGCTTGTTGTAAGTTTTGCAACCGCGGACTTCTTCTTAGAGGAGCTGGTGCTTGATGAATTACTGACCGTATGGGTGCTACTGCTTGCTCCGGAGGTTGATCATGTGCATTTTCTTGGGTCTCCGAGTCTATGTGCTCAGCTGGTGGGTCATTGTTTTCACCATTCTCCCCCTCATGATCAACCGTAGGGGTTCCCGTGCTTGTAGTGACACAGAGATGGTCTAGGAGTAGCCGGAGGTTAGTAGCTCTATCTGATGTAGACTTGGAGATGTCTTGCAAGTCTTTCCATGACTGTTTGGCATAGAAGCTTTCCAAGAACTTCACATCTCTAGAGACTATAACCCGTCGTGTAGTGGGATTGTAGCATTTGTACCCCTTTTGAGTAGTAGAGTAGCCAACAAACATACACCTAGTGCTCTTGGCATCAAGCTTTGTCCTAAGATCTCCTGGAATTAAGGCAAAACAAACACACCCAAACACTCGTAAGTGATCAAGAGAAGGTTTAGTTGAGTTGAGTACCTCATATGGTGATGAGTCATTGAGAACTTTGGTTGGTATTCGGTTGATCAAGTAGCACGCTGTAAGTACAGCGTCTCTCTAAAACCGTTTTGGTACATTGCTTTGAAACATCATGGATCTGGCCACCTCCATTAAGTGTCTATTCTTCCTTTCAGCGACACCATTTTGTTGGGGCGTGTAAGGACAGCTTGTTTGGTGAATGATGCCATGTGAGGTAAGATATTCTTTGAATATGTTACTGGTGTATTCTTCTCTATTATCTAATCTGAAAATCTTGATCTTTGCATTAAAATGGTTAGTTATGTGAGTTTGAAAATTTCTAAATGCCTAAAAGACTCTATCTTTTGATGGAAGGAGAGTTAACCATGTATACTTAGATTTTTCATCTATG
Organism: Thlaspi arvense; assembly: GCA_911865555.2. Classification (NCBI taxonomy): domain Eukaryota; kingdom Viridiplantae; phylum Streptophyta; class Magnoliopsida; order Brassicales; family Brassicaceae; genus Thlaspi; species Thlaspi arvense. Next base: position 227,488 of record CAJVSB020000081.1, read on the forward strand.
AAAGTAACAAAATATTTGTTTTGATCTCTAGACTCACATGGAGATGTCCAAACATCAGAGTGAACTAAATCAAAGCATTTTTCATAAATAGTAGAAGTCTTAGGAAAAACAGTTCTACAATGTTTTCCTAAGATACAAGCCTCACAGTCATCATTATTAAACACTACTTTAGGTAATAAAAGACTCAATGCACGAGCATGAGGGTGTCCTAATCTAGCATGCCAAATCGCATTATTAGCACAAGCTATAACATTATTAGAGGAAGCAAAGGTAGAGGATAAAAGCTTAGTGTCTTCAAGAACATAGAGATCATCTTTGGTAGTCCCTTTCCCAAGCATTTTGCTGGTCTTAATATCCTGAAACCACACATCATTAGGTCCAAAGATAGCAATACAGTTTAAATCAGTTGTAGCTTTCTTTACTGATAATATATTAGATGTAAAGGTAGGCATGTAAAACGCTTTAGAAGATCTCTCAAAGAGCTTAAGTTCTCTTATTCCCTTAATGGGTACCTTTTCCCCATTAGCAATCTCAACATTTCCTCTTGTTGGTTTTATGTTGCTAATTAAACTTAAATCACTAATCATGTGATGAGAAGCTCCTGAATCAACTATTAATGGCTTATTCTTAAGAGTATGTGAAGAACTATAAGAATTACCCATATTTTGAATCACATGAAAAGAGGTACCAAGAATGTTATCAGACTCCTTAAACGCCTTGATCAAGGCATCTAAGTCCGATTTTGTCACGAATTGGGATGAGTTGGCTGCTCCTTCTCCTCCAGTGATAGTCTTAGAGCTTTCGCCTTTATGAGCAGCTTCTTCCGAAGCACACCTAGCCTTTCCCTCCTTCCATTTTGGTTTGAGGTGTGGATGGAGACTCCAGCATATTTCTTTGGTGTGCCCCTTTCTCTTGCAATGATCACAAAATGAGTTTCTCTTCTCATCAAACTTGTAGGCTCCTTTGTTGGCTGAGACCAGTTCTCCTTTTCCTCCAAATAAGCCGAGTGATCCTTGCTCCTTTTGGACTTGGGAACAGACTTCTTCAAGCGTTGGTAGCCTTTCTGCTCTGAGAAGATGTTTGATGAGGTCATTGTAGGTTGAGCTGAGAGTCAAAAGCAGTCTAAAGACCTTGTCTTGCTCCCTTCTTTCATTCAAGACTTGTGGATCTACGGTACTTGGCCTTAGCATTTCCAGCTCAGCGCATAGTGCTCTGAACTTTCCAAAGTGCTTGGTGAACTCCATCTCTTCTTGCCTTAGTTCGTTGATAGCCTTTTTGACTTCAAACACACGGCTTAGATTAGAGACATTGCCAAATACTTGCTTCAAAGGCTCCCACAGCTCCTTGGCGGTTTCACAGTAGGAGTAGGCCTCCAAGATTTCGTTGCTAAGGGAGTTTTGTAATAAAGCAAGAACGGTCTGGTCTTCCTTGTACCATTGGGTCTCTTCGGCTGGGACAATGGCTGCTCCCGCGGCTGGTGGTGCTGCTATGGGAGCGTCCCTTGAAACATGACTCCAGAGACCTCTTCCACACAAGGCGGTTCTTGTGGTTCTTGACCACAGTAGATAGTTAACTCCTTTGAGAGTAACTGGTAAAGCCAATGGCTTATTGTTCTCCATGGCCATGAATTTGATTCTATGGACCTATGGGCAAGGGTATGGACCGTTGGTCAATAGTTTTAGGAAAGAGATTTGAGAGAGGAGAAGAGTAAGCGAATAGTGTTAGGAGTGATTGAGAGGTGTTTAAGGTGGTTGAGAAGGATTAGGAGTTGGTTTAGTGGAAGTAATGAGAGAAGAAAAGTTATGGACCGTTGGGTAAAGAAATGTACCCAAAAGAGTTTTCTGGAAAACGAATGAGAGATGAAGTGATAAGAGAAGAGAAACAAGAATCAAGAGTTTGTAGTCCAAAGATCTACAAACCTTGCTCTGATACCATGTTAGAATTTGCGGAATAATGACTTAGAGAAATGATAAATAGATGAAGAACATGAAAGAAAGAGAGAGTGAAATAAGGTTGATTATATTTCCTTAAGTTAAATGTTACAAATGAGAGCGAATGTCTACATATAGACTCGCCTAGTTACTACAAGGATCAATGGAAAGCGACATAAAGAATAAACAAAGGGGAAGGACTCCTAGGAAGCGAAAGCGACCTGTCCCCAACGGTTGACTCCTTAAGCAAACATGTGACTTTATCCTCTTGTTGTTTATTAAAATGTGACCGTTGGAGTAGTAAGCATAGAACCAAGCATCTAGAAGACCGTTGAGGGCTTGGCTTGTATGTCACGCTTACTTGATGATCAAGCTTGAATGGCCTGGTTCCCTAGGTGTACGGACTTGTACAGATGCTTCATCCTCCTTGTTTGATACTCCTCCTCAAGCTTTAACCGTGGTGAATGGTTAGAGCTTGGAGCCATGAAGGATCACCTCATTAAAAACCTCAATGTAGAAAACCTCGTGGGACAAAACTACATTGAGGAAAAAAGAGTGTGATCTCCACGGCTAGGTGAGCTCAAGCTGAGATGTCAACGAGCCCCATCTTGGAGAGGATGAACTCGCAGGTCTTCTGGCTTGCTGCCTTGGTGAAGATATCGGCTAGTTGGTCTGAACTCTTTGTGTAGCATGGCAGGATGTCTCCAAGCTGGACTTGTTCCCTGACCTTGTGACAATCTACCTCTATATGCTTGGTTCTTTCATGGAAGACCGAGTTTGATGCTATGTGTATAGCCGCTTGGTTCTCACAATGCATGGTGATTGGTGTGCTTGTCTCACATCCGAGGTCTTTAAGAAGGTTCCTTAGCCACATTAGCTTGGTTGTTAACCTCCTCATTGCCCGGTACTCAGCTTCAGCACTAGAACATGCAACTACATTTTGCTTCTTGCTCTTCCATGTAACTAGATTCCCACCAATGAATGTACAATAGCCATTAGTTGATCTTCTATCTACACGGTTTCCTTCCCAGTCTACATCACAATATCCCACAATCTCTGAGCTTCCGTTGCAACCCATCCAAATGCCATGACCGATTGTTCCTTGGACATAGCTGAGAATGCGCTTAACCATGCTCCAGTGATACAGCTTTGGGGCTTTCATGTGTTGGCTAACCTGATTCACAGCAAAACACAAGTCATGTCTAGTTATGGTAAGATAGATTAGCTTACCAACCATCCTGCGGTATTGTGTGATATCTTCAAAGGGTTCATCTTCTAGCTCCCCCTTTCGGTCCAATTTGTAGCTATCTTCAAGAGGAGTTTTAGCTACTTTATCTCCAAGATCTCCTGTTTCACTCAACATATCAAGCATATACTTCCTTTTTGAGAGAAACAAGCCTTCTTTAGCTCTACAAACTTCAATACCTAAGAAGTATTTTAGTTCACCTAGATCTTTAATATCAAATACATTCTTTAAATAGTCTTTAGTGGCAAGAATGTTTACCTTGTCATTCCCAGAGATGATTATATCATCTACATAAATGAGAATGACTACTATACCTTCTTGGCTGGTGAGAGTGAATAAGGTATGATCCGCTTCTGATCTGCTGAATCCCCTATCGAATAGAACTCTACTCAACCGGTGGTACCATGCTCTTGGTGATTGCTTAAGACCATATATAGCCTTTCTCAGTCTTAACACTTTCCCACTAGTGATGTCTTCTTCCACACCTGGTGGTGGTCTCATATAGACTTCTTCCTCAAGCTCTCCTTACAAGAATGCATTCTTCACATCCATTTGCCAAAGATCCTATTCCAGCTTCACGGCAAGTGAGATGACTACTCTAACCGTGTGAAGCTTAGCCACTGGTGCAAAAGTATCTCCATAGTCTTCTCCATAGGTCTGAGTGAATCCTCTTGCTACTAGCCCAGCCTTATACCTCTCTATTTCACCATTGCTCTTGTATTTGATAGTAAAGACCCATCTTGAGCTCACTGTTTTCTTTCCTTTAGGCAATGTAGCCTCATCCCAAGTGTGATTCTTCTCCATAGCCCCCCTTTCTTCACTGATTGTATTACGCCACACCTCATACTCTATTGCTTCTTCATAGGTTTTAGGTATCTGACCTTGCTCCAGTGCAACTAAGAAAGCTTGATGCTCCTTCGGAAACAGAGCGAAAGAGCACGCTGCTTGAGTAGGATGGGCTACTGCATTGCCGTTGTAGTATACCCTTGTGTTGACCCAATTGGATGGGTCCTGCCTTTCCCTTGCTCTTCTCCTTAGGGCTGCTGGAGCAGGAGCTTGGACTTGTTCTGCTTGTTGTAAGTTTTGCAACCGCGGACTTCTTCTTATGGAATGATACAAGATGCTAGCTTGGCAAAAGGGAGCAAGAAGGATCACAGCAGAAGATCCCTGCAGAAGTTTTCGGTCAGAGCACAGAGAGTATCGGACAAGGATGACCGATACAGAGCAATTTCGATCACCAATATCGGTCAAGCGTGATCGACACACACACCGTTTGAATTTCGGTCATATGTGTCGATCACTCCAGACCGATATGGATCCTTTTCGGTCACTCAAGACTGACACAACTGACCGATACGCTGCCAAACTGAAGACCTTTTATTTACAACTTTGCCATTTTTGCTTGGACTCCTATAAATACGAAAAATCCCTAATTTCTGGAAACAAGCTTTTACCCAACAGTTCTTTCTTTCTTGTTTGGACTTCTGGATCTTGTAATTTGAATCTTTGCTTCATTTTAATCAAAGTTTGCTTCTTCCATCTTGTTTAAGCTTCCTAATCATGATTAGTTGATAACCAGTTTTCTTTGCAAGGGTGAGTATGCAATGAGGCTATCAAACTCAAATGCAAGACAGGTTGTAGCACAGTATGCAAGAGAAAGTCAATCCACACCTAGGATGATAGAAATGCAAAGAGAATGCAAGGACTATGCAAATCTAAGCGAAACAAGATAGATTTTGATAAAATCCCTAAAAACTAGATGCAATAACTAAATGGAATGAAGATCTATTTTAAAATTACCAGGAATGATCAAACTACCATGAGGAATAAACATAATAATCAAAGGACAAAGCTACGAATTACTAAAATTCGACTAGTGCATCGACCATGGGATCAACCACTAGATCGAGCAATAACGATCGATCTCGTCTAGAAATGCAAGAACAGTAAAACTAACGACCAGGATGCTATCAAAGATCAAGCGAATGACGAGAGAAAATGTAAAGATGCTAAAAGAGAGGGCCTAGGGTTGAGATTCATGGTCAGGGGTTTCAAAGGTCCGAACTTGGGTTGAAAACCTTAAATCGACTCACATTGTCAGAATCTCTAAGCCTTGAATACGAAATAAGATCTATCCGTGGCTTTCGGTATAGATCACTCCTTCATCCTCTCCTCCAAACCCATGGCTTTTGGTGGAAAGAGAGGTCGAAGGGCAGGAAAAACAGATTTCAAAGGAGTGGCTTAACTAGTCCCCCAAACTTCCATGGCTTTTGGGAAGGGGTAACTAGTCTCTAGGGTGTGATCTTCAGAGGTCCCTGATTCCTGTCAAGGTAAGGAACCTCTCGGATCATAAAGCTCTTGGCGTGAGAGTCTTTAAGCTTTGAGAACTCGACACCCTAGAAGAGATAGCCATTAAAACACTAGAAAACCCCAAGATCAAAACCCTTTTAACCCCTTAAATCCTCTCAACCCCGAACCCAAATGAACTACTCACTACACATAAGATAAGAATGAAAAGTTGTGTGGGAAAAGGACGTGCCGCCTTCCCAAAATGGCGAAAACAACCCGATGGTCCCCCCCTCGCTAGCGGCCAAAAACGGTTGAAAGGACAGAGATCGACTCCGGGATCGAACGGCTCTCTCGATCATCTTCGGCGGATCGACTGTTGCATCCGATCTTGGTATCGATCTTCTGTTGGATCGAGTGGTGGACTCGATCCAGCTCTCGCTCTGCATAGCGTTATTTACATCCGTACCGTTTGATCGATTGCTTCACTCGATCTTCGTCTCGATCATTCTCCTTGGATCGCCTGGTCTTCTCGATCTTCTGGTCGATCTCATCCTAGATCAACCTGCCATGCTCGATCTGTTCCCCGATCTCTGGTCCTTAGCAAATATCCGACCTTCCACGAAATGCAAGGTGCAAGAATGCTCTAGGACTCTAAGTGATGCAATCTAATCTAAAATGTGATGTAAATGCATGAAAAGCTAACTAATGTGTATGCAAAATGTATGTAATTTGCAGTAACATCAACTCCCCCAAACTTACTTCTTGCTTGCCCTGAAGCAACAGAAAACAAGTAAGGAAGAGAGGTTTTAAGAAAAACGAATGGGGGTGTTAGCTTCTTGCAAAGGTGCCTTTCAAATGAATCGATCTCAATGTCCTAGTTAACAGTTCTAAAATGCTATGCACACACTCATACTCCAAAGAACTTAGCCATACTCATCACACAAAGAAATTCAGATCATGACTCTCCTATTCCTAACAATCAAAGAAACTCATCTTTTAACATTCATTAACATCCGAACCATGTTCAAACTTATGCAGTTTAAAGCAAAACACATTTGGCTAATGGCGCAGGTTATGAGCATAGAATGATCTCATTTGAAAAGGGTTTACAATTAAAACAAGGGTTTCTCTCAAAAATGGCAAGAACTTTATGCATAATGCTAAAGGTGAAGGCAATTGATGCATACATGATCAGATTCTCATCTACCCATGTAAACTAGCAATAATCATAAACCCCTCTCATTTATTAACTTTCATCCTCACTCACCACTTAGAATCTACCCTTTTTCTTCTCAAAGCTAAGCATTCCCCAATTCGAAACAAAAACATTTTTAACTCTTTAGGCTAGTGAAAAGGTTTGAAAATAATTTTGCTCTTTAATTATTTCTTATTGGTAGCTCTCTTATTTATTTTTCTTTTTTCTTTTTTTTTTATTTTTATTTGGCACTTAGGCTCTTTTTTTTTTCTTTTTCTTTTTATTTTTATTTGGGAGAGCTACCTCCTGAAATTTATTAGAGCATATATATAGTTTTTAAACACAACCTTTCACTTAAAACCCATTTCTTTCTTTTAAACACCTAACTCTTTGAAACCGAGAACAAATAGACATAAAAACAACCCCAATGATCCCCCAAACTTATTCTAAGCATATACCTAGCTTCAAAAGGCAAAGCTAGCAATCATATGAGAACCAAATCATGTCGCCTAAACCTAACACTCCATGCTAAGTTCAAAACCGAAAAGAAGGCCTCATAATGATGTCACACAAGAAATATTTGGCTTCAAAGAAGGGTAAGGGTCAAGGTGGGAGTTCTACTTAGGCTCACAAAGAGCGGTAAAAAAGAAGAAGAGAGACTAAATATTTTAAAATCCATGTGTTCATTTTCAAATGCATAAGGATGATAATTAAAATTTCAGATTTAGGTTTTCACTTATTAGGACAAGTTTCAAATCATGAGAGTTCAATTCAAGTCACGAAAAACATAGCAAGTGATCCAAGCATGGTAAGAACGTACTTTCAAAGCATAAACAAAGATTTAGAGAACTACTAACTAGGGCATTGAAACAATTCATGAGTATAAAACACCTTTTTAAGAAACTTTTAACCCCTTATGCAAATGCAAACAACCTAGATGCTAAGAAAAATTCTAGACTCAATCCTAACATGTTTTGACCAGATGAATGCAACTACATGAATCTTTGAAAATATTTTAAAAATTTTACCAATTTTTCATGAACTAAAGACTCAAGGATGCTAAAGGAAAATAAGATCAGAAAACAAATGTCAAACCACACATGTACACCCCCAAACTTGCTTGACACCGTCCCGGTGGCAAACACATTCGAAGGAGCACCAAAACACAAAGCAAAAAGAAACAAATATGAGCGGTTATATACAATGGAAGAAGGTTGTTACCTCTGGTCTAGTCTCGGCTGGAACTTGAGGATGTTCCAGAGGAGCTAGAGACTATTGTTTTGCCCTTGTCGGGTGGTTCTTGGAGAGAAAGGTGCGCCGGCTGAATGTTGCTGCCTTGGGTCTCGCGGATGACAACTCCACCGGTTGAGAGCCACCTCTTCTCGGGTTGGTGAACCTCTTCACTTGCATCCTTCTTAGGCGAGCCTCCTTGAAGTGCCTTCACCTTCTTGGCAAGTTTCTTGAGCATTTTTCCTTGCCACTTGTTGATTTTCCTTTGCATCTCCACAACAGATGCTAGGAACTTCTCTGTTTTAGTTCTCGGCTCAAAGTCTAGCTTGGGAAGGGTGTAGGCTTCGGGCATTTCATCTTCCGTGGCTGGAGACTCGGACCTTTGACGAGGAGCAATCGTCGGGGCAGGCGGTCCTCCTAGAGGAGCAAAGCACTCCTCTTCCGTTGGCAAGAACTCGATGTTCCCAACACCAACCAGCTCGGTCTCGTCTTTGTTTGGCAGGATGCACACTCTCTTCTCGTTTTCATCGTCTATGTAGAACCCTTCTGCTGGCGTGCGTCCCAAGCTGTCGGTATTACTTATGTAGACCTCGTCCATGAAAGCTCTGGCTGGTACGTGTGCGAAGTCGTGTATAGGCACACCAGCTTGCAATAATAGAGGAGTGAGGAAGCCGCCAATGAAAGAAGAGGTTGCCTTGCACCGCAAGGCATAAGCCTTGTATTTCACCAAGGAGGCAGCAAGCACACATCATTAGTTCACCTCGTCGCCGAGCTCATCCTTCATAGGCTCGTCATTCTCATCCGGGTCACACAACAAGTGCTTCACGCCTTGGAACAGGAAGCAAAGCTTGGTCTTTGTGACCGTGGGAGCAACTGACCTTCCGCTAAACGTGTTGGCGATCAGCTTCAGAGTGTACCTCAGCACCGGGCTTCTCACTCTCTTGATCTTGGCGGTGTTGGGTTTGTAGTCCTCATTGCTGATCAGGTCCCAAAAATCGTTAGCTCGCTTGAAGGAAGGGAACTCGACTTTGGTGGCATCCGCGTTGAGACCATACGCTTGACATAGCTCGGGGATGGAGAGGCTGAAGGCTTGACGTCCAACCTTGAAGGAGAGGCGACCTTGTGAAGGAACGGGTGCGCTAGGATTCTCGTAACGGAACTCCAACGTGGCAAGGAAGTCTATTGTCACTTCTGGAATGGTTGGGCAATCCATCTGTGACAGACATCTTAGGCCAATGTTCTTGAGGAGTTGGTCGAAATCCCCAAGAATCCCTAGCTTGAACAGCAGCTCCCGATCAGCAAACTTAGTAGGCTCAAACCGAAGCCTTTCAAGCCGTTTCGTGTCCCTCTTCTCATCCTTACTCCATCTGACCCTCTCTTGAACAGCCACCTCTTGTCCTTCTCCCTCTTGTGCTGTCTCTTCTCTCGTTCTTTTGGGGCCATTGTACCTGAAACAAATTTCTCAAGAAGTTTGATAAGTAAAACGGCGGTTTGATGAGAGAATAAGAGAAGAGAAGGAGAAAGCTTATAACTACTACCCTAGATTTTTGGGGAATTAATAAAAAATTTAGCAAAATAAAAGAGAATCAAATCTTTAGATACTAGAAAATCTATAATTAATCCTTTTACCTAGCTAAAATTTAAAATTCAAAAATAGCCCTATCATCTAGAACAATATCTTGCAAATTAAAAGGAAATTTTCCTAAAAATATTTCATTAAACTCGAAAATACCTTTTTGCAAGAATGTTAAAGAGCTTTGCTAGCCTTTGAAAACAGAAAATTCTCACTCTCTTTGTTTAAAATTTTCGAGAAAACAAGAATGAGAGGGTGAGAAGTTATTGAAATATTTAAAGACTAGCAAAAGGCAAAACCATGGGTAGTAAAGGTGGTTTTCTGACAAAGTTTTGGTCAAGGCACATCTTTCATGGTCAAAGATGCTTGCCTTGACCAAGTTTTGAATTTAAAAATTAGAGGGAAAAGAATAAAGGAGGGAAAGAAAATGTTACCTCGGCATGAGATCCAGTCCGTTTGGTCGATCTAGGACTCGATCTCATGCCCATAATGGCTTAGAATGAGAGGGTTACTCGATTTGAGACTCGATTCATGATGAATCGAGTCTTGGATCGATTGGCTCCCTCGATCGTTGAGATGTTGGCTCCACGGCTAAGTCCTCATGATCGAGCTACATCCTCGATTTGGGGGTCGATTTGGCATATATCGAGTGATGAATCGAGTCGAGTGATCGATCTGTTCAACAGATTTTCCCGAGAGAAATTAGATCGGTCGATCCATTTTGGATCGATCGATCAGTTTTCGTCAAGGTCGATCTTATCACTCGTTCTCGTCTAGATCGACTGGCTCCTCTCGATTCACTGACTCGATCTAGCAAAGATCGAGTCAGGATCAGTCGATCTAGCACTCGATCTCTAGCCTTTTCTTAACCCCTATCACCTCTTTTAGACTTCAAGATCAAGGTTTAGACTCCTCATACCTGTTCCTACACACTTGCAAAATAAAAACATAAAACTGAAAGAGAAAGAAAGCAGAAATATGTACAGGATATACATGGGAATGCCTCCCAAGTGCGCTTTCTTTAACGTCTTTAGCTAGACTTTACTTGGTTTGGGTGGATGGTGGGTCTTGGAGAAGCACCGAGGTACTCTCCTTGTCATAGCTGTCTGCCAAGTAAGGCTTGACTCTGTGTCCGTTGACGGTGAATGCACTGCCACTCTTTCCCATCAATGTAACAGCTCCATAAGGCAACACTTCTTGGATCACAAACGGCCCGCTCCACCTTGATTTCAGCTTTCCCGGGAAGAGTTTGAGTCTTGAATTGTACAGCAACACTAAACCTCCTTCCTTAAGCTCCTTGGCAACCAACTTCTTGTCATGAGCTTCCTTAGTCCGCTCCTTGTATATCCGAGAGCTCTCATAAGCGTTCAGTCTTAACTCATCCAGTTCATGTAGCTGAATAAGGCGCCTCTCTTGAGCAGCCTTGAGGTCAAAGTTCAGCCTCTTCACAGCCCACAATGCACGGTGCTCCAGCTCAACCGGGAGATGACAGCCTTTGCCATAGAGTAGAGTGAAAGGGGTTGTACCAATCGGTGTTTTGAAGGCGGTACGGTAGGCCCAAAGAACGTCGTCCAGCTTCACTGCCCAGTCTTTCCTTGTTGCTCCGACAATCTTCTCTAGTATAGCCTTGATTTGCCGGTTGGAGACTTCCACTTGACCGCTTGTTTGAGGATGATACGATGTAGCCACCTTATGCTTAACGCCATACTTTCTCAAGAGGTTCTCAAAAACCTTGTTTATGAAGTGGCATCCTCCATCGCTTATAACCACCTTAGGTACCCCAAACCTCGGGAAAATGATACTCTTGAACAGCTTGATCACTACCTTAGAATCGTTTGTAGGGGAAGCAACAGCCTTAACCCATTTAGAAACATAATCCACTGCTACTAAGATGTACTTGTTGCCATATGAATAAGGAAATGGCCCCATGAAGTCTATGCCCCACGCGTGGAACACGTCAACCTCGAAGATGGGAACCTGAGGCATCTCGTTCCTCTTAGTAATATTCCCTGCTCATTGACATGCCTCACAGCTCTTCACAAACTCGTGTGCATCTTTGAAGATGGACGGCCACCAGAAACCGGCTTGCAACACTTTCGTGGCAGTCTTGAATGAAGCGAAGTGTCCTCCATAGGAAGAGCCATGGCAGTGATAAAGGATGTCTCTAGCTTCTTCCTTCGTAACAAACTGTCCACTCCTCTCTTGTATAAGTAGGGCTCATCCCAAAAGTAGTCACTAGCCTCTCTCATGAACCGCTTCTTGTGATAGCTGTTGAGATGTGTTGGCTCCTCACCACACGCTAAATAGTTCACGACATCAGCATACCACGGTAGATCCTCCTCTTCGAAACTCAACACCTCTTCGAACGGCCCTTCTAGCTTTCCACAAACAGCCGTGGTAATCGCCATGAGTTGCTCTTCTGGAAGAGAGTCATCTAAGGGGAGAGACTCGTTGATCCTTAGCCGTGAGAGATAGTCAGCGACTCCGTTTTCTATTCCCTTCTTGTCTTTAATCTCCATGTCAAACTCCTGGAGCAAGAGAATCCACCTCAAAAGCCGAGGCTTAGTGTCTTTCTTCGAATAGATGTATCGCAAAGCAGCGTGATCCGTGTAGACAATAGCCTTGGAACCAACAAGATATGACCGGAACTTCTCAAAGGCGAACACTACTGCAAGCAACTCCTTCTCTGTAGTGGTGTACCTTGTTTGCGTGTCATCCAAGGTTCTTGAAGCATAGTAGATCACGTGGAGCTTCTTGTCTTTCCTCTGACCAAGAACGGCTCCTACGGCGTAGTCACTAGCATCACACATGATCTCAAAGGGTAGAGTCCAGTCTGGTGCTTGAACTATAGGAGCTGATGTAAGGGATTCCTTGATGGTCACGAAAGCTCGCAAACACTCCTCATCAAACACAAACTCAGCTTCTTTGCACAACAACCGTGTAAGAGGACGTGCAATCTTGGAGAAATCCTTGATGAAGCGCCTATAGAACCCGGCGTGTCCCAAGAAACTTCTGACTCCCTTAACGTTAACCGGTGGCTCAAGACCCATCATGAGTTCCACTTTAGCCTGATCAACCTCAATGCCCTTCTCTGATATCTTATGACCAAGCACGATCCCTTCCTTAACCATAAAGTGGCATTTCTTCCAGTTTAGCACCAAGTTTGTCTCTTCAAAACGCTTTAGTACCCTGCAAAGATTCAACAAACACGCAGAAAAGGATGCACCATAGACAGAGAAGTCATCCATAAACACCTCTACCATCTCTTCTATTAGATCGGAGAAGATCGACATCATACACCGCTGAAATGTAGTCGGTGCATTACACAATCCAACGGCATCCTTAGATATGCGAAGGTACCGTAGGGACATGTGAAGGTTGTCTTCTCCTGATCATTTGGGTGTATTGGTATCGGAAAGAAACCGCTATACCCATCGAGGAAACAGTAGTAAGGGTGATTAGCAAGTCTCTCAAGCATTTAATCAATAAAAGGCAAAGGGAAATGATCTATCCGAGTCGCAAGGTTAAGTTTCCTATAATCAATACACATCCTATGACCAGTAATGGTTCTCGTAGGAATAAGCTCATCTTTTTCATTCCTTATGACCGTGATCCCTCCCTTCTTAGGCACCACGTGTACAGGAGAAACCCACATGCTGTCACTTATGGGATAGATCACGTCAGCCTCTAAAAGCTTAAGGATCTCTTTCTTAACAACCTCTTTCAAATTAGGATTCAAACGCCTTTGATGTTCTATAGAAGAGGCGTTCTCATTATCCAAGTGAATCCTGTGAGTGCAAAGCATTGGTGAAAGGCCCTTGATGTCACTTAAAGAGTACCCAATGGCCTTCCTATGCTTTCTCAGCTCAGTCAGGAGCGAGTGCAACTCATCATCACTTAAGTTTTCATTCACAATCACGGGATAGGTGTTATTAGGCCCTAAGAAAGCATACCTTAGCCCTTTTGGGAGCTCCTTAAGGTCCACCTTTGGGGCTAACAGCTCGCTCCAGTCATCCTCGTGGCTGTTGTTGTTGCTGTCCTCATTGGAACCCTCCTTAGAACCCAAGGCATGGCCCTTAAGACTGCTTTCCTCAACCGCTATCCCTTCTGAAATCGAGTCCTCCAGTCGATCTTGCTCTCGATGTCGTCTAGATCGAGCAGTTTCGCTCGATTCACTTACTCGATTTGATGTGGATCGAGTAAGGGATCGAGACGCTGAGTCGATCTCTTGATTGGACTCCAAAATGATCAGAAGGTCTCTCTCGATCGTCGACTCGATTGTTTTTCCGGATCGATCATTCCTCTCGATCTGTCTGTCGATTGCTGCACCGGATCGAGTTGTGTCCTCGATTGCCTTGTCGATCTGACTCCTGGATCGAGTGATAGCGTCGATCTCGAGGTCGATCTCTAGGCAGCAGCTTTCATCCTTCTTAACAATCTTCCTAGAATCCAGCAAGTAGACGTACTCCTGGGTCCTCTGATCCACATAGCCAAACCCCCCTGGCTCCTTAGTCAGTGCTAGCCTCAGATGGTCTTCCTGAGCCAGCTGTTCCAGCAACACATCCGCTAAGACATCCCTTGTTTCATTGTAGAAAGCTTGCTCTTCTATGGTCGGCTTCTTCAGAACCTCATTGATATCGAAGTTCAGCCTTATGTCCTTTCCCAAGTGCAAGGCAATCTTCCCGTTCTTGACGTCGATGATAGCCCCGGCGGTTGCAAGGAATGGCCTTCCTAGGATGAGTGGATCCTTAGGCTCTTCATCCATTTCCAACACGATGAAGTCTGTAGGTACGTTCACACCACTGGTTCGCACCGGTAGATCTTCAAGCAGCCCCACTGGTAGCCTCACACTTCTATCAGCTAGTACCAACGAGATCCTACAGTCTTTGAAACGAGTAAAGCCACGCTTCTTCACCACGGAATGAAGCATCAGATTTATGCTAGCCCCGAGATCACAAAGGCAACTCTTGAACTCCAGAGGACCTAAAGCCCAGGGTATAGTGAAGCTTCCAGGGTCTCCCAACTTCTTAGGGACTATCTCCTTATGTATCACAGTACTACAATTTTCACTTAGAACAAGCACCTCCTTGCTTTCCTTATTTTTCTTCACGAGAGTGTCTTTGAAGAATTTGGTGCATTTAGGCATCATTGCAAGGCAGTCAACAAGAGGTAGCTTGATCTCCAAGTCCTTAAGATGCTTCTCAAAGAGGATTCTATGCTTCTTTATGAGTTGCTTCTTGAAACGGCCAGGAAAAGGCAGCCTAGGTACATACGGTGGAGGCACATAAGCATTCTTCTTCTTAGTAGTTTGCTCAGCTTTCTTCGCAGCAACTGCTTTGTCTCCTCTTCTTGGCCCTTGGATCCAGACATTGTCAAAGTTAATCTCATCATCAGCTAAAGGCTTACCCTCCCCCTCTTGAATCACAACGTCCTTGTTGTTCTTAGGGGTAACCAGAGGTTCTAGCTCTTTGCCGCTTCTTAACGTGATGGCGTTGGCATACTCCTTAGGGTTCTGCTCACACTTGCCCGGTAGGCTATTCTGACCACTTGTACTCGCTTTCCCCTTCTCTAGCTGCTTGATCTTGTTATTTAAGTTGGTGATCTGAGTGGAGAAGTCAGTGAGAGACGAGTCTAGACGAGTGTTCATCTCGGCGAACTTCTGGTTTGTAGAGGCTTGCTCTTGTATCAGCTGCTGAAACATGGCCTGAACCGGATCAACCTGTTGTTGCATCGGCTGTTGCTGCTGATGTGCAAAGCCCGGAGGGTAGTTAGGCGTATAACCCTTGTTACTTTGATGTTGCCCATGGAAGTTGTTCTGCCCTAGACCTTGGAAACCACCACTCGGCTGAAAACCTTTGTTGTAAGGGATGAAAGGTTTTGCTTGCTGAGCAGGGTACACTTGGTCCTTAGGGTTGGCAACGTTGGTGCTTCGGTAGGAGAGATTGTTGTTCTGGTTGTAGCCTTGGTTGTAGCCTTGAGGTTTGTAATTGTTCTGTCCCGCCACCTAATTGGCTTCTTCCTGGCTCAACTCTAGCTCCTCTTGATTCTCATCCGTTTCACCAACAAAGTGAACATGCTTCTGGTTGGCTAACACCAGCTTATCTATCTTCTCATGCAAAGATTTCAGCTCCTTTTTGTGAGACTCTAGCTCGGATCCTCTCGGTGCAGGGTCATAATCCTCAGCGTAGTTGCCATCACTCAATGCCAAGTTTTCTATTTGCTCCATACCCTCTTCTACCTCCTGACCAAGGAAGTTCCCTTTGCTAGCTGTGTCAAGCAACAACCTGATCTTTGGTGAAGCTCCGCGGTATATGGTGCTGAGTAGGGTCTCCTTGCTGAAACCGTGATGAGGACATTGGATCGTGTAGTCTTTGAAACGTTCCATTGCCTCGTTGAATGTCTCGTTGTTTCGTTGAGTGAAGCCGCTGATTTCGCTTCTCAACCGTGCTGTCCTGGTACTAGAGAAGAACTTTGAGAGAAAGGCCTTCTTACACTCGGCCCATGAGGTGATGGTGCCTTGTGGGAGGGTCTTCTCCCAATGCCTAGCCTTGTCTCCGAGTGAAAAGGGAAAGAGACACAGCTTGAAAGCATCTTTGGATATACCGTTGATCTTGATCATCCCACATACTTGCTCGAAGTTGTCAAGGTGCTCCAAGGGATCTTCCATTGCTAAGCTGTGGAACTTGTTGTTTTGCACCATGGAGATGAAACCTGGCTTAATCTCGAAGTTGTTGTTTTGTACAGGCGGAGGAGTGATCCCAAACCTATTGTGATGAGTATTGGGAGCATCTCCGGCTCCTATGATCTTTGGGGGCCTAGCCGCGTGTTGGGGGTTTCCATTGCCCCTTCCCACTAACCCGTGAGCTGGAGGAGGTCCCTCTGGATGCTCGTGTTCAGCCATAGCTTCAAAGTCAACCAAACCGTGCTGAGCAATCTCCTCAAAGGCTCTGGCTTGTTCTCGTACTCTTCTTTGCCGTGAATGACCAAGCTGATGAATGTTGTCCAAGGGTTGTAGTAGATTGTTGTCTCCCCTTGAACGAAGATTCATGTACGTGAGAACACGTTTAAGAGTAAAATGATTAGTAACTAAAACAAGGTAAAGGCTTAGTCGTCGCTAAGTCCCAAATCTCTATGTTTTCTAAACAATCCTAGGATGGCAACAGCGCCATCTGATAAGCAGTTTTCTTTGCAAGGGTGAGTATGCAATAAGGCTATCAAACTCAAATGCAAGACAGGTTGTAGCATAGTATGCAATAGAGAGTCAATCCACACCTAGGATGATAGAAAATGCAAAGAGAATGCAAGGGCTTTGCAAATCTAAGCGAAACAAGATAGGTTTGAGAAAATCCCTAAAAACTAGATGCAGCAACTAAATGGAATCCAAAACTATTTTAATATTACCAGGAATGATCAAACTACCAAGAGGAACAAACAGAATAATTAAAGGACAAAGCTACGAATTACTAAAATTCGACTAGTGGATCGACCATGGGATAGACCACTAGATCGAGCAATAACGATCGATCTCGTCTAGAAATGTAAGAACAGTAAAACTAACGACCAGGATGCTATGAAAGATCAAGCGAATGACGAGAGAAGATGTAAAGAAGCTAAAAGAGAGGGCCTAGGGTTAAGATTCATGGTCAGGGGTTTCAAAAGTCCGAACTTGGGTTGAAAACCTTAAATCGACTCACTTTGTGAGAATCTCTAAGCCTTGAAAACGAAATAAGATCTATTTGTGGCTTTCGGTATAGATCACTCCTGTATCCTCTCCTCCAAACCCATGGCTTTTGGTGGAAAGAGAGGTCGAAGGGCAGGAAAAACAGATTTCAAACGAGTGGCTTAACTAGTCCCCCAAACTTCCATGGCTTTTCGGAAGGGGTAACTAGTCTCTAGGGTGTGATCTTCAGAGGTCCCTGAATCCTGTCAAGGTAAGGAACCTCTCGGATCATAAAGCTCTTAGCGTGAGAGTCTTTAAGCTTTGAGAACTCGACACCCTAGAAGAGATAGCCATTAAAACACTAGAAAACCCCAAGATCAAAACCCTTTTAACCCATTAAATACTCTCAACCCCGAACCCAAATGAACTACTCACTACACATAAGATAAATCAAGCTAAGCATGGAGAAAGAAACGATGATCATGAAAAGAAAACTAGATTAAACTCAAACGATTCGATTACAAAAGCAAGAAAAACTCAAGGTTCGACAATGGTGGATAATCTCCAAAACCAGAGAGAAAAGCATAAAAAGATAAGAATGAATAGTTGTGTGGGAAAAGGACGTCGCCGCCTTCCCAAAATGGCGAAAACAACCCGATGGTCCCCCCCTCGCTAGCGGCCAAAAGCGGTTGAAAGGACAGAGATCGACTCCGGGATCGAACGGCTCTCTCGATCATCTTCGGCGGATCGAGTGTTGCATCCGATCTTGGTATCGATCTTCGGTTGGATCGAGTGGTGGACTCGATCCGGCTCTCGCTCTGCATGGCGTTATTTACGTCTGTACCGTTTGATCGATTGCTTCACTCGATCTTCGTCTCGATCATTCTCCTTGGATCACCTGGTCTTCTCGATCTTCTGGTCGATCTCATCCTAGATCGACCTGCCATGCTCGATCTGTTCCCCGATCTCTGGTCCTTAGCAAATATCTGACCTTCCACGAACCGCTACAGCAGCTTCAGCACGTCCACGAACCTCCACGACTCCAAAGTAGCCAGAAACAACCTGAATGTGATGCAAAATGCAAGGAACATGCGTATGCTGGTGCAAGAATGGTCTAGGACTCTAAGTGATGCAATCTAATCTAAAATGTGATGTAAAAGCATGAAAAGCTAACTAATGTGTATGCAAAATGTATGTAATATGCAGTAACATCATTAGTCATCTTTCTCTCTTTGATTTGGTGGCTTTAATGGTGATTAATGAGTAGTTATATTTAGGGAATTGAGATGGGTTAGGTTTAGGGAATTTGAGACTCTATCTATGATTGCTTAGTATTAATTCTTCCATTTCCTTTCTTGATTGCTGTGTTTAATTAAGATCTTAGGCTCATTTTATGCCCACCAAGTGTTTGATGAAATGCCTGAACTACTTTGCAAGAGAATTGCTTATTCTAGCTTAAGAGATTGACTGTCTAGGGAGTGATTTGGCAATATAGGGTTGATAGATTTGTCCTAATGCTTGCTCTTTATCATTTTACTAATGAGAATTAGTTCTTGACTTGGTAATTAGCAAAGAAATTAATGCCAAGAGATTGGATTGGTCATATAAATGAATCTTATGCATAAGGAATAGCATTGTGTGAGTTTGTAAGCATCATAGGACGAGTCAAGAGTTCCCTATTACCAATTATCTCATCTCAAGTCCCATCTTTTCCCTGTTTTAAGTTCTGTTCTGAATTTGCTCTGTTTTTACCTTTATTTGATTGCTTTACTTATATTTCACTCCTGCTTTGTGTTTGCTTTACTCTTGTTTGATCACTTAGGTTGCTATAATCCTGCTGTTTCAATCTTCCCCTTTGGATTGACATTAAAACCCAATGCTACAATGACTAGTATAATGGGTGATTGACATAAGAGAGTCAAAACTCTTGTATCATAAGGGGCAATGGAAACCCCAACCACGCCCCAAGGCAACCGAGGATCATTGGTGCGTGTGATGCACCAAACATTCATCACAACCGTTTTGACATCACACCACCACCGGTGCAAAACAACAACTTCGAGATCAAGCCAGGCTTTGTCTCAATGGTGCAGAAAACCAAGTTCCATGGTCTTGCAATGGAGGATCCTTTGGAGCATCTTGACAACTTTGAGCAAGTGTGCGGCATGATCAAGATCAATGGAATCTCGGAGGACAGTTTCAAGCTTACGCTTATCCCATTTTCACTTGGGGATAAAGCAAGGCATTGGGAAAAGACCTTACCTCAAGGCATTTCTGTCTAAGTTTTTCTCCAGCACAAGAACAGCTCGGCTAAGGAGTGAGATTAGCGGGTTTACACAAAGGCAGAATGAGACCTTTAGTGAAGCAATGGAGCGGTTCAAGGACTACACCATTGCATGTCCTCATCATGGCTTTAGTGAGGAGACACTCTTTAGCACCATCTATATATGAGCTCTTCCCATGATTCGCTTGCTTCTTGACACGGCGAGTAAAGGCAACTTTCTTGGCTAAAATGTAGAAGAGGGAATGGAGCTCATTGAGAATCTTGCCTTGAGTGATGGGAACTATGCTGAAGATTATGATAGAGCACCAAGAGGGTCTGACCTTGAGGCAAACAAGAAAGAGATGAAATATCTCCATTAAAAGATTGAAAAGTTAGTAGTTGCAAATCAAAAGCATGTACACTTTGTGGGAGAAGCTGAAGATGTTCTAGATGAGTTAGAGCTGAGGCAAGAAGAAGCGAATTGGGTTGGAGGCCAGAACTATAATAAGCCACAGGGCTATGCTCAAGGGTATCAAGGCAACAACAACCTCTCTTACCAAAGTACCAATGTGGAGAACCCTAAAGATCAAGTGTACCCTCCACAACAAGGTAAACCTTTTGTTTCTTATAACAAAGGAGGGTTTACACAAAACAGCGGGTACCAAGGGCAAAGGCAAGGGAACTTCCAGGTTCAGCAACAGCAAGGAAACAAAAGCTAAACTCCTGTGTTTCCACCTGGTTTCGTGCCTCAACAGCAACAAGTTCAACCACCACCTCAAGATCCAATTCAAGCCATGTTTCAACAGTTACTTCAAGGACAAGCAACTACAAATCAGAAGTTTGTTGATATGAAAAATAGGCTGGACTCTTCTCTTACTGAGGTGTCTACTCAGATCACTAACCTCAACAACAAGATATGCCAGCTAGAGAAAGGAAAAGCTAGTTCAAGCGGTCAATGTAGCTTACTCGGGAAGTGTGAGCAAAACCATAAGGAGTATGCCAATGCTATAACTTTGAGTAGTAGAAAAGAGCTACCAGCATGGTCAGTACCTGAAGACAATGAGGACATTGTGGTTCAAGAGGGGGGGGGGAGTAATCTCTCAAATGATCAAGAGATCATGTTTGACAATGTCTACATTGCAAGGCCAAGGAAGGGCAAATAAGCGGTTTTGGAGAAAAAAGTGGAAGAGGTTAGCAAGGAGAAAGAAGCTTTTGTACCTCCACCTTACGTACCAAAGCTTCTCTTCCCTGGACGTTACAAGAAGCAGCTGATCGAGAAGCATAAGGCCTTGTTTGAGAAGCACATAAGAAACGTTGAGATCAAGCTGCCTTTAGTTGATTCCTTAGCTATGATGCCAAAATATGCCAAGTTTTTGAAGGATACGCTTGCTAAGAAGGAGAAAGAGAGTGACGAGGTCTTGGTGTTGAGTCAAGAATGCAGTGCAATCATCCACAAGGAGATATCACCAAAGAAGCTTGGAGATCCGGGGTCATTTACTATCCCTTGTGCACTAGGTCCTTTGAAGTTTGAAAGCTGCTTATGTGATCTTGGTGCAAGAATTGATCTTATGCCTCACTTTATTGCCAAAAAGCTAGGCTTTACCAAGTTTAAGGAGTGTAGAATCTCTC
Organism: Thlaspi arvense; assembly: GCA_911865555.2. Classification (NCBI taxonomy): domain Eukaryota; kingdom Viridiplantae; phylum Streptophyta; class Magnoliopsida; order Brassicales; family Brassicaceae; genus Thlaspi; species Thlaspi arvense. The sequence continues at coordinate 248,504 of CAJVSB020000081.1, forward strand.
TCATTCTGGCTGATAGAAGTATAAGGCTCCCTGTAGGCTTGCTTGAAGACCTACCCGTGAGGATCAGCAATGTGAATGTGCCAACAGATTTTGTAGTGCTAGAAATGGATGAAGAACCAAAGAGCCCTCTAATACTTGGTAGACCCTTTCTAGCAACTGCTGGAGCCATCATAGACGTTAAGAATGGCAAGATCTCTCTGCACCTTGGCAAGGACATCAAGCTGAACTTTGACATCAACGTGGTCTTGAAGAAGTCAACGATTGATGGGCAAGTGTTCTACATTGAAACTTTGGATGAATTGGCTGATGAATTGCTTGAGGAATTGGCACAAGAGGATCATCTACAGCTGGCTTTGACAAAGGAGTGTGGAGAGTATGGTTTCCTAAGTAAACAGGCCCAGGAGTATGTACGCATCCTTGATTCTCACAAGGTTGTGAAAGCAGAAGAAGGCGAGTGCCTAGAGATCGACCTAGAGATCGATCAGGTTAATTGATCCAAAAAGAAGATCGATGAGGGAATCGATGGAGACAACTTGATCAGTTCAGAGAACGACCTAGTGAATCGATCTCCTGAACGATCCATATCAAATCGAGTAAGCGAATCGAGAGAGTGCAATCGATCCAGCCTAGAACGAGAGAGCGATCGACTGGTTGACTCGATCTTTGTGGTGGGAACGGTCCAAGATGGCAGCCTGAAAGCTCATGACTCGGGTTCAAAAGGGGCTAATGAGGATGGCAACGTCAACACAAGAAAGGAGGTCTTCTCAGTTCAAGAAGCTAGTTCCCCAAGCAATGAAGCTGGCGCCAAGGTGCAGAGCAGCATGGATGAGGACTGGAGTGAGCTCAAAGCACCCAAGGTGGAGCTCAAACCTCTTTCCAAAAGGCTAAGGTATGTTTTCTTAGGCTCTAACTACACTTACCCGGTAATTATCAATGATAACCTCAATGATGATGAGATCCTTGCCCTTGTCAAAGTGTTAAAGAGGTTTAGGAGAGCCATTGGATATTTACTAGATGACATCCAAGGCATTTCTCCAAACCTCTGCACTCATATGATCCATCTAGAGGATGAGACAAGAACTTCTGTTGAACCTCAAAGGAGATTGAATCCTAACTTGAAAGAGGTAGTAAAAAAGGAAATCTTAAAGTTGCTTGAAGCAGGAGTAATATATCCCATCTTAGATAGCACATGGGTCTCACCAGTCCATATGGTGCCTAAGAAGGGAGGGATCACTGATATGCTCAAATTAACCCTTAGAGCTACTCTCTCAAATTAAGAGATCACTGTAGTATTTAGGGATCGAATCAACAAGGACTTAATACTATTACTCGACAGATTTTAGATTCAAATGAAGCTAAGCAGTCAAAAATAAATAAAACTAAATAATATAATGAATGTGACAAGATCAAGAGCGGATTGTGAGTTCTTAAAATAAATAGAGACAAGACGCTAGGCAATGGGACATTCGCAGGTTGACATAAATCGCAGACTATGGACTGAAAGGAATATTTATTAAAACCGTTCTAGAACTCGAAAACACGAATGTAAAACCAATCGACTTCCGTCGGAGAGATTAACTATGATCAGATTCTAGAATTCTAAATTCCTTTGCAAATTCTAACCACCTAAGCAAACATTATGGTTCAGGTCGATATGTTCACAAAATCGTTAATCCCAATTCCTTTGCAATATGTTATTTTGCTCATCTAAGATAGTTCAGGTGATTAACAATGTTTCCACATCTAGTAAACAATCTAATATCTGAATTCTAGGTGATCAATCTTAAAACCAGTGTTAAAGCGATCTAGACGAAGAACCAAATGATTTATCCTTCCAGTTTTGTAGGTCTAACAATTCATTATCAACCTTTGAATAACCCAAAACCTAACTAGCAGATTACTCAGACATAGCAAGTGAAACACAAATCATGACTGGATAAAATTGCATTAAGAAATAGAGTAAAAGATGAAGGGGTTCGAAATTCTTCTCTACAGAGTATGGATTTGTCTCCCCAAAAGCTCTCAATCTAATCTCTCTCTTAGTCTCAATGAAAACAAGATGAAATCCTAACAATGGCTCTGAAAACCTAAATACAAGTCTAAACACGAACTCGGTCAAAAGTGCAAATAGTGGGAAACTTCTGGGCCAAGTTGCAATTCTTCAAGAGGGTTTTTAGGACTCTTCTCGTCACCACGACCAGTGTCGATCGACAGCAAGTCGTGGGTGTCGATCGACACCCTGCTTCATAGTGCTCTCCGATTTTGTGTTTTCAGTATCAGCTTCAACATAGCTCCAAAAGGCTCCAAAACCCACAGTTATGCTCCAAACGTACCTAGACCTGCAAAAACTCTATAGGACTCAAAAAATACCAAGAGGACTCTATAAACAAGACTTATTACATGGTCAAAAACCAGCAAAAACCATGATATATCAACTCCCCCAGACTTATCTTTTGCTTGCCCTCAAGCAAACATCAGACAAAGCCTAGAGTCGAGGTTTGAAAACACAGAAAAAGTCGGCCAGACATCAGGAACACCAAATTGATTAACACTTTTGAATCCACATAGCACAGAGTTAACATAAGAACAAATTTCAGCCTAATTATCACAGGCTTAGCAAATCATTCAAGTCCAGTCCAAATCCCTTCAAAAAATCCGAAATCTCTACTGCTAAACTCCTTATTTCTATCTAAGTAATGTCTCATCAAGGTTTTATCATCTCAATCACTATTTTTGCAAAATTGATCATAAATCCAAAAATTTCAAAATTTTGCAAAACAAGCTGTAATAACTAAGGGGCAAGGTGGAATTCCTCCTAAACAACCTACGGAAGCATGATTCAAGTCATAAATCAAGCTAAAACACGTCAAATCGGAAGTTTCAAACCTTGGGGTCGAACTGAAAAAGTGGGATTTCGAATGTCATACCTTGCAGATTGGATGAGGAGTTGGATATTAAGAAAGAGCACAGAATTCCGCCCAAGATAGGCTTTTGAATCACTCAAATCCGTTAACAAACAAGAAAGTTCTGATTTGGGGGAAAATTTTGTGTTTTCGGGTTTTCAGAAAGTGAGAAGGAAGAAGATGAGTTCGGGGGGTTTAAAACGGTGTACCTGATTAATGATGGTGTCGATCGACACTGGGTGTGTGGTGTTGATCGACACTGGTCAGTATCGACCAGGGTGTCGACCGTGGTCGACATATACTCGCCTCGACACCTTGTTTCCTTTTTTTTTTTAGTATCTCCTAAGTTCTCTCATGAATTTCTTCTTCTCATACCCTTTGAGGGTTTCAAGGACCTAATCTGCATCTAGGTAATTGGCAATATCAGCATACCAAGGCCTAGAAGAGGTTGTAACTGTGAAGATAGGCTGGGAGAAGACATCACGCAGGATCTGCTGAAGTAGATTGGCAGTTCGCGACTGGTGTCGATCGACACCAGATGGGGTGTGTCGATCGACACCAAGTCTGTGTCGATTTGGTGACGAGGGTGATGTCGATCCTGCTCGATATTGGCTTGTGTCGAGGTTGGTGTCCATCGAGACCAAGTGGTGGGTGTCGATCGACACCTTGTCTGCAGTTCAAAAAAACTACAGCTCTTCCACATCTGAAGGCTGCAACCTTGTCTCAATGAGACATATATTTTCCTCTGGCAGGAAATCATCATTGGGGACGCTGTCTTCAATCCTGATTCTTGAAAGATGATCTGCTACCCCAGTCTCAATCCCTTTCTTGTCCCTTATCTCAATGTCAAACTCTTGTAGTAGCAAAATCCATCTCAGCAGTCTTGGTTTGGCATCCTTCTTCTGTATTAAGAACTTGAGAGCAGAATGATCAGTGTGCACAATTACCTTAGCTCCAACCAAATACTGTCTGAACTTCTCAAATGCAAATACTACAGCCAATAATTCCTTCTCTGTAGTTGCATAGTTCTTTTGAGCATCATCCAAGGTTCTGCTTGCATAGTAGATTGCATGAAGCTTCTTCTCCTTTCTTTGACCCAAAACAGCGCCCACTGCAAAGTCTGAAGCATCACACATCACCTCAAATGGTAGAACCCAATCAGGAGGCTGCACAATGGGGGTGCTCACTAATGCCTGCTTGATTTGCTGGAAGGCTGAATGACACTCTTCAGTAAATTCAAACTTCACATCCTTGCAAAGCAGAGCTGTGAGTGGTCTTGCAATCTTACTGAAATCCTTAATGAACCTCCTGTAAAATCCAGCATGTCCTAGAAAGCTCCTTACTGACTTCACACAATCTGGTGGCTGCAGACTTGTGATTACTTCGATTTTGGCTCTGTCTACCTCAATGCCTTCTCCAGAAACTCGATGCCCAAGTACAATCCCATCTCTGACCATAAAGTGGCATTTCTCCTAGTTCAGAACAAGGTGCTTCTCTACACATCTTGCAAGCACTTGACAGAGGTTGTCAAGGCAGTCTTTGAAGGAGGATCCATATATTGAGAAGACATCCATGAAGACCTCCATATACTTCTCAATCATGTCTGTAAAGATGGACAGCATGCACCTCTGGAATGTCGCAGGAGCATTACACAGTCCAAATGGCATTCTGCGATATGCAAAAGTGCCATAAGGACAAGTAAATGTGATCTTCTCCTGGTCATCTGGGTGAATGGAGATCTGAAAGAAGCCAGGGTTAGCCATCCAGGAAGCAGTAGTAGAAGTGATTCGCCAACCTCTCCAGCATCTGATCAATGAATGGCAGTGGGAAGTGGTCCTTCCTTGTTGCAGCGTTGAGCTTCCTGTAGTCAATGCACATTCTGTGTCCAGTGATGGTTCTTGTGGGAATCAGCTCATTCTTCTCATTTTCCCCACTGTGACTCCTCATTTCTTGGGAACCACATGTACTGGACTGACCCAAGTGCTATCTGAAATCGGATAGATGATCCCAGCAGCTAGAAGCTTTATGTTTTCCTTCTTCACTACATCCTACAAGTTCGGATTCAGCCTCCTCTGGTTCTCTATTGACGAATTTGACTCATCCTCAAGGTATATCCTGTGCATGCACAGCTCTGGAGAGATACCTGAAATGTCATCAAGAGAATAGCCAAGAGCTTTGCGAAAAGTGCGCAGATTGCTTAGCAGTAAAGTGAGCTCTGCATTGTTTAAGGTAGCGCTAACTATAACAGGGTATGTAGAGTTAGGTCCCAGAAAAGCATACCTTGGACCTGCAGGGACCTGTTTGAGTTCAATTTTTGGAGCTTTTTCTTCACTCCAATCGCCTAGCTTTGCAGCTCTTACAGATGTCCCAACCAGCTCTTGTTGTGCAACCAGCTGCATGACTTGCTCACTTGCATCCATCATTCTGACATAACCAGCAGCAATGTGGTCTAGATGCTCTGTTGCTTCTGCAGAAACTGTCAATGCCCTCTCCAAAGGGTCTGCAGGATGCATCTCTTGGAAGATCTCTTCTGCAAGACTGGTGAAGGAGTCTACATAGAACGTGTGGCCATCTATTGTTGGTCTTTTCATCAACTTTTCCATGTCAAAATTCATCACCAAATCGCCCACATTCAAAGCAATGCTCCCTTTTCTGACATCAATGATGGCGCCTGCAGTAGCTAGAAATGGCCTTCCCAAAACTTAAGGGTCCTTTGGTTCTTCGCCATAAGCTAGAACCACAAAGTCTGTGGGAATCAAACAATCACCCACCTTGACTGGCACATCCTCTAGAATACCTTCAGGAATGCTTACTGAACTATCTGCTATGATAAGAGATATTCTGGTTGGCTGGAAATCAGTCATGCCCAAGCTGACAGCAACTGAATGAGGCATCAGGTTGACACTTGACCCCAAATCACATAATAACCTCTCAAACCTTTCAGAAAAGAATGGGCAATCTAGAACAAAGCTCCCAGGATCAGTCAGCTTCTCTGGTATCTTATTCCGAATGACTGCACTCACTTGCTCTGAAATTAGCATTGTCCCTTGCTCAAGTCCCAGATTTTTGGTCATCATTCTTTTCACATACCTCTTTATCACAGGAGTAGTCCTTATAGCATCTATCAAAGGAATCTCCACCACAAGCTTATCCATGATAGTTTTGATCCTAGCGTCCTCCAGTTCCTGTTTAGTCTTCTTCTGGTTCCTTGGATAAGGTACCTTTGGCTTATAGACTCTTTCTTCTGCATTTTCTGGAGTCTTGAAAATTGCAGCTTGCTTCTGTGGTCGGTGTCGATCGACACCAGGGGGTGGGTGTCGATCAACACTAGCTCCTGGAAATGGTGTTGAGCGTGTCGATCGTGTGTTGAGCTGCTTGTCGACCTTGGTCGATATCTCTTCGCCTCGAGTCGAAGAATCGTGAATCTCCTCTGGTGACGATCGACACTGAGGGGTTGGTGTCGATCGACACTCTTTCATATTGGTTAAATGCTCATCTTCAAACTCCTGCAGTTGCTCGCAATCCTCTGTATTCTGGTCCTTTCTCTGCACTGGTTGCAGATTCCTTCCACTCCTCAGTGTGATGGCATTGACAGAGTGCCTTGGATTGGTATATGTTCTTCCTGGAAGAAATCCATCTTGCCTTTAAATAGCTCCAGCAGTTTGGGCCACTTGAGTATCCAAAGTCTTAACATGAGTGTTTAGAGCTTCGATTTTTCCATTCAAATCTTGGTATAGGGCGTCAATCTTGCCATTGAAGACAACTGTAATCTTCTGCTGACCTTCTAGCAACTGCTCAAGCATGGCTTCCATCTTACTTGAAGCTGATGTTGCTGGTGCAGGCTGATAAGATGAGGAACCATAGTTCCTGTTGAAGTTGTTGTTCTGGTAAGGCTTCTGGTACTCAGACTTCTGAAACTGAGGCTTGGGGTGTAACCAGAAGAACTCTGGTTCCCTGTGATATATCATAGTTTTTATGGTTTTTAACCATGATATAAGTTCTTTTTATTGAGTCTTTTTGGTCTTTTTAGAGTCCTAGAAGAGTCTTTACAGGTTATAGCATGTCTGGAGCATAACTGGAGATATTGGAGCTTTTTGGAGCATTGCAAGTTGAAGCCACGAAGTATCCAACTCGGGAAGGAAAGTATGCATATAGGTGACGCTCGTCACCACTTTTGGTGACGCTCGTCACCCAGAAAGGAAGGGGTCGTGGCCTGTTTTTAAAAGATTGGGAAGAAAATGCAGTTTTGGCCCAGAAGTTCCAGTTTTTGCAAAAAGGCCCCTGATCGTGTTTTAGCTTGTATATTAGGTTTTTCAGCCATTCTTTTGGCAGATATCTTGTATCTTATTATTTTTGAGAGCTTTAGAGAGAGTTTTGTAGAAGAGCTTTTGGAGAGACAAATCAGACTCCTTCAGAGCAGATTTTGAACTCCTTTATTTCTACTTCTTATTTCTTTTATGCAATCTATTCTTTTCATGATGTTCTCAAATCACCATGTCTGAGTTGTTTGTTAGTTAAGTTAGGGCTTTTCAAAGGTTGAAGTAGAGTTTGTAGAATTGTTAAAAACTTATAGGAAATTCATTGGTTCTTCATCTGTGCTTGCATTCATATCGATTTCTTAGACACATCAACTAGGAATTCGAAACCCTAGGCTGTTTGATAGATGTGAGAGCATTATTAATCACCTGAACTAGTATTAGATGAGCAAAATGCCCTAGTACAAAGAGATTTGGCTTAGGAGTTTTGTGAACAATTGAACCTGATCATTACTGCATGTTTAGGTTGTTAGGGTTTGCAAAGAGATTTGAAACTCTTTGACTTAGACATAGATAACTTCTGCAACGAGAACTGATTAGTTATATCTTTGCGATTCATGTTCAAGACGGTTTTAATTCATTCCTGATTGCATGCATTCTACACTCTCGGGTTCAACCTGCGAACTGTCTTGACTTAGCGCCTTTAGCTTTCTGAACTTTAAGAACAGTCTCAAAAACACCCACTTGCTTTTATTACTTTAGTTATTTCACATTACATTCATTACTTAACGCTTAGCTTAATCTGAACCTGAACTCTTTAGTGTAGTTTACTTACTCCCTTGGGATTTGATAACCCCTTATACTACGACTGCTTTGCTGTGCACTTGCAGTAGTTTTTATTTGGGTAAAACCTGACCCTATCACCCTGTGAAGTTGCTCCTCTGAATATTCCCACTGAATCCTCTGTTTCCTTGCTGATTGTTGTACCTTTGACCCTGAAAACCAGCTCCATTGATGTAGTTGACATCTTCTTCTTCAAACTCCTCAGCTAGCTCAAATGTCTTAACCTCAGCAGCAAACTGAACAGGCTTCTTACCCATCAAGAGGTTATGAACAGAATCCAGTTTGGCCTTCATCTCAGCAGCAAAGTGATTGCTCCTTGCATTGCCAGCGTTTTTCTGTCTCTCATAATCAGCATTCTTTGTGCTGTTGCTGGAAGTTAGGTTCTCTATCAGCTTGATGGCGTCAGCTGGGACTCTAGTGTTGAAGTTCCCATTGCTTGCTGCATCCAGAGCCATCTGGTAATCAACAACTCTGAAGAAGATACCCAGCAGCTGTACTTCATTCAACCCATGGTGTGGACAATCCCTTTGGTACAGCTTGAACCTCACCCAGGCTGCTTTGAAAGCTTCAGTTGGACCTTGCAAGAATGTGGCGATATTTGTCCTGAACTCCTCTGAACTTGCATCATCATAAAAGTTGTTGAGGAAAGCAGATTTGGTGTCCTCCCACGTGATCAAAGAACCAGGTTCTAGCTGTTTGAGCCAATGTCCTGCATCTCCTTGCAAAGAATGAGGGAAAAGCTTGCAAAATAGGAAATCATTGGTGACTCCATTGGCTTTAGCACTTGTAGCCAGGTCTTCAAACTTCTCTATATGATCCATTGGGTGTTCATGTGGAAGCCCATGGAAGGGGTGCTGACCTACAAGCTGGTAGTAACTGGGTTTCAGCTCAAAGTCATTCCTCTGAAATGCTGGTGGGCGGATTGCAGCTCTATTTGCATAGAACTGATCAGGCCTAGTGTAATCTCCCAGAGTCCTCTGTGGATGACGCCCAGCAGCATCTCCAGCAGCTTGTTGTTGCACATTCTGCTCCTCAATCACAACGCCATTATCATCTATCCTCTGCCCATCCTCATTCTTTTGTTCCCTTCTCTGTCAACTAAATGACCCTCAGCATCTGTCCTCAAAACAAGTGGTCCGACCATTTTAGTCTGCTTTTTGGCTTTCCAGATGGTTCTCTCTTGCTTGGCGAGTTCGTCGATGCCTATAGTCACAAGTTCTTTATCTTTGTTGTTTCTGGTACTGCGATTATGCATGCACCTGAACAGACAACAAAGAAGTTAAGAAAGTTAGTAAACAGAAAATAAAGGCTTAGTCAAAATTCTAAAACTAAAAATCTGAAAGTAATATCTAAGTCCCCGGCAACGGCGCCAAAATTTAATATGCTCAAATTAACCCTCTGAGCTACTCTCTCAAATTAAGAGATCACTATAGTACTTAGGGATCGAATCCACAAGGATTTAATACTATTACTCGACAGATTTTAGATTCAAATGAAGCTAAGCAGTTAAAAATAAATAAAACTAAATAATAGAATGAATGTGACAAGATCAAGAGCGGATTGTGAGTTCTTAAAATCAATAGAGACAAGACGCTAGGCAATGGGAAATTCGCAGGTTGACATAAATCGCAGACTACGGACTGAAAGGAATATTTATTAAAACTGTTCTAGAACTCGAAAACATGTATGTAAAACCAATCGACTTCCGTCGCAGAGATTAACTATGACCAGATTCTAGAATTCCAAATTCCTTTGCAAATTCTAACAACCTAAGCAAGCATTATGGTTCAGGTTCGATATGTTGACAAAATCGCTAATCCAAATTCCTTTTTGCTCATCTAAGATAGTTCTGGTGATTAACAATGTTTCCACATCTATTAAACAACCTAAGATCGGATTTCTAGGTGACCAATCTTAAAACCAGTGTTAAAGCGATCTAGACGAAGAACCAAATGATTTATCCTTCCAGTTTTCTATTCATTATCAACCTTTGAATAACCCAAAACCTAACTAGCAGATTACTCAGACATAGCAAGTGAAACACAAATCATGACTGAATAAAGTACAAGGGGAAGCCTCTATTACTTGTATCTCATTCCCTAGAAAATATCCCAAATGAAGATCCGAAACTGGTCTACTAGCCGAAAATGGGGAAAACGGACTTCTGATGAATCATACAAAGAAAATGGAGTAAATAGGCTTGAAATAGTCATCTGAGACTCAAAATAGTAAAATGGAAAGCCTCTACTACTTGTATCTCATTCCGTAGAAGAGTTCTCAAATAAAGATCCGAAACTGGTCTACTAGCCGAAAATGGGGAAAACGGACTTCTGATGAATCATACAAATAAAAATGGAGTAAATAGGCTGGAAATAGTCATCTGGGAGTCATAATAGTACAATGAAAAGCCTCTATTACTTGTATCTCATTCCCTAGAAGATATCTGAAATAAAGATCTGAAACTGGTCTACTAGCTGAAAATGGACTTCTGATGAATCATACAAATAAAAATGGAGTAAATAGGCTGGAAATAGTCATCTGGGACTCATAATAGTACAAAGAGAAGCCTCTATTACTTGTATCTCATTCCTAAGAAGATATCCGAAATGAAGATCTGAAAGCTGGTCTACTAGCCGAAAATGGGAAAAACGGATTTCTGATGAATCATACAAAGAAAATGGAGTAAATAGGCTTGAAATATTAATCTGGGACTCAAAATAGTAAAAATAGAAGCCTCGATTACTTGTATCTCATTCCGTAGAAGAGTTCCCAAATGAAGATCCAAAAATTGTCTACTAGCTGAAATTGGTGAAAACGGACTTCTGATGAATCATACAAATAAAGTTGGAGTAAATAGGCTGGAAATAGTCATTTGGGACTCATAATAGTACAAAGAGAAGCCTTTAGTACTTGTATCTCATTCCCTAAAAGATATCCGAAATGAAGATCTGAAACTGATCTACTAGCCGAAAATGGGGAACACGGACTTCTGATGAATTATACATATAAAAATGGAGTAAATAGGCTGGGAATAGTAATTTAGGATTATTAATAGTACAAGGGGAAGCCTCTATTACTTGTATCTCTTTCCCTAGAAGATATCCCAAATGAAGATCCGAAACTGGTCTACTAGCCGAAAATGGGGAAAACGGACTTCTGATGAATCATACAAAGAAAATGGAGTAAAGAGGCTTGAAATAGTCATCTGAGACTCAAAATAGTAAAATGGGAAGCCTCTACTACTTGTATCTCATTCCGTAGAAGAGTTCTCAAATAAAGATCTGAGACTGGTCTACTAGCCGAAAATGGGGAAAACGGACTTCTGATGAATCATACAAATAACAATGGAGTAAATAGGCTGGAAATAGTCATCTGGGACTCATAATAGTACAATGAGAAGCCTCTATTACTTGTATCTTATTCCCTAGAAGATATCTGAAATGAAGATCCGAAACTGGCCTACTAGCCGAAAATGTGGAAAACGGACTTCTGATGAATCATACAAATAAAAATGGAGTAAATAGGCTGGAAATAACCACCTGGGACTCATAATAGTACAAGGTAAAGTCTCTATTACTTGTATCTTATTCCCTAGAAGATAGCTGAAATGAAGATCCGAAACTGGTCTACGAGCCGAAAATATAGAAAATGGACTTAAAATGAATCATACAAATAAAAATGGAGTTATTAGGCTGGAAATAGTCATCTGCGACTCATAATAGTACAAGGAGAAGCCTCTATTACTTGTATCTCATTCCGTAGAAGTGATCCCAAATGAAGATCCGAAACTGGTCTACTAGCCGAAAATGGGGAACACAGACTTCTGATGAATCATACAAATAAAAATGGAGTATATAGGCTGGAGATAGTCATCTGATACTCTTAATAGTGCAAGGGGTAGCCTCTATTACTTGTATATCATTCCGTAGAAGAGTTCCCAAATGAAGATCCAAAACTGGTCTACTAGCTGAAAATGGTGAAAACGGACTTCTGATGAATCATACAAATAAAAATGGAGTAAATAGGCTGGAAATAGTCATTTGGGACTCATAATAGTACAAAGAGAAGCCTTTAGTACTTGTATCTCATTCCCTAGAAGATATCCGAAATGAAGATCTGAAACTGATCTACTAGCCGAAAATGGGGAACACGGACTTCTGATGAATTATACATATAAAAATGGAGTAAATAGGCTGGAAATAGTCATTTGGGACTCTTAATAGTACAAGGGGAAGCCTCTATTACTTGTATCTCTTTCCCTAGAAGATATCCCAAATGAAGATCCGAAACTGGTCTACTAGCCGAAAATGGGGAAAACGGACTTCTGATGAATCATACAAAGAAAATGGAGTAAAGAGGCTTGAAATAGTCATCTGAGACTCAAAATAGTAAAATGGGAAGCCTCTACTACTTGTATCTCATTCCGTAGAAGAGTTCTCAAATAAAGATCCGAAACTGGTCTACTAGCCGAAAATGGGGAAAACGGACTTCTGATGAATCATACAAATAACAATGGAGTAAATAGGCTGGAAATAGTCATCTGGGACTCATAATAGTACAACGAGAAGCCTCTATTACTTGTATCTTATTCCCTAGAAGATATCTGAAATGAAGATCCGAAACTGGTCTACTAGCCGAAAATGTTGAAAACGGACTTCTAATGAATCATACAAATAAAAATGGAGTAAATAGGCTGGAAATAACCACCTGGGACTCATAATAGTACAAGGTAAAGTCTCTATTACTTGTATCTTATTCCCTAGAAGATAGCTGAAATGAAGATCCGAAACTGGTCTACGAGCCGAAAATATGGAAAATGGACTTAAAATGAATCATACAAATAAAAATGGAGTTATTAGGCTGGAAATAGTCATCTGCGACTCATAATAGTACAAGGAGAAGCCTCTATTACTTGTATCTCATTCCGTAGAAGTGATCCCAAATGAAGATCCGAAACTGGTCTACTAGCCGAAAATGGGGAACACAGACTTCTGATGAATCATACAAATAAAAATGGAGTATATAGGCTGGAAATAGTCATCTGATACTCTTAATAGTGCAAGGGGTAGCCTCTATTACTTGTATCTCATTCCCTTGAAGATATCCGATATGAAGATCCGAAACTGGTCTACTAGCCAAAAATGGGGAAAACGGACTTCTAATTAATCATAAAAATAAAAATAGAGTAATTAGGCTGGAAATAGTCATCTGCGACTCATAATAGTACAAAAAGAAGCCTCTATTACTTGTATCCCATTCCCTAGAAGATATCCGAAATGAAGATCTGAAACTGGTCTACTAGTCGAAAATGGGGAACACTGACTTCTGATGAATCATACAAATAAAAATGGAGTAAATAGGCTGGAAATAGTCATCTGGGACTCTTAATAGTACAAGGGGAAGCCTCTATTTCTTGTATCTCATTCCCTAGAAGTGTTCCCAAATGAAGATCTGAGACTTGTCTACTAGCCGAAAAATGGGGAAAATGGACTTCTGATGAATCATACAAATAAAAATGGAGTAAATAGGCTGGAAATAGTCATATGGGACTCATAATAGTACAAGGAGAAGCCTCTATTACTTGTATCTCATTTCATAGAAGAGATCCCAAATAAAGATCCGAAACTGATCTGCAAGCCGATAATGGGGAAAACGGACTTCTGATGAATCATACAAATAAAATGGAGTAAATAGGCTTGAAATATTCATTTGGGACTCAAAATAGTAAATTGAGAAGCCTCTATTACTTGTATCTCATTCCGTAGAAGAGTTCCCAAATGAAGATCCGAAACCAGTCTACTAGCCGAAAATGGGGAAAACGGACTTCTGATGAATCATACAAATAAAAATGGAGTAAATAGGCTGGAAATATTCATTTGGGACTCAAAATAGTAAAAAGAGAAGCGTCTATTACTTGTATCTCATTCTGTAGAAGAGTTCCCAAATGAAGATCTGAAACAGGTCTACTAGCCGAAAATGGGGAAAACGGACTTCTGATGAATCATACAAATAAAAATGGAGTAAATAGGCTGGAAATAGTCATCTGGGACTCATAATAGTACAAGGATAAGCCTGTATTACTTGTATGTCATTCCCTATAAGATATCTGAAATAAAGATCTGAAACTGGTCTACTAGCCGAAAATGGGGAACACGGACTTCTGATGAGTCATACAAATAAAAATAGAGTAAATAGGCTGGAAATAGTCATCTGGGACTCTTAATAGTACAAGGGGAAGCCTCTATTACTTGTATCTTATTACCTAGAAGATATCCAAAATGAAGATCTGAAACTGGTGTACGAGCCGAAAATATGGAAAACGGACTTCTGATGAATCATACAAATAAAAATGGAGTAAATAGGCTGGAAATAGTCATCTGCGACTCAATATAGTACAAGGAGAAGCCTCTATTACTTGTATCTCATTCCGTAGAAATGATCCCACAAAAAGATCCGAAACTGGTCTACTAGCCAAAAATGGGGAAAATGGACTTCTGATGAATCATACAAATAAAAATGGAGTAAATAGACTGGAAATAGTCATCTGGGACTCTTAATAGTACAAGGGCAAGCCTCTTTTACTTGTATCTCATTCCCTTGAAGATATCCCAAATGAAGATCCGAAACTGGTCTACTAGCCAAAAATAGGGAAAACGGACTTCTGATTAATCATAAAATTAAAAATGGAGTAATTAATCTGGAAATAGTCATCTGCGACTCATAATAGTACAAGGAGAAACCTCTATTACTTGTATCTCATTCCGTAGAAGAGATCCCAAATAAAGATCTGAAACTGGTATACTATCCGAAAATGGGGAAAACGCACTTCTGATGATTCATACTAATAAAAATGGAGCAAATAGTCTGGAAATAGTCATCTGGGACTCTTAATAGTACAAGGGGAAGCCTATATTACTTGTATCTCATTCCGTAGAAGAGATCCCAAATAAAGATGCGAAACTGGTATACTATCCGAAAATGGGGAAAACGGACTTCTGATGTATTATACAAATAAAAATGGAGTAAATAGGCTGAAAATAGTCATCTGGGACTCTTAATAGTACAAGGGGAAGCTTTTATTACTTGTATCTCATTCCCTAGAAAATATCCCAAATGAAGATCTGAAACTGGTCTACTAGCCGAAAATGGGGAAAACGGACTTCTGATGAATCATATAAATAAAATGGAGTAAATAGGCTGAAAATAGTCATCTGGGACTCATAATAGTACAATGAGAAGCCTCTATTACTTGTAGCTCATTCCTCAGAAAATATCCGAAATAAAGATCTGAAACTGGTGTACTAGCCGAAAATGGGGAAAACGGACTTCTGATGAATCATACAAAGAAAATGGTGTAAATAGGCTGGAAATAGTCATCTGGGACTCATAATAGTACAATGAGAAGCCTCTATTATTTGTAGCTCATTCCTCAGAAGATATTCGAAATAAAGATTTGAAACTGGTGTACTAGCCGAAAATGGGGAACACGGACTTCCGAGGAATCATACAAATAAAAATAGAGTAAATAGCCTGTAAATAGTCATCTGGGACTCATAATAGTACAGGGAGAAGCCTCTATTACTTGTATCTTATTCCCTAGAAGATATTCGAAATAAAGATCTGAAACTGGTCTACTAGCCGAAAATGGGAAAAACGGACTTCTGATGAATCATACAAATAAAAAATGGAGTAAATAAGCTGGAAATAGTCATCTGGGACTCATAATAGTACAAGGAGAAACCTCTATTACTTGTATCTCATTCCGTAGAAGAGATCCCAAATAAAGGTCCGAAACTGGTATACTATCCGAAAATGGAGAAAACGGACTTCTGATGAATTATACAAATAAAAATGGAGTAAATAGGCTGGAAATAGTCTTCTGGGACTCATAATAGTACAAGGAGAAGCTTCTATTACTTGTATCTTATTCCGTAGAAGATCCGAAACTGGTCTACAAGCCGAAAATAGGGAAAATGAACTTCTGATGAATTATACAAATAAAAATGCAGTAAATAGTCATCTGGGACTCGTAATAGTACAAGGGGAAGCCTCTATTACTTGTATCTCATTCTCTAGAAGATATCTCAAATGAAGATCCGAAACTGGTCTACTAGCCGAAAATGGGGAAAACAGACTTCTGATGAATCATACAAAGAAAATGGAGTAAATAGGCTTGAAATAGTCATCTCTTACTCAAAACAGTAAAAAGAGAAGCCTTTATTAGTTGTATCTCATTCCGTATAAGAGTTCCCAAATAAAGATCCGAAACTGGTCTACTAGCCGAAAATGGACTTCTGATAAATCATACAAATAAAAATGGAGTAAATAACCTGGAAATAGTCATCTGGGACTCATAATAGTACAAAGAGAAGCCTCTATTACTTGTATCTCATTCCTTAGAAGATATCCGAAATGAAGATCTGAAAGCAGGTCTACTAGACGAAAATGGGGAAAACAGACTTCTGATGAATCATACAAAGAAAATGGAGTAAATAGGCTTGAAATATTAATCTGGGACTCAAAATAGTAAAAAGAGATGCCTCGATTACTTGTATCTCATTCCGTAGAAGAGTTCCCAAATGAAGATCCAAAACTGGTCTACTAGCTTAAAATGGTGAAAACGGACTTCTGATGAATCATACAAATAAAAA
This sequence comes from Thlaspi arvense, assembly GCA_911865555.2. Classification (NCBI taxonomy): domain Eukaryota; kingdom Viridiplantae; phylum Streptophyta; class Magnoliopsida; order Brassicales; family Brassicaceae; genus Thlaspi; species Thlaspi arvense. The sequence continues at coordinate 265,157 of CAJVSB020000081.1, forward strand.
TGGAGTAAATAGGCTGGAAATAGTCATTTGGGACTCATAATAGTACAAAGAGAAGCCTCTAGTACTTGTATCTCATTCCCTAGATGATATCCGAAATGAAGATCTGAAACTGGTCTACTAGCCGAAATTGGGGAACACGGACTTCTGATGAATTATACATATAAAATAGAGTAAATAGGCTGGAAATAGTTATTTGGGACTCTTAATAGTACAAGGGGAAGCCTCTGTTACTTGTATCTCATTCCCTAGAAGATATCCCAAATGAAGATCCGAAACTGGTCTACAAGCCGAAAAAGGGGAAAACGGACTTCTGATGAATCATACAAATAACAATGGAGTAAATAGGCTGGAAATAGTCATCTGGGACTCATAATAGTACAATGAGAAGCCTCTATTACTTGTATCTTATTCCCTAGAAGATATCTGAAATGAAGATCCGAAACTGGTCTACTAGCCGAAAATGTGGAAAACGGACTTCTGATGAATCATACAAATAAAAATGGAGTAAATAGGCTGGAAATAACCACCTGGGACTCATAATAGTATAAGGTAAAGTCTCTATTACTTGTATCTTATTCCCTAGAAGATAGCTGAAATGAAGATCTGAAACTGGTCTACGAGCCGAAAATATGGAAAATGGACTTAAAATGAATCATACAAATAAAAATGGAGTTATTAGGCTGGAAATAGTCATCTGCGACTCATAATAGTACAAGGAGAAGCCTCTATTACTTGTATCTCATTCCGTAGAAGTGATCCCAAATGAAGATCCGAAACTGGTCTACTAGCCGAAAATGGGGAACACAGACTTCTGATGAATCATACAAATAAAAATGGAGTATATAGGCTGGAGATAGTCATCTGATACTCTTAATAGTGCAAGGGGTAGCCTCTATTACTTGTATCTCATTCCGTAGAAGAGTTCCCAAATGAAGATCCAAAACTGGTCTACTAGCTGAAAATGGTGAAAACGGACTTCTGATGAATCATACAAATAAAAATGGAGTAAATAGGCTGGAAATAGTCATTTGGGACTCATAATAGTACAAAGAGAAGCCTTTAGTACTTGTATCTCATTCCCTAGAAGATATCCGAAATGAAGATCTGAAACTGATCTACTAGCCGAAAATGGGGAACACGGACTTCTGATGAATTATACATATAAAAATGGAGTAAATAGGCTGGAAATAGTCATTTGGGACTCTTAATAGTACAAGGGGAAGCCTCTATTACTTGTATCTCTTTCCCTAGAAGATATCCCAAATGAAGATCCGAAACTGGTCTACAAGCCGAAAATGGGGAAAACGGACTTCTGATAAATCATACAAAGAAAATGGAGTAAAGAGGCTTGAAATAGTCATCTGAGACTCAAAATAGTAAAATGGGAAGCCTCTACTACTTGTATCTCAGTCCGTAGAAGAGTTCTCAAATAAAGATCCGAAACTGGTCTACTAGCCGAAAATGGGGAAAACGGACTTCTGATGAATCATACAAATAACAATGGAGTAAATAGGCTGGAAATAGTCATCTGGGACTCATAATAGTACAATGAGAAGCCTCTATTACTTGTATCTTATTCCCTAGAAGATATCTGAAATGAAGATCCGAAACTGGTCTACTAGCCGAAAATGTTGAAAACGGACTTCTGATGAATCATACAAATAAAAATGGAGTAAATAGGCTGGAAATAACCACCTGGGACTCATAATAGTACAAGGTAAAGTCTCTATTACTTGTATCTTATTCCCTAGAAGATAGCTGAAATGAAGATCCGAAACTGGTCTACGAGCCGAAAATATGGAAAATGGACTTAAAATGAATCATACAAATAAAAATGGAGTTATTAGGCTGGAAATAGTCATCTGCGACTCATAATAGTACAAGGAGAAGCCTCTATTACTTGTATCTCATTCCGTAGAAGTGATCCCAAATGAAGATCCGAAACTGGTCTACTAGCCGAAAATGGGGAACACAGACTTCTGATGAATCATACAAATAAAAATGGAGTATATAGGCTGGAAATAGTCATCTGATACTCTTAATAGTGCAAGGGGTAGCCTCTATTACTTGTATCTCATTCCCTAGAAGATATCCGATATAAAGATCCGAAACTGGTCTACTAGCCAAAAATGGGGAAAACGGACTTCTAATTAATCATAAAAATAAAAATAGAGTAATTAGGCTGGAAATAGTCATCTGCGACTCATAATAGTACAAAAAGAAGCCTCTATTACTTGTATCCCATTCCCTAGAAGATATCCGAAATGAAGATCTGAAACTGGTCTACTAGTCGAAAATGGGGAACACTGACTTCTGATGAATCATACAAATAAAAATGGAGTAAATAGGCTGGAAATAGTCATCTGGGACTCTTAATAGTACAAGGGGAAGCCTCTATTTCTTGTATCTCATTCCCTAGAAGTGTTCCCAAATGAAGATCTGAGACTTGTCTACTTGCCGAAAAATGGGGAAAATGGACTTCTGATGAATCATACAAATAAAAATGGAGTAAATAGGCTGGAAATAGTCATATGGGACTCATAATAGTACAAGGAGAAGCCTCTATTACTTGTATCTCATTTCATAGAAGAGATCCCAAATAAAGATCCGAAACTGATCTGCAAGCCGATAATGGGGAAAACGGACTTCTGATGAATCATACAAATAAAATGGAGTAAATAGGCTTGAAATAGTCATTTGGGACTCAAAATAGTAAATTGAGAAGCCTCTATTACTTGTATCTCATTCCGTAGAAGAGTTCCCAAATGAAGATCCGAAACCAGTCTACTAGCCAAAAATGGGGAAAACGGACTTCTGATGAATCATACAAATAAAAATGGAGTAAATAGGCTGGAAATATTCATTTGGGACTCAAAATAGTAAAAAGAGAAGCGTCTATTACTTGTATCTCATTCCGTAGAAGAGTTCCCAAATGAAGATCTGAAACAGGTCTACTAGCCGAAAATGGGGAAAACGGACTTCTGATGAATCATACAAATAAAAATGGAGTAAATAGGCTGGAAATAGTCATCTGGGACTCATAATAGTACAAGGATAAGCGTGTATTACTTGTATGTCATTCCCTATAAGATATCTGAAATAAAGATCTGAAACTGGTCTACTAGCCGAAAATGGGGAACACGGACTTCTGATGAGTCATACAAATAAAAATAGAGTAAATAGGCTGGAAATAGTCATCTGGGACTCTTAATAGTACAAGGGGAAGCCTCTATTACTTGTATCTTATTACCTAGAAGATATCCAAAATGAAGATCTGAAACTGGTGTACGAGCCGAAAATATGGAAAACGGACTTCTGATGAATCATACAAATAAAAATGGAGTAAATAGGCTGCTGGAAATAGTCATCTGCGACTCAATATAGTACAAGGAGAAGCCTCTATTACTTGTATCTCATTCCGTAGAAATGATCCCACAAAAAGATCCGAAACTGGTCTACTAGCCGAAAATGGGGAAAATGGACTTCTGATGAATCATACAAATAAAAATGGAGTAAATAGACTGGAAATAGTCATCTGGGACTCTTAATAGTACAAGGGGAAGCCTCTTTTACTTGTATCTCATTCCCTTGAAGATATCCCAAATGAAGATCCGAAACTGGTCTACTACCCAAAAATAGGGAAAACGGACTTCTGATTAATCATAAAATTAAAAATGGAGTAATTAGTCTGGAAATAGTCATCTGCGACTCATAATAGTACAAGGAGAAACCTCTATTACTTGTATCTCATTCCGTAGAAGAGATCCCAAATAAAGATCTGAAACTGGTATACTATCCGAAAATGGGGAAAACGCACTTCTGATGATTCATACTAATAAAAATGGAGCAAATAGTCTGGAAATAGTCATCTGGGACTCTTAATAGTACAAGGGGAAGCCTATATTACTTGTATCTCATTCCGTAGAAGAGATCCCAAATAAAGATGCGAAACTGGTATACTATCCGAAAATGGGGAAAACGGACTTCTGATGTATTATACAAATAAAAATGGAGTAAATAGGCTGGAAATAGTCATCTGGGACTCATAATAGTACAATGAGAAGCCTCTATTACTTGTAGCTCATTCCTCAGAAGATATCCGAAATAAAGATCTGAAACTGGTGTACTAGCCGAAAATGGGGAAAACGGACTTCTGATGAATCATACAAAGAAAATGGTGTAAATAGGCTGGAAATAGTCATCTGGGACTCATAATAGTACAATGAGAAGCCTCTATTACTTGTAGCTCATTCCTCAGAAGATATTCGAAATAAAGATTTGAAACTGGTGTACTAGCCGAAAATGGGGAACACGGACTTCCGAGGAATCATACAAATAAAAATAGAGTAAATAGCCTGTAAATAGTCATCTGGGACTCATAATAGTACAGGGAGAAGCCTCTATTACTTGTATCTTATTCCCTAGAAGATATCCGAAATAAAGATCTGAAACTGGTCTACTAGCCGAAAATGGGAAAAACGGACTTCTGATGAATCATACAAATAAAAAATGGAGTAAATAAGCTGGAAATAGTCATCTGGGACTCATAATAGTACAAGGAGAAACCTCTATTACTTGTATCTCATTCCGTAGAAGAGATCCCAAATAAAGGTTCGAAACTGGTATACTATCCGAAAACGGAGAAAACGGACTTCTGATGAATTATACAAATAAAAATGGAGTAAATAGGCTGGAAATAGTCTTCTGGGACTCATAATAGTACAAGGAGAAGCTTCTATTACTTGTATCTTATTCCGTAGAAGATCCGAAACTGGTCTACAAGCCGAAAATGGGGAAAATGAACTTCTGATGAATTATACAAATAAAAATGCAGTAAATAGTCATCTGGGACTCGTAATAGTACAAGGGGAAGCCTCTATTACTTGTATCTCATTCTCTAGAAGATATCTCAAATGAAGATCCGAAACTGGTCTACTAGCCGAAAATGGGGAAAAAAGACTTCTGATGAATCATACAAAGAAAATGGAGTAAATAGGCTTGAAATAGTCATCTCTTACTCAAAACAGTAAAAAGAGAAGCCTTTATTAGTTGTATCTCATTCCGTATAAGAGTTCCCAAATAAAGATCCGAAACTGGTCTACTAGCCGAAAATGGACTTCTGATTAATCATACAAATAAAAATGGAGTAAATAACCTGGAAATAGTCATCTGGGACTCATAATAGTACAAAGAGAAGCCTCTATTACTTGTATCTCATTCCTTACAAGATATCCGAAATGAAGATCTGAAAGCAGGTCTACTAGACGAAAATGGGGAAAACAGACTTCTGATGAATCATACAAAGAAAATGGAGTAAATAGGCTTGAAATATTAATCTGGGACTCAAAATAGTAAAAAGAGAAGCCTCGATTACTTGTATCTCATTCTGTAGAAGAGTTCCCAAATGAAGATCCAAAACTGGTCTACTAGCTTAAAATGGTGAAAACGGACTTCTGATGAATCATACAAATAAAAATGGAGTAAATAGGCTGGAAATAGTCATTTGGGACTCATAATAGTACAAAGAGAAGCCTCTAGTACTTGTATCTCATTCCTTAGATGATATCCGAAATGAAGATCTGAAACTGGTCTACTAGCCGAAATTGGGGAACACGGACTTCTGATGAATTATACATATAAAATAGAGTAAATAGGCTGGAAATAGTTATTTGGGACTCTTAATAGTACAAGGGGAAGCCTCTGTTACTTGTATCTCATTCCCTAGAAGATATCCCAAATGAAGATCCGAAACTGGTCTACAAGCCGAAAAAGGGGAAAACGGACTTCTGATGAATCATACAAAGAAAATGGAGTAAATAGGCTTGAAATAGTCATCTGAGACTCAAAATAGTAAAATGGGAAGCCTCTACTACTTGTATCTCAGTCCGTAGAAGAGTTCTCAAATAAAGATCCGAAACTGGTCTACTAGTCGAAAATGGGGAAAACGGACTTCTGATGAATCATACAAATAATAATGGAGTAAATAGGATGGAAATAGTCATCTGGGACTCATAATAGTACAAATAGAAGCCTCTATTACTTGTATCTCATTCCCTAGAAGATATCCAAAATGAAGATCTAAAACTGGTCTACTAACCGAAAATAGGGAACACGGACTTCTGATGAATCATACAAATAAAAATGGAAAAAATAGGCTGGAAATAGTCATCTGGGACACAATATAGTACAGTGAGAAGTCTCTATTACTTGTATCTCATTCCCTAGAAGATATCCCAAATGAAGATACAAAACTGGTCTACTAGCCGAAAATGTGGAAAATGGACTTCTGATGAATTATATAAATAAAAATGGAGTAAATAGGGTGGATGTAGTCATCTGGGACTCATAATAGTTCAAGGAGAAGCCTCTAATACTTGTATCTCATTCTGTAGAAGAGATCCCAAATAAAGATCTGAAACTGGTCTACTAGCTGAAAATGGGGAAAACGGACTTCTGATGAATCATACAAATAACAATGGAGTAAATAGACTGCAAATAGTCATCTGGGTCTCTTAATAGTACAAGGGGAAGCCTCTATTACTTGTATCTTATTCCCTAGAAGATATCTGAAATGAAGATCCGAAACTGGTCTACTGGCCGAAAACATGGAAAACGGACTTCTGATGAATCATACAAATAAAAATGGAGTAAATAGGATGGAAATAACCACCTGGGACTCATAATAGTACAAGGGAAAGCCTCTATTACTTGTATCTTATTCCCTAGAAGATAGCTGAAATGAAGATCCGAAACTGGTCTACGAGCCGAAAATATGGAAAATGGACTTCAGATGAATCATACAAATAAAAATGGAGTTATTAGGCTGGAAATAGTCATCTGCGACTCATAATTGTACAAGGAGAAGCCTCTATTACTTGTATCTCATTCTGTAGAAGTGATCCCAAATGAAGATCCGAAACTGGTCTACTAGCCGAAAATGGGGAACACAGACTTCTGATGAATCATACAAATAAAAATGGAGTAAATAGGCTGGAAATAGTCATCTGATACTCTTAATAGTGCAAGGGGAAGCCTCTATTACTTGTATCTCATTCCCTAGAAGATATCCGATATGAAGATCCGAAACTTGTCTACTAGCCAAAAAATGGGGAAAACGGACTTCTGATTAATCATAAAAATAAAAATGGAGTAATTAGGCTGGAAATAGTCATCTGCGACTCATAATAGTACAAAAAGAAGCCTCAATTACTTGTATCCCATTCCCTAGAAGATATCTGAAACGAAGATCCAAAACTTGTCTATTAGCCGAAAATGGACTTCTGATGAATCATACAAATAAAAATGGTGTAAATAAGCTGGAAACTGTCATCTGGGACTCATAATAGTACAAAGAGAAGCCTCTATTACTTGTATCTCATTCCTTAGAAAATATCCGAAATGAAGATCTGAAAGCTGGTCTACTAGCCGAAAATGGGGAAAACGGACTTCTGATGAATCATACAAAGAAAATGGAGTAAATAGGCTTGAAATATTAATCTGGGACTCAAAATAGTAAAAAGAGAAGCCTCAATTACTTGTATCTCATTCCGTAGAAGAATTCCCAAATGAAGATCCAAAACTGGTCTACTAGCTGAAAATGGTGAAAACGGACTTCTGATGAATCATACAAATAAAAATGGAGTAAATAGGCTGGAAATAGTCATTTGGGACTCATAATAGTACAAAGAGAAGCCTCTAGTACTTGTATCTCAATCCCTAGAAGATTTCCGAAATGAAGATCTGAAACTGGTCTATTAGCCGAAAATGGGGAACTCGGACTTCTGATGAATTATACATATAAAAATGGAGTAAATAGGCTGGAAATAGTCATTTGAGACTCTCATTCTCTAGAAAATATCCCAAATGAATATCCGAAACTGGTCTACCAGCCGAAAATGGGGAAAATGGACTTATGATGAATCATACAAAGAAAATGGAGTAAATAGGCTTGAAATAGTCATCTGAGACTCAAAATAGTAAAATGGGAAGCCTCTACTACTTGTATCTCATTCTGTAGAAGAGTTCTCAAATAAAGATCCGAAACTGGTCTACTAGCCGAAAATGGGGAAAACGGACTTCTGATGCATCATACAAATAAAAATGGAGTAAATAGGCTGGAAATAGTCATCTGGGACTCATAATAGTACAATGAAAAGCCTCTATTACTTGTATCTCATTCCCTAGAAGATATCTGAAATAAAGATCTGAAACTGGTCTACTAGCTGAAAATGGAGAACACGGACTTCTGATGAATCATACAAATAACAATGGAGTAAATAGACTGCAAATAGTCATCTGGGACTCTTAATAGTACAAGGGGAAGTCTCTATTACTTGTATCTTATTCCCTAGAAGTTATCTGAAATGAAGATCCAAAACTGGTCTACTAGCCGAAAATGTGGAAAACGGACTTCTGATGAATCATACAAATAAAAATGAAGTAAATAGGCTGGAAATAACCACCTGGGACTCATAATAGTACAAGGTAAAGCCTCTATTACTTGTATCTTATTCCCTAGAAGATAGCTGAAATGAAGATCCGAAACTGGTCTACGAGCCGAAAATATGGAAAATGGACTTAAAATGAATCATACAAATAAAAATGGAGTTTTTAGGCTGAAAATAATCATCTGCGACTCATAATGGTACAAGGAGAAGCCTCTAGTACTTGTATCTCATTCCGTAGAAGTGATCCCAAATGAAGATCCGAAACTGGTCTACTAGCCGAAAATGGGGAACACAGACTTCTGATGAATCATACAAATAAAAATGGAGTATATAGGCTGGAAATAGTCATCTGATACTCTTAATAGTGCAAGGGGTAGCCTCTATTACTTGTATCTCATTCCCTAGAAGATATCCGATATAAAGATCCGAAACTGGTCTACTAGCCAAAAATGGGGAAAACGGACTTCTAATTAATCATAAAAATAAAAATAGAGTAATTAGGCTGGAAATAGTCATCTGCGACTCATAATAGTACAAAAAGAAGCCTCTATTACTTGTATCCCATTCCCTAGAAGATATCCGAAATGAAGATCTGAAACTGGTCTACTAGTCGAAAAAGGGGAACACTGACTTCTGATGAATCATACAAATAAAAATGGAGTAAATAGGCTGGAAATAGTCATCTGGGACTCTTAATAGTACAAGGGGAAGCCTCTATTTCTTGTATCTCATTCCCTAGAAGTGTTCCCAAATGAAGATCTGAGACTTGTCTACTAGCCGAAAAATGGGGAAAATGGACTTCTGATGAATCATACAAATAAAAATGGAGTAAATAGGCTGGAAATAGTCATATGGGACTCATAATAGTACAAGGAGAAGCCTCTATTACTTGTATCTCATTTCATAGAAGAGATCCCAAATAAAGATCCGAAACTGATCTGCAAGCCGATAATGGGGGAAAACGGACTTCTGATGAATCATACAAATAAAATGGAGTAAATAGGCTTGAAATAGTCATTTGGGACTCAAAATAGTAAATTGAGAAGCCTCTATTACTTGTATCTCATTCCGTAGAAGAGTTCCCAAATGAAGATCCGAAACCAGTCTACTAGCCAAAAATGGGGAAAACGGACTTCTGATGAATCATACAAATAAAAATGGAGTAAATAGGCTGGAAATATTCATTTGGGACTCAAAATAGTAAAAAGAGAAGCGTCTATTACTTGTATCTCATTCCGTAGAAGAGTTCCCAAATGAAGATCTGAAACAGGTCTACTAGCCGAAAATGGGGAAAACAGACTTCTGATGAATCATACAAATAAAAATGGAGTAAATAGGCTGGAAATAGTCATCTGGGACTCATAATAGTACAAGGATAAGCGTGTATTACTTGTATGTCATTCCCTATAAGATATCTGAAATAAAGATCTGAAACTGGTCTACTAGCCGAAAATGGGGAAAACGGACTTCTGATGAGTCATACAAATAAAAATAGAGTAAATAGGCTGGAAATAGTCATCTGGGACTCTTAATAGTACAAGGGGAAGCCTCTATTACTTGTATCTTATTACCTAGAAGATATCCAAAATGAAGATCTGAAACTGGTGTACGAGCCGAAAATATGGAAAACGGACTTCTGATGAATCATACAAATAAAAATGGAGTAAATAGGCTGGAAATAGTCATCTGCGACTCAATATAGTACAAGGAGAAGCCTCTATTACTTGTATCTCATTCCGTAGAAATGATCCCACAAAAAGATCCGAAACTGGTCTACTAGCCGAAAATGGGGAAAATGGACTTCTGATGAATCATACAAATAAAAATGGAGTAAATAGACTGGAAATAGTCATCTGGGACTCTTAATAGTACAAGGGGAAGCCTCTTTTACTTGTATCTCATTCCCTTGAAGATATCCCAAATGAAGATCCGAAACTGGTCTACTACCCAAAAATAGGGAAAACGGACTTCTGATTAATCATAAAATTAAAAATGGAGTAATTAGTCTGGAAATAGTCATCTGCGACTCATAATAGTACAAGGAGAAACCTCTATTACTTGTATCTCATTCCGTAGAAGAGATCCCAAATAAAGATCTGAAACTGGTATACTATCCGAAAATGGGGAAAACGCACTTCTGATGATTCATACTAATAAAAATGGAGCAAATAGTCTGGAAATAGTCATCTGGGACTCTTAATAGTACAAGGGGAAGCCTATATTACTTGTATCTCATTCCGTAGAAGAGATCCCAAATAAAGATGCGAAACTGGTATACTATCCGAAAATGGGGAAAACGGACTTCTGATGTATTATACAAATAAAAATGGAGTAAATAGGCTGGAAATAGTCATCTGGGACTCATAATAGTACAATGAGAAGCCTCTATTACTTGTAGCTCATTCCTCAGAAGATATCCGAAATAAAGATCTGAAACTGGTGTACTAGCCGAAAATGGGGAAAACGGACTTCTGATGAATCATACAAAGAAAATGGTGTAAATAGGCTGGAAATAGTCATCTGGGACTCATAATAGTACAATGAGAAGCCTCTATTACTTGTAGCTCATTCCTCAGAAGATATTCGAAATAAAGATTTGAAACTGGTGTACTAGCCGAAAATGGGGAACACGGACTTCCGAGGAATCATACAAATAAAAATAGAGTAAATAGCCTGTAAATAGTCATCTGGGACTCATAATAGTACAGGGAGAAGCCTCTATTACTTGTATCTTATTCCCTAGAAGATATCCGAAATAAAGATCTGAAACTGGTCTACTAGCCGAAAATGGGAAAAACGGACTTCTGATGAATCATACAAATAAAAAATAGAGTAAATAAGCTGGAAATAGTCATCTGGGACTCATAATAGTACAAGGAGAAACCTCTATTACTTGTATCTCATTCCGTAGAAGAGATCCCAAATAAAGGTTCGAAACTGGTATACTATCCGAAAACGGAGAAAACGGACTTCTGATGAATTATACAAATAAAAATGGAGTAAATAGGCTGGAAATAGTCTTCTGGGACTCATAATAGTACAAGGAGAAGCTTCTATTACTTGTATCTTATTCCGTAGAAGATCCGAAACTGGTCTACAAGCCGAAAATGGGGAAAATGAACTTCTGATGAATTATACAAATAAAAATGCAGTAAATAGTCATCTGGGACTCGTAATAGTACAAGGGGAAGCCTCTATTACTTGTATCTCATTCTCTAGAAGATATCTCAAATGAAGATCCGAAACTGGTCTACTAGCCGAAAATGGGGAAAAAAGACTTCTGATGAATCATACAAAGAAAATGGAGTAAATAGGCTTGAAATAGTCATCTCTTACTCAAAACAGTAAAAAGAGAAGCCTTTATTAGTTGTATCTCATTCCGTATAAGAGTTCCCAAATAAAGATCCGAAACTGGTCTACTAGCCGAAAATGGACTTCTGATTAATCATACAAATAAAAATGGAGTAAATAACCTGGAAATAGTCATCTGGGACTCATAATAGTACAAAGAGAAGCCTCTATTACTTGTATCTCATTCCTTACAAGATATCCGAAATGAAGATCTGAAAGCAGGTCTACTAGACGAAAATGGGGAAAACAGACTTCTGATGAATCATACAAAGAAAATGGAGTAAATAGGCTTGAAATATTAATCTGGGACTCAAAATAGTAAAAAGAGAAGCCTCGATTACTTGTATCTCATTCCGTAGAAGAGTTCCCAAATGAAGATCCAAAACTGGTCTACTAGCTTAAAATGGTGAAAACGGACTTCTGATGAATCATACAAATAAAAATGGAGTAAATAGGCTGGAAATAGTCATTTGGGACTCATAATAGTACAAAGAGAAGCCTCTAGTACTTGTATCTCATTCCCTAGATGATATCCGAAATGAAGATCTGAAACTGGTCTACTAGCCGAAATTGGGGAACACGGACTTCTGATGAATTATACATATAAAATAGAGTATATAGGCTGGAAATAGTTATTTGGGACTCTTAATAGTACAAGGGGAAGCCTCTGTTACTTGTATCTCATTCCCTAGAAGATATCCCAAATGAAGATCCGAAACTGGTCTACAAGCCGAAAAAGGGGAAAACGGACTTCTGATGAATCATACAAAGAAAATGGAGTAAATAGGCTTGAAATAGTCATCTGAGACTCAAAATAGTAAAATGGGAAGCCTCTACTACTTGTATCTCAGTCCGTAGAAGAGTTCTCAAATAAAGATCCGAAACTGGTCTACTAGTCGAAAAATGGGGGAAAACGGACTTCTGATGAATCATACAAATAATAATGGAGTAAATAGGATGGAAATAGTCATCTGGGACTCATAATAGTACAAATAGAAGCCTCTATTACTTGTATCTCATTCCCTAGAAGATATCCAAAATGAAGATCTAAAACTGGTCTACTAACCGAAAATAGGGAACACGGACTTCTGATGAATCATACAAATAAAAATGGAAAAAATAGGCTGGAAATAGTCATCTGGGACACAATATAGTACAGTGAGAAGTCTCTATTACTTGTATCTCATTCCCTAGAAGATATCCCAAATGAAGATACAAAACTGGTCTACTAGCCGAAAATGTGGAAAATGGACTTCTGATGAATTATATAAATAAAAATGGAGTAAATAGGGTGGATGTAGTCATCTGGGACTCATAATAGTTCAAGGAGAAGCCTCTAATACTTGTATCTCATTCTGTAGAAGAGATCCCAAATAAAGATCTGAAACTGGTCTACTAGCTGAAAATGGGGAAAACGGACTTCTGATGAATCATACAAATAACAATGGAGTAAATAGACTGCAAATAGTCATCTGGGTCTCTTAATAGTACAAGGGGAAGCCTCTATTACTTGTATCTTATTCCCTAGAAGATATCTGAAATGAAGATCCGAAACTGGTCTACTGGCCGAAAACATGGAAAACGGACTTCTGATGAATCATACAAATAAAAATGGAGTAAATAGGATGGAAATAACCACCTGGGACTCATAATAGTACAAGGGAAAGCCTCTATTACTTGTATCTTATTCCCTAGAAGATAGCTGAAATGAAGATCCGAAACTGGTCTACGAGCCGAAAATATGGAAAATGGACTTCAGATGAATCATACAAATAAAAATGGAGTTATTAGGCTGGAAATAGTCATCTGCGACTCATAATTGTACAAGGAGAAGCCTCTATTACTTGTATCTCATTCTGTAGAAGTGATCCCAAATGAAGATCCGAAACTGGTCTACTAGCCGAAAATAGGGAACACAGACTTCTGATGAATCATACAAATAAAAATGGAGTAAATAGGCTGGAAATAGTCATCTGATACTCTTAATAGTGCAAGGGGAAGCCTCTATTACTTGTATCTCATTCCCTAGAAGATATCCGATATGAAGATCCGAAACTTGTCTACTAGCCAAAAATGGGGAAAACGGACTTCTGATTAATCATAAAAATAAAAATGGAGTAATTAGGCTGGAAATAGTCATCTGCGACTCATAATAGTACAAAAAGAAGCCTCAATTACTTGTATCCCATTCCCTAGAAGATATCTGAAACGAAGATCCAAAACTTGTCTATTAGCCGAAAATGGACTTCTGATGAATCATACAAATAAAAATGGTGTAAATAAGCTGGAAACTGTCATCTGGGACTCATAATAGTACAAAGAGAAGCCTCTATTACTTGTATCTCATTCCTTAGAAAATATCCGAAATGAAGATCTGAAAGCTGGTCTACTAGCCGAAAATGGGGAAAACGGACTTCTGATGAATCATACAAAGAAAATGGAGTAAATAGGCTTGAAATATTAATCTGGGACTCAAAATAGTAAAAAGAGAAGCCTCAATTACTTGTATCTCATTCCGTAGAAGAGTTCCCAAATGAAGATCCAAAACTGGTCTACTAGCTGAAAATGGTGAAAACGGACTTCTGATGAATCATACAAATAAAAATGGAGTAAATAGGCTGGAAATAGTCATTTGGGACTCATAATAGTACAAAGAGAAGCCTCTAGTACTTGTATCTCAATCCCTAGAAGATTTCCGAAATGAAGATCTGAAACTGGTCTATTAGCCGAAAATGGGGAACTCGGACTTCTGATGAATTATACATATAAAAATGGAGTAAATAGGCTGGAAATAGTCATTTGAGACTCTCATTCTCTAGAAAATATCCCAAATGAATATCCGAAACTGGTCTACCAGCCGAAAATGGGGAAAATGGACTTATGATGAATCATACAAAGAAAATGGAGTAAATAGGCTTGAAATAGTCATCTGAGACTCAAAATAGTAAAATGGGAAGCCTCTACTACTTGTATCTCATTCCGTAGAAGAGTTCTCAAATAAAGATCCGAAACTGGTCTACTAGCCGAAAATGGGGAAAACGGACTTCTGATGCATCATACAAATAAAAATGGAGTAAATAGGCTGGAAATAGTCATCTGGGACTCATAATAGTACAATGAAAAGCCTCTATTACTTGTATCTCATTCCCTAGAAGATATCTGAAATAAAGATCTGAAACTGGTCTACTAGCTGAAAATGGAGAACACGGACTTCTGATGAATCATACAAATAACAATGGAGTAAATAGACTGCAAATAGTCATCTGGGACTCTTAATAGTACAAGGGGAAGTCTCTATTACTTGTATCTTATTCCCTAGAAGTTATCTGAAATGAAGATCCAAAACTGGTCTACTAGCCGAAAATGTGGAAAACGGACTTCTGATGAATCATACAAATAAAAATGAAGTAAATAGGCTGGAAATAACCACCTGGGACTCATAATAGTACAAGGTAAAGCCTCTATTACTTGTATCTTATTCCCTAGAAGATAGCTGAAATGAAGATCCGAAACTGGTCTACGAGCCGAAAATATGGAAAATGGACTTAAAATGAATCATACAAATAAAAATGGAGTTTTTAGGCTGAAAATAATCATCTGCGACTCATAATGGTACAAGGAGAAGCCTCTAGTACTTGTATCTCATTCCGTAGAAGTGATCCCAAATGAAGATCCGAAACTGGTCTACTAGCCGAAAATGGGGAACACAGACTTCTGATGAATCATACAAATAAAAATGGAGTATATAGGCTGGAAATAGTCATCTGATACTCTTAATAGTGCAAGGGGAAGCCTCTATTACTTGTATCTCATTCCCTAGAAGATATCCGATATGAAGATCCGAAACTGGTCTACTAGCCAAAAATAGGGAAAACGGACTTCTGATTAATCATAAAAATAAAAATGGAGTAATTAGGCTGGAAATAGTCATCTGCGACTCATAATAGTACAAAAAGAAGCCTCTATTACTTGTATCCCATTCCCTAGAAGATATCCGAAATGAAGATCTGAAACTGGTCTACTAGCCGAAAATGAAGAACACTGACTTCTGATGAATCATACAAATAAAAATGGAGTAAATAGGCAGGAAATAGTCATCTGGGACTCTTAATAGTACAAGGGGAAGCCTCTATTTCTTGTATCTCATTCCCTAGAAGATATCCCAAATGAAGATTCGAAACTGGTCTACAAGCTAAATATAGGGAAAACAGACTTCTGATAAATCATACAAAGAATATGGAGAAAATAGGCTTGAAATAGTCATCTGGGACTCAAAATAGTAAAAAGGGAACCTCTATTACATGTATCTCATTCCATAGAAGTGTTCCAAAATGAAGATCTGAAACTTGTCTACTAGCCGAAAAATGGGGAAAATGGACTTCTGATGAATCATACAAATAAAACTGGAGTAAATAGGCTGGAACTAGTCATATGGGACTTATAATAGTACAAGGAGAAGCCTCTATTACTTGTATCTCATTTCGTAGAAGAAATCCCAAATAAAGATCTGAAACTGATCTGCAAGCCGATAATGGGGAAAACGGACTTCTGATGAATCATACAAATAAAATGGAGTAAATAGGCTTGAAATAGTCATTTGGGACTCAAAATAGTAAATTGAGAAGCCTCTATTACTTGTATCTCATTCCGTAGAAGAGTTCCCAAATGAAGATCCGAAACTGGTCTACTAGCCGAAAATGGGGAAAACAGACTTCTGATGAATCATACAAATAAAAATGGAGTAAATAGGCTGGAAATATTCATTTGGGACTCAAAATAGTAAAAAGAGAAGCGTCTATTACTTGTATCTGATTCCGTAGAAGAGTTCCCAAATGAAGATCTGAAACAGGTCTACTAGCCGAAAATAGGGAAAACGGACTTCTGATGAATCATACAAATAAAAATGGAGTAAATAGGCTGGAAATAGTCATCTGGGACTCATAATAGTACAAGAATAAGCCTGTAATACTTGTATCTCATTCCCTATAAGATATCTGAAATAAAGATCTGAAACTGGTCTACTACCCGAAAATGTGGAACACGGACTTCTGATGAGTCATACAAATCGAAATAGAGTATATAGGCTGGAAATAGTCATCTGGGACTCTTAATAGTACAAGGGGAAGCCTCTATTACTTGTATCTTATTACCTAGAAGATATCCAAAATGAAGATCTGAAACTGGTGTACGAGCCGAAAATATGGAAAACAGACTTCTGATGAATCATACAAATAAAAATGGAGTAAATAGGCTGGAAATAGTCATCTGGGACTCTTAATAGTACAAGGGGAAGCCTCTATTACTTGTATCATATTACTTAGAAGATATCCAAAATAAAGATCTGAAACTGGTGTACGAGCCGAAAATATGGAAAACGGACTTCTGATGAATCATACAAATAAAAATGGAGTAAATAGGCTGGAAATAGTCATCTGCGACTCAATATAGTACAAGGAGAAGCCTCTATTACTTGTATCTCATTCCGTAGAAATGATCCCACATAAAGATCCGAAACAGGTCTACTAGCCGAAAATGGGGAAAATGGATTTCTGATGAATCATACAAATAAAAATGGAGTAAATAGACTGGAAATAGTCATCTGGGACTCTTAATAGTACAAGGGGAAGCCTCTTTTACTTGTATCTCATTCCCTTGAAGATATCCCAAATGAAGATCCGAAACTGGTCTACTAGCCAAAAATGGGGAAAACGGACTTCTGATTAATCATAAAAATAAAAATGGAATAATTAGGCTGGAAATAGTCATCTGCGACTCATAATAGTACAAGGAGAAACCTCTATTACTTGTATCTCATTCCGTAGAAGAGATCCCAAATAAAGATCCGAAACTGGTATACTGTCCGAAAATGGGGAAAACGGACTTCTGATGATTCATACAAATA
Organism: Thlaspi arvense; assembly: GCA_911865555.2. Lineage (NCBI taxonomy): Eukaryota > Viridiplantae > Streptophyta > Magnoliopsida > Brassicales > Brassicaceae > Thlaspi > Thlaspi arvense. The sequence goes on from CAJVSB020000081.1 coordinate 282,857, forward strand.
AAAATGGAGCAAATAGGCAGGAAATAGTCATCTGGGACTCTTAATAGTACAAGGGGAAGCCTATATTACTTGTATCTCATTCCGTAGAAGAGATCCCAAATAAAGATGTGAAACTGGTATTCTATCCGAAAATGGGGAAAACAGACTTCTGATGATTCATACAAATAAAAATGGAGCAAATAGGCTGGAAATAGTCATCTGGGGCTCTTAATAGTACAAGGGGAAGCCTATATTACTTGTATCTCATTCCTTAGAAAATATCCCAAATGAAGATCCGAAACTGGTCTAATAGCCGAAAATGGGGAAAACGGACTTCTGATTAATCATACAAATTAAAATGGAGTAAATAGGCTGGAAATAGTCATCTGGGACTCATAATAGTACAAGAAGAAGCCTCTATTACTTGTATCTAATTCCGTAGAAGAGATCCCTAATAAAGATCCGAAACTGGTCTACTAGCCGAAAATGGGGAAAAAGGAATTCTGATGAATCATACCAATAAAAATGGAGTAAATAGTCATCTGGGACTCTTAATAGTACAAGGGGAAGCCTCTATTACTTGTATCTCATTCCCTAGAAGATATCCCAAATGAAGATCCGAAACTGGTCTACTAGACGATAATGGGGAAAACGGACTTCAGATGAATCATACAGGGAAAATGGAGTAAATAGGCTTGAAATAGTCATCTGTTACTCAAAACAGTAAAAAGAGAAGCCTTTATTACTTGTATCTCATTCCGTATAAGAGTTCCCAAATGAAGATCCGAAACTGGTCTACTAGCCAAAAATGTGAAAAACGGACTTCTGATGAAACATACAAATAAAAATGCAGTAAATAGGCTGTAAATAGTCATCTGGGACTCATAATAGTACAAGGGGAAGCCTCTATTACTTGTATCTCATTCCTTAGAAAATATCCCAAATGAAGATCCAAAACTGGTATACTAGCCGAAAATGGGGAAAACGTACTTCTGATGAATTATACAAATAAAAATGGAGTAAATAGGTTGGAAATAGTCATCTGGGACTCATAATAGTACAAGGAGAAGCCTATATTACTTGTATCTTATTCCATAGAAAAGATCCCAAATAAAGATCTTAAACTTGTCTACTAGCCGAAAATGGGGAAAATGAACTTCTGATGAATTATACAAATAAAAATGAAGTAAATAGTCATCTGGGACTCTTAATAGTACAAAGGGAAGCCTCTATTACTTGTATCTCATTCCCTAGAAGATATCCCAAATGAAATTCCGAAACTAGTCTACTAGCCGAAAATGGGGAAAACAGACTTCAGATGAATCATAGAAAGAAAATTGAGTAAATAGGCTTGAAATAGTCATCTGTTACTCAAAACAGTAAAAAGAGAAGCCTTTATTACTTGTATCTCATTCCGTATAAGAGTTCCCAAATGAAGATCCGAAACTGGTCTACTAGCCGAAAATGGACTTCTGATGAATCATACAAATAAAAATGGAGTAAATAAGCTGGAAATAGTCATCTGGGACTCATTATAGTACAAAGAGAAGCCTCTATTACTTGTATCTCATTCCTTAGAAGATATGTGAAATAAAGATCTGAAAGCTGGTCTACTAGCCGAAAATGAGGAAAACGGACTTCTGATGAATCATACAAAGAAAATGGAGTAAATAGGCTTGAAATATTACTTGTATCTCATTCCGTAGAAGAGTTCCCAAATGAAGATCCAAAACTGGTCTACTAGCTGAAAATGGTGAAAACGGACTTCTGATGAATCATACAAATAAAAATGGAGCAAATAGGAAGGAAATAGTCATTTGGGACTCATAATAGTACAAAGAGAAGCCTCTAGTACTTGTATCTTATTCCCTAGAAGATATCCGAAATGAAGATCTGAAACTGGTCTACTAACATAAAATGGGGAACACAGACTTCTGATGAATTATACATATAAAAATGGAGTAAATAGGCTGGGAATAGTAATTTAGGATTATTAATAGTACAAGGGGAAACCTCTATTACTTGTATCTCATTCCCTAGCAGATATCCCAAATGAAGATCCGAAACTGGTATACTAGCCGAAAATGGGGAAAACGGACTTTTGATGAATCATACAAAGAAAATGGAGTAAATAGGCTTGAAATAGTCACCTAGGACTCAAAATAGTAAAATGGGAAGCCTCTACTACTAGTATCTCATTCCGTAGAAGAGTTCTCAAATAAAGATCCGAAACTGGTCTACTAGCCGAAAATGGGGAAAATGGACTTCTGATGAATCATACAAATAAAAATGGAGTAAATAGGCTGGAAATAGTCATATGTGAATCATAATAGTACAATGAGAAGCCTCTATTACTTGTATCTCATTCCCTAGAAGATATCTGAAATAAAGATCTGAAACTGGTCTACTAACCAAAAATAGGGAACACAGACTTCTGATGAATCATACAAATAAAAATGGAGTAAATAGACTGCAAATAGTCATCTGAGACTCTTAATAGTACAAGGGTAAGCCTCTATTACTTGTATCTTATTCCCTAGAAGATATCTGAAATGAAGATCTGAAACTGGTCTACTAGCCGAAAATGTGGAAAACGGACTTCTGATGAATCATACAAATAAAAATGGAGTAAATAGGCTGGAAATAGTCACCTGGGACTCGTAATAGTACAAGGGAAAGCCTCTATTACTTGTATCTCATTCTCTAGAAGATATCTGAAATGAAGATCTGAAACTGGTCTACGAGCCGAAAATATGGAAAACGAACTTCAGATGAATCATACAAATAATAATGAAGTTATTAGGCTGGAAATAGTCATCTGCGACTCATAATAGTACAAGGAGAATCCTCTATTACTTGTATCTCATTCCCTAGAAGATATCCCAAATGAAGATCCAAAACTGGTCTACAAGCTAAAAATGGGGAACACGGACTTCTGATGAATCATACAAATAAAAATGGAGAAAATAGGCTTCAAATAGTTATCTGGGACTCAAAATAGTAAAAAGGGAACCTCTATTACTTGTATCTCATTCCGTAGAAGAGTTCCCAAATGAAGATCTGAAACTTGTCTACTAGCCGAAAAATGGGAAAAATGGACTTCTGATGAATCATACAAATAAAAATGGAGTAAATAGGCAGGAAATAGTCATATGGGACTCATAATAGTACAAGGAGAAGCCTCTATTACTTGTATCTCATTCTCTATAAGATATCCGAAATGAAGATCTGAAACTGGTCTACTAGCCGAAAATGGGGAACACGGATTTCTGATGAATTATACATATAAAAATAGAGTAAATAGGCTGGAAATAGTCACCTGGGACTCATAATAGTACAAGGGAAAGCCTCTATTACTTGTATCTCATTCCCTAGAAGATATCTGAAATGAAGATCTGAAACTGGTCTACGAGCCGAAAATATGGAAAACGAACTTCAGATGAATCATACAAATAATAATTAAGTTATTAGGCTGGAAATAGTCATCTGCGACTCATAATAGTACAAGGAGAAGCCTCTATTACTTGTATCTCATTCCCTAGAAGATATCCCAAATGAAGATCTGAAACTGGTCTACAAGCTAAAAATGGGGAACACGGACTTCTGATGAATCATACAAATAAAAATGGAGAAAATAGGCTTCAAATAGTTATCTGGGACTCAAAATAGTAAAAAGGGAACCTCTATTACTTGTATCTCATTCCGTAGAAGAGTTCCCAAATGAAGATCTGAAACTTGTCTACTAGCCGAAAAATGGGAAAAATGGACTTCTGATGAATCATACAAATAAAAATGGAGTAAATAGGCTGGAAATAGTCATATGGGACTCATAATAGTACAAGGAGAAGCCTCTATTACTTGTATCTCATTCTCTATAAGATATCCGAAATGAAGATCTGAAACTGGTCTACTAGCCGAAAATAGGGAACACGGACTTCTGATGAATTATACATATAAAAATAGAGTAAATAGGCTGGATATAGTCATTTGGGACTCTTAATAGTACAAGGGGAAGCCTATATTACTTGTATCTCATTCCCAAGAAGATATCCCAAATGAAGATCTGAAACTGGTCTACTAGCCGAAAATGGGGAAACCGGACTTCTGATGAATCATACAAAGAAAATGGAGTAAATAGGCTTGAAATAGTCACCTGGGACTCAAAATAGTAAAATGGGAAGCCTCTACTACTTGTATCTCATTCCGTAGAAGAGTTCTCAAATAAAGATCCGAAACTGGTCTACTAGCCGAAAAATGGGGAAAACGGACTTCTAATTAATCATACAAATAAAAATGGAGTAAATAGACTGGAAATAGTCATCTGGGACTCTTAATAGTACAAGGGGAAGCCTCTTTTACTTGTATCTCATTCCCTTGAAGATATCCCAAATGAAGATCCGAAACTGGTCTACTAGCCAAAAATGGGCAAAACGGACTTCTGATTAATCATAAAAATAAAAATGGAGTAATTAGGCTGGAAATAGTAGTCTGCGACTTATAATAGTTCAAGGAGAAACCTCTATTACTTGTATCTCATTCCGTAGAAGAGTTCCCAAATGAAGATCCAAAACTGGTCTACTAGCTGAAAATGGTGAAAACGGACTTCTGATGAATCATACAAATAAAAATGGAGCAAATAGGAAGGAAATAGTCATTTGGGACTCATAATAGTACAAAGAGAAGCCTCTAGTACTTGTATCTTATTCCATAGAAGATATCCGAAATGAAGATCTGAAACTGGTCTACTAACCTAAAATGGGGAACACAGACTTCTGATGAATTATACATATAAAAATGGAGTAAATAGGCTGGGAATAGTAATTTAGGATTATTAATAGTACAAGGGGAAACCTCTATTACTTGTATCTCATTCCCTAGGAGATATCCCAAATGAAGATCCGAAACTGGTATACTAGCCGAAAATGGGGAAAACGGACTTTTGATGAATCATACAAAGAAAATGGAGTAAATAGGCTTGAAATAGTCACCTAGGACTCAAAATAGTAAAATGGGAAGCCTCTACTACTAGTATCTCATTCCGTAGAAGAGTTCTCAAATAAAGATCCGAAACTGGTCTATTAGCCGAAAATGGGGAAAATGGACTTCTGATGAATCATACAAATAAAAATGGAGTAAATAGGCTGGAAATAGTCATATGTGAATCATAATAGTACAATGAGAAGCCTCTATTACTTGTATCTCATTCCCTAGAAGATATCTGAAATAAAGATCTGAAACTGGTCTACTAACCAAAAATAGGGAACACAGACTTCTGATGAATCATACAAATAAAAATGGAGTAAATAGACTGCAAATAGTCATCTGAGACTCTTAATAGTACAAGGGTAAGCCTCTATTACTTGTATCTTATTCTCTAGAAGATATCTGAAATGAAGATCTGAAACTGGTCTACTAGCCGAAAATGTGGAAAACGGACTTCTGATGAATCATACAAATAAAAATGGAGTAAATAGGCTGGAAATAGTCACCTGGGACTCGTAATAGTACAAGGGAAAGCCTCTATTACTTGTATCTCATTCCCTAGAAGATATCTGAAATGAAGATCTGAAACTGGTCTACGAGCCGAAAATATGGAAAACGAACTTCAGATGAATCATACAAATAATAATGAAGTTATTAGGCTGGAAATAGTCATCTGCGACTCATAATAGTACAAGGAGAAGCCTCTATTACTTGTATCTCATTCCCTAGAAGATATCCCAAATGAAGATCCAAAACTGGTCTACAAGCTAAAAATGGGGAACACGGACTTCTGATGAATCATACAAATAAAAATGGAGAAAATAGGCTTCAAATAGTTATCTGGGACTCAAAATAGTAAAAAGGGAACCTCTATTACTTGTATCTCATTCCGTAGAAGAGTTCCAAAATGAAGATCTGAAACTTGTCTACTAGCCGAAAAATGGGAAAAATGGACTTCTGATGAATCATACAAATAAAAATGGAGTAAATAGGCAGGAAATAGTCATATGGGACTCATAATAGTACAAGGAGAAGCCTCTATTACTTGTATCTCATTCTCTATAAGATATCCGAAATGAAGATCTGAAACTGGTCTACTAGCCGAAAATGGGGAACACGGATTTCTGATGAATTATACATATAAAAATAGAGTAAATAGGCTGGAAATAGTCACCTGAGACTCATAATAGTACAAGGGAAAGCCTCTATTACTTGTATCTCATTCCCTAGAAGATATCTGAAATGAAGATCTGAAACTGGTCTACGAGCCGAAAATATGGAAAACGAACTTCAGATGAATCATACAAATAATAATGAAGTTATTAGGCTGGAAATAGTCATCTGCGACTCATAATAGTACAAGGAGAAGCCTCTATTACTTGTATCTCATTCCCTAGACGATATCCCAAATGAAGATCCGAAACTGGTCTACAAGCTAAAAATGGGGAACACGGACTTCTGATGAATCATACAAATAAAAATGGAGAAAATAGGCTTCAAATAGTTATCTGGGACTCAAAATAGTAAAAAGGGAACCTCTATTACTTGTATCTCATTCCGTAGAAGAGTTCCCAAATGAAGATCTGAAACTTGTCTACTAGCCGAAAAATGGGAAAAATGGACTTCTGATGAATCATACAAATAAAAATGGAGTAAATAGGCTGGAAATAGTCATATGGGACTCATAATAGTACAAGGAGAAGCCTCTATTACTTGTATCTCATTCTCTATAAGATATCCGAAATGAAGATCTGAAACTGGTCTACTAGCCGAAAATAGGGAACACGGACTTCTGATGAATTATACATATAAAAATAGAGTAAATAGGCTGGATATAGTCATTTGGGACTCTTAATAGTACAAGGGGAAGCCTATATTACTTGTATCTCATTCCCAAGAAGATATCCCAAATGAAGATCTGAAACTGGTCTACTAGCCGAAAATGGGGAAACCGGACTTCTGATGAATCATACAAAGAAAATGGAGTAAATAGGCTTGAAATAGTCACCTGGGACTCAAAATAGTAAAATGGGAAGCCTCTACTACTTGTATCTCATTCCGTAGAAGAGTTCTCAAATAAAGATCCGAAACTGGTCTACTAGCCGAAAAATGGGGAAAACGGACTTCTAATTAATCATACAAATAAAAATGGAGTAAATAGACTGGAAATAGTCATCTGGGACTCTTAATAGTACAAGGGGAAGCCTCTTTTACTTGTATCTCATTCCCTTGAAGATATCCCAAATGAAGATCCGAAACTGGTCTAATAGCCGAAAATGGGGAAAACGGACTTCTGATGAATCATACAAATAAAAATAAAGTAAATAGGCTGGAAATAGTCATCTGGAACTCATAATACTACAAGAAGAAGCCTCTATTACTTGTATCTAATTCCGTAGAAGAGATCCCAAATAAAGATCCAAAACTGGTCTACTAACCAAAAATGGGGAAAATGGACTTCTGATGAATCATACCAATAAAAATGGAGTAAATAGTCATCTGGGACTCTTAATAGTACAAGGGGAAGCCTCTATTACTTGTATCTCATTCCCTAGAAGATATCCCAAATGAAGATCTGAAACTGGTCAACTAGACGATAATGGGAAAAACGGACTTCTGATGAATCATACCGGGAAAATGGAGTAAATAGGCTTGAAATAGTCATCTGTTACTCAAAACAGTAAAAAGAGAAGCCTTTATTACTTGTATCTCATTCCGTATAAGAGTTCCCAAATGAAGATCCGAAACTGGTCTACTAGCCAAAAATGTGAAAAACGGACTTCTGATGAAACATACAAATAAAAATGCAGTAAATAGGCTGTAAATAGTCATCTGGGACTCATAATAGTACAAGGGGAAGCCTCTATTACTTGTATCTCATTCCAAAGAAACTATCCCAAATGAAGATCCGAAACTGGTCTACTAGCCGAAAATGGGGAAAACAGACTTCTGATGAATTATACAAATAAAAATGGAGTATATAGGTTGGAAATAGTCATCTGGGACTCATAATAGTACAAGGAGAGGCCTCTATTACTTGTATCTTATTCCGTAGAAGAGATCCCAAATAAAGATCTGAAACGACACTAGCCGAAAATAGGGAAAATGAACTTCTGATGAATTATACAAATAAAAATAAAGTAAATAGTCATCTGGGACTCTTAATAGTACAAGGGGAAGCCTAGAAAATATCTCATTCCCTAGAAAATATCCCAAATGAAGTTCCGAAACTGGTCTACTAGCCAAAAATGGGGAAAACAGACTTCTCATGAATCATACAAAGAAAATTGAGTAAATAGGCTTGAAATAGTCATCTGTTACTCAAAATAGTAAAAAGAGAAGCCTTTATTACTTGTATCTCATTCCGTATAAGAGTTCCCAAATGAAGATCCGAAACTGGTCTACTAGCCGAAAATAGACTTCTGATGAATCATACAAATAAAAATGGAGTAAATAAGCTGGAAATAGTCATCTGGGACTCATAATAGTACAAAGAGAAGCCTCTATTACTTGTATCTCATTCCTTAGAAGATATGTGAAATAATGATCTGAAAGCTGGTTTACTAGCCGAAAATGAGGAAAACGGACTTCTGATGAATCATACAAAGAAAATGGAGTAAATAGGCTTGAAATATTAATCTGGGACTCAAAATAGTTAAAAAAGAAGCCTTTATTACTTGTATCTCATTCCGTAGAAGTGTTCCCAAATGAAGATCCAAAACTGGTCTACTAGCTGAAAATGGTGAAAACGGACTTCTGATGAATCATACAAATAAAAATGGAGTAAATAGGAAGGAAATAGTTATTTGGGACTCATAATAGTACAAAGAGAAGCCTCCAGTACTTGTATCTCATTCCCTAGAAGATATCCGAAATGAAGATCTGAAACTGGTCTACTAACCTAAAATGGGGAACACGGACTTCTGATGAATTATACATATAAAAATGGAGTAAATAGGCTGGAAATAGTCATTTAGGATTGTTAATAGTACAAGGGGAAGCCTCTAATACTTATATCTCATTCCCTAGGAGATATCCCAAATGAAGATCCGAAACTGGTCTACTAGCCGAAAATGGGGAAAACGGACTTTTGATGAATCATACAAAGAAAATGGAGTAAATAGGCTTGAAATAGTCACCTAGGACTCAAAATAGTAAAATGGGAAGCCTCTACTACTTGTATCTCATTCCGTAGAAGAGTTCTCAAATAAAGTTCTGAAACTGGTCTACTAGCCGAAAATGGGGAAAATAGACTTCTGATGAATCATACAAATAAAAATGGAGTAAATAGGCTGGAAATAGTCATATGGGACTCATAATAGTACAATGAGAAGCCTCTATTACTTGTATCTCATTCCCTAGAAGATATCTGAAATAAAGATCTGAAACTGGTCTACTAACCAAAAATGGGGAACACAGACTTCTGATGAATCATACAAATAAAAATGGAGTAAATAGACTGCAAATAGTCATCTGGGACTCTTAATAGTACAAGGGTAAGCCTCTATTACTTGTATCTTATTCCCTAGAAGATATCTGAAATGAAGATCTGAAACTGGTCTACTAGCCGAAAATGTGGAAAACGGACTTCTGATGAATCATACAAATAAAAATGGAGTAAATAGGCTGGAAATAGTCACCTGGGACTCATAATAGTACAAGGGAAAGCCTCTATTACTTGTATCTCATTCCCTAGAAGATATCTGAAATGAAGATCTGAAACTGGTCTACGAGCCGAAAATATGGAAAACGAACTTCAGATGAATCATACAAATAATAATGAAGTTATTAGGCTGGAAATAGTCATCTGCGACTCATAATAGTACAAGGAGAAGCCTCTATTACTTGTATCTCATTCCCTAGAAGATATCCCAAATGAAGATCCGAAACTGGTCTACAAGCTAAAAATGGGGAACACGGACTTCTGATGAATCATACAAATAAAAATAGAGAAAATAGGCTTGAAATAGTCATCTGGGACTCAAAATAGTAAAAAGGGAACCTCTATTACTTGTATCTCATTCCGTAGAAGAGTTCCCAAATGAAGATCTGAAACTTGTCTACTAGCCGAAAAATGGGAAAAATGGACTTCTGAAGAATCATACAAATAAAAATGGAGTAAATAGGCTGGAAATAGTCATATGGGACTCATAATAGTACAAGGAGAAGCCTCTATTACTTGTATCTCATTCCCTAGAAGATATCCGAAATGAAGATCTGAAACTGGTCTACTAGCCGAAAATGGGGAACACGGACTTCTGATGAATTATACATATAATAATGGAGTAAATAGGCTGGATATAGTCATTTGGGACTCTTAATAGTACAAGGGGTACCTATATTACTTGTATCTCATTCTCTAGAAGATATCCCAAATGAAGATCCGAAACTGGTCTACTGGCCGAAAATGGGTAAACCGGACTACTGATGAATCATACAAAGAAAAGGGTGTAAATAGGCTTGAAATAGTCACCTGGGACTCAAAATAGTAAAATGGGAAGCCTCTACTACTTGTATCTCATTCCGTAGAAGAGATCCCAAATAAAGATCCGAAACTGGTATACTGTCCGAAAAGGGGAAAACGGACTTCTGATGATTCATACAAATAAAAATGGAGCAAATAGGCTGGAAATAGTCATCTGGGACTCTTAATAGTACATGGGGAAGCCTATATTACTTGTATCTCATTCTGTAGAAGAGATCCCAAATAAAGATGTGAAACTGGTATACTATCCCAAAATGGGGAAAACGGACTTCTGATGATTCATACAAATAAAAATAGAGCAAATAGGCTGGAAATAGTCATCTGGGACTCTTAATACTACAAGGGGAAGCCTATATTACTTGTATCTCTTTCCTTAGAAAATATCCCAAATGAAGATCCGAAACTGGTCTAATATCCGAAAATGGGGAAAACGGACTTCTGATGAATCATACAAATAAAAATGGAGTAAATAGGGTGGAAATAGTCATCTGGGACTCATAATAGTACAAGAAGAAGCCTCTATTACTTGTATCTAATTCCGTAGAAGAGATCCCAAAGAAAGATCTGAAACTGGTCTACTAGCCGAAAATGGTGAAAATGGACTTCTGATGAATCATACCAATAAAAATGGAGTAAATAGTCATCTGGGACTCTTAATAGTACAAGCGAAAGCCTGTATTACTTGTATCTCATTCCCTAGAAGATATCCCAAATGAAGATCCAAAACTGGTCTACTAGACAATAATGGGGAAAACGGACTTCTGATGAATCATACAGAGAAAATGGAGTAAATAGGCTTGAAATAGTCATCTGTTACTCAAAACAGTAAAAAGAGAAGCCTTTATTACTTGTATCTCATTCCGTATAAGAGTTCCCAAATGAAGATCCGAAACTGGTATACTAGCCAAAAATGTGAAAAACGGTATTCTGATGAAACATACAAATAAAAATGCAGTAAATAGGCTGGAAATAGTCATCTGGGACTCTTAATAGTACAAGGGGAAGCCTCTATTACTTGTATCTCATTCTTTAGAAAATATCCCAAATGATGATCCGAAATTGGTTTACTAGCCGAAAATGGGGAAAACGGACTTCTAATGAATTATACAAATAAAAATGCAGTAAATAGGTTGGAAATAGTCATCTGGGACTCATAATAGTACAAGGAGAAGCCTCTATTACTTGTATCTTATTTCGTAGAAGAGATCCCAAATAAAGATGTGAAACTGGTCTACTAGCCGAAAATGGGGAAAATGAACTTCTGATGAATTATACAAATAAAAATGAAGTAAATAGTCATCTGGGACTCTTAATAGTACAAGGTGAAGCCTCTATTACTTGTATCCCATTCCCTAGAAGATATCCCAAATGAAGTTCCGAAACTGGTCTACTAGCCGAAAATGGAGAAAACAGACTTCTGATGAATCATACAAAGAAAATTGAGTAAATAGGCTTGAAATAGTCATCTGTTACTCAAAACAGTAAAAAGAGAAGCCTTTATTACTTGTATCTCATTCCGTATAAGAGTTCCCAAATGAAGATCCGAAACTGGTCTACTAGCCGAAAATAGACTTCTGATGAATCATACAAATAAAAATGGAGTAAATAAGCTGGAAATAGTCAACTGGGACTCATAATAGTACAAAGAGAAGCCTCTATTACTTGTATCTCATTCCTTAGAAGATATGCGAAATAAAGATCTGAAAGCTGTTCTACTAGCCGAAAATGAGGAAAACGGACTTCTGATGAATCATACAAATAAAAATGGAGAAAATAGGCTTGAAATAGTCATCTGGGACTCAAAATAGTAAAAAGGGAACCTCTATTACTTGTATCTCATTCCGTAGAAGAGTTCCCAAATGAAGATCTGAAACTTGTCTACTAGCCGAAAAATGGGAAAAATGGACTTCTGATGAATCATACAAATAAAAATGGAGTAAATAGGCTGGAAATAGTCATATGGGACTCATAATAGTACAAGGAGAAGCCTCTATTACCTGTATCTCATTCCCTAGAAGATATCCGAAATGAAGATCTGAAACTGGTCTACTAGCCGAAAATGGGGAACACGGACTTCTGATGAATTATACATATAAAAATGGAGTAAATAGGCTGGATATAGTCATTTGGGACTCTTAATAGTACAAGGGGAAGCCTATATTACTTGTATCTCATTCCCTAGAAGATATCCCAAATGAAGATCCGAAACTGGTCTACTAGCCGAAAATGGGGAAACCGGACTTCTGATGAATCATACAAAGAAAATAGAGTAAATAGGCTTGAAATAGTCACCTGGGACTCAAAATAGTAAAATGGGAAGCCTCTACTACTTGTATCTCATTCCGTAGAAGAGTTCTCAAATAAAGATCCGAAACTGGTCTACTAGCCGAAAAATGGGGAAAACGGACTTCTGATTAATCATACAAATAAAAATGGAGTAAATAGGCTGGAAATAGTCATATGCGACTCATAATAGTACAATGAGAAGCCTCTGTTACTTGTATCTCATTCCCTAGAAGATATCTAAAATAAAGATCTGAAACTGGTCTACTAGCCTAAAATGGGGAACATGGACTTCTGATGAATCATACAAATAAAAATGGAGTAAATAGACTGTAAATAGTCATCTGGTACTCATAATAGTACAAGGGTAAGCCTATATTACTTGTATCTTATTCCCTAGAAGATATCTGAAATGAAGATCCGAAACTGGTCTACTTGCCGAAAATGTGGAAAACGGACTTCTGATGAATCATAGAAATAAAAATGGAGTTAAATAGGCTGGAAATAGACACCTGGGACTCATAATAGTACAAGGGAAAGCGTCTATTACTTGTATCTTATTCCCTAGAAGATATCTGAAATGAAGATCTGAAACTGGTCTACGAGCCGAAAATATGGAAAACGAACTTCAGATGAATCATACAAATAATAATGAAGTTATTAGGCTGGAAATAGTCATCTGCGACTCATAATAGTACAAGGAGAAGCCTCTATTTCTTGTATCTCATTCCCTAGCAGATATCCCAAATGAAGATCCGAAACTGGTCTACAAGCTAAAAATGGGGAAAACGGACTTCTGATGAATCATTCAAAGAAAATGGAGAAAATAGGCTTGAAATAGTCTTCTCGGACTCAAAATAGTAAAAAGGGAACCTCTATTACTTGGTGAAAATGGTGAAAACGGACTTCTGATGAATCATACAAATAAAAATGGAGTAAATAGGCTGGAAATAGTCATATGGGACTCATAATAGTACAATGAGAAGCCTCTATTACTTGTATCTCATTCCTTAGAAGATATCGGAAATAAAGATCTGAAACTGGTCTACTAGCCGAAAATAGGGAACACGGACTTCTGATGAAATAGTCATCTGATACTCTTAATAGTGCAAGGGGAAGCCCCTATTACTTGTATCTAATTCCCTAGAAGATATCCGATATGAAGATCTGAAACTGGTCTACTAGCCAAAAATAGGGAAAACGGACTTCTGATTAATCATAAAAATAAAAATGGAGTAATTAGGCTGGAAATGGTCATCTGCGACTCATAATAGTACAAAAAGAAGCCTCTATTACTTGTATCCCATTCCCTAGAAGATATTCGAAATGAAGATCTGAAACTGGTCTACTAGCCGAAAATGGGGAACACTGACTTCTGATATATCATACAAATAAAAATTGAGTAAATAGGCAGGAAAGAGTCATCTGGGACTCTTATTAGTACAAGGGGAAGCCTCTATTTCTTGAATCTCATTCCCTAGAAGATATCCCAAATGAAGATCCGAAACTGGTCTACAAGCTAAAAATGGGGAAAACGGACTTCTGATGAATCATACAAAGAAAATGGAGAAAATAGGCTTGAAGTAGTCATCTGGGACTCAAAATAGTAAAAAGGGAACATCTATTACTTGTATCTCATTCCGTAGAAGTGTTCCCAAATGAAGATCTGAAACTTGTCTACTAGCCGAAAAATGGGGAAAATGTACTTCTGATGAATCATACAAATAAAAATGGAGTAAATAGGCTGGAAATAGTCATATGGGACTCATAATAGTACAAGGAGAAGCCTCTATTAATTGTATCTCATTTCGTAGAAGAGATCCCAAATAAAGATCAGAAACTGATCTACTAGCCGATAATGGGGAAAACGGACTTCTGATGAATCATACAAATAAAAATGGAGTAAGTAGGCTGGAAATAGTCATCTGGGACTCATAATAGTACAATGAGAAGACTCTATTACTTGTATCATATTCCCTAGAAGATATCCAAAATAAAGATCTGAAACTGGCCTCCTAGTCGAAAATGGGGAACACGGACTTCTGATGAATCATACAAATAAAAATGGAGTAAATAGGCTAGAAATAGTCATCTGGGACTCTTAATAGTACAAGGGGAAGCCTCTATTACTTGTATCTTATTCCATAGAAGATATCTGACATGAAGATCCGAAAATGGTCTACAAGCCGAAAATGTGGAAAACGGACTTCTGAATCATACGAATAAAAATGGAGTAAATAGACAGAAAATATTCTTCTGGGACTCATAATAGTACAAGGGGAAGCTTCTATTACTTGTATATTATTCCCAAGAAAATATCTGAAATGAAGATCCGAAACTGGTCTACGAGCCAAAAATATGGAAAACAGACTTCAGATTAATCATACAAATAAAAATGGAGTAAAGAGGCTGGAAATAGTCATATGGGACTCATAATAGTACAAGGAGAAGCCTCTATTACTAGTATCTCATTCCATAGAAGTGATCCCAAATGATGATCCGAAACTAGTCTACTACCCGAAATGGGGAATACAGACTTCTGATGAATCATACAAATAAAAATAGAGTAAATAGGCTGGAAATAGTCATCTGGAACTCTTAATAGTGCAAGGGGAAGCCTCTATTACTTGTATTTCATTCCTAGAAGATATCCAAAATGAAGATCCGAAACTGGTCTACTAGCCAAAAATGGGGAAAACAGACTTCTGATGAATCATAAAAATAAAAATGGAGTAAATAGGCTGGAAATAGTCATCTGCGACTCAAAATAGTAAAAAGAGAAGCCTCTATTACTTGTATCTCATTCCGTAGAAGAGTTCCCAAATGAGGATCCGAAAGTGGTCTACTAGCCGAAATTGGGCAAAATGGACTTCTGATGAATCATACAAATAAAAATGGTGTAAATAGGCTGGAAATAGTCATCTGGGACTAATAATTGTACAGGGAGAAGCCTCTATTACTTGTATCTCATTTCGTAGAAGAGATCCCAAATAAAGATCCGAAACTGATCTACTAGCCGAAAATGGGAAAAACAGACTTCTGATTAATCATACAAATAAAAATGGAGGAAATATGCTGGAAATAGTCATCTAGGACTCATAATAGTACAAAGCTCTATTACTTGTATCTCATTCCATAGAAGATATCCGAAATGAAGATCTGAAACTGGTCTACTAGCCGAAAATGGGGAACACGGACTTTTGATGAATCATACAAATAAAAATGGAGTAAATAGGCTGGAAATAGTCATATGGAACTCTTAATAGTACAACGGAAAGCTTCTATTACTTGTATCTCATTACCCAGAAGATATCCCAAATGAAGATCCGAAACTCGTCTACTAGCTGAAAATGGAGAAAACGGACTTCTGATGAATCATACAAATAAAATGGAGTAAATAAGCTTGAAATAGTCATCTGGGACTCAAAATAGTAAAAAGAGAAGCTTCTATTACTTGTATCTTATTCCGTAAAAGATTTCCCAAATGAAGATCCGAAATTGGCCTACTAGCCGAAAATAGGGAAAATGGACTTCTGATGAATCTTACAAATAAAAATAGAGTAAATAGGCTGGAAATAGTCATCTGGGACTCATAATAATACATGGAGAAGCTTCTATTACTTGTATCTCATTCTGTAGAAGAGATCCCAAATAAAGATCCAAAACTGGTCTACTAGCCGAAAATGGGGAAAACGGACTTGTGATGAATCATACAAATAAAAATGGAGTAAATAGGCTGAAAATAGTCATCTGGTACTCTTAATAGTACAAGGGGAAGCCTCTATTACTTGTATCTCATTACGTAGAAGATATCCCAAACGAAGATCCGAAACTGGTCCACTAGCCGAAAATGGGGTAAACGGATTTCTGATGAATCATACAAAGAAAAGGAAATAAATAGGCTTGAAATAGTCATCTGGGACTAAAAATAGTAAAATGGCAAGCCTCTACTACTTGTATCTCGTTCCGTAGAAGAGTTCTCAAATGAAGATCCGAAACTGGTCTACTAGCCGAAAATAGGGAAAATGGACTTCTGATGAATCAAACAAATAAAAATGGAGTAAATAGGCTGGAAATAGTCATATGGGACTCATAATAGTACAATGAGAAGCCTCTATTACTTGTATCTCATTCCCTAGAAGATATCTGAAATAAAGATCTGAAACTGGTCTACTAGCCGAAAATATGGAACACGGACTTCTGATGAATCATACAAATAAAAATGGAGTAAATAGACTGCAAATAGTCATCTGGGACTCTTAATAGTACAAGGGAAAGCCTCTATTACTTGTATCTTATTCCCTAGAAGATATCTGATATGAAGATCCGAAACTGGTCTACTAGCCGAAAATGTGGAAAACGGACTTCTGATGAATCATACAAATAAAAATGGAGTAAATAGGCTGGAAATAATCACCTGGGACTCATAATAGTACAAGGGAAAGCCTCTATTACTTGTATCTTATTCCCTAGAAGATATCTGAAATGAAGATCTGAAACTGGTCTACGAGCTGAAAATATGGAAAACGAACTTCAGATGAATCATACAAATAATAATGAAGTTATTAGGCTGGAAATAGTCATCTGCGACTCATAATAGTACAAGGAGAAGCCTCTATTACTTGTATCTCATTCTGTAGAAGTGATCCCAAATGAAGATCCGAAACTGGTCTACAAGCCAAAAATGGGGAACACAGACTTCTGATGAATCATACAAATAAAAATGGAGTAAATAGGCTGGAAATAGTCATCTGATACTCTTAATA
Organism: Thlaspi arvense; assembly: GCA_911865555.2. Taxonomy (NCBI): domain Eukaryota; kingdom Viridiplantae; phylum Streptophyta; class Magnoliopsida; order Brassicales; family Brassicaceae; genus Thlaspi; species Thlaspi arvense. The sequence goes on from CAJVSB020000081.1 coordinate 300,353, forward strand.
GTGCAAGGGGAAGCCTCTATTACTTGTATCTCATTCCCTAGAAGATATCCGATATGAATATCCGAAACTGGTCTACTAGCCAAAAATGGGGAAAACGGACTTCTGATGAATCACACAAATAAAAATGGAGTAAATAGGCTGGAAATAGTCATATGGAACTCTTAATAGTACAAGGGGAAGCTTCTATTACTTGTTTCTCATTATCCAGAAGATATCCCAAACGAAGATCTGAAACTGCTCTACTAGCTGAAAATGGGGAAAACGGATTTCTGATGAATCATACAAAGAAAATAGAGTAAATAAGCTTGAAATAGTCATCTGGGACTCAAAATAGTAAAAAGAGAAGCTTCTATTACTTGTATCTCATTCCGTAGAAGAGATCCCAAATAAAGATCTGAAACTGGTCTACTAGCCGAAAATAGGGAAAACGGACTTCTGATGAATCATACAAATAAAAATAGAGTAAATAGGCTGGAAATAGTCATCTGGGACTCTTAATACTACAAGGGGAAGTGTGGTAATCCAACCCGGTAAACCGTACCGCGGCTGTGTCCCACTACATCTTCTAAGTCCATTTCTATACTTAGCCATATTTTTGAACTTTTTCTTCTTTATTTTTCTAAGTCTTTCTTATCATTACACAGCGGAATATAAATAAGTCATTTCATTCATTCAACTTTCAAAAACACTTAAACAGGATTTGGGATTCCGCATAAATAAAAGCACAAGGTTCGCTAAAGATTACAACTTATCATCTAGCAACCTAACGATCAAACACCAAAGTCATAAGACTCTAAACACAAATCTTAACACAAATAAAACCAAGTCCCGATCCATCCATATCCATCACTGCCGCCTGGTCTCGCCCCCCTTACTGCTTAGTACCTGCGCACTCAAGATGAGAGGCATAAGTATTTCATAAATACTTAGTGAGTACGATCATCCCGTAACACCTGGTCAGTACCAAACACGCAGTCATACTTTCGGATTCAACATTCAACACAATCAATTCGCAATAGACATAACAATATCAAACGGCCATGATCATCTAGCCTAACCAACCAAGATCAAGCCCTTTTTAAGACCCATGTCTACTTCAGCGAGAATCCCACATCCCCTAAGCTAGTACATGATCCGGATTACCCTGAGGTTAGCTAAACATCATATATGCCACGGTAAACACCACAATATCCCATAACATAAGGATTGTTTATCAATTCCAAACACATAACATGAAATTCACACAATCAACATGCAAAACACTCAACCCTAGCAATCCTACGGTCCTAGACCCAACCACAGTCACGCACTCACCTTAGACAAGGCTAGAAACAGATTGGTCAGAAGAAATCCCGATGAAAACCGCACCAAAACGAAGATATCCGATCTCCCTAAGAATCTCTCGGCTCACGGTACGATCCAATCCTTATCCCCTCGGCTATCTCTTGATCCGTTCACCTTTCTTCGAGCCAAACTCTGTTTTCCCTCAGAAACTCCACAAAACAAGGCTATTAGCTCGAGGTTATCCGATGAAAACTCAACACTTAGGGAAATATCCGATCGCTTACCAGTTTATCTCGGCGATGGTCGGATTTGCTCGGCGATAACCTGATCTCTCTCAGATGTCCTCAGGATAAACTGTTTTTCTTAGGGTTTTCTCTCGACTATTCTCTTTCTTTGCTTTATTGCTCTCGAATAAACACAACTCTCCCGAGAAAAGTTTCAAAATCCCTTAAATACTCGCAAAACCCTAGGTAACCCAGACTTATCCGACGTTTTCCCGGTTCCAGTAAGTTTTATCCCGGTTCGATTCGATTCTCTTGGCTATTTCATGTACCGGCTCGACCATTCCTTCGATAAACCCCAAATAGCCAACCAAACACTTGGCCCACGGCCCAAATTCCTTCCCACTCGGATAAACCGCCCTTATCTGAGGTGTTTTCCATTTTTCACCCGGATATTCCTTTTTCTCTCGGATAACTTTTCCCACCTCGGCTAATCCTCTATTTCTCTCGGAGGTTTCCTATTTCCCCTCGGAGACAGTCCACTGACACTTGGACTAACCTCCCAGACTCTCGGATATATCCCACTACACTCGGATAAATCCCATTTCCCTCGGACTGGACCCTGTTTTCCCTCGGATATGGTCCATCTGGCTCGGCTATCCAGCCCACATCCGACTATTTCACCGGTCAACACCCGACCATAGTCCGAACCTCCATTTCCCAGCCAGTATCCGACCCTTGGCTTGGTCATCCCTCGGACAATCCTGTCCGGTACGATAATTCCACATTTTCTCGGATACGGATGCTACAACTCTCCCCCACCCGTTCTGGATTTGTCTTCGAATCCAACTCATCCGTTTGCAACTTGTCAAACCATTTGGGATACTCAGCTTTCATCCTAGCCTCCTTTTCCCAAGTAACCTGTTCATGCCCGTCGCAGTCCCATACGACCTGAACCATTCTGACCAGCTTCCCATGCTTAGTCCTTTCTTTCTGTCCTATTACTCGAACCGGTCTAGCCACTACTGCAAGGTCCTCTTGCAAGTTTGCTGGCGGCTCCTCTATAACCGTTTCCCGTTCGGTAATGTGCTTTCTCAGCTGTGACACATGGAATACATTGTGGAACGCTCCCATTTCCGATGGCAAGTCCAACTTGTAAGCCACTACGCCAACTCTTTCCAGTATCCGGTACGGCCCCATGTACCTCGGATTCAACTTGGCACTCTTAGCTGCCCTATCCGTTCCCTTATAAGTCAGTGCCTTAAGATAAACCATATCACCCACACTGAACTCCAAATCCCTGCGACGCTTGTCCGCATTACTTTTCTGCCTGTCCATAGCCTCTTTCAGCTTAACCTTTAACAATCTGATCTTTTCTGTAGTAGCCTCGACCACTGCTGGCCCCATTACACTACGCTCCCCCACTTGTGTCCAACACAATGGTGTCCTGCACGGCCTGCCATACAACGCCTCATACGGAGACATCTCTATGCTCCTTTGGTAACAATTGTTGTATGCAAATTCAGCCAACGGTAAGTAGTCTTCCCAACTACCACCCCAGTCCAGTACACACGCTCTCAACATATCCTCCAATGTCCTGATCATCCGTTCTGATTGCCCATCAGTCTGAGGATGATACGCTGTACTCATATGCAATCGCGTCCCACACGCTTCCTAGAACTCTTTCCAGAACCTCGAAGTAAACTTCGGATCACGATCTGAAATGATACTCACTGGCACTCCATGCAACTTCACGATCTGATCAATATACATGTCCACGAACTTTGGTACTCCATCAGTCTTTTTCATTGCTAAGAAGTGAGCAGACTTGGTCAAACGATCCACAATGACCCATATCCCGTCATGCAACTTCCTAGTCTTAGGTAATCCCAGTACAAAGTCCATTGTGATCATGTCCCATTTCCTTTCTGGCATTGGCAACGTTTGCAACAAACCACTTGGAAACTGATGCTCTGCCTTAACCAATTGGCACGTCTCACATCCGGCTACCCACTTAGCCACATCACGTTTCATCCCAACCCAATGATAGTACCGTTTCAAATCCTGATATATCTTGGTCATTCCCGGATGAACAGAAAACCTTGACTGATGTGCCTCCTTAAGGATCTCATCCCTTAACTCCTTCACATCTGGAACACAGACCCCTCCGTTCACAACAATGGTCCCATTGTTTGAAGTCTGATATTCCGTCTTGTCATTCTGTGACACCTTTTTCAGATTCTCATCCTGCTCCCGAGCAATCCGAATTCTAGTCAACAAGTCAGCTCTATCCGCAGCTTCCAAACCTAACGGTTCAACCCCATCCGTTATTGCATTCAACTGCAATGTCCTTAGCATGTTCACAATGCTTCCAACATTCTGTTCAGATGATACGCTAGCCCTTCTCCTACTCAACGCATCCGCCACCAAGTTGGCCTTTCCTGGATGGTATGCTATTTCCAAGTCATAGTCCGCTACCAACTCCATCCATCTACGCTGTCTCAAGTTCAAATCCGGTTGAGTAAAGATGTACTTTAAACTCTTATGGTTCGTGTATATCTGCACCTTCTTGTCATACAAGTAAGATCTCCATATCTTAAGTGCAAATACCACAGCCGCCATCTCTAAATCATGCGTAGGGTAGTTTTCTTCATGCTTCCGTAGCTGCCGCAAAGCATAAGCTATCACCTTACCATTCTGCATCAGAACACAACCTAGTCCTTTCCTGGATGCATCCGTGTATACCACGTATGGCTCACCCGGTTCTGGTAACGCCAATACTGGTGCACTAGTGAGTAACTCCTTTAACTTTGAGAAGCACTCTTCACACTCATCCGTCCAGACATACTCCACGTCTTTACCAGTCAGCTTTGTCATTGGCTGAGCCATGCTTGCAAAACCTTTGACAAACCACCTGTAGTAACCAGCTAGTCCGAGAAAACTCCTTATCTCTGTAGCATTCTCTGGTCTGGGCCAATCCGCAATAGCCTGAATCTTCTCTGGGTCCACAGACACTCCCTTATCCGAAACAATGTGACCCAAGAACCCTATATGCCGTTGCAAAAAGCTACACTTACTGAGCTTGGCATATAACTTCTGTTCTCTCAACTTCTCCAGAACAGTCCGCAAATGACTCTTATGCTCTTCCTCATCCTTAGGGTATACTAGAATATCATCTATGAAAATGATCACAAACTCATCTAGGTACTCTCTGAATACGCCATTCATCAACTTCATGAATGCAGCTGGCGCATTCGTCAAACCAAATGGCATGACCACAAACTCATAATGACCATACCTTGTCCTAAAGGCAGTCTTACGCACGTCTGTCTCCTCTATGGATATTTGATGGTACCCTGATGCCAAATCGATCTTAGAGAACCAAGTAGCTCCCCTGAGTTGGTCCAACAACTCGTCTATCCTGGGAAGTGGATACTTGTTCTTCACGGTCACACGGTTCAATCCGCGGTAATCAATGCAAAGCCTGAAGCTCCCATCCTTCTTCTTCACGAACAACACTTGTGCTCCCCACGGTGAACTACTAGGTCTAATGAAGCCTTTGTCCAACAACTCTGTTAGCTGCTTCTTCAGTTCAGCCATCTCCGCTGGCGTCATCCGGTATGGTGCTTTGGACAATGGAGCTGTCCTCGGCTCAAGTTCAATCGTGAATGGATCTGAACGAGCTGGTGGCAGTCCTGCCAACGCCTGAAAAACATCCTCAAATTCTTGCATCACCGGTATACTGCCTAAGTCTACATCCGGTCCTCCTTCTGTAGTAGTGATCGTTGCTAGATACGCCTCACAACCTTTCTCTATCAGCCGTTCTGCCTGAATAGCTGAAACCACCAAACTTCCTAAGGTTGGTCTAACTCCCTGATAAACCAAGACCTCCCCGTCTCTCTCAAACCACACCCTTCCACGGTGACAATCCAAGTGAGCTCTGTGCTTGCCTAACCAGTCCATTCCCAAAATGACATCGTATGACTTAACCCTACAGATCACTAGATCCGCTGGCATGTTCACTTCGCCAAACATCACTGGAACATTCTTAACCGTTCCTAGTGAAAACATCACTTGGCCTCCAGCCGCCTGAACTAACCCAAAGTCCTCTCCGGGTTCCTTCTGGAACTGACCCTTTCCGATCATGTCCGGATTAACAAAACAATGACTCGCTCCCGAGTCAAACAGAACATGGGTTTCAACCTCACCCATTAGCAAGGTCCCTACACATTCATTCCCTAGAATGCTAAGACTCTATACTAACACACAACAACACACAAAGGCAAGTTTAGAAAATACTAAGTACCACACGTACCAGTAATCGGATGAGAAGTACTTGGTTCCTCGGCTGCTGCTGCATTCGTCGTGTACACCCTCGGCATAATGGCCTGTCTCTTGGCCTGTGATGCAAGCGCCTCCCCTTCTCTCTTCCCTTGAGCCACGACCTGCTCCACCACTCCTACCTTAGGACACTCACGCTTGAAATGCCCTGGTTCTCCACAACCGTAGCAAACCCGAACCGCACCATCACTGCCGGACACACGGACCACTCGCTGATCCTCCTCCGGACAGTCTCGTACCGGATGCTCTAAACTCCCGCACCTGTGGCATCCACTACCACCGCGCCTACACTCGCCAACGTGAGCCTTGCCACACTTGCTGCACATGCTGCGTCCCCCAGATCCTTTGTTCGGTACTCCCTTCCCAAACTTCCGGTTCTGTCCACTAGACTGACCCGCCTTGGTCACGGCTGTACTAGCCCCAGCTGACATCAACGCAGTTTCCGCCTGTCCTGACTCCAACAATGCCGCCTTCTCAACAAGCTCAGCAACTGTCTTGAAGTCACAAACCACACACCCATTCCTTAGCTCAACTCGCAGTCCACTCATAAACCTGCGAATCAGCTTCTCCTCCGTGTCAAACTCATGAGACACATACTTCCTCAGCTGATTAAACTGAGTCTCATACTGCCTCACTGTAAGCGTCCCCTGACTAAGGTACAGAAACGCCTTCTCTAACTCGTTGTAAGCTTCCTGTGGGAAGTACTTACTCCTGAACATCGCTGAAAATGTCTCATAAGAACAATTCGCGTTCACCAGCCTTCCAACAATTCCTTTCCACCACGTGTGTGCATCACCTTCCAAGTAGTGCATGGCAATGTCTCTCTTGTAACCCTCTCGACATCGGATAGACTCAAAATTCCGTTCCAGTCTCATCCTCTACTCATCCGCCTCAATCGATGTAGAACCTCCAGCAAAGAACTTGGTTCCCAACCGCACCATGTGATCCAAAACCTTGAGGTAACTCGGAACCCTCTCCACTTGGTCCGCTTCCTCCCCAATCACATCCGCGTGAACCCCCACCGGTGGTACTACTTGTGGTACTGCTGCAACCGCCGGAGCAGGAGCCACCGCAGGTAGCCTAGCTAGTACCTGTGCTAACATCCCAAGCACAGCCTCTAACCCCACTGGTGCTACATTCGCAGCATCCCCAGCTGCACCCGCAGCATTCGTAGCCACGTTCTCAGCATCCACAGCATTCCTTGCTGCTTCCACGGCTGCCACTCTAGCCGCCTCATTCACAACCGCAGCTGCCTATCTCTCGACTTCCCTAGCCCTCTCAGCAACATCACCGTTGACTGAGTTCACATACCCCGCAGCCTGGTTGTCCCCATTGTTTCTCACGGTTCTTCTGGTATCAACCATCTGCAAGTACACAATGCAAGTTAGCCAAAGCTAACTCAAACGTGTTTCGCGAGACCTTGGCAGTGAAGAATGGATCGGACCCCCATAAACCCCAAACAAACAAACAAACAACAGCAGTCACCAATTTCAGTCATAGAAGCGTTAAAACACTCTGATACCAACTTGTGGTAACCCAACCCGGTAAACCGTACCGCGGCTGTGTCCCACTACATCCTCTAAGTCCGTTTCTATACTTAGCCATATTTTTGAACTTTTTCCTCTTTATTTTTCTAAGTCTTTCTTATCATTACACAGCGGAATATAAATAAGTCATTTCATTCATTCAACTTTCAAAAACACTTAAACAGGATTCGGGATTCCACATAAATAAAAGCACAAGGTTCGCTAAAGATTACAACTGATCATCTAGTAACCTAACGATCAAATACCAAAGCCATAAGACTCTAAACACAAGTCTTAACACAAATAAAACCAAGTCCCGATCCATCCATATCCATCACTGCCGCCTGGTCTCGCCCCTCTAACTGCTTAGTACCTGCACACTCAAGATGAGAGGCATAAGTATTTCATAAATACTTAGTGAGTACGGTCATCCCGTAACACCTGGTCAGTACCAAACACGCAGTCATACTTTCGGATTCAACATTCAACACAATCAATTCGCGACATAACAATATCAAACGGCCATGATCATCTAGCCTAACCAACCAAGATCAATCCCTTTTTAAGACCCATGTCTACTTCAGCGAGAGTCCCACATCCCCTAAGCTAGTACATGATCCGGATTACCCTGAGGTTAGCTAAACATCATATATACCACGGTTAACACCACAATATCCCATAACATAAGGATTGCTTATCAATTCCAAACACATAACATGAAATTCACACAATCAACATGCAAAACACTCAACCCTAGCAATCCTACGGTCCTAGACCCAACCACAGTCACGCACTCACCTTAGACAAGGCTAGAAACAGATTGGTCAGAAGAAATCCTGATGAAAACCGCACCAAAACGAAGATATCCGATCTCCCTAAGAATCTCTCGGCTCACGGTACGATCCGATCCTTATCCCCTCGGCTATCTCTTGATCCGTTCACCTTTCTTCGAGCCAAACTCTGTTTTCCCGCAGAAACCCCACAAAATAAGGCTATTAGCTCGAGGTTATCCGATGAAAACTCAACACATATGGAAATATCCGATCGCTTACCAGTTTATCTCGGCGATGGTCGGATTTGCTCGGCGATAACCTGATCTCTCTCGGATGTCCTTGGGATAAACTGTTTTTCTTAGGGTTTTCTCTCGACTATTCTCTTTCTTTGCTTTATTGCTCTCGAATAAACACAACTCTCCCGAGAAAAGTCTCAAAATTCCTTAAATACTCGCAAAATCCTATGTAACCCGGACTTATCTGACGTTTTCCCAATTCCAGTAAGTTTTATCCCGGTCCGATTCGATTCTCTCGGCTATTTCCTGTACCGGCTCGACCATTCCTTCGATAAACCCCAAATAACCGACCAAACACTTGGCCCACGGCCCAAATCCCTTCCCACTCGGATAAACCGCCCTTATCCGAGGTGCTTTCCAATTTTCACCCGGATATTCCTTTTTCTCTCGGACAACTTGTCCCACCTCGGCTAATCCTCTATTTCTCTCGGAGGTTTCCTATTCCCCCTCGGAGACAGTCCACTGACACTCGGACTAACCTCCCAGACTCTCGAATATATCCCACTGCACTCGGATAAATACCATTTCCCTCGGACTTGACCCTGTTTTCCCTCGGATATGGTCCATCCGGCTCGGCTATCCAGCCCACATCCGACTATTTCACCGGTCAACACCCGACAATAGTCCGAACCTCCATTTCCCAGCCAGTATCCGACCCTTGGCTCGGTCATCCCTCAGACAATACCCTGTCCGGTACGATCATTCCACATTTTCTCGGATACGGATGCTACAGGAAGCCTATATTACTTGTATCTCATTACCTAGAAGATATCCCAAATGAAGATCTGAAACTGGTCTACTAGCCAAAAATGGGGTAAACAGACTTCTGATGAATCATACAAAGAAAATGGAGTAAATAGGCTTGAAATAGTTATCTGGGACTCAAAATAGTAAAATGGCAAGCCTCTAGTACTTGTATCTCATTCCGTAGAAGAGTTCTCAAATAAAGATCCGAAACTGGTCTACTAGCCGAAAATGGGGAAAACGGACTTCTGATGAATTATACAAATAAAAATGGAGTAAATAGGCTGGAAATAGTCATCTGGGACTCATAATAGTACAGTGAGAAGCCTCTATTACTTGTATCTCATTCCCTAGAAGATATCTGAAATAAAGATCTAAAACTGGTCTACTAGCCGAAAATGGGGAACACGGACTTCTGATGAATCATACAAATAAAAATGGAGTAAATAGACTGCAAATAGTCATCTGGGACTCTTAATAGTACAAGGGGAAGCCTCTATTAGTTGTATCTTATTCCCTAGAAGATATCTGATATGAAGATCCGAAACTGGTCTACTAGCCGAAAATGTGGAAAACGGACTTCTGATGAATCATACAAATAAAAATGGAGTAAATAGGCTGGAAATAGTCACCTGGGACTCATAATAGTACAAGGGGAAGCTTCTATTACTTGTATCTTATTCCCTAGAAGATATCTAAAATGAAGATCTGAAACTGGTCTACGAGCCGAAAATATGGAAAACGAACTTCAGATGAATCATACAAATAAAAATGGAGTTATTAGGCTGGAAATAGTCATCTGCGACTCATAATATTGCAAGGAGAAGCCTCTATTACTTGTATCTCATTCTGTAGAAGTGATCCCAAATGAAGATCCGAAACGGGTCTACTAGCCAAAAATGGGGAACACAGACATCTCATGAATCATACAAATAAAAATGAAGTAAATAGGCTGTAAATAGTCATCTGATACTCTTAATAGTGCAAGGGGAAGCCTCTATTACTTGTATCTTATTCCCTAGAAAATATCCGATATGAAGATCTGAAACTGGTCTACTAGCCGAAAATGGGGAAAACGGACTTCTGATGAATTATACAGAGAAAATGGAGTAAGTAGGCTTGAAATAGTCATCTGTTACTCAAAACAGTAAAAAGAGAAGCCTTTATTACTTGTATCTCATTCCGTATAAGAGTTCCCAAATGAAGATCCGAAACTGGTCTACTAGCCAAAAATGGGGAAAACGGACTTCTGATGAAACATACAAATAAAAATGGAGTAAATAGGCTGGAAATAGTCAGCTGGGACTCTTAATAGTACAAGGGGAAGCCTCTATTACTTGTATCTCATTCCTTAGAAAATATCCCAAATGAAGATCCGAAGCTGGTCTACTAGCCGAAAATGGGGAAAACGAATTTTGATGAATTATACAAATAAAAATGGAGTAAATAGGCTGGAAATAGTCATCTGGGACTCATAATAGTACAAGGAGTAGCCTCTATTACTTGTATCTTATTCTGTAGAAGCGATCCCAAATAAAGATCCAAAACTGGTCTACTAGGCGAAAATGGGGAAAATGAACTTCTGATGAATTATACAAATAAAAATGGAGTAAATACTCATCTGGGACTCTTAATAGTACAAGGGGAAGCCTTCATTACTTGTATCTCATTCCCTAGAAGATATCCCAAATGAAGATCCGAAACTGGTCTACTAGCCGAAAATGGGGAAAACAGACTTCTAATGAATCATACAAAGAAAATGGAGTAAATAGGCATGAAGTAGTCATCTGTTACTCAAAACAGTAAAAAGAGAAGCCTTTATTACTTGTATCTCATTCCGTATAAGAGTTCCCAAATGAAGATCCGAAACTGGTCTACTAGCTGAAAATGGACTTCTGATGAGTCATACAAATAAAAATGGAGTAAATAAGCTGGAAATAGTCATCTGGGACTCATAATAGTACAAAGAGAAGCCTCTATTACTTGTATCTCATTCCTTAGAAGATATCCGAAATGAAGATCTGAAAGCCGATCTACTAGCCGAAAATGGGGAAAACAGACTTCTGATGAATCATACCAAGAAAATGGAGTAAATAGGCTTGAAATATTAATCTGGGACTCAAAATAGTAAAAAGAGAATCCTTTATTACTTGTATCTCATTCCGTAGAAGAGTTCCCAAATGAAGATCCAAAACTGGTCTACTAGCTGAAAAGGGTGAAAACGGACTTCTGATGAATCATACAAATAAAAATGGAGTAAATAGGCTGGAAATAGTCATTTGGGACTCATAATAGTACAAAGAGAAGCCTCTAGTACTTGTATATCGTTCTCTAGAAGATATTCGAAATGAAGATCCGAAACTGGTCTACTAGCCGAAAATGGGGAACACGGACTTCTGATGAATTATACATATAAAAATGGAGTAAATAGGCTGGAAATAGTCATTTGGGACTCTTAATAGTACAAGGGGAAGCTTCTATTACTTGTATCTCATTCCCTAGAAGATATCCCAAATGAAGATCCCAAACTGGTCTACTAGCCGAAAATGGGGAAAACGGACTTCTGATGAATCATACAAAGAAAATGGAGTAAATAGGCTGGAAATGGTCATCTGGGACTCATAATAGTACAATGAGAAGCCTCTATTACTTGTATCTCATTCCCTAGAAGATATCTGAAATAAAGATCTGAAACTGGTCTGCTAGCCGAAAATGGGGAACACGGACTTCTGATGAATCATACAAATAAAAATGGAGTAATTAGACTGCAAATATTCATCTGGGACTCTTAATAGTACAAGGAGAAGCCTCTATTACTTGTATCTTATTCCCTAGAAGATATCTGAAATGAAGATCCGAAACTGGTCTACTAGCCGAAAATGTGGAAAACGGACTTCTGATGAATCATACAAATAAAAATGGAGTAAATAGGCTGGAAATAGTCACCTGGGACTCATAATAGTACAAGGGAAAGCCTCTATTACTTGTATCTTATTCCCTAGAAGATATCAGTAATGAAGATCCGAAACTGGTCTACGAGCCTAAAATATGGAAAACGGACTTCAGAGGAATCATACAAATAAAAATGGAGTTATTAGGCTGGAAATAGTCATCTGCGACTTATAATAGTACAAGGAGAAGCCACTATTACTTGTATCTCATTCCGTAGAAGTGATGCCAAATGAAGATCCAAAACTGGTCTACTAGCCGAAAATGGGGAACACAGACTTCTGATGAATCATACAAATAAAAATGGAGTAAATAGGCTGGAAATAGTCATCTGATACTCTTAATAGTGCAAGGGGAAGCCTCTATTACTTGTATCTAATTCCCTAGAAGATATCCGATATGAAGATCCGAAACTGGTCTACTAGCCAAAAATGGGGAAAACGGACTTCTGATTAATCATAAAAATAATAATGGAGTAATTAGGCTGGAAATAGTCATCTGCGACTCATAATAGTACAAAAAGAAGCCTCTATTACTTGTATCCCATTCCCTAGAAGATATCCGAAATGAAGATCTGAAACTGGTCTACTAGCCGAAATGGGGAACACTGACTTCTGATGAATCATACAAATAAAAATGGAGTAAATAGGCAGGAAATAGTCCTCTGGGACTCTTAATAGTACAAGGGGAAGCCTCTATTTCTTGTATCTCATTCCCTAGAAGATATCCCAAATGAAGATCCGAAACTGGTCTACAAGCTAAAAATGGGGAAAACGGACTTCTGATGAATTATACAAAGAAAATGGAGAAAATAGGCTTGAAATAGTCATATGGGACTCAAAATAGTAAAAAGGGAACCTCTATTACTTGTATCTCATTCCGTAGAAGTGTTCCCAAATGAAGATCTGAAACTTGACTACTAGCCGAAAAATGGGGAATACGGACTTCTGATGAATCATGCAAATAAAAATGGAGTAAATAGACTGGAAATAGTCATATGGGACTCATAATAGTACAAGGAGAAGCCTCTATTACTTGTATCTCATTTCGTAGAAGAGATCCCAAATAAAGATCCGAAACTGATCTAATAGCCGATAATGGGGAAAACGGACTTCTGATGAATCATACAAATAAAAATGGAGTAAGTAGGCTGGAAATAGTCATCTAGGACTCATAATAGTACAATGAGAAGACTCTATTACGTGTATCACATTCCCTAGAAGATATCCAAAATAAAGATCTGAAACTGGCCTCCTAGCTGAAAATGGGGAACACGGACTTCTGATGAATCATACAAATAAAAATGGAGTAAATAGGCTGGAAATAGTCATCTGGGACTCTTAATAGTACAAGGGGAAGCCTCTATTACTTGTATCTTATTCCCTAGAAGATATCTGAAATGAAGATCCGAAAATGGTGTACAAGCCGAAAATGTGGAAAACGGACTTCTGAATCATACGAATAAAATTGGAGTAAATAGACTGAAAATATTCATCTGGGACTCATAATAGTACAAGGGGAAGCCTCTATTACTTGTATCTAATTCCCTAGAAGATATCCGATATGAAGATCCGAAACTGGTCTGCTAGCCAAAAATGGGGAAAACGGACTTCTGATGAATCATAAAAATAAAAATAGAGTAAATAGGCTGGAAATAGTCATCTGCGACTCATAATAGTACAAAAAGAAGCCTATATTACTTGTATCTCATTCCCTAGAAGATATCCGAAATAAAGATTTGAAACTGGTCTACTAGCCGAAAATGGGGAACACGGAGTTTTGATGAATCATACATATAAAAATGTAGTAAATAGGCTGGAAATATTCATTTGGGAAATAAAAACAAATTGCAAGTAATTTTTTTTTTAAATGAAACAAATATTCAGAAAACAAAATAAAATACTTTTTTATGGATTTTATATTTTATAGGAATTCAATTAAACAGAAACAAAATAAAGAACACAATTTTTTTTTTTTAACTAGATGAAAAAATAACAAAACAGAAAAATAAAAAGATAGAGGTTGGATGAACACAACCTGATGGATAGGAGCTTTTAAGGCTCTGATACCAGATGATGTAATACTCGGGGTGAGAGTGTTACAAAGATCAGAGTGGGTGGTTTGATGAAATCTTCACATTGGCTTTAGCGCTCTCTTGTGTTGACTGATGGATGAAAATGGCAGAACAAGGCTTGAAATCAATCCTTGAGCCGAGATTGGGTTTGTTGAATGAATCCACACTCAACCACGAAGCAAACAACTTGAATCCACAGGTTCTTTTAATCCGCAAAACTCAAAGGAGTTTAGTGAATCCACACTAACACTCAAATGAAAAGAAATACAAAGATAATTCACTTTGTAAGAGAAAACTATAAAGCTTTGATTTAACTTCAATGATCAAGGGTGATTACAAATGAAATACTAAGTGAGCTTATATAATGCTCATTGCAACGTTCTAAAAGCTAAAGAAAGAAACAATATTGACAAAATTAAAGAAAACTAGCCGTTAAGCTTTAAATGGTGATATCTGGCCAAAATGGTAAGGTCTTGGTGTGCTTGATTCTTGAGAACTTGGGCGTGTATGTATGATGCCTTGGTATGCCCATATCCAATGAATAATACTTCAAAACGCAGCAGCAAAGGCAATAGAACCGTTGGACATTGATTGCTCTAAGTGTGAATGCTCTTGAAGCCGGATATGGAAGGTAGTGAAGTGTGAATGGCCAAGGTAGGATCCGCCTGGTTCTCTGGTTGCTGGTGCAGCTAAGGAAGTCTTTTGAAGCTTTTACATGGTTGAAAGTATCTCCTGGTCGCCAAAGATATGTTTGCAATCTCTCAAACTCGGAAGACTCCAAATAAGGCAAGTGTAGCATCTACCGGTTTAGAAACTCAATAACTTTCACATCACAACTGATATTGCTATGAATCTAATTCGCTCAGGTCATCTGATGAATCAAGATTGCATAACAAGTCGGTTCGTCGATTATCTCCTCCTGGTTCAGTGGGAAACCTCCAATAACCGCTCGCATGTCTGATTCGGGAATGTTCCGGCTCACAGGACTTTGAACTTGAATATCTCCTTCGTATGAAATCATTTTGGACAGAATCCAATTCCTCGCGCGTCTCTGATGAGTTGAGAATCCAAAACAGTTGAATTTGTTACTTGGTTCATTATGGTTCGTCCGGAGTGACTCGATAAGTGATCGTATGTCTTCATCGAGCTCATTGAAGATCCGCCAAATTGTATCTTCAATAACTTCTTCATAGGAAATCCTTTTTGGCTGATTCTTTTTCGTGGTAAACTCTAGGTGAGTTGTGTATGCTCTCCACGTCTTGGTTGAGTCTGAATGCATGGAGGGATTGAGGTCTAGAAGGAACAAATCATGAAAGATAGTCTCTCCTTTATTCATGACATGTTCCCCAAGGGAGATCGTCTCTCCTTTACCCTTGGCTAGACCATCATGTTCGTTGATCCTCAGCTCCATTGTTGATGCTATCCTCAATATTGCATCATACTCTCCTTCTTCAAAATTTTTTTGTCCTCAAAACTTGTTTATCTGCACATAAATAAGTCAAGTTAGTATCATGAATTATAGGAGAGCTTACTTTCTTACCTTGAGGTGGCTCTGGTTTGATGAGGGGTGGAACGTCAGGGGATTCTCCTTTGAGAAAGTATGATAGGATTACTCCTCTGCTCAGGTCTGGTACGATTTTCTCTTCTTTAGTGAACTTGGTAATGATCACCATTGGGTCCAAATCTTTCATCACCAATTGGTTTTGTAACAAATTTTCTTCTGGTGGATTTTCTTTGCAGCTTACTCCTTTAGTTCCTGCAATAAGATTGATACTTTGGACAAGAAACAAGTGCATTGCGGATTCTTTAAGATAAGATATGCTAGTTAAATCAAATTCATTAGCACTAGTTGCAACAAGATTTTTTTCTACTTGTGATTTTAAACAAATTGATCTCTCATGATCTTGTAAATTTAATAAATCTTTTAATACAGCTGTGGAACCATTAGGAACGAATTTAGTTAAAGAGGGACTTATCTGGCTAACACAGAAAGTGTTTGGAGTTTGATCTGGTGGTTTCTCTTTGATATCTTCCTTTTCTTTATCCCTTTCATCAGACTTTATGCTTAAGATTTTTGTGAGCTATTGTGTATTGTTGGGGATAGGTCCAATATCTAGAGATGGCGTTTCTTCTCCAGATCCAGTATCTTGCTTCTCTTTAAGACCTGTTTCAGAATTTCTTGGCAAAGACAATTGCATTATACTAGAACTGCAAATTTTAAAAAGTTCAACATTTTCTTCTTCTCTCCTAGTATCTTTCTTTTCTTTTTCAGGATGTGAAGTTGTATCTACCTTTCTAGATGAACATATCTTAGCAAGATGACCTCTTTGATGACACCTATAACATGTCATATCTTCTATCTTAGAAGGTTGAGAAGACTTACATTGCTCTGTTTTGTTGTGGGGTACATGTAATGGAGTTGTACTTGTCTTTTGTACTCCATCTTTTAGCTTTGAATATTGGTGAACGTCTTCTGCTGGTACAAGACCCTTAGTTGGCAACTTCTTCTTATGAATGTTGTGCATCACGTTCTTTGGCTTAGGACTATAAGCCTTCTTTGGTCTTGCTGCAAGAACCCATCTTCTTGGCTTAGTGTAGGAATAACTTATCACATGATGTTGATTTTGAGCAGCAGCTTTCTTCACAAACTCCTCATAGATTTCTACTTTGAAACTCTCCCATGTATGAGCTGGCTCTTGGTAGTAAACTCTGGCATTCTCCTCTTGTTCCCACCACTCATAAGCTGGCCCAATAAAAGTGTCAAGGGTGTAGGGGAGTTGTTCCTCTAGTGGCACTTGACTATATTGAAAGCTGGCCTCCATAGCTTCTTCCTATTTTAAGTAATCTTCTGCACCTTGGCTATAACCTGAAAAGCTTAAGTATTGTGGCTCAAAGCATTCATCTTCTTCAGTGAAAAGATCTGAGGGCTCTTCTTCTTCAGCCTTGTTGTCTTCTTCTTCACTCTCATGGTCATAGTGATGCTCATCTCCACGTTCTAGCTCTCCATAAGAACTTGCTTCTGATGCAATCTCATGGTTCCAAGGTTCTTCATCATACTGTTCAGTTTCTCCTAAACTGATTTGTGAATCAGTTTCTTCTTCAGGTGTGTAAGGCTCCACGAACTGGTCTTCATGATTGAGTTCTCCATGATCAGCTTCATTTTCGTGGTCTCCTCCTCCTACACTGATTTGAGAATCAGTCTCTTCTTGCCATGAGCCTCTTTCATGGTTTTCTTCTATTTCACCTTCATAGTGGCTTGTATCTTCATGGCTACAGTCTGGTGGTTCAGGCTCAAGCTCTCCAAAACGTGGCTCATCTCCAAAGTCAGAGTCTGAGTTATCATCTGCATGCCATGTTTCTTCTCCTCCATAACTGACTTCAGAATCAGCTTCTCCACTCCATGAATCATTCTCATAGTGATCTTCTTCCTCCATTGAGTGTTGGCTTGTCTCCTCTCCCCAATCAATTTCTGATGTGTTGACTTCACTCCTCTCATCTTCTTCATACTCTATAGCTTATGGGCGTGATTGTACCTTGCAAAAGAGGGATGAGAAATTTAGAACCGTGGCTTAATGCAAATAGACAAGAAAATATACAAAATTAAAACCAAATAACAAGGAAAAGGAAATAACACTTTTGTTTTTTAGGTTTTATTTTCAAAATAAATGGAAATATAATAAACAAAAAAAAAAATTCTTTTCTTTTTATGGAGTAGGACGAAAAATTAACAAAATAAATTTTTATTATTGCTTTTGAATTTATAAAGATAAAACAAGCTTTAAAAAGACAATTATTTGAATTTTCTGATTTTTCTTTGAAGGAAATAAAAGCAAATTGCAAGTAATTTTTTTTTTTAAATGAAACAAATATTCAAAAAAACAAAACAAAATATTTTTTTATGGATTTTATATTTTATAGGAATTCAATTAAACAGAAACAAAATAAAGGACACAAATTTTTTTTTTTTTTTTTTAACTAGATGAAAAAATAACAAAACAGAAAAATAAAAAGATAGAGGTTGGATGAACACAACCTAATGGATAGGAGCTTTTAAGACTCTGATACCAGATGATGTAATACTCGGGGTGAGAGTGTTACAAAGATCAGAGTGGGTGGTTTGATGGAGTCTTCACACTAGCTTTAGCGCTCTCTTGTGTTGACTGATGGATGAAAAATGGTAGAACAAGGCTTGAAATCAATCCTTGAGCCGAGATGGGGTTTGTTGAATGAATCCACACTCAACCACGAAGCAAACAACTTGAATCCACAGGTTCTTTTAATCCGCAAAAACTCAAAGGAGTTTAGTGAATCCACACTAACACTCAAATGAAAAGAAATACAAAGATAATTCACTTTGTAAGAGAAAACTATAAAGCTTTGATTTAACTTCAATGATCAAGGGTGATTACAAATAAAATACTAAGTGAGCTTATATAATGCTCATTGCAACGTTCTAAAAGCTAAAGAAAGAAACAATATTGACAAAATTAAAGAAAACTAGCCGTTAGGCTTTAAATGGTGATATCTGGCCAAAATGGTAAGGTCTTGGTGTGCTTGATTCTTGACAACTTGGGCGTGTATGTATGATGCCTTGGTATGCCCATATCCAATGAATAATACTTCAAAACGCAGCAGCAAAGGCAATAGAACCGTTGGACATTGATTGCTCTAAGTGTGAATGCTCTTGAAGCCGGATATGGAAGGTAGTGAAGTGTGAATGGCCAAGGTAGGATCCGCCTGATTCTCTGGGTGCTGGTGCAGCTAAGGACGTCTTTTGAAGCTTTTTACATGGTTGAAAGTATCTCCTGGTCGCCAAAGATATGTTTGCAATCTCTCAAACTCGGAAGACTCCAAATCAGGCAAGTGTAGCATCTACCGGTTTAGAAACTCAATAACTTTCACATCACAACCGATATTGATATGAATCCAATTCGCTCAGGTCATCTGATGAATCAAGATTGCATAACAAGTCGGTTCGTCGCTTATCTCCTCCTGGTTCAGTGGGAAACCTCAAAATAACCGCTCGCATGTCCGATTCGGGAATGTTCCGGCTCACCGGACTTTGAACTTGACTATCTCCTTCGTATGAAATCATTTTGGACAGAATCCAATTCCTCGCGCATCTCTGATGAGTTGAGAATCCAAAAACAGTTGAATTTGTTGCTTGGTTCATCCTGGTTCGTCCGGAGTGACTCGATAAGTGATCGTATGTCTTCATCGAGCTCATTGAAGATCTGCCAAATTGTATCTTCAATAACTTCTTCATAGGAAATCCTTTTTGGCTGATTCTTTTTCGTGGTAAACTCTAGGTGAGTTGTGTATGCTCTCCACGTCTTGGTTGAGTCTGAATGCATGGAGGGATTGAGGTCTAGAAGGAACAAATCATGAAATATAGTCTCTCCTTTATTCATGTCATGTTCCCCAAGGGAGATCGTCTCTCATTTACCCTTGGCTAGACCATCATGTTCGTTGATCCTCAGCTCCATTGTTCATGCTATCCTCAATATTGCATCATACTCTCTTTCTTCAAAAATTTTTGTCCTCAAAACTTGTTTATCTGCACATAGATAAGTCAAGTTAGTATCATGAATTATAGGAGAGCTTACTTTCTTACCTTGAGGTGGCTCTGGTTTGATGAGGGGTGGAACGTCAGGGGATTCTTCTTTGAGCAAGTATGATAGGATTACTCCTCTGCTCAGGTCTGGTACGATTTTCTCTTCTTTAGTGAACTTGGTAATGATCACCATTGGGTCCAAATCTTTCATCACCAATTGGTTTTGTAACAAATTTTTCTTCTGGTGAATTTTCTTTGCAGCTTACTCCTTTAGTTCCTGCAATAAGATTGACACTTTGGACAAGAAAAAAGTGCATTGCGGATTCTTTAAGATAAGATATGCTAGTTAAATCAAATTCATTAGCACTAGTTGCAACAAGATTTTTTTCTACTTGTGATTTTAAAAAACAAATTGATCTCTCATGATCTTGTAAGTTTAATAAATCTTTTAATACAGCTGTGGAACCATTAGGGAACGAATTTAGTTAAAGAGGGATTTATCTGGCTAACACAGAAAGTGTTTTGGAGTTTGATCTGGTGTTTCTCTTTGATATCTTCCTTTTCTTTATCCCTTTCATCAGGACTTTATGCTTAAGATTTTTTGTGAGCTCTTGTGTATTTGTTGGGGATAGGTCCAATATCTAGAGATGGCGTTTCTTCTCCAGATCCAGTATCTTGCTTCTCTTTAAGACCTGTTTCAGGATTTTCTTGGCAAAGACAATTGCATTATACTAGAACTGCAAATTTTAAAAAGTTCAACATTTTTCTTCTAACATGTCATATCTTCTATCTTAGAAGTTGAGAAGACTTACATTGCTCTGTTTTGTTGTGGGGTACATGTAATGGAGTTGTACTTGTCTTTTGTACTCCATCTTTTAGCTTTTGAATATTGGTGAAAACGTCTTCTGCTGGTACAAGACCCTTAGTTGGCAAAACTTCTTCTTATGAAATGTTGTGCATCACGTTCTTTGGCTTAGGACTATAAGCCTTCTTTGGTCTTGCTGCAAGAACCCATCTTCTTGGCTTAATTAGGAAATAACTTATCACATGATGTTGATTTTGAGCAGTGCTTTCTTCACAAACTCCTCATATTATTTCTACTTTGAAACTCTCCCAGTATGAGCTGGCTCTTGGTAGTAAACTCTGGCATTCTCCTCTTGTTCCCACCACTCATAAAGCTGGCCACCAATAAAGTGTCAAGGGCGTAGGGGAGGTTGTTCCCTCTAGTGGCACTTGACTATATTGAAAGCTGGCCTCCATAGCTTCTTCCTAACCATTTTTAAGTAATCTTCTGCAACTTTGGCTATAACCTGAAAAGCTTAAGTATTGTGGCTCAAAGCATTCATCTTCTTCAGTGCAAAGATCTGAGGGCTCTTCTTCTTCAGCCTTGTTGTCTTCTTCTTCCTCTCATGGTCATAGTGAGTGCTCATCTCCACGTTCTAGCTCTCCATAAGAACTTGCTTCTTATGCAATCTCATGGTTCCAAGGTTGTTTCTATTCATCATACTGTTCAGTTTCTCCTAGAACGGATTTGTGAATCAGTTTCTTCTTCAGGTGTGTAAGGCTCCACGAACGGTCTTCATGATTGAGTTCTCCATGATCAGCTTCATTTTCCGTGGTCTCCTCCTCCTACACTGATTTGAGAATCAGTCTCTTCTTGCAATGAGCCTCTTTCATGGTTTCTTCTCTTTCACCTTCATAGTGGCTTGTATCTCATGGCTACAGTCTGGTGGTTCAGGCTCAAGCCTCCACAAAACGTGGCTCATCTCCAAAGTCTCGAGTCTGAGTTATCATCTGCATGCCACGTTTCCTTCTACCCTCCATAACTGACTTAGAATCAGCTTCTCCACTCCATGACATTATTCCATAGTGATCTTCTTCCTCCATTGAGTGTTGGCTTGTCTCCTCTCCCCAATCAATTACTGATGTGTTGACTTCACTCCTCTCATCTTCTTCATACTCCATAGCTTATGGGCGTGATTGTACCTTGCAAAAGAGGGATGAGAAATTCAGGAACCGTGGGCTTAATGCAAAATATACCAGAAAATATGCAAAAATTAAAAGCAAATAACCAAGGAAAAGGAATAACACTTTTGTTTTTTAGGTTTTATTTTTTTCAAAATAAATGGAAATATAATAAACAAAAAAAAAATTTCTTTTCTTTTTATGGAGTAGGATGACAAAATTAACAAAATAAATTTTTATTTTTGCTTTTGAATTTATAAAGATAAAACAAAGCTTTTAAAAGACAAATGTATTTGGATTTTCTGATTTTTTTTTGAAGGAAGAAATAAAACAATTGCAAGTAATTTTTTTTTTTTTAGAAATGAAACAAATATTCAGAAAACAAACAAAATACTTTTTTATGGATTTTGATGATTTTTTATGAGTAATTCAATTAAACAGAAACAAGAATAAAGTAACACAAATTTTTTTGTTTTTTAACTAGTATGAACAAATAATAACAAAACAGAAAAATTAAAAAGATAAGGTTGGATGAACACAACCTGATGGATAGGAGCTTTTAAGGCTCTGATACCAGAGATGTAATACTCGGCGTGTCGAGAGTGTTACAAAAGATCAGAGTGGGTGGTTTGGATGGATGTCTTCACACTGGCTTTAGCGCTCTCTTTGTGTTGACTGATGGATGAAATGGTATTAGAACAAGGCTTGAAATCAATCCTGAGCCGAGATGGGGTTTGTGAATGAATCCACACTCAACCACGAAGCAAACAACTTGAATCAACAGGTTCTTTTAATCCGCAAAACTCAAAAGGAGTTTAGTGAATCCACACTAACACTCAAATGAAAAGAAATACAAAGATAATTCACTTTGTAAGAGAAAACTATAAAGCTTTGATTTAACTTCAATGATCAAGGGTGATTACAAATGAAATACTAAGTGAGCTTATATAATGCTCATTGCAACGTTCTAAAAGCTAAAGAAAGAAACAATATTGACAAAATTAAAGAAAACTAGCCGTTAGGCTTTAAATGGTGATATCTGGCCAAAATTGTAAGGTCTTGGTGTGCTTGATTCTTGACAACTTGGGCGTGTATGTATGATGCCTTGGTATGCCCATATCCAATGAATAATACTTCAAAACGCAGCAGCAAAGGCAATAGAACCGTTGGACATTGATTGCTCTAAGTGTGAATGCTCTTGAAGCCGGATATGGAAGGTAGTGAAGTATGAATGGCCAAGGTAGGATCCGCCTGATTCTCTGGTTGCTGGTGCAGCTAAGGACGTCTTTTGAAGCTTTTACATGGTTGAAAGTATCTCCTGGTCGCCAAAGATATGTTTGCAATCTCTCAAACTCGGAAGACTCCAAATAAGGCAAGCGTAGCATCTACCGGTTTAGAAACTCAATAACTTTCACATCACAACCGATATTGATGTGAATCCAATTCGCTCAGGTCATCTGATGAATCAAGATTGCATAACAAGTCGGTTCGTCGCTTAATTCTTCCTGGTTCAGTGGGAAACCTCCAATAACCGCTCGCATGTCCGATTCAGGAATGTTCCGGCTCATCGGACTTTGAACTTAAATATCTCCTTCGTATGAAATCATTTTGGACAGAATCCAATTCCTCGCGCGTCTCTGATGTGTTGAGAATCCAAAACAGTTGAATTTGTTGCTTGGTTCATCCTGGTTCGTCCGGAGTGACTCGATAAGTGATCGTATGTCTTCATCGAGCTCATTGAAGATCTGCCAAATTGTATCTTCAATAACTTCTTCATAGGAAATCCTTTTTGGTTGATTCTTTTTCGTGGTAAACTCTAGGTGAGGCTTGGATGGCTTGATACATGGAACTAATCTGTGGTATTCAGTGAGGCTTGGATGTTCAGGATCTTCTAGAGATGATGTAGGGTCGAGATTGACTGATAATGATTGTCTTTGGTCTTGAGTCTTCATTTGATATGACTGATGATCTTCAAATGAGGAAAGCTTCTTTTTGGCTTCATTTTCTTTGACTTCTGATAACAAGGGGCGGCTGCTGACTTTATCTGGTGTAGTCTGGCTTGTGTAGACTTCTGTGCACGTGGGGTGGGGCGAATATAATGTCTTACGAGGACATATATTCGAAGTTTCCATAAACGGCTTCATATCTTCTGATTTGGTTCCAAAAGCGGTTTGAATTGAATTTGGCTGATCTCCTTGGTTAGTTGGCGTCTTGTATTGAACCAGGGGTGGTTTAAGAGTCTTCTTAGTTCCAATAAACATAAGAGGTCGGTCGCATATCATGCTGGTAGATGATATATGCGAACTTTCCATAGATAGCTCCTTGGTTAGCTCCAGCGGTTTGAATGCTTTATCTTCTGATTTAAATTGAACCGGCCTGATTCTGGCTCGACCAAAATGCTCCTCTTGATGTCCAGAATGGTGGTATATGGTTGCTAAGTCCTCAGCTCCTCTCAGCTCAGCTACAAGTTTCTCCTTCTCCTCAGCTACAAGCAAGTTTGGCTCCACTTTGGTTTTTGAATGTCCTCCAACGTCTAAGGGAGATTGAATGGTACTGATTCTTATATCAATTACTGATGAGATTCTCCCAAGGATCGGCACTCTAGAGTTGGTATGGGGATTAGCTTTGCATCAAAGAAACTGTGAAGTCTCAAAGATCAAAGGATGTGGAGCGAATGGTCGCACAGAAGCTGCGGAAGACTCCTGATTTACCGGATGATCCCTTGGATATGACGCACCAAGACGGATCCATGACTCCTTGGATATGACACACCAAGACAAGCTAAGTTTTGATCAATGGATATTACACACCATGATCAATGGAAAAAGTATGAGAATCACTCTCAAAAGGTTCCAAAAATATAAACTCGAACTCTATTTTTATTCATCACTTTTGGGCTCAATAAATAGAGAAAAATACAACACAATTTGTCCATAATAAATGCTTAACATGCAGGGCATCTAGAAAAATGAAATTCAACTATAATCTGCATGAAAGAGAGAGAAACAGACAATAATAAATGCAGTCATTCTTCTGGACGAAAATATATCTTTCTTGGTTGTTTTTGGGCTGAATTCACTTTGCTGGGCTTCTCTCATGGATCAAGATTGTAGAATAAGTCGGTTTGTAGCTTAGTTCATTCTGGCCTGGTCGGAATCCTTCAATAAATGCACCCATGTCTAAATCCGGTACATTGGAGATCACATGATTTGTAAATTGCATAACTCCTTCATCCGAACTCCATTTGATTTGATTCTTCTTCGAGGAGTTTCATGCATTGAATCATCTTGATTCAGAAAATACTCTTCGAATAGTGCATACATATCTTGATGCTTTCCATGATCATATCAATTACTTGTATCTCATTCCCTAGAAGATATCCCAAATGAAGATCCGAAACTGGTCCACTAGCCGAAAATAGGGAAAATGGACTTCTGATGAATCATACAAAAAGAATGGAGTAAATAGGCTTGCTAAAGTCATCTGGGACTCATAATAGTACAAGGACAAGCCTCTATTATTTGTATCTCATTCCGTAGAAGAGTTCCTAAATGAAGATCCGAAACTGGTCTACTAGCCGAAAATGGGGAAAATGGACTTCTGATGATTCATACAAATAAAAATGGAGTAAACAGGCTGGAAATAGTCATCTGAGACTCATAATAGTACAAGCAGAAGCCTCTATTGCTTGTATCTCATTCCGTAGAAGAGATCCAAAATAAAGATCTGAAACTGGTCTACTAGTCGAAAATGGGGAAAAAGGACTTCTGAGGAATCATACAAATAAAAATGGATTAAATAGGCTTGCAATAGTCACCTGGAACTCATAATAGTACAAAGATAAGCCTCTATTGTTTGTATCTCATTCCGTAGAAGAGTTCCTAAATGAAGATCCGAAACTGGTCTACTAGCCGAAACTGGGGAAAACGGACTTCTGACGAATCATACAAATAAAAATGGAGTAAATTGGCTGGAAATAGTCATCTGGGACTCATAATAGTACAAGGAGAAACCTCTATTGTGTGTATCTCATTCCGTAAAAGAGATGCCAAATAAAGATCTGAAACTGGTCTACTAGCCGAAAATGGGGAAAACGGACTTCTGATGAATCATACAATTAAAAATGGAGTAAATAGGCTGGAAATAGTTATCTGGGACCCATAATAGTACAAATAGAAGCCTCTAATACTTGTATTTCATTCCCTAGCAGATATCCGAAATGAAGATCTGAAACTTGTTTACTAGCCGAAAATAGGGAACACAGACTTCTGATGAATCATACAAATAAAAATAGAAAAAATAGGCTGGAAATAGTTATCTGGGACACGTTATAGTACAAGGAGAAGCCTCTATTACTTGTATCTCATTCCTTAGAAGACATTTGAAATGAAGATCTGAAACTGGTCTACTAGCCGAAAATGGGGAACACGGACTTCTGATGAATAATACAAATAAAAATGGAGTAAATAGGCAGGAAATAGTTATCTGGGACTCATAATAGTACATGGAGAAGCCTCTATTACTTGTATCTCAATCCCTAGAAGATATCCCAAATGAAGATCCGAAACTGGTCTACTAGCCGAAAATGGGGAAAACGGATTTCTGATGAATCATACAAAGAAATGGAGTAAATAGGCTAGAAATAGTCATCTGGGACTCAAAATAGTGCAAGGAGAAGTGAAACACCCTAACCTGGATTTCCTTACCGCAGTAAGGATTTATCCGACCACTTCCTGGTCAGACTTGGGTATTTTTAAAATTTCCTTCACTTAACGAGGTTTCACAGTTTATATCCATCTAACCTATCAACTTAACAGTTCTAAGCCATTATCTTATTCCACACTTAACCAGCTATACAAGTACCTTAACCATTTGCAGATATCTAATGGACTAATTGTAGTCTCCATAATCAGCTAATTCTCTTAAGCCATCGTATCAATAATCCGATCACACACCTCTCCTTGTTACTTAGTCACTCAACCAACCATCCCCACATGACTAAGTAACAAAGAGAGGCGGCTTGGATCCTTTATACTTTGCACGCCAGCCAGCCCATTCACGGTCATTCCAATCGCCAGTCATTCCAGTCATGCAACTCTCGCTTGCAGTCATGTTTATCCCAGCTGTAGTCTATTCCATTCCAAAATCTCCCGGCTGTAGCCATACTTCTCCTAGCTGGAATCACGTTTCTCCCGACCAATGATCAAACCACCTAACTATTACCGAGAGATGTCATGAACCTTGTAGAATCTCTCGGTGATTCTCTTGACTGAACTGTTTCTCTCGGCAGACTGTCTTCCCCTCGGCCAATCTCCCATAATCCCCACATCCTGTCGGATATTCTCTCGGCAGAATCACTTTCTCTCGGAGTCTGTCACGGGGTAACCGTTTTCTCATGGTTATTGCCACACGGCTCTCGGCAACGTCCAACGTACATCGATTATAGTCGCGTTACCATCGACTATACTCACGGCAATACTTCTCTTTGGTGATTCTCTCGGATATAATCACGATGTATGCCGTTCCTCTCAGCTTTAGCCCGATGCAGACCGTTTCTCTCGGATATGGTGACGAATCGCTCCACCAATCTCTTTATCACCCGACTATCTTCGTGAGACATCCGAGCGTTCTTCCTTCTTCCCCGGACAACTTAACCCTCTCTCGGATAAAGCCTTCTTTCCTGAGATTCTCTGGGATATCTCCTTCTTTCCGGAGATTCTCTCGGATATAATCCGTTTCCCGTGTACAACATGATCGCAGTACATCCATAACTGCTCTCGGTCCTGGAACTTGTCGGATATCCGTGATTCTCTCGGTTATGGTTACGTTTCTCCCAGATATAGTCGAGCATCTCTCGGCGGTTCCCACAGCCTCTCGGCTATAATCGCATCACCGTCGACTATTGTCACAACTGCTCGACTAAACTCGTATATGCCTCGACTGAAATCTCTTTCCTTCCCTTATTTCCATTTCTCTCTGTATTCCCAAAAAAACCGAACGGAATCGGAAACCATCCGATCGTATCCTCCATTCTCTTGGCTATGCTCGTCACACATCGACTATATTCGCGATACACTCGCCCATCGTCGGATCACTCTGACTATTCTCAAGAAACTCTCGACTATCTTGTGCAGAATCGCTATTCGGTGTTTTCTCTCGATGATAACTTACGGAAATTGTCCCCCCCCCCTAGAAACCGACTATTGTCGTGATAAAATACTCCAGAAACCGTCCCATAACCGCCCATATAAGTTTCCCGCTCCTTTCTGATGGATAAACCAGATTTTTCCATAAAATAACCGTCCCCTTTTATTTAATTCGACCCTCTCTTTATTATAGCCGAGCTAATCTCTATTATAGTCGAGTAATTAATTATTTCTCTCCAATATAGTCGAGTGCCTATTAATTTCTCTCGGATACAACCGTTCCCGCTAAACCATTTCCAATAATCTCGCGGCTATTTTACTAACCAACTCGACTATCATAATTTCTCTCTCGACTATTCCATTTATTCCTTTGGATAATTATCAGCTCAGCTCTGACCAATAATCGCCTTGTCCGAATTCCGACCAAGTACTCCGAAAAACACGCATTATCGGAATTTAGCTTGTCTGAACCATGACCCTAACTAAAACCATCTTTCTTCCGAGAGAAACTCCCTTTCTCTCGACTATCTTGTAAAACTCTCGGCTATCTTCCCATTTCTCCCGAGAACTAGCTGACAGCCTGATTTCACTCGACCATTCTATCCCGGCTACTGAGTCCTAAACAGTATCGTCCAGAAGTGTAACCCATTTTCAGTCGGTAAGGTTTGCGGAACACGGGCGTTACAATTCTCCCCCACTTAGATTGAATTCGTCCTCAAATTAGGCTGTTGCTTGGATCTCTGCTCTCTTCCTTTAGCTAACTCAGATTTAATGTTTACTTACTTCTACTAATTTGTCCACCAGCCCAAGTCTTCCTCAAATCTGAACCAGCTTTACCTTATCACAATCTCCTACAGAGTGGATAATTTAACTTAATTCACCCCTGCAGTCTTCAAGACTTTCCCTAGGCAAGACCATCAGAGCATAGTGTGTCTCTACAAGCTCTTTGTCAGCTTCACTGAGCTCTCGTTTGGCTTCTTCCTCTGGAGCAACTAAGGCCTTCTCAGCCTCTTCCTTCTCTGCAGCTTCTTGTGCTGCTCTTTCTTGCTCTACTTCTCTGTTCAAGCTGTTATCTAGTCCTTTGAGGAACTTGTCTACAATCTCCGTATCTTCTTGATCATCGATGTTGGCATGGGTGACTTCCCCCTCATACTCAGCCCTTAACATGTCCACATGTAACAGCAACTCTTGAAGCATAATGCCTAGCTCTTCCAATGAAGCATCTTCATCATTAAACTCTTAATCCTCTTCAGCAAGCAAGTGGCAAAATTTCTGAGGATTGTTCTTATATGCTTCAGGAAGAGTACCTTGGGAGCATGGTGCTCTTGCAACTCCTCTGTTGTTTTCTAAGATCTGTATCCTTGAATCCAAATCATCAAGATTGGTGTGAAACTCATCATGAACAGAGTCTAATTTGTTATGTAACTCAGCAAATCTATAGTTCGTCTCCAATGTTTCAGGGAGTTGTAAGTTGAGGAATTGAGTGAGCATGCTCTTGGTATCAGCTGCACTAGAGGTAGAGGCAGTGAATTGACCTTGAGGGAGAGCAGGAGTGGGTGCAAACTGTGGGTGGGTATTGTAGTTTTCTGCGAAATAATTCCTAGGAAGAAGCTCTTGGTGGAAGTTGTTGCATCTTGGAGTTTCAAAACAGAGCATCTTTTGTACTTGTGGAGATGTACCTGATATGAAAATACTTGGAAATGAGTGAGTAACCAAGTAAAACTGAAAGCTTGATCTTAAAGACTCTACAAAATCTAATGATTCAAACAAAAAACCCCAATGGCAACTGCGCCAAATTGATACAGAGGTTTTTATCTCTTCTCAATCACCCCTTGTACTTAAATCAGTTGTAGTATAAGGGTTTTATGTCAATCCATGTGGACTTGTTGAATACAAAAGAGTTGCAAACAGAAATCCTTAAGTCAAGCAAGCAAAGAGGGTTTTTGTTGCCTGAGCAACTAAACTAACAACCTAAAGTGATCAATAACCAAAGAGAACTCAAAAGAGACAGTTTAGCAATGATCAAAGAAGCAAGACAGAGCAAATAAACAGAGTAAATAGCAAAGAGAAAGCAAGTTCCTAGATGTGGTTATTGACTATGGGGAATTCAAAGACTAACTAAGGTTGTTTCAAGCAACATTGATCAAGCAAACAAGCTAGCAATGGTGGTTCCTAGACATAGAGTTCACAAACAAGCAAACTAAGTCCAATCTCTTGATAAATAGCCCTTTGCTAAACATCTTAACAAGAACTAACTCTCATTAGTGCTAAAACATTCAACAAGCATTAATAATCAACTCTATTCATGTCAAAATGCTCCTCAAACAGTCAATCTCTTGAGCCAAGGCCAGCAAATCCTCTATCAAACAAGATCAGCATTTCATCAAACACTTGGTGGGCATAAGAGAAAGCTCAAATTCTAGATAAGTGTGATCAAGACAAATCTAGTTTAAGAACAGATTAATAGAGAGGAACCCATATACTAAAGTACTAAACAAACCTTAATCAATCCCTAAATCCCCTTAATCTACCACATCTAAGAACCCTAAGCAAACTACTCACTAATACTCATTTTAACACCAAATCACAAGAGGAAAAGATACTAATCATGATTAAAAAAGAGATTAAAGAGAGATTAAAGGAAAATACCAACTTATATTAAATAAAGCAAAATATTTGTCTTACAAACTCAAAGATAATGCTTAAGAACAGTAAATTGACATGACTCTTCGAAAATACAGAAAAGAAGCTATTTATAGGCAAAAGAAGAAAGCCCTAGAGTAATGGTAAAAGTGTAAATAAAACAGGTTCGGACTGGGTTCATATCGATCAGTTGTAACGGTATGGGCTTGATCGTTACGAATCATATCGATCTGGAGAGTGATCGATACAGTGACCGAAATACACACGGCGCGTTTGTATCGATTACTCATGACTGATACCTTTGATCGTTACGCCTAGTATCGATCACCCCTTGACCGATAGGCTCCGTGCACTGACTGAAAAGCTCAACAGAGATCGTCTGCCTTGGTCCCTTTTGCTCCTTTTGGTCCAGCTAGCTTCCTGGATCATCCTCAAAGCTCCTCCAAGCTCTTTTTAGCTCCATAAGCACCTAAAAAACATCCATAATGCAAGAAAAACGCGAACTATATCCTAAATGCAACCTAAGTCTAAAAGGAGAAGAAAATGGGACAAAATCTAAGGAAAACATGCAAAAGAAAACCAAAACATGTACTAAATGCAAGCCTAAATGGTGTAAATACAAGAGATATCAACACCCCCACACTTGACTTTTGCTTGTCCTCAAGAAAATAATAACAAATGAGAGAGTGAGGTTTGAAGGTGGGCATTCAGATTCCAAAAGTGCAAAGGTAAAGAGATGGTATCAATGCTTAAGTGCCTAGTTGTGGGATGCAAACATAATTAGCTTTACTTTAAAGAACCTAGCCATGCTCATCATGTTTCAAAATGATCTCAAATCTCAACTTAGGCAAATGCTCAAATCAACCAACTCTTTAACATTCAATTAAGCTCGGAACATGCATCATGCTTATGCAAATCAAGTGAAAACATTTGGTTCAAAGGGTAAGGTCATGAGATAAAAATGATCTCATTTTAGCAAAGGGTTATTAAACATAAGGGATCACTCAATGAAAAAGATTTCATCTTAGGCAAAATGCTAAAGGTAAAAGCACACTTATGCATGCAATTCCAAGCTCCCTTTCTACCCAAAGATGAATCATAAGCACTTCTAAACCCAAAAGTGAACCCCTAAGTCTACCTTTTTCCTAAACTCTACCCTTTACCCTTCTTCATGGCTGGGGAAACTTCTTCTTTTTGCTTGTGTGGCTGCTTCTTTTTGGTTGGGACTTGCTCTTCTTTGTTGCATTGGCACCTTCATCACCTTTGGTGGATTGCTCTTGGTCTGATTTTTCTTCTTTTGACCGTTCTGAGCTATGTTGCTGGCGCCTTTCTTCTTTATACTTAGAGCTTTTTCTTCCCTTTACTTAACCACAACTCTAGACTGTTTCCCCTTTTCTACCATTTCAAGTCTTTTCCCCTTCTTTCAAAACATATATACATGAAGTTTAAACCACTTACACTACCCTTTTACCCCAAAACTCCTATCCTAGAATCAAGCTCAAGATGCAAGCTGATATCTTCAAGGGAGCTTATTATTTCCAGCCTTATTCCTAACACTTTTTGCCAAGACAAAATTGAAAATGTAATGCAAAGGCCTCACAGCTCTCAAGATAGTGTTTAGGCTCAAAAGGAAGTTTTGGTTACGGGTGTGGATGTAACTGTCCCATAAGTATGAGGATCAGCTATTTGGATCAACAAGAGTGGTAGAGAGGGAAAAGATGATCCAAATATGTAAATGGTTTTTATGAATTCACTTTTCAATGCATAAGACATGATAATTAATTTTCAAGTTGATAGAGTTGATTTTCAGAGAACAAATGCTTTCAGAATGAGATGAGAAGACCAAATCTAGCAATCTAAGCATGGTACAGCCTTAACTTCTAGCAATCTTATGATGCATAAAACAACTAGCCACTTAAACACTGAAATCATCTCTAAACTCTAAGCACTTTACAAGGACATTTCATCATAATGCCCTATGCAAATGCAATGCAGCCTATATTTCAACACTAGACTCAATCCTAAAAGAATGAAATGCAACTACATGGTTTCTTTTTGGTTTGCAAAAATGCAAAAATTTTCAAGTTTTTCGATTTTTTGTGTTTTTCTATGCCTTATATGAATGCATGATATGCATGAGACTCAAAGTGAAAGAGAATGAAAAACTAAAAAAATAAAACACAAAGTCAAACCCCAAATCTCTCCCTCACACTTAAATTACATAGTCTCTTGTGTAATGAAAGCAATGAGAGAGAGAATCAACAAAATATAATACAAAATTGAAAAAGATGCAATGGTATAGACAATGAGTAGAATGTGGTACCTTGCTTAATAGTAGGAGTGGTGAGAAAATCCAGATGTCTGAGGAGACTTGCTAACCCTCCTCTTGTTCCTCTTCTCATTAGTCCTTGAAGATAGCTCTGCTTCTTGTGGTGGGGGAACCCAACTTGACCATAATTGCTCAGCTTGTGAAGAAGTACCTTGATGACCCATTGCCATGTTTCCTGAACTTCAGAGGGAATGGGTGTTGGTTCCCAAGCTGATGGTACATGGGTACTTGGCTCATATGATGAAGCTCTTGGTTGTGCCCATGTCCCCCATTGATCACTAGGTTGTGCATGGAAGGAGTGTCTTCCATGGGGGTTCCATACAGCTTCTTCCTCTTCAGTTGGCTCAGCTTGTTGTTGTTGCTTTTCTTGATGAGGAGTGTGCTCATGAGTATGGCTCTGACGGAAGTTCTTGCTGATGTAGCTTTGTTCTTCTTGAACTTCCCTTTAACCATTTTCACCAAACTCTTAATGGCTTTGTCTTGCCATTTACACCATTTCTGGAGAGAGTTGATGTGTTCATGAGCCACCTTCAAAGAGCTTCCTTGGCTGGGTACTTCATAAGGTGTAAAGTGGAACTTCCTTGAACTGTAGCTCAACACTTCTTCTTCTTCAAGCTCATCTTCTTCATGGGTTTCTCCCTGGCCTGCAGCGCCAGCAGCAGCATCTTCTTGGAGATCTTCTTCAGCTTCTTCCTCAATCTCTTCTGTGTTTCCTTCCTCATTGTCTTCTTCTCTCTCTTCAGGGACAGGTCCACCTTTGTAGAGCTCCTCTTCACTCAGATTGAAGTTGATGTTGGTCCTTGTGGTGAAGGAGGTGAGCCTTGGGTTAGGGAGAAGGACTCTTGCTGGCTCTTGGAGATAATTGAGGAATTTGTAGACATGCTTGTCTTGAATAATCTTCTCAATGAGATGGCTTCTCTTCAGATAATCCATATCTATCCATGAAGGACCTAGAGAATCTTCAGCATGTTCCTCAAGATTCACACCACTGGCCTTGAGTATAGCTGTCACAACTCCCCCACTGTGAAGTTGTGGATTCTTCTCCCTTTTTCCCTTGTTTAGAACCCAGCCCTGATAGGTTAGCAGCTGCTCCATCAACAGTCTTACAAAGCATGGGAATTTTCTTGGTGGACCTATAGGTGTTGCATTTTCGTTGGTATCCACATTGGCATACAGTCCAGTATAGATGAAGTCTCTCTCCTTGCCAGTCAGGTGTGTGGTTTCCTTCCTTGCAAAGAAAGTGTTTGCAAGCGCCTTGTGTGCATATCTAACAGCAGGATGCTTCAAATTTTGGTTTCTTGTGGCTCCAGCTTTGAATTCCCCAACTCCAATGATTCCCCATAGCTTTGTGTACTGCGATTCTCTGATTGAGAACTTGTTTCCTCTTTGCGAATAAGACCTCAGCCCCAGCTCTTGAGAGAGGTCTTGGAAGGTGATTGTAAACCTTTGCTTCCCAAGCTTGAAGGAGATCCATCCATCACGGTTGGAGAGCACACTCATTTCATAACTGACCACCTTGAGAGTGGAAAGGAGCTGATGACTGAAGCGCTCATAGGAGGGAAGAGGCTTTGTCAACAGCTCGGTAAGCCCCATGTGCTCAAAGATGCACATGCAGTCTTCATAAATCCCTAGCTCCTTCATTGTGGAGGTGCGTGGGTATCTTGTGGGCTTGAAGGTGCATTGACTGAATGCTTCCATGAGCTCCCTAGAACTGTGTTTCCTGAATGGAACTTCCTCCTCAACAGCCTTGCCCTTGCTTTTTTGCTTGGCGCCTTTGTCTCCAACTGGTCTCTTTCCAGCAGCTTTGGATGAGTTCTCAGCAGCAGCGCCCTTTCCTTTATCTTTCCTGGCTCTTGGTGAAGTGGGTACTTCCTCCTGTGGTGCCTTTCTCTTTCTCCCAATAGCTATTTTTGTCTTCCCCATGGTACCTTCAAAAACAAAGCTTGAAGATAAGATAAGTGAAAGAACAAAAGCTGAAAAACCAAATAACTGAAAGCTTTTAAAAAGGAAACTCTCTAGTCTAAGATAAGTTTAATAAGTCTTAACAACAAGATTAAACTTCCAAAAAGCAAGAGGCATTCAAAAGCTAACAGTTTAGATAAGCTATAGTTCATAAAAATAAAACAGCTATGCATGTGAATCTAGCAAAGTGGTTCTTAGGCAAAGGAGATGATGATCATACAAAGGGATGTAAACAAGCAAGTAATGGGATTTATGAACAGTAAATAAAGCTTAAACATCTAACTTGTTCACTTTAAATAAATCCACAATGCAAGACCAAAGCACAACAGTTAAAAACTAATCAAAACTTTCTCTTAAAACCATAGATTAAGCAATTATAAACACATGCATTGATTAAGAGCAAAGAATGGATAGTTGAGGAAGCAAACCTTAGTGAAGCTTCTGAGCACTTAGAGAAAGCAAAAAAAAAAGAGAGAAAGAGATAATATTTTCGTGCTATAAGTGAGAGAAGTAGTGAACTGAAGTGTGAAGAGAAGTGGAGAAGATTCTTGGTTTAAATAGAGTGGAGAAGGGGGAACCAAACGAATCAAAAGTTGGTGAGGGAACCAAAGGAATCTAAAGAGTGGGGGACAATAACAAAAGTGCTCAGGAGCTCTGCAAGTGGACAGGAAGGATCCAAAGTTTAAATTTAAACTTCCTTGGCTCCAAACCAAAGGAGGGAAAGTTTTTTGAAAAGATGAAGCACATACCTCGGGCGGGTATCGGTCACAAGTGACCGATACGAATGATCGATATCCTCAGTATCGATCACAAGTAATCGATATGAATGATCGATACCCTTCCTGTAAATCATATCGGTCATCATCTGATCGATACACTGACCAAAATTCATCAGCGGGTTTGTATCAATCAGTGTTTGATCGATATGAATGACCGATATGGTTTTCAATTTCAGACTCCCTATCCTATCGATCAAAAGTGATCGATAGGTTGACTGGTGCAATCCAGCTCCACTGATATCGATCACAAATGATCGATACTCATGACCGATACGGTCTGTATCAGTCTCGCCATGACCGATACAGTTGATCGATATCAGCCAGAAAGCACATGTTCTTTGTCCCTTATAGACTTTCTCAACCCCCAATTCGAACTCCTGTTTCTATACACATTAACAAAGCATAAAAAGATACTAGAAAGCATAATATATACAAAAGGATACCATGGGACTACCTCTCAAGTGTGCTTGTTTAAAGTCACTAAGCTTGACTTTGCTTACCTTTCTAGTGGAGGTGGTAAGAAGGAGTCTTGGAACTTTTTGGTGTTGCAGTGCTCACTTTGACATTCCTGGTGACTCCATCAACCTTCAACACAGCAAAGGGTTTTGGTTTGTTCATCCCCTTCATCTTGTAGTGGACTTCACCATTCCTAGAAACAAAGGGCTTCAAGACAACCCCATCTTCCTTGTCATCCAATAGAACTTCATTCATGCAATCAGAAACTCCCACTTTGAGGACCTCCTCTTCAGTGGTATCAGCAAAGAGCTTGGTTAAGCAGCAACCATCAAAACTTTCACCAACATAGCCTTCAAACTCTGGCCAATGTTTACCAAGCTGCTTCAACTTCTTGATGTCCATTGAGAAGGCTTGCTCATTTTCTAGCTTATTCCCCTTGGAGTCAAACCTTAGAACCTTCTTCTTGGTTAGTCTCAGCTCTATTGTGCATTCCTTGGCATCAAACACTGCTCCAGCTGAGGCTAAGAAAGGTCTTCCTAGAATGATAGCATTCTTTATATGGCCTTCCACATCAAGCACCAAGAAATTAGTGGGGATGATTACCCCTTCAATCATCACTGGTACATCCTTGAGACTCCCAAATGGTGTCTTCACTGTCCCATCAGCTATAGTAAGGGATAGTTGGTTGGTAAACAGGAAGGATAACAGCTTGAGTCTCTCTTTATCATCAGTAACTTCAATCAAGTAGTCCTTGGTGTTATCAACAACTTCATGTGGTGCCCACCACTCTTCTTCTTCTGTGTTTTCCCCTTCTTTAAAGGGTTTTTCTTCTGCAGCTCCTTGATCAGTTTCAATATCCAAGAACTCTTCCCCCCCCCCCCCCCCCCCCCCCCCCCACTTTGAGGTTCAGTGTCCTCAGTGAACAAGAAGAGGAACTCTTCAATGATAGCCTCCTCTTCAGCTGAGAAGCTCTCTTCTTCTATGACTATGGAATTGCAGAACTCCTTTGGGTTAGCTTCTGATTTTCTAGGAAATTGGCCTTGAGGCTTGGGACCAGCTATGCCTTTGTTGTTTTCCAGTGTTTTGACTCTTACAGCCAACCCTTCAAACTTTTTGGTGAGCTCTACATATACTGAATCAATTTTGTTGTGGACCTCTGCAAACTTCTTGTTCATTTCCAAGGTTTTGGTGACCTGAGTGTTGATCATTTTTTGCATGAGAGTCTTGAGTTCAGTGTCTTGAGAGCTAGAGGAAGCTTGTCCATTAGCTTCAGCATTGAATCCTGGAGGGTTGTAGGGCGCTCTAGGTTGGTAGTTGTTGTTCCTTTGCTGAAAGCCTTGATTACTGTAGGGAACAAAAGGTCTTGGGGCAGCTTGTTGTTGTTGTTGAGCGTAAACCTGATCCTGTGGATTAGCAACATTGTTGCTCCTGTAAGACAATTTGGGATTTAGTCTGTAGTTCCCATAGCTTTTGTATCCACCTTGATTGCCCAAGTAGTTCATCTCCTCAACTTGGCATTGCTCTTGATCATCAAGCTGAACCATGTTTCCAACAAAGTTAACTTCTTTCTTCTCCCTTAGCAACAAATCCAGCTTCTCATGTAGAGACTTGATTTTTTTCCTGCTAGACTCTAACTCATCCTTTGCACTTGTTGGAGCTCTATCAAATTCCTCATTGTAGTTCCATCAAACTGAGCCAGATTCTCTACCAGCTCCAATCCTTCATCCACATCTTTTGACAAGAAGTTCCCATTTGATGCAGTGTCCAAAAACATTCTTATCATAGGCAAGGCTCCTCTGTAGAGACTGGAGAGCAGAGAGGCTTGTGAGAAGCCATGATGAGGGCATTGCAGTGTGTAGCCCTTGAATCTCTCCCAAGCTTCACCAAAGCTTTCATTGTTCCTTTGTGCAAACCCTGAAATCTCATTCCTTATTCTTGCAGTTCTTGAAGTAGAGAAGAACTTTGCTAAGAAGGCTTTCTTGCACTCATCCCAGCTGGTGATACTTCCTTGGGGCAGGTTCTTCTCCCATTGGTGTGCTTTGTCTCCAAGAGGAAAAGGGAATAACCTGAGTTTGAAGCCATCCTCACTCACCCCATTGATCTTTGTTAGGGAGCATCGTCTATCAAAATTATCAAGATGATCTATAGGATCTTCAAGTGGCAACCCATGGAACTTGCTGCTCTGAACCATTGAAATCAATCCGGACTGGATCTCAAAGTTGTTGTTTTGGACTGCTGGTGGAATGATGCCAGTCCGGTTGTTGTAGGCATTTGGTGCATCACCAGCGCCAATGGGTCTAGCTTCTCTTGGAGCTTGTGCAGCGCCTCTTGGTCCTTGCTCACCTTGTAAGCCCTGAACACCTTGATGTCCTTGTATACCATGAGCGCCAACAGCTCCTTGAGGACCCTGGAATCTGATATCATCCATAACAGGTTCCTGATTGTTCATCCCAAGTCTCTGCAAGTGATCCTGCCTTTCTTGCTCTCTGACCTCTGTCCAACAGATTGATGTTGTCTATGAAGTCTACAAGATTGCTTGAACCTCTGGATCTCAAGTTCATATACCTGAAAGACAGCAAAGAGATCGAGTCATAGGAGATTAGAAACCAAAGAAAACTAAAAACTTGATTTTAAAGATTTTACAAACTCTAATGTTTCAAACTGTAAACCCAAATGGCAACGGCGCCAAATTGATGCAAGAGGTTTTTAGGTCTCAATCAATCACCCCTCTATGTGAATCAGTTGTAGCATAGCATAGGGTTTTATGTCAATCCCAATGGGTTTTAGTTGAAAGCAGAAGAGTTATGAGATCCTTAAGTCAAGTAAGCATAGAAGGCTTTTTGTTGCCTAAGCAACCAATCTATCACCCTAAGATGATCAAGCAACAAAGAGACCAAAGAAAAAGGCAATTTAAACAAGTTTAAGTAAGCAAAACGGAGCAAAACATAGCAAATCCGAAATATATCAAAGGAGAAAAGCAAGTTCCTAGATGTGGTTATTGACTTTGGGGAATCTAGAGACTAAGTAAGGCTGTTTCAAACAACATTGATCAAGCAAACAAGCTAGCAATGGTGATTCCTAGACATAGAGTTCAGAAACAAGCAAGCTAGATCCAATCTCTTGTCAAATAGCCCTTTGCTAAACATCTTAACCAGAACTAACTCTCATTAGTGCTAAAACATTTAGCAATCATTAATAAACAACTCTATTCAAGTCAAAATGCTACTCAAACAGTCAATATCTTGAGCCAAGGCCAGCAAATCCTCTGTTAAACAAGATCATCATTTCATCAAACACTTGGTGGGCATAAGAGAAAGCCTAAATTCTAGATAAGCGTGATCAAGACAAATCTAGTTTAAGAACAGATCAATAGAGAGGAACCCATATACTGAAGCACTAAACAAACTTTAATCAATCCCTAAATCCCCTTAATCTACCACATCTAAGAACCCTAAGCAAACTACTCACTAATACTCATTTTAACACCAAATCAATAGAGGAAAAGATGCTAATCATGATTAAAAGAGAGATTAAAGAGAGATTAAAGGAAAATACCAACTTATATTAAATAAAGCAAAAGATTTGTCTTACAAACTCAAAGATAATGCTTAAGAACAGTAAATTGACATGACTCTTCGAAAATACAGAAAAGGGGCTATTTATAGGCAAAAGAAGGAAGCTCTAGAGTAATGGCAAAAGTGTAAATAAAACAGGCTCGGACTGGGTTCATATCGATCAGTTGTAATGGTATGGGCTTGATCGTTACGAATCATATCGGTCTGGAGAGTGATCGATACAGTGACCGAAATACACACGGCGCGTTTGTATCGATCACTCATGACCGATACATTTGATCGTTACGCCTAGTATCGATCACCCTATGACTGATAGCCTCTGTGCACTAGCCGAAAAGCTCTGCATAGATTGTCTGCCTTGGTCCATTTTGCTCTTTTTGGTCCAGCTAGCTTCCTGGATCATCCTCAAAGCTCCTCCAATCTCCTTTTAGCTCCATAAGCACCTTAAAACATCCATAATGCAAGAAAAATGCAAACTATATCCTAAATGCAACCTAAGTCTAAAACATGTCTAAAACATCCATAATGCAAGAAAAATGCAAACTATATCCTAAATGCAACCTAAGTCTAAAACAACCTAAGTCTAAAACATCCATAATGCAAGAAAAATGCAAACTATATCCTAAATGGGACAAAATCTAAGGAAAACATGCAAAAGAGAACCAAAACATGTACTAAATGCAAGCTTAAATGGTGTAAATACAAGAGATATCATGCCTCAAACATCAAACTGATCCACTTCAAGTATTTGGTTCAGAGGCATCTCATCTCTCGTGCTGATGTTTCCCTTTCTTTGGCAAGCTTCACAAGATGCAATGTAAGCTTGAGCATCCTTGAATAGACTAGACCACCAAAAACCAGCTTGAAGCATTTTTAAAGGTTGCAAAGTGGACACCATAAGCTGACCCATGACAGTGGTGGAGGACGCCCTTCACCTCTTCTTCTGCAATGCATCTTCTGAATAACCCATCAGCTCCCTTCTTGTACAGGTAAGGCTCATCCCAATAGTAGTGAGACGCATCATTGAAGAACTTCTTCTTGTGGTAAGGGTCAAGATTACAAAATCAGCATACCAAGGCAGCTTTTACTCTTGTAAATTCATCACCTCGTCCTTCTTTATTTCCACTGCACTCAGTTGCTCTTCTCGTCGAATATCATTGGTAGGGACAAAGTCATCAATCCTTAGCCTTCAGAGGTGATCAGCCACACCATTTCAATGCCTCTCTCATCCACAATTTCCATATCATTTTCCTGCAACAGGAGTATCCATTTGAGGAGTTTTGGTTTAGTATCCTTCCTGGCATAGATGTGCCTTTGTGCAGCATGATCAGTAAAGACTATTACCTTGGACCCAACCAAATCACTTCTGAACTTCTCAAATGCAAAGACTACTGCTAGAAGCTCCTTTTCTATTGTGGCATATCTGGTTTGAGCTTCATCAAGAGTTCTGCTTGCATAATATATAACAGGCAGCTTCTTGTCAACCTTCTATCCCAATACAGCGCCAATTGCATAATCACTGGCATCACACATAATCTCAAAAGGAAGAATCCAATTAGACGCCTGGAATATTGGTGCACTCACTAGAGCCTTCTTGAGAGTTAGGAAAGCATGCAAGCATTCTTCAATAAAGGCAAATTATGTATCCTTGCACAGCAGCCTTGTTAGTGGCCGTGCTATCTTCGAGAAATCCTTTATGAACCTCTTGTAAAAGCTAGCATGCCCCCAAGATGCTTATGATTCCTCTGACTGAATTTGGAGGCTCTAATTGTAGCATCACATCTATGTTGGCCTTGTCCACTTTTATCCCTTTCTCAGAAATCTTGTGCCCCAACACTATGCCTTCCTTGACCATGAAATGGCATTTCTCCCAATTCAGAAACAGCTTAGTGTCTTCACATCTTTGTAAGACCTAGAAAAGATTAGACAAGCAAGAATCAAAGGAACCACCATACACAGAAAAGTCATCCATG
This sequence comes from Thlaspi arvense, assembly GCA_911865555.2. NCBI lineage: Eukaryota > Viridiplantae > Streptophyta > Magnoliopsida > Brassicales > Brassicaceae > Thlaspi > Thlaspi arvense. The sequence goes on from CAJVSB020000081.1 coordinate 341,943, forward strand.
AAAACCTCAACCATTTCCTCAAGCAAGTAAAAAAAGATAGAAGTAATACGTTTTTGAAATGTAGCTGGGGCATTACATAGTCCAAATGGCATTTTTCTATAAGCAAAAGTGACATAAGGACATGTGAAAATGGTTTTCTCCTGATCATTAGGATAAATAGGAATTTGGAAGAAACCACTATAGCCATCTAGGATACAATAATAAGGATGATTGGCTAATCTTTCATGTATTTTATCAATGAATGGCAAAGGAAAATGATCTTTTCTAGATGCAGCATTCAATCTCCTATAGTGTATGCACATTTTATGTCCTGTTATGGTTCTTGTGGGGATTAGCTCATCATTATCGTTCTTTACTACTGTGTTCCTCCCTTTTTAGGCACCACATGGACTGGTGAGACCCATGTGCTGTCTGAAATGGGGTATATCACACCAACATCAAGCAATTTTAAGATCTCTTTCTTAACTACTTCTTTAAGGTTTGAGTTTAATCTTCTTTGTGGTTCAATTGAGTTTTTTGTCTCATCCTCCAGATGAATTATGTGAGTACAAAGGTTGGGAGATAGGCCTTTGATATCATCTAGTGAATATCTAATGGCTCTCCTAAACCTACTTAGCTCCTTAACAAGAGCAGAGATTTCATCATCATTGAGGTTTTCATTGACAATTACAGGATAAGAAGAGTTAGACCCTAAGAATACATACCTTTGCCCTTTAGGATGTGGTGTGAGCTCCACCTTGGGTACCTTGAGCTCACTCCAGTCCTCTTCTATGTTTCTTTGCTCCTTGGCGTCAGCTTTATTTCTTGGAGAGCCAGATTCTTGGACCGAAAGCACCTCTTTCCTTTTATAGTAGCTAAGAAAGGTCTTCCAAGGATAAGAGGATCTTTAGGTTCTTCATCAATTTCAAGAACCACAAAATCAGTAGGAACTTCCAAGTTGTCAATCCTGATTGGTACATCTTCAAACAAATCCTTGGGAAGTCTTACTGACCTATCAGCTAGCACCAAAGATATTCTACAATCCTTGAACTTGGTGAAGCCTATGATATGATCATGGAAAGCAGCAAAGAACACCATGAAGAAATTTTATCAAGTTCTGGACTTCTGGTCATGGTGAACACTCAGAAATCCATCTATGATGTTACTTATCAGTTCCAGCCCATTTTGGAGATGTTACAAGCCCAAGAAGAACCCAAAACAATTACTTTATTTTACTGGCCAAGAGGAGTGACAAAAATTGATGAGAAGAGTGAAGTGGAAGCCAAGATAAATTCATTTTCGTACTCAACAACTACAACATTTATTTATGGCTGTTTCTCTCTCTTACATGCAGATTAGAGTTTAAATTTTGTTTCCCTAGATGTTCTGCATGTTAAGTACCTTTTATGAGTAGTTGTGATGTATTTACTCTATATATAGAGACCCAAAATCATTAATAAAAAAATAAGTTTTGTTTTCAGTAAAATCAGAGAAGTTTTTCTTTTTCAAGATGTGATATTTTGTTATTTTTGGAACTCCATGTTCATAGTGTGTCATATCTATGTTCATGGCTGGTTTAGACTTATCATAGATCCTTTCACAGATCTTTGTGGCGTCTCTCGATCCATCTTCTATCCATCCCTTGTTGGTGCGTAATATCCAGCAAGCATGTCGATCCCCTTTGGTGCGTAATATCCAGAGAATTGATCTGCCGGTAAATCAGGAGTCTTCCGCAGCTTCTGTGTTACCATTCAATCCACATCTCCTTGTTCTTCGTGGCTTCACAGTCCGTTGAATGAAGGATTATCATTTTCTACCAACTCTAGAGTGCCGATTCTTGGGAGAATCATATCAGCCTAGGCGCCTACCAATGGAGACTGGCATGAAACTTACACTAGCTCCCAAATCACACAAACTATTCTCAAAGATGAAAGGACCTATTGAGCAAGGTAAGGTGAAACTTCCTGGATCACCAAGCTTGTTGGGAGTCACCTTTTGTTTCTGGATAATGGCGATGCATTCATGAGTTAACACCACCATCCCTTGCAAATCTTTTGTTCTCTCAACCACAGCATCCTTCAAAAATTTCTGATAAGGAGGAACCAACGTAAAGGCATCAAGTAAAGGCATAGTGAGCTGTATTTTCTTCATCTGCTCATCAAAAAGAGCCTTATACTTGGCAACTAACTGCTTCTTGAAGCGTCCAGGAAATGGTATTGGAGGCTTGTAAGGAGGAGGAATGTATCTTGGTTTCTTGGTTATCTCTTTGGGTACCTCCTTCTGCTTCTTGATATCTCTTGTATTTACACCATTTAAGCTTGCATTTAGTACATGTTTTGGTTCTCTTTTGCATGTTTTCCTTATCTTTTGTCCGATTTTCTTCTCCTTTTAGACTTAGGTTGCATTTAGGATATAGTTTGCATTTTCTATGCATTGTGGATGTTTTTAGGTACTTATGACCTAAGAGGAGCATTGGAGGAGCTTTGGGGATGATCTAGGAAGCTAGCTGGGCCAAGAGGAGCAAAAGGGACCAAGGCAGACGATCTGTGCTGAGCCTATCGATTAAGGCACATGACCTATCGGTCAAGGAGTGACCGATATGATTCCTATCGACCAGCCCTATCGGTCAGTGAAGTGACCGATAGCAGTGCACCGTTTACATTTCGGTCACCCTATCGGTCATCTTCCGGACCGATGGGATCCCTATCGATCATTCCTATCGGTCACAACTGACCGATAGGAACCCAGTCTGAGCCTGTCTTTTATTACACTTTTGTCATTACTTTAGGGCTTCCTTCTTTTATGTATAAATACCCTTTTTCTGGGATTTTCGACAAGTCACCTCATAACAATGTTCTTGAGTTTATGTTCTGGGTTTGTAAGACAAATTTCTTGCTTTATTTAATATAAGTTTGTATTTGCCATTAATCTTTCTCTAATCTCTTTTCTAATCATGATTAATATCTTTTCCTCTTGTGATTTCGTGTTAAACATGGCTATTAGTGAGTAGTTTGCTTAGGGTTCTTAGATGTGGTAGATTAAGGGGATTTAGGGAGTGATTAAGGTTTGTTTAGTGTTTAATTGGATGGGTTCCTCTCTATTAATCTGTTTTTAAGCTAGATTTATCTTGATCACACTTATCTAGAATTTGAGCTTTCTCTTATGCCGACCAAGTGTTAGATGAAATGCTGATCTTGTTTGATAGAGGATTTGCTGGCCTTGGCTCAAGAAATTGACTGTTTGAGGAGCATTTTGACATGAATAGAGTTGATTGTTATTGCTTACTGAATGTTTTAGCACTAATGAGAGTTAGTTCTTTCTAAGGTGTTTAGTAAAGGGTTCTTTACCAAGAGATTGGACTTAGCTTGCTTGTTTGTGAACTCTATGTCTAGGAACCACCATTTCTAGCTTGTTTGCTTGATCAATGCTGTTTGAAACAACCTTAGTTAGTTTGTAGATCCCCCAAAATCAATAACCACATCTAGGAACTTGCTTTCTTTTTTATTGAATTTCGAGTTTGCTTAGTACTCTATTTTGTCTTACTTCTTTATCATAGTTAAACTGTCTCTTTTGAGTTCTTTTTGGTGATTGATCACTCTAGGTTGTTAGATAAGTTCCTTAGGCAACAAAAACTCTCTTTGCTTTGCTTGACTTAAGGATTTTTGCTCACAACTCTTTTGCTTTCAACAAAACCCATTTGGATTGAGATAAAACCCTATGCTATACTACAACTGACTAGTGCAAGCTTGGGTGATTGAATCAAGTCCTAAAAAGTCTTATATCAATTTGACGCCGTTGCCAATTGGGTTTTCTGTTTGAATCAATAGAGTTTGTAGAACCTTTAAGATCAAGTTTTTAGTTTTATTTGGTTACTAATATCCCTTGACTCTCATTGCTGTCTTTCAGGTATATGAACTTGAGATTTAGAGGTTCAAGGAATCTTGTGGACTTCATAGATAACATCAATCTGTTGGACAGAGGTCAGAGAGCAAGGAGACAGCAAAAAAGGCAGCAACACTTGCAGAGACTTGGGATGAACAATCAGGAACCAGTTATGGATGATATCAGATTTCAGGGTCCTCAAGGAGCTGCTGGCGCTCAGGGTATACAAGGACAGCAAGGTGTTCAGGCCTTACAAGGTGAGCAAGGACCAAGAGGCGCTGCACAAGCTTCAAGAGCAGCTAGACCCATTGGCGCTGGTGATGCACCAAATGCCTACAACAACAGAACAGGCATCATTCCACCAGCAGTGCAATACAACAACTTTGAAATCAAGCCTGGATTGATTTTAATGGTTCAGGGCAGTAAGTTCCATGGTTTGCCACTTGAAGATCCGCTAGATCATCTGGATAATTTTGATCGACTATGCTCACTAACAAACATCAATGGAGTGAGTGAAGATGGCTTCAAGCTGAGGTTGTTTCATTTTTCTCTTGGAGACAAAGCACACCAATGGGAGAAGAACTTGCCCCAAGGAAGCATCACTAGTTGGGATGAGTGCAAGATAGCCTTCTTAGCAAAGTTCTTCTTAACTTCAAGAACTGCAAGAATCAGGAATGAGATTTCAGGGTTTGCACAGAGGAACAATGAAAACATTGGTGAGGCTTGGGAAAGATTCATGGGCTACACACTGCAATGCCCTCACCATGGCTTCTCACAGGCTTCTCTGCTCTCAACTCTCTACAGAGGAGCTTTACCAAAGATAAGAATGCTTATGGACATTTCATCCAATGGGAACTTCTTGTCAAAGGATGTAGAAGAAGGATTGGAGATGGTTAAGAATCTAGCTCAGTCTGATGGAAACTACAATGAGGAATATGACAGAGCTCCAAGAAGTGCTAAGGATGAACTGGAGTCTAGCAGGAAAGAGATCAAGGCCTTCATGAGAAGATGGATATGCTGCTAAGGGAAAAGAAAGAGGTTCACTTTGTTGATGATATGGTTCAGCTTTATGATCAAGAGACATGCCAAGTGGAAGAGGTGAACTACTTGGGAAATCAAGGTGGATACAATGGATATTGGAACTACAGACCCAATCCCAACTTGTCATACAGAAGCAACAATGTTGCCAATCCACAGGATCAATGTACCCACCACAACAAAAACAGCAAGCTGCTCCAAGACCTTATGTTCCCTACAACAATCAAGGTTTTCAGCAGAGAAACAACAACTTCCAGCCAAGAGCGCCTTATCATCCTCCAGGATTCAGTGCACAAGCTCCAGCTCAAGCTTCTTCCAGCTCTCAAGATACCGAGCTCAAGACAATGGTTCAGCAGTTGCTTCACAATCAGACTACCAACAACTTGGAATTGAACAAGAGGTTTGCTGAGGTTCATAACAAAATAGACTCAGTACATGTTGAACTAACCAACAAGTTTGATGGGTTGGCTCCAAGAGTCAAAACACTGGAGAACAATAAAGGTATAGCTGGTCCAAATCCTCAAGGACACTTTCCTGGAAAATCAGAGGCTAGCCCAAAGAAGTTCTGCAATGCCATGGTAACTAAAGAAGATAGCTTCTCAGCTGAAGAGGAAGCTATCATTGATGGGTTTCTCTCTCTGTTCACTGAGGACACTGAACTTCAGAGTGGGGGGGAAGAGTTTTTGAAAGTTGATGCTAACCATGGAGTTGCACAAGAAGAATCTATGGATGAAGAAGAGTGGTGGGCGCTACATGAAGTTGTTGATGCTACAAGGGAAGACATTGTTGAAGTCTCTGATATTAAGAAGAAAACTCAAGCTGATGTTATCCCTATCTATCAGCCCACTATCCCTTTTCCAGGAAGATTCAAAGAGCAGCTAGTACAGAAGTAGGAGACTCTCTATGCTTCTCAAATGGAAATGAGAGGCTTGAATGGTCAGGAGGAGCTTGAGAAACTAAGAGCTAAAGCTGGAGCATCTGAGGTTAAGGAGCTTAACATCAAGAACCTTGGAGATCCAGGTTGTTTCACTCTACCATGTGAGCTTAAAGGGCAGACTTCCAAGAACTGTCTTTGTGATCTTGAAACAAGTATCAACCTTCTCCCATCCTCTACTGCTAAGGCTCTTGGCTACACTCAATTCAAGAGAGTAATGTGTCTCTCACCATAGCTGATGGGACAGTCAAGAAACCACTAGGGACCCTCAAAGATGTGCCAATGATGATTGAAGGAGTCACCATCCCTACTGATTTTTTGGTGCTTGATGTGGAAGGACAGATAAAGAATGCTATCATTCTTGGGAGACCATTTCTAGCTTCAGCTGGCGCTGAATTTGATGATAGAGAGTGCACAACAGAGCTGAGTCTTTCAAAGAACAAGGTCTTGAAGTTTGACAGCAAGGGTAACAAGCTAGAGCATGATCATGCTTTCTCCATGAACCTTGACAAGGTGAAAAGGATTGACAAGAAATGGCCAGAGTTGGAGGGCTATAAAGGAGAGAGTTTTGATGGTTGCTGCTTGACCAAGTTGTTTGCTGAAACCACTGAAGAGGAGGTCCTCAAAGTGGGTGTTTTCTGATTGCATGAATGAAATTTCTTTTTGGGTAAACAGAAGATGGGGTTGGTCTTGAAGCCCCTTTGTGTCTAAGAATGGTGAAGTCACTACAAGATGAAAAGGAGGAACAAGCCAAAGCCCTTTGCTGTGTTGAAGATTGATGTAGTCACCAAGAAGATCAATGTGGACACAGCAACACCAAGGAGTTCCCAGACTCCTTCTCATCACCTCTACTAGTGAGGGTAAACAAAAGTCAAGCTTAGTGACTTTTTAAACAAGCACACTTGGGAGGTAGTCCCATGGTATCCTTTGTATATATTAAGCTTTTATAGTTTATTTTTATGTTTAGCTTAATTGTGCTTAGAAGCATGAGTTCGGTTTTGGGATTGAAAAGTGTGTAAGGGACAAAGAACAGGTACATTCTGGCTACTATCGATCATAGTATCGGTCAAGACAAGACTGATACGGACCCTATCGGTCATGCTATCGGTCAGCTTGTGATCGATCGTAGTAGAGCCAGGATGCTACCAGTCAACCTATCGATCACTTGTGATCGATAGGGAAAGGAGGTATGCTAGTGAGATTCCTATCGGTCTAGCTATTGATCATATATTGATCAATGAAAATGTATCATTTGTTTTTCGGTCAACTCTAGAGAATACAAAAGCAATCGGATATATTTCGGTCAGTGTATCGATCTAAGTTAAAGACTGATAGGATTCACAGGAAGCTATAGGGTCAGTGGCTATCGATCACTTGTGATCGATAGGCAACCTATCGGTCATTCCTATCGTCAACCATGACCGATAGTCCCGCGAGATAAGTGTTTAAAAATTTTCGAAAATTTTTCCCTCCTTTGGCTTGGAGCCAAGGAGGTTTAAATTCAAATTTTTGCTCCTTCTTGACACTAAAAGGGAAAGGGGGGGAGATTGCGGGAAAAGGGGGGAGAGCTCCTGAGCACTTCATTCTTGTCCCCCACCCACTTTTGATTCCCTTTGGTTCCCCACTCCCCTCTTTAAAAAATCAACAATCTGCTTCTCTTCTCTTCTACTTCATTTTACTACTTCTCTCACCAAAATCCGAATTCTTTAGCTCTCTCTCTCTCTTTTATTTATCTTTTCTAAGTAGCTCAGAAGTCTTCATTAAAGTTTTCCTTCTCAACTATTCACTTCTTGTTTTTACACTTTGCATGTGCTTAAAATTGTTAAAACTATGGTTTTAAGAGCAAGTTCTGTTTTAGTTTAAGATGTTTGTGCCTTGGTTTTGGCATGGTGGGTGTTGTTTTAAATGAGCAAGTTAATTGTTAAAGCAGTTTTTACTGTTCTTAATTCTCAGTTCTTGCTTTTTAATATCCCTTTGCATAATCATTTTCTCTTTTGCTTAGAGCCACCATGCTAGGTTCACATGCATGAGTGTTTTTATTTTATGAACTCTAGCATGTTTAAATTGTTAGCTTTGTGAATTCTTCTTGCTTTTTGAAAAGTTTAATCTTGTTTAGTGACTAGATAAACTTCTTTAGCTATAGAGAATTCATTTTAAAGCTTTCAGTTATTGGTTTCTCAAACTTTTTGTTCTTGTATTTATAGTATCATCAAGCTTTGCTTTTTGTAGTACCATGGGTAAATCAAGAGCTGCTGCTGGGAGCAAGGAAAAGGCACCACAGGAGGAAGCACATACTTCTCCTAGAGTTAGAAGAGATAAGGGAAAAGGGTGCTGCTGCTGGAGTGAATCATCCAAGGCTGCGGGGAAGAGACCAGTTGTGAGACAAGGGCGCCAAGCAGAAAGGAAAGGGCAAAACTGGTGCAGGAAGAAGGTCCCATACCATGAGCCAAGTGCTAGAGAGCTCATGGAGGCTTTCAACCAGTGCACCTTCAAGCCCACAAGATACCCTTGTGCTAAACACAATGAGAGCACTTGGGATCGTATCATGATTGCAAGGGTATCTTTGATCACATGGAGCTTGGTGAGTTTCATGGCCATGCCACTTCCCTTCCTACCAGCAGCTCACTTATCAATTCCTCTCTACTCTCAAAGTGGTTAGATATGATGAAAGTGAGCTCCCCAACAAAGATGGATGGATCTCCTTCAAGCTTGAAAGCAAAGGGTTCACAACACCCTTTCCATGATATCGCCAAAGGCGCTTAGTCTGATGTCTTATGCTCATAAGAGGAACAAGTTCTTCATTGGCCAAAAGGACCACAGAATTCTTTTGGAAAATGATTGGGCTGGAAACTTCACAGCTGGAGCCACAAGGAACCAACATCTGAAGAATTCCTGCAGTGAGGTATGCTCATAAGGCGCTTGCATATACAATCTTTGCAAGAAAGGAAACAACAAACCTCACTGGGAAGGACAGAGACTTCATGCTACTATAGAATGTATTATCTTGTAGGCACCAGAAGAAATGGAACAACACTACAGCCACCAATCAAGTTCCCATGCTTTGTCATCAATGCTGATAGAACACGCTTTTAACCTACAAAGAGCTGGGTCTTACACAAAGGGAAAAGGAAGAAGAATCCACAACTCACATTGGAAGAGTTGTAACAGCTGTCTTATGGCTAGTGGAGTAGGACCTTGAGGAACATGAAAGAGATGCTCTGGATCCACTGTGGATAGATATGGACTATCTTAAGAGAAGCTATTTCATTGAGAAGAGCATCCAAGACAAGCATGTCTACAAGTTCCTCAATGACTTAGAAGATACAGCAAGAGTCCTCCTCCCTATCTAAGGCTCACATCCATCACCATGAAGAAGCAACATCAGTTTCACACAAGTGAGGATCAGCTTTACAAAGGCGGCCCTGTTCCTGAAGATTGAGAAGAAGCTAGGTGAAGAAGAGAACAAGAAGAGGTTGAAAGAAGAAGTTAGAGAAGAGAGAAGAGAAGAAGGTGAAGAAGAAGTCCAAGAAGATGCTACTGCTGAGCGCTGAAAGCCAAGGGGAAACCCAAGAAGAAGAATAGGAGCTTGATGAGAAGAAGTGCTGAACTACAGCCTCAAAGCAGTTCGCACTTCAAACCATATGGAGGCCCAAGCCAAGAGAGCTCTATGAAGTCTGCTCATAGGCACATAAACACCCTTCAGAAAATGGTGTAAGTGGCAAAGACAAAGCCATTTTAAGAAGTTGGTGAAAATGGTTAAATGGGAAGTTTCAAGAAGAACAAATCTACATCAGGAGGAGCTTCCATCAGAGCCCACACTCATGAGCACACTTCTCATCAGAAGAGGCCAATGCCACAAGCTGACACCAACTGAAGAAGAGGAACCCCCATAGAAGACATTCCTTTCATGCACAGCCAAGTGATCAATTAGGACACATGGGCACAACCCAAGGGCCTTCATCATATGAGCCAAGGATCCATATTTCATCAGCATGGGAGCGCCAATTCCCATCTCTTCTGAGGTTCAACGGACATGGCCAATGGGGTAATCAAGGTACTTCTTCTCAAGCTGAGCAGTTTATGGTCAAGCTGGGTTCCCCCCCACCACAAAAAGCAGCGCCATCTTCAATGACTTATGAGAAGAGGAACAAGAGGAGAGCTAGCAAGTCACCTCAGACAACTGGATCCTCCCCACCAACTCCACTTATTAAACAAGGTACCACATTCCTATTCATTCTCTATACCATTGCATTTTTTTTCAATTCTGTATTATATTTTTGTTGCTTCTCTCGCTTATTTTTTCACTCCACTTATTTTTTTTTCAAGGGACTGTGTAATTTGAGTGTGGGGGAGAGATTTGGGGTTTGACTTTGTGTTTTGTTTTTCTTAGTTTTTTAATTTTCTTTTCACTTTGAGTCACATGCATATCATGCATTCATCTAAAGGCATAGAAAATCACAAAAAAAAATCAGAAAAATTTGAAACATTTTGCATTTTTGCAACCAAAAAGAAAGCATATAGTTGCATTTCATTCTTATGAGGATTGAGTCTAGTGTTGACATATAACGTTTGCATTGCATTGCATAGGGCATAATGATGATATTTCCTTGTAAAGTGCTTAGAGTTTAGAGATGATTTCAGTGTTTAAGTGATAAGTTGTTTAAATGCATCATAAGAAAGCTGGAAGTTAAGACTGAACCATGCTTGGAATGCTAATTTTGATCACTCATCTCATACTGAATGCACTATGTTCTCTGAAAATCAACTCTATCAACTTGAACTTTAAGTTGGACTTTTAATTATCATGTGTTATGCATTGAAAAGTCAATTCAATGGCCACCATATACATATTTGGATCATCTTTTCCTTTTTACCACTCTTGTTGATCACAAATAGCTGATCCTCATACTTATAGGACAGTTAATCCACTCCCCTTAACCAAAAACTCCTTTTGAACCTAAACACTATCTTGAGAGATGTGAGACCTTTGCATATCATTTTCGATTTTGTCTTAGCAAAAAGTGTTAGGAATAAGGCTGGCAATAATAAGCTCTCTTGTAGATATCAGCTTGCATCTTGAGCTTGATTCTAGGATAGGAGTTTTAGGGTTTAAAATGGTAGTGTTAAGTGATTTGAACTTCATGTATATATGTTTTGAAAGAAAAGGAAAAGTTTGAAATGGTAGAAAAGGGAAAACAGTTTAGCATTGTGGTTAAGTAAAGGAAGTAAAACTCTAAGTGTTTAGAAAGAATGGCATCCAGCAACTTAAAGGTTTTGAAGGGTCAACACCAAGAAGAAATCCAGGCCTAAAACAATCCACCAAAGGTGATGAAGTGCCAAAACAACAAAGAAGAGCAAGTCCCAACCAAAAAGAAGCAGCCACACAAGCAAAAAGAAAAAAAGTTTCCCCAGCCATGAAGAAGGTAAAGGGTAGAGTTTAGGAAAAAGGGTAGAGTATAGGGGTTCACTATTGGTTTTAGAAGTGTTTAGGATTCATCTTTGGGTAGAAGGGAGCTTTGAAATTGCATGCAAATAATTTGTGATTTTACCTTTAGCATTTTGCCTAAGATGGAATCTTTTTCAAGTGATCTCTTATGTTTGAAAACCCTTGGCTTGAATGAGACCATTTTTATCTCCTAACCTTACCCTTTGAACCAAATGTCTTCACTTGATTTGCATAACATGATTATGTTTTTGAGCTTAATTGAATGTTTAAAGAGTTGATTGATTTGAGCATGTTTTGCCTAAGTTGAGATTTGAGATCATTTTGAAACATGATGAGCATGGCTAGGTTCTTTAAAGTATAGCGGATTATGTTTGCATCCCACAACTAGGCACTTAATCATTGATACCATCTCTTACCTTTGCACTTTTGGATTTGAATGCCCACCTTCAAACCTCACTCTCTCATTTTTTCTTATTTGCTTGAGGACAAGCAAAAGGCAAGTGTAGGGGTGTTGATATCTCTTGTATTTACAACCATTTAGGCTTGCATTTTAGTACATGTTTTGGTTATCTTTTGCATATTATCCTTATCTTATGTCCCATTTTTCTTCTCCTTTTAGACTTAGCTTGCATTTAGGATATAATTTGGCATTTTCTATGCATTGTGGATGTTTTAGGTACTTATGACCTAAGAGGAGCATTGGAGGAGCTTTGGGGATGATCCATGAAGCTAGCTGGGCAACCAAGAGGAGCAAAAGGGACCAAGGCATACGATCTCTGCTGAGCCTATCGATCAAGGCACAAGACCTATCGGTCAAGGAGTGACCGATAGGATTCCTATCGACCAGGCCTATCGGTCAGTGAAGTGACCGATAGCAGTGCACCGTTTATATTTCGGTCACCCTATCGGTCATCTTCCAGACCGATAGGATCCCTATCGATCATTCCTTTCGGTCACAACTGACTTTTATTACACTTTTGCCATTACTTTAGGGCTTCCTTCTTTATGTATAAATACCTTTTTCTGGGATTTTCGACAAGTCACCCTCATAACACTGTTCTTGAGATTATTTTCTGGGTTTGTAAGAAACATTTCTTGCTTTATTTTAAATAAGTTTGTATTTACCATTAATCTTTCTCTAATCTCTCTTCTAATCATGATTAACATCTTTTCTCATGTGATTTGGTGTTTAAACATGAGTATTAGTGAGTAGTTTGCTTAGGGTTCTTTTGATGTGGTAGATTAAGGAGATTTAGGGAGTGATTAAGGTTTGTTTTAGTGTTTTATTTGATGGGTTCCTCTCTATTAATCTGTTTTTAAGCTAGATTTGTCTTGATCACACTTATCTAGAATTTGAGCTTTCTCTTATGACCACCAAGTGTTTGATGAAATGCTGATCTTGTTTTGATAGAGGATTTTGCTGGCCTTGGCTCAAGAGATTGACTGTTTGAGGAGCATTTTGACATGAATAGAGTTGATTGCTATTGCTTGCTGAATGTTTTAGCACTAATGAGAGTTAGTTCTTGCTAAGGTGTTTAGTAAAAGGGTTATTTACCAAGAGATTGGACTTAGCTTGCTTGTTTGTGAACTCTATGTCTAGGAACCTCCATTGCTAGCTTGTTTGCTTGATCAATGCTGTTTGAAACAACCTTAGTTAGTCTCTAGATCCCCCAAAATCAATAACCACATGTTGGAACTTGCTTTCTCTTTTATTGAATTTTGAATTTGCTTAGTACTCTGTTTATTTTGCTCTGTTTTACTTCTTGATCATAGCTAAACTGTCTCTTTTGAGTTCTCTTTGGTGATTGATCACTCTATGTTGTTAGATAAGTTGCTTAGGCAACAAGAACTCTCTTTGCATTGCTTGACTTAAGGATTTCTGCTCAGAAACTCTTTTACTTTCAACAAAAACCCATTTGGATTGACATAAAACTCTTGGGTGATTGAATCAAGTCCTAAAAACTCTTGTAATCACTTCTCTTGAACCACTTCTTTTGCTTTACCATTCCTTGAGCTGTCACTACCTTCTACCACTTCATCATCTGCTTCTGCCACCCCCCCTCTTCTTGTTCCTCAATGTCCTCATTGAGGATGATGGGAGTTACACTAGGAGGAAGCTGCTTCCCACTCCTTAAGTTGACAGCTTTGATGTGCTCTCTTATAAGTGGAGAGGAAGATGGTTGAGCATGGCCCTCTTGTTTACTCAGCTGCAAAGTCAAGGAGTCTAGTGGGATTGGAAGTTGTTGATGTTGGAATCCAACTGGTTGTGAATTTCAGCTAGACTCAGATTTATACTCTTTTGGATTTCAGCAGTTTGAGCTTGTTGCATTTTGGAGGAGAAGCTATTTGATGTCCAAATCCTGAGATGGCTGAGAGCTTTGTTGTTGTGGAGGAATTGGCGCCAAAGCAAGCTGCATAGTAATGGGGGGAAGTATCAAGTTCCCTTGCTGGTGGTTATAGGCGCCATGTTTATGAGAGGAAGATCCTTGATGGTTCTGAAGTGGAGGTCCTCTATAGTATTGCTGGTGAGATGTACCATAGCTGTAGGGATGGTGCTTGTTGTAACCACCTTGGCTATGGACAATGTTCACTTCCTTTTCTTGGGGTTAACCATGTTCACCAACAAAGTGCAAAGGATTCTTGGTCTCATTGAACAACAAAGACGAACTTGTTGAGAAAAGCTCTTTTGCATTGCTCCCAAGAAGTAATACTTCCTTGTGGTAAGGATTTTTCCCACATCTGAGCTCTATCACCAAGGGGGAGATAGAAACAATCTGAGCCTGAATTCATCATCTGAAACTCCACTAACTTTTTCATAGCACAAACTCTCTCAAAGATGTCCAAATGCTCAAGAGGATCTTGATTAGACAAGCCAAAGAACTTCCATTCCTATACCATAGCAGTCATACTGCTCTTTTTATCTCATATTGATGAGTCTCTAAAGGGTGAAAGGATACCTTGTCTTGAGGCATAGCTAGATGGTGTATCTCCAGCGCCTATTGGTCTTGTTGGCCTTTGATCTCTCATACCCCAAACTACCTTGTAAACCAGCTGGGCCTTGTTTGTCCTTGCAGACCAAAACCAGCAGCATATGGATGTTCTTCCATGCTTCAACAACTGATTTATGCTGCTGTGAACCCAAAATCTTTGACCTTTCACTTCAGTTGCAGTTGTAGGCACTTAAGAGCAAGTGTTGTGGTACCTACAAAAGAAATTCTAGACCAAAGAACGTAGTTAATAACCAAAAACGAAAATAAGAAAGCTTGATCTCAAGATCTCTACAAATCCTACTGATCAAATCATCAATTCCCTAATGGCAATGGCGCCAAATTGATGTAAGCTTGTATGCTATATCAATCCTCACGCTTACACTAGTCATTGTAGCATTGAGATTTATCAATCCAAAAGGGGAGATTCAAAACAGTAGGAATGCAATAGAGATTTAATCCAAGCTGAAACAGAGAAGATTTAATGTCTAACAACCTAAAGGATAAAACAAACTTGAAGCAAAACTTAACAAGAGCAAGCAACAAGCAAAAGTACAAACTAAGCATGTAGGCAAAGACAAATAACTAAGGCAAATTAAAAATTGATTAAGAACAAAGAAAAGATAGGACTCAAAATGAGATTATTAATATTAGGGAACTCTCTACTCAATCCATGATGCTTACAAAACTCACATAATGCTATTCTTTATGCATATAATTTATTTATATAACTAATACAATCTCTTTTCACTAATCTCTTTGCTAATCATCAAATCAAGAACTAACTCTCATTAGTGTAATGATAAATAGCAAGCAATAAGACATTCATTCAATCTTATATTGCCAAACTTCTCCCTAGACAGTCAATCTCTTGAGCTAGGATAAGCAATTCTTTTTACTTCGCAATTCAGGCATTTCAACAAACACTTGGTGGGCATAAATTGAGCCTATGATCCTAATCAACTTAACTAGGGCTACTCAGACATTAAACAATGCAAATAAGAAAGGAAGTGGAAGAATTAACATTAAGCTATAAAGGATTAAGTATCAAGTTCCCTAAATCTAACCCATCTCAAATCCCTAAAAAGATTACTCATTAATCATGGTGAAAACTATCAAATCTATGAAGAAAAGATAGTTAATCGTGATTAGAGAGACAAAAGAAGAAGATAAATGCAAACTTATATTAAAATCAAGCAAGATTCAAGCTACAAAAGTTATTCGAGAACAAAAGAGGAAAGAAACTGCAGGATAATAATAGCATCCCCAAAAATTAGGGATTTAAAGTATTTATAGGATCTTTAGCAGAGTGGCAAAGTTGTAATTAAATGAACTTCAGAAATGGAGGCTGTCGAGCTAGAATGGTCGACATGAATGCTCGGCATTGGCTTCCTGCTGATTGGTATTGGGCGATATAGGCGATATATGGGTCGACATTGCTCCCCTTGGACTAGATGTCGACATGGTTGGTCGACATCCTGATCAGATGTTGCATCATTTAGGCTTGCATTTAGTTCATGTTTTTAGTCTCCTTTTGCATGTTTTCCTTCTCTTTTGTCCCCATTTTCCTTTGCTTTTAAAACTTAGGTTGCATTTAGGTTGTAGTTTGCATTTTCTTTGCATAAGGCATGTTTTTAGGTACCTAAGGAGTCATTGGAGGAAAGGAGGAAGCATGGGAATGATTCAGGGAGTTGCCCCCAAGCCAAGGAGAAGCAAAAAGAGCTAAGGAAGTGGAAATTTGGTTCAACATCGAGCAGGATGGAGTCAGCATCGTGCGATGTAATCTAGCCGAGAGGATGGTAATCAACATCAAGTGTCCACATCGAGCAAGCCTGCTTGATTCAAGCCATAGGAAATCCACATCAATCATCAACATCGCTCGATGTAATGAACCCGAGAAGACAAACAAAGAAAGATTTCACATCGACCAAGCACATCGACTACCACATGCTCGATGTCAAGCACCCGAAGACTCACATCGAGCATCCACATCGAGCATGTTAGCTCGATGTTGGCCTTATCCGAAAACCTTTTATTTACAATTTTGCAATTGCTTTAGGGTTTTTGTCATTTAGTATAAGTACCCTTTAACCAAGGGTTTTTAGCAAGTCTTGTTCTTGCTTAGTTTTTTCTAATTGTCTCTCTTTGTTAGAACAAGATCCTTATTTTAATCTAAGCTTTTGTATTTGCATTCATTAATATTCTCTAATCTCTCTCTTAATCGTGTTTAACATCTTTTCCTCTTATGATTTGATGGTTTTCATGATGATGACTGAGTAGTCGCTTTTAGGGTTCTTAGATGTGGTAGATTAGGAGAATTTAAGGATTGATTAGGGTTTGTTAGTGTTTAATATGATTGATACTCTCTATTAGGTTGTTATTAGGCTAGATTTGTCTTGATCACATGAATCTAGATTTAGACTTTCTCTTATGCCCACCAAGTGTTTGATGAAATGTTGATCATGCCTTTTAGAGGATTTATTTGTCTTAGCTCAAGAGATTGACTGTCTAAGAAGTATTTTGGATTGAATGGAGTTGGTTTAGCTTGCTTGTTATTGATTCTAGCACTAATGAGAGTTAGTTCTTGCTAGGGTGTTTAGCAAAGTGTTATTTGACAAGAGATTGGATTTAACTTTCTTTATTGTGAACTCTATGCCTAGGAATTAGCATTGCTTGCTTGTTTGCATTGTCAATGAGTTTGATAACAGCCTTGTCTTGCCTTTGAATTCCCCAAGGTCAATAGCCACTTCTAGGATCCTTGCTTTTACATATTTAATTTTGAATTTGCTTAGTGCTCTTTTTTGTTTGCTCTGTTTTATGTTTGATCATTGCTAAGTATTGCTTTAACAAGTCTTTCTAGGTCTGTGGTTCACTTAGGTTGATTAGTTTTAGAAGTTTTAAACAACTCCTTCTCTGATTTAGCTTGACTTAAAGCATTCTACTACAATCCTAGTGGCATCTATCTTAACCCCTTTGGATTGATAAAACCATATACTATACTACAAAGATTAGTACAAGTTTGGGTGATTGAGAAAAAGGACTCAAAACCTTTGTATCAGGTGTCTCAGGCCAAGGATATCGTGCGACAGGCATCACGACATAAGTGTCATGTAGCCGGATGTCGACCTATGATGCTCGACATTGGTGCATGACATGGACTCCCTCTCTCTCGGCTGGAAGATGTCGAGCTAGAGGAACGACATGGAGGTCGACATTGGCTCTGAAATGCACTTTCTTTGGCTCCTCTTAATTCTCCTTGACTAGGACAGCTCCCTAGATCATTCCCATGTTTCCACCATGTCTCCAAAGGCTTCTTAGGTACCTAAAAACATTCCTTATGCAAAGAAAATGCAAACTACAACCTAAATGCAACCTAAGTCTAAAACCAAAGGAAAATGGGACTAAAGAGAAGGAAAACATGCAAGAAGAGACCAAAAACATGAACTAAATGCATTCTTAAATGGTATAAATATAGGAGATATCAATATCCTGCTCGATATTGTGCTTCTTCTGGGTTGGATATCGGGCATCATGCTCGATATGATGCCCAATCTTAAGGTGAGAATTCTTCCTGGAAGTTTATATCGGGCACGTCTTGTCCGATATGATGCTCGAAGGGGATCTCTGGTTGTTCCTGGAAGGTTACATCGGGCTTGGATGTCCGATGTGATGCCTGATGTGTGTGTCCTGTCTCCCGGATATCGGGCTTCATGGTCGATATGCTGCCCGATATGAATCTTCTCCTTCTTGACTGGTGGATATTGGCCATACTGTCCGATATGGTGCTTGATACCAGCTATGAAAATGTGCTCTTTCAGCTCTCCTTGGCTAGGACATCTTCTTGGATCACTCTCATTCTTCCACAATGTCTCCAATAGCTTCTTTTGTACCTAGAAACATTCTAAATGCAAGAAAAATGCAAACTACATCCTAAATGCAATCTATGTCTAGAGGATAAAGAAAATGGGATAAATGATAAGGAAAACATGCAAGAAGGGACCAAAACATGTACTAAATGCAGTCCTAAATGCTGCAAATATAAGAGACATCAATTGCTTTGGGTTTTTTTAAGGTTTAAAATGGGTAGCATAGGATGAAGTGATGGGTAGAAATAAGAGTTTAGGATTCACTTATGGGCTTGAATAGATGGAAGTCTTCTCTTGTTTACATAAGTTGTTCTCTACCCTTAGTATTTCACCATAGCTCATTCATCTTTTTCATGAGAGAACCCTTTAAACACTTAACCACTTCAAAAATAATGGGATCATATCTATCTCATGGCCTTGTCCTTGTAGCAAAATGATGACACTTTGCATTTGCATAAGCATGATTCACTTGTTTGAAATTTAATGAATGTTAAAAAGGTTGAGTGATTTGATAGCTTGTGTAGATTGATAACTTGAAAATCATTTCCATATTGTGATGAGTGTGGCTAAGTTCATAGATTAGAGTTACATCAGTTGCATCTTAGAATTGCAAACATGGACATCGGTTTGATCAAAAACATCACCATTTTTGGATATGAGTCCCCACGTTAAAACTTCACTCTCACCTTGTTCATTTTGTTTGCTTGGGGGTAAGCAAAGAGATAAGTGTGGGGGGTTAATAGCATGCATTATTGCATCATATTAGGTACCATTTAGTATAGGTTTGCATTGCATTTCATCCCTTTAAAGTCCAAAAGTGTCCCATCCACTTCCATTTCATACATAGATTAGATTAGGATTGCATATATGCATGCATTGTGAGTGTATTTTCAGGTCTTTTGAGAGCTAAGGAGGCACTAGGGAAAAGGATGGATCCAATGAAGCAAGGAGTTCCAGCAAGAAGAATCATTTCAAGGCATTGAAGCCTCATACCGATCAACCATACCGTGGAGAACCACTCTGCTCTTCCACAGTACAGTCTACACTGGCCAAGAACACGTCCGTACACTGAGGACTTCCCACGAAGGTGATTCGGACCGACGAAAAATGTGTCGTACACCAACGACCCTCCACGGTGCAGTCATACCGATTAAAACGTCTGTACGCCGACGAGCCTGCTCGACACAAACAGCTTCAGGGCATACCGACGAAGTGAACCGAGGAGAGCTGTTTGATGTCGTGCACGGTGCGACCTAAGACCGAGGACTTCACCCGAGCCAAACTCCATACGAAGCTTCTTCATAACATACTGACCAACCGTACCCAGGAGAACCACCTTTACTTTGCTCGGTACAAGCCATTTTTGGGATGTTGACAACGAGTTGACCAGTTGACTAAGATTATTTTTAGTTGCGTAGGGTTATTTTTAATTGACTAAGTGTATTTTAGGCTTCCCGTATAAATAGCCTGAGTCCCAAAACCACATTATCTTATCTTTGTTTTAAGCTTTTCACATCTAAACCTTCACTTTTGTAAAAACTTGCCTAGAGATTTGATCTTGAGGTTTTATTTACTTAAGTGTTGATCTTTCTTTACATTACTTATGGGTTATCTATTTGCAATCATGTTTAACCATAATCTTGTGGGTTTAAGTATGATTAGTGAGTAGTCCACTTTTAGGCTTGAAATTAGGGTAAATTAGGGTGGTTTAATGATTGATTAAGGTGTTATGGTGTTAGATCTTTGTAAATCATGCCACTCTATTGAAGGATTGTTTACTTCTATCTTTTAGTTTTATGCTTATGTATTTTATCTTGCTTTTCTCCTTGCTTAGCCTTTAGGTTTTTGATTAAATCGTGGGTTTTTCTATATTAAGATGAATAGATGGTTATATATTGATGATTTAGGTAGTATTTTGTTAGATTCTTCATATAAGTTGTTATTAATGCTAAATTAGCTTTGGAAAGAGTAATCTAGACCTTAGGTCATTTCCATGCTAACAAGATATTTGATGAAATGCTTGAAACAAACCTTTTATGAGCTTTATGTGCCTAGCCAATGAAAGTTGATGTCTAGGGTGTTCAGTGAACTAATTGAAGTTGTTTATTCATGCTTGTTGATTATATTTTCACTAATGATGATTAGCTCTTGATAAGGTAATTAGCAAATTTATTTGTGCAATGAGAGTGGATTAGTCTAATTTGTGAACTTCATGTTCTAAGATGTTTCAATCAATCTTTTGCATCATTGTTTGATTGTTTGCTTTTCTCTTATGATGGTTGAACTCATGATCCAATGATTTACCTTTATTTTCCATTTTGCACTTCTTTACCTTCTTTTTAGATTAGAACAAACAAAACCCAAAACTGATTTGCTCTAAAATAGTTTGAATCTTGCATCTTTAGTGTTGTAATCTTTAATCTATGTGTATTCGATACCTTAATTGCTACAATGATATGAGTAGTTTGGGGTTTAATTGATTAGATTTTGTGTGTAAAAAAACAGCTATAACATGGAGCCCGGTAGATGTCACAGACAGGCACCTTTGTGCGAGAGTATGCCTGCCTTTACATGAGCTCGGCGGGTTTGTGCGAGAGTTGTATAACATCCTTGTGTTGCACGTTTGCTTCCACATTGCTTTCCTTATCTAAAACTCATAAATCAGTCCACTAAGTGCATTCCTCAACTGCTTAACTCTTGTTTGAGTCATTGGTCCTTCTGGTACAAGTATTGCATCCCAAGGTTCAAGCTCAACTTCCACAAGAACGTCCTTGCTGCTTTCCATGACCACATCAGTATATTAGCGATCGTATGGTTTCTCTGTCTGCAATGATCCAGCTTAAACTGCATTATGTTAATGATATCCCTTGTATTTACACCATTTAGGACTGCATTTAGTACATATTTTGGTCTTCTTTTGCATGTTTTCCCGTAGCTTTTGTCCTATTTTCTTTTCCTTTTAGACTTAGGTTGCATTTAAAGTATAGTTTGCATTTTTCTTGCATTTTGGATGTATTTAGGTGCTTTTGGAGCTAAAAGGAGCTTGGAGGAGCTTTGGGGATGATCCAGGATGCTAGCTGGGCTAAAGGGAGCAAGAGGGATCACAGCAGAAGATCTCTGCAGTAGTTTTTTGTCAGAGCACGGTGAGTATCGGTCAAGGATGACCGATACGGAGCAGTGTTGATCACTAGTATCGGTCAAATGTGATCGACACAAACACAATGGATGGATTTTGGTCATATGTGTCGATCACTCCATACCGATAGGGATCCATTTCGGTCATTGAAGACCGACGCCACTAACCGATACGGACCCAGCCCGAACCTGTTTTTAATTACGCTTATACCATTACTTTAGGGTTTTCTTCTCTAGGCTATAAATAGCCTCTTTTCCAGATTTTCGACAGGTCTTGTCAACATACTGTTCTTGAGCATTTTCTTTAAGTTTGTAAGTTCTCGACAGGTCTTGTCACAATTTCTTGAGCATGTTCTTTAAGTTCTCGACAGGTCTTGTCACAATTTCTTTGCTTTGTTTAATATAATCAAGTATTTGCTTTAATCTTTCTTTAATCTCTCTTTTAATCATGATTAGCATCCTTTCCCTTTGTGATTTGGTGTTAAACATGATTATGAGTGAGTAGTTATCTTAGAGTTTCTAGATGTGGTAGATTAGGGGAATTTAAGACTTGATTAGGGCTTGTTAAGTGCTTCAGTTTATGGGTTCCTCTCTATTAATCTGTTATTCATGCTAGATTAGTCTTGATCAAACTTTTCTAAGTTGTTAGCTTTCTCTTATGCCCAGCAAGTGTTTGATGAAATGCTGATCTTGTTTAATAGAGGATTTGCTGGCCTTGGCTCAAGAGTTTGACTGTTTGAGGAGCATTTTGACTTTAATAGAGTTGTTTATTCTTGCTTGCTTGATGTTTTAGCACTAATGAGAGTTAGTTCTTGTTAGAATGTTTAGCAAAGGGTTATTTGCCAAGACATAGGATCTAACTAGCTTAATTGTGAACTCTATGTCTAGGAATCACCATTGCTTGCTTACTTGCTTGATCAATGTAGTTTGAAACAGCCTTAGTTAATGTCTAAAATTCCCCAAAGTCAATAACCACATCTAGGAACTTGCCTTTCTCTTATTTGAATCTCGGATTTACTCTGTTTTGCTCTGTTTTTCTTGTTTAAAACTGCTTGGTTGCTTTTGTTTTCACTTCCTTTGTTGCTTGTTTCACTTAGGTTGCTAGAACTGTTGCTTAGGCAACAAAACCTTTTCTCTGCTTGCTTGACTTAGAGATTTTACTCTCAACTCTTCTTTTTTCAACTCTTCCCAATTGGATTGACATAAAACCCATATTACAATTGACTAGTACAGGGTGATTGACAACAAGTCCCAAAAACCTTGTATCAATTTGGCACCGTTGCCATTTGGGAATTAAGTTTGAATCATTAGAGTTTGTAGAATCTTTAAGATCAGGCTTTTACTTTTCTTCGGTTACTAATTCTCTTTGACTCTCACTTCTGTCTTTCAGGTATATGAACTTGAGATCCAGAGGTTCAAGCAATCTTGTGGACTTCATAGACAACATCAATATGCTGGATAGAGGACAGAGAGCAAGGAGACAGCAATAAAGGCCGCAACACTTGCAAAGACTTGGTATGAACAATCAGAATCAAGTCATGGATGACATCAGATTTCAGGGTCCTCCAGGAGCTGCAGGCGCTCAGGATATACAAGGACATCAAGGTGTTCAAGGCTTACAGGGTGAGCAAGGACCAAGAGGCGCTGCACAAGCTCCAAGAGCATCTAGACCTATTGGCGCTGGTGATGCACCAAATGCCTACAACAACAGGACAGGCATTATTCCACCAGCAGTCCAAAACAACAACTTTGAAATCAATTCTGGACTGATTTCAATGGTTCAAGGCAGCAAATTCCATGGGTTACCACTTGAAGACCCTCTAGATCATCTGGATAATTTTGATAGGCTGTGCACTAACAAAGATAAATGGAGTGAGTGAAGATGGCTTCAAGCTCAGATTGTTTCCCTTTTCCCTAGGAGACAAAGCACATCAGTGGGAGAAGAACCTTCCCCAAGGAAGTATCACCAGCTGGGATGAATGCAAGAAAGCCTTTCTAGCAAAGTTCTTCTCCACCTCAGGAACTGCTAGAATAAGGAATGAGATTTCAGGGTTTGCACAGAGGAACAATGAAAGCTTTGGAGAAGCTTGGGAGAGATTCAAGGGTTACACATTGCAATGCCCTCATCATAGCTTCTCACAAGCCTCTTTGCTATCGACTCTCTACAGAGGAGCCTTGCCTAAGATAAGAATGCTTCTGGACACAGCATCCAATGGGAACTTCCTGTCAAAAGATGTAGATGGAGGTTTGGAGTTAGTAGAGAATTTGGCTCAGTCTGATGGAAACTACAATGAGGAGTTTGACAGAGCACCAAGGAGTGCAAAGGATGAGTTAGAGTCTAGCAAGAAAGAAATCAAGTCTCTACATGAGAAGCTGGACTTGTTGCTAAGGGAAAAGAAAGAAGTTCACTTTGTGGGAGACATGGTTCAGCTTGATGATCAGGAGCAATGCCAAGTTGAGGAGATGAACTATTTAGGAAACCAGGGTGGCTACAACAATTATAGGAACTACAGACCAAATCCCAACTTGTCCTACAGGAGCAATAATGTTGCCAACCCACAAGATCAGGTTTACCCTCAACAGCAACAGCAAGCTGCCCCAAGACCTTTTGTTCCCTACAACAATCAAAGTTTTCAGCAGAGGAACAACAACTATCAGCCTAGAGCGCCCTACAACCCTCCAGGATTCAATGCCCAAGCACAAGGACAAGCTTCCTCTAGCTCTCAAGACTCTGAACTCAAGACCCTCGTGCAGAAAATGATCAACACTCAAGTCACTACAACCTTGGAAATGAACAATAAGTTTGCAGAGGTCCACAACAAAATTGATTCAGTGCATGTAGAGCTTACCAACAAGTTTGATGGATTGGCTGCAAGAGTCAAAACACTGGAGAACAACAAAGGCATAGCTGGTCCCAAGCAACAAGGACAGTTTCCTGGTAAACCAGAAGCTAACCCAAAGGAGTTCTGCAATGCTATTGTGCTAGAAGAAGAAAGCTTCTCAGCTGAAGAGGAGGCTATCATTGAAGAGTTCCTCTACTTGTTCACTGAGGACACTGAACCTCTAAGTGGGGGGGGGGGGGGGGGGGGGGGGGGGGGGGGGGGGGGGAAGAGTTCTTAGAAATTAAAAATGACCAAGGAGCTGAGAATAAGGACCCTTAGGAGATGGGGAAAACTCAGATGATGAAGAGTGGTGGGCGCCACATGAGGTTGTTAACAACACAAAGGATTACTTGATGGAAGCTGCTGATGATAAGGAGAAACCTCAAACAGCTACTCTTCCTGTCTATCAATCAACCGTCCCTTTTCCAGGAAGGTTCAATGAACAGCTAGTTCAGAAGTATAAAGCTCTCTATGCTGCTCAGATGGAATTGAGAGGTTTGAATGGCCAAGAAGAACTTGAGAAGCTAAGGGTGAAGGCTGGAACACCTGAGGTTAAGGAGATCACTATCAAGAAACTTGGAGATCCAGGATGTTTTACTCTTCCATGTGAGCTTAAGGGGCAGACTTTCAAAAGTTGTCTTTGTGACCTTGGAGCAAGTATCAATCTTCTCCCGTCCTCTACTGCTAAAGCTCTTGGCTACACTCAACTTCATGAGAGTAATGTATCCCTTAATATAGCTGATGGGACAGTGAAGAAACCACTTGGGAGTCTCAAGGATGTGCCAATGATGATAGAAGGAGTAATCATTCCAACTGATTTCCTGGTGCTTGATGTGGAAGGGCATATAAAGAATGCTATCATTTTAGGAAGACCTTTCTTAGCCTCAGCTGGAGCAGTGTTTGATGCTAAGGAATGCACTATTGAGCTGAAGCTGACCAAGAAGAAGGTTCTAAGGTTTGACTCCAAGGGGAATAAGCTGGAAAATGAGCAAGCCTTCTCAATGGACATCAAGAAGCTGAAGCAGCTTGGTAAACATTGGCAAGAGTTTGAAGGCTACCAAGGAGAGAGTTTTGATGGGTGCTGCTTGGTCAAGTTGTTTGAAGACACCACTGAAAAGGAGGTCCTTGAAGTGGTTGGTTACAAGAATCTGAATGATGTTAAGCTGGTTACTAGCAAGGGAGAAGTGGTTTTGCAACCAAGTGTCTCTAAGAAGGGAGAGTTTTGCTTCAAGCTACAGCAAGAGGGGAATACTACACCTTTTGCCAAGATCAAGGTGAATGGAGTCACCACCAAGGTCAAGAGAAGCAAGATGACACCAAGGAGTTCCAAGACTCCTTCCCCTCACCTTAACTAAAGAGGTAATCAAAGTCAAGCTTAGTGACTTTAAACAAGCACACTTGGGAGGTAGTCCCATGGTATCCTTTTGTATATATTATGCTTTCTAGTTTATCTTTTATGCTTTGTTTTAGTGTATAGAAACAGGATTTCGAACTGGGGTATGAGAAAGTCTGAAGTGGACAAAGAACAGGTGTATTCTGGCTGATATCGATCATTTGTATCGGTCATGACAGACCGATACACAGATTTTTGGTCATCAGTATCGATCATAATTAATCAATATCAGTGGAGCCGGTCTACACCAGTCAACATATCGGTCACTTTTGACCGATATGGAAAGAAGTTTGAAAGCAGGACAAAATTTCGGTCATCCATATCGATCAGACTTTATCGACATAAACACACCGTTTGATTTTTGGTCCAGTGTGCCGATCACTGGTGATCGATGAGATTCTTGGAATCATATCGGTCACCAGTATCGATCACTCAAGACCGACACAATCACATTGGATGTATTTCGGTCAAGTGTGTCGATCAATGATGACCGATACTAATCCCAGGAAGCACATCAGTCTCTAATATCGATCATTCATGACCGAAACTGCCATTTCAGTCAGTAATATCGGTCATGAGTGACCGATATTCCATCCGAGGTAAGTATCTCAACTTTCAAAAAATTTTACCTCCTTTATTTTGGAGCCAAAGGAGTTTGAATTTTCACATGGGATTCTTTCTGACCTCTTTCTTAGCTTCTGAACACTTTTGTTTTTGTCCCCCACACTTTTGATTCCTTATGTTCCCTCACCAACTTTTGATTCCTTTGGTTTCCT
Organism: Thlaspi arvense; assembly: GCA_911865555.2. Classification (NCBI taxonomy): domain Eukaryota; kingdom Viridiplantae; phylum Streptophyta; class Magnoliopsida; order Brassicales; family Brassicaceae; genus Thlaspi; species Thlaspi arvense. The sequence goes on from CAJVSB020000081.1 coordinate 368,261, forward strand.
CTCTTTTCTCTCTATTTAAACAACAACTTCTTTCACTTCTCTTCACCTTTAAACTCACTCTTCTTCTCACCTAAAGCTCGAAATTACTAGTTCTTTTTCTTCTTTATTGCTTTCTTTAAGTGTTCAAAAGCTCACTAAAGGTTTTCTTCCTAAACTATCTCTCTTTGCTCTTACTCTTTGCTTATGTTCAAAATTGCTTATTAGATATTTTTAAGAGCAAGTAGTGTTTAGTTTTGATTGTTGTGCTATGGTTTTGCAATTTGGATTAGCTTTGAAATATCAAGCTAGATGTTGAAGCTCTGTTTCATGTCTATTTATCTCATTGCTTGTTTATCTTCATCCATTTGCAAGATCATCATCTCTTTTACCTAAGAACCATTTTGCTAGAATGTCATGCATAACTGTTTATCTTTTGTGCATCCTAGCTTATTTAGTTGCTAGCTTTTGATCTCTTCTTGCTTTGAATAAGTTTAAGCTTGTTGTTAGGACTTGTTAGACTTTTCTTAGCTTAAAGAATTACTCCATTAAAAGCTTTCAGCTATTTGGTTCTTCAGCTTTTATTCTTTCACTTACCTTGTTTTCAAGCTTTGCTTTTGAAGGTACCATGGGAAGAACAAACATAGCTGCTGGGAAAAAGGGAAAAGCACCTCAGGAAGCACCAATCCAACCAAGAACTAAGAAAGATAAAGGAAAGGGCAAAGCTGATGAGCAATCCTCCAAAGCCGCTGGAAAGAGACCAGTTGGAAATGAGGGAGAAAGTCAACAAAAGAAGGGCAATGCTGCTAGAGAACTCATGGAGGCTTTCAACCAGTGCACTTTCAAGCCAACAAGATATCCTTGCACCTCCACAATGAAGGCGCTGGGACTCTATGGTAACTGCAAAACCATATTTGAGCACATGGGCCTTGGAGCTTTCATGGAGATGCCACTCCCATCTTACCAACAGCTCACTTACCAATTCCTCTACACACTCAAGGTGGTCTGGTATGAAGACAGTGAACTCTCTAATGGCGATGGATGGATTTCTTTTCGCATTGGCAAGGAAAAGTTCTCCTCAACATTTACGAAGATCGCCAAGGCTCTAGATCTGAAGTCCCACCCCACCAAGATGAGCAGGTTCGAAATCCCCAGTAAGCAGCACATCATGTTGTGGGGCATTATTGGGGTTGGGCAATACACTCCTGGAAGATCAAGGAACCACCACCTGAGGCATCCAGCTATGAGATATGTCCACAAGGCACTTGCGAATACACTTTTTGCAAGGAACGAGACAACATATCTCACAGGAAGGGAAGCAGATCTGATATACCAAGGACTATATGATCTTTTGGGAGGTGACGAATATGGAGTACCTCTCAGAGCACCGAAAAGCTACCCCTGCTATGTGTCTATGCTGATGGAACAGCTCTCATCCTACCAGAGCTGGGTTTTAAGTAAAACGAAGAAGGAAAGCAGCCCTCAAGTGCACATTGGGGGAGTTGTGACAGCGGTTCTACAAGCTAGTGGAGTAGACCTTGAGAGACATGAAGGTGATGCGCTTGAGCCACTATGGATTGACATTGATTATCTCAAGAGGAGCCACTACCTTGAAAGAATCATTGGTGGAAAGCATGTATACAACTTCATCACAGGCCTTGACACACCAGCAAAAGTCCTCCTCCACAATCCAAAGCTTACATCCTTCATCAGAAAAAGAAACATCAGCTTCAACCCAAGCACTGAGGAACTCTACACAGGCGGCCCTGTTCCTAGAGAAGGAGAAGAAGACAGTGAAGAAGAAGATGAGCACACTGAAGAGATTATAGAAGAAGAAGAAGAAGAAGATCAATGGAATGCTACTACTGGCGCTGAAGGCCAAGGAGGAACCTATGAAGAAGATGAGCTTGAAGAAGAAGAAGTGTTGAACTACAGCTCAAAGCAGTTCCACTTCCAGCCCGATGAAGCTCCCAACCAAGGTAGCTCTTTGAGAGCAGCTCATGAGCACATCAACACACTCCAGAAGTGGTGCAAGTGGCAAGACAAAGCCATCAAAGGGCTTATGAAGATGGTGAAAGGGAAGTTCAGAAAGAACAGGGCTACATCAGCAAAAACTTCCCACCACAGCCACACCCATGAGCTCAACTCTCACCAAGAAGAGAAACTTCACCAAGCTAAGCCAACTGAAGACAAGGAAGCTGTATGGAACCCCCATGGAAGACACTCATTCCATGCTCAACCAAGTGACCAATGGGGTACATGGGCACAACCAAGGGCCTCATCATATGAGCCAAGAGCCCATGTTCCATCAGCTTGGGAGACATCAAACCCCAACCCCTCTGAAGTTCAGGAAACATGGCAATGGGGCACACAAGGGACTTCTTCACAAGCTGAGCAGCTATGGTCAAGCTGGGTTCAACTACCTCAGAAGCAGAGCATTCCACACAAGTTTATGAGAGAAGGAAGAGGAGAGCTAGCAAGTCTCCTCAAACCTCAGGATCATCCCACAACTCCTACCATTAAACCAAGTACCACATCCTTTCCATTGTTCTATACCATTGTATCTTTTTATTTCTGTAATATATTTTGTTGCTTCTCTCTTCCATTGCTTTCATTACACAAGGGACTGTGTATTTTAAGTGTGGGGGAGAGATTTGGAGTTTGACTTTGTGTTCTGTTTTCTTAGTTTTTCTTTTTCTTTCCACTTTGAGTCTCATGCATATCATGCATACATGTAAGGCATAGAAAAACACAAAAAAATCAAAAAATTTGAAAATTTTTTGCATTTTTGCAAACCAAAAAAAAAGCATGTAGTTGCATTTCATTTTTCTAAGATTGAGTCTAGTGTTGACATATAGGTTGCATTGCATTTGCATAGGGCATTATGATGAATTTTCCTTGTAAAGTGCTTAGTGTTTAGTGATGATTTCAGTTTTTAAGTGCTTAGTTGTTTCATGCATCATTTGATTGCTAGAAGTTAAGGCTGAACCATGCTTAGATTGCTAGATTTGGTCTTCTCATCTCATTCTGAAAGCATTTGTTCTCTGAAAAGCAACTCTATCAACTTGAACTTTAATTTGGACTTTTAATTATCATGTCTTATGCATTGAAAAGTGAATTCATGGCTACCATATACATATTTGGATCATCTTCTCCTTTTTACCACTCTTGTTGATCCAAATAGCTGATCCTCATAATTATGGGACAGTTACATCCTCACCCTTAACCAAAACCTCCTTTTGAGCCTAAACACTATTGTGAGAGCTGTGAGGCCTTTGCATTGCATTTTCGATTTTATCTTAGCAAAAAGTGTTAGGAATAAGGCTGGCAATGATTAGCTCTCTTGTAGATATCAGCTTGCATCTTGAGCTTGATTCTAGGATAGCAGTTTTGGGGTTTAAAAGGGTAGTGTAAGTGGTTTGAGCTTAATGTTTATATGTTTTGAAAGAAAAGGAAAAGATCTGAAATGGTAGAAAAGGGGAAACAGTCTAGAATTGTGGTTAAGTAAAGGAAAGAAAAACTCTAAGTTGAAAAAGAAGAATTGGCGCCAACAACAAAGCTCAGAAAGGGTCCAAAGAAGAAAAATCAGACCAGGAGCAAGCCACCAAAGGTGATGAAGGTGCCAATACAACAAAGAAGAGCAAGTCCCAACAAAGAAGAAACAACCACACGAGCAAAAAAAAGAAGTTTCCCCAGCCATGAAGAAGGGTAAAGGGTAGAGTTAAGGAAAGGGTAGACTTAGAGGGTTCACTCTTGGGTTTAGAAATGCTTAGGACTCATCTTTGGGAAATAAGGGTAGAAGAGAGCTTTGAATTGCATGCATAAGTGTGCTTTTACCTTTAGCATTTTGCCTAAGATGAAGTCATTTCATTGAGTGATCCTTTATGTTTTTAAAACCTTGTGCTTAAATGAGATCATTCTTATCTCATAACCTTACCCCTATTCAACCAAATGTCTTCACTTGATTTGCATAAGCATGATTCATGTTCTGAACTTAATTGAATGTTAAAGAGTTGATTGATTTGAGCATTTGCCTAAGTTTAGATTTGAGATCATTTTGAAACATGATGAGCATGGCTAGGTTCTTTAAAGTATAGCTGATTATGTTTGCATCCTACAACTAGGCACTTAAGCATTGAAACCATCTCTTTACCTTTGCACTTTTGGAATCTGAATGCCCACTTTCAAACCTCACTCTCCCATTTGTTCTTATTTGCTTGAGGACAAGCAAAAGGCAAGTGTGGGGGTGTTGATATCCCTTGAATTTACACCATTTAGGGCTGCATTTAGTACATATTTTGGTCCTCTTTTGCATGTTTTCTCTTAGCTTTTGTCCCATTTTCTGCTCCTTTTAGACTTAGGTTACATTTAGAGTATAGTTTGCATTTTCCTTGTATTTTGGATGTTTTTAGGTATTTTTGGAGCTAATAGGAGCTTGGAGGAGCTTTGGGGATGATCCAGGATGCTAGCTGGGCTAAAAGGAGCAAGAGGGATCACAGCAGAAGATCTCTGCAGAAGTTTTCGGTCAGAGCACAGTGAGTATCGGTCAAGAATGACCAATACAGAGCAGTGTCGATCACCAGTATCGGTCAAGTGTGATGGACACAAACACAATGGATGGATTTCGGTCATATGTGTCTATCACTCCAGACCGATAGAGATCCATTTCGGTCACTGAAGACCGAAGCAACTTACCGATACTGACCCACCCCGAACCTGTTTTTAATTACGCTTATGCCATTACTCTAGGGTTTTCTTCTCTAGGCTATAAATAGCCTCTTTTTCCAGATTTTCGACAGGTCTTGTCAAAATACTGTTTTTGAGCATTTTCTTTAAGTTTGTAAGACAATTTCTTTGTTTTATTTAATATAATCAAGTATTTGTTGTATTACGTGGAAGAGTACAACATGGTGAGGTTCACCACATTTGATTTGAGAAATGAAAAGAGGTAAACAACTAAAAATCAATTCCTCTTTTAGTTTCTTTTAGTTTTAACCAAAAAAATAAAGCTGGAACGTTTTTATAGACAGCACACAATTTGTACTGACTTAAATCGACAAGTGTATTTAGTTTGGTGACAGTACAAATTATGTGCCATCTACAAAAACGGTTCAGCTTCATTTTTTTGTTTAATACTAAACTTGTAAGAAACTAAAAAAGAAATTGATTTTGAGTTGTTTACCTTTATTCATTTCTCAAATTAAGTGTCGTGAATCTCACAGAACCTGATTAAGATATGGATCAATCAGAGCTCTAGAAGGGAATTTGCTTGTAAGTTAGAAGAAGGAAGAAAAATAGTAATAGTAGTGGAGTTTTGTTTTTAGCAACACTTGTCCATGAGCCTGAGATATCATATCGATTAGACCATATCGATTTGTGATAGGAGGCCATATCGGTTGGTATATCGAGATATGGTATGTGCAATAAAACGAGATGAAGCCTAAATCAACCTTTGACCAAGTTAACCTGAGTTTCACTTCCTCTTACTTTAAATACAGTTTACAGACACGTAAAAAAACATATGTTTTCTTTTATGTAGAGTTGGGTTTTGATCAAAACTCTTCTTTATGGATTTTTTTGATTGATCTGCATGAATCATGCCACCCTATTGAAGGATTATTTACTTCTATCATTTAGCTTTATGTTTATATCTTTTGTTTTGCTTTTGGTCGTGCTTAGCCTTTAGGTTTTTGATTAAATCGTGGGTTTTGCTACAATGAGATGAATTGATGGTTAGATGTTGATGATTTAGGTTGTTTCTTGTTAGATCCTTCATATAGGTTGTTATTAATGTTAAATACGCTTTGGAAAAAGTAATCTAAACCTTAGGTCATTTCCATGCCCACAAAGTATTTGATGAAATGCTTACAACAGACTTTTTATAAGCTTTATGTGCCTAGCCAATGAGAGTTGATGTCTAGGGTGTTTAGTGAACCAATTGAAGTTGTTTATTCATACTTGTTGATTATCTTTTAACTAATGATGTTTAGCTCTTGATTAGATAATTAGCAAATTGATTTGTGTAATGAGAGTGAATTAGTCAAATTTGTGAACTTTATGTTCTAAAATGGTTCTTAATCAATCTTTTACACCATTGTTTGATTGATAGCTTTTTTCTTATGATGGTTGAACTCTTGGACCCAGATCATCGCATTTTACTGTCAAAGTTAAACAAAAGAATGGCTCCTCAATTTTCAAAACTGAACAAAGCTTTGATTGAATTGGTTTGTTTTGTAAGTTTTTATATTTTGAAATTGGAACTATAACGAGTTAATATTGGATCATAAATCTTCAATTTTGAATGTTGTATTATGTGGAAGAGTACAACATGGTGAGGATTACCACACTTGATTTGTGCGAGAGTAGTATAACATCCTTGTGTTGCACGTTTGCTTCCACATTGCTTTCTTTGTTCAAAACATCATAAATCAGTCCACTAAGTGCATTCCTCAACTGCTTAACTCTTACTCGAGTCATTGGTATTTCTGGAACAAACATTGCATCCTCGTGTTCAAGCTCAGTTTTCACAAATTTATCCTTGCTGCTTTCCATGATCACATCAGTTTATATGATCCAGGTTAAACTGCATTATGTTAACATCCTCTCAAAAACCACATTCAAGAGTGAATCATTCTCTTTTCTTATTAAATTATTCTACCATGTTTTGTATTCTTAAGTTTCTAATTTAATTGTCTCATGTGTTGTGTCATATAGATTCTTAGATCCCGAACGTCGCATTTTACTATTAGAGTTAAACAAAAAAATGGCTCTTTAATTTGTAAAACTGAACAAAGTTTTGATTGAATTAGTATGTGTTTTGTAACTTTTTATATTGTAAAATTAGAACTGTAATGAGTAAATATTGGATCATAAATATTCAATTTTGAATGTTATGTTCTGTTAAAGACTGAAGAGTACAACATAGTGAGATCCTTCTCTTTTCTTATTAAATTATTCTACCATGTTTTGTATTCTTAAGTTTCTAATTTAATTGTCTTATGTGTTATGTCATATAGATTCTTAGATCCGGAACGTCGCATTTTACTATTACAGTTAAACAAAAAAATGGCTCTTTAATTTGTAAAACTGAACAAAGTTTTGATTGAATTAGTATGTGTTTTGTAACTTTTTATATTGTAAAATTGGAACTGTAATGGGTAAATATTGGATAATAAATATTCAATTTTGAATGTTATGTTCTGTTGAAGAGTACAACATAGTGAGATTCATGATACTTGACTTGAGAAATAAAAAGAGATAAACAAGTTGAAATCAATTCCTCTTTGAATTTTTTTTAATATTAAACAAAAAAAATGAAGCTGAAACGTTTTTAATAGACAACACACGATTTTTATGTCTGAAAATGAAAAAGTGTATTCAATTTGAAAGAAATTGAAAGAAATTAAGAGAAGTAGACTATTTCTATATTCATCTTATATGGTTTTAATTAAACAAGATGTACTTTGAAATTATTAAGAAAAATCAATTAGACAGAAGCTTGTAAATTTTCAGATACGATGAAGGTATTAGGCATATAAGAAAAGATAGATACATTCTTAAAGAAAAAGTAACCTCAAAATCAAAATCCTCGAAGGAAATTAAGATGTGAATAAAACAAAAGCTGAGTGTTTTAGTCTGCAAATAGAAAAACTCAAAGCCATAAGCTCAAAAAAGCTACAAGAAACATAAGACAATGGAAGTAGACGCAGTAATTTACTCTTCGTCATCCTCATCCTCATCATCATCACCTGCTGCGCCATTCAATGCCTTGACTCTCTCAATCAACTTGTTCTTCCTCTCCTCATAAGTCAACTTTTTCAAGTTGTACCTGTTCATCAATCAAAAACCAGAATGAGACACCAACGCAACATCAAAGCCAAATACATTCAGAAATACTGGAAAGCTTCTCATCAAATACCTCTTGTGTTCCTTGGGAGCAGCTTTCGCGGTCTTCTCCGGGTTAGGATCTGCGCGAATAGCTTCATGAACCTTCTTGTAGAGCTCTTCCATGTTCTCAGCGTCAACACCTTTCTTTACGTACTGACTGAAATGCGTCTGAAACTTCTCTGGCTCATCTTCTGTCAACAGATTCATGTAGTTCGAGACATGTCCTCCATAGATGTAGTTCCTATGGATCTCAGCATCAAGTTGCTTGTTCTCCTTGTTAAATCCAGCGAATCTCTTGTCACTGTGAGGGATATCAAGTCCTCCGTCCAAGGCTCCCTAATAACACACAAAAGAACTTATAGCCAACACATCACAATAGAAGAGATAAGAACAATGCCAAGATATTAAAACAGAACAGTTTTAATACCTTGAGGGCACCAAAAACACGGTTTCCTGTTGTGGTCCTGATAAGTCCGACATCAAGAAGAGCACGGAATGGTCTCCGTGACTCAGTTGGTTCCACAGAGAAGTCTTCTCCAGTGGCCTGATCATGAATTTACGATTTGAGTGTTAACCGAGGTAATATAAAAATGCAAACAAGTCAACAACAAACCTCTAGGTTGCCTTCGTACTCGGCATCCATTTCCAACATCTTAAGAACACGGCGAGCCAAAAGAAGCCCGGTACAGTAAGCTGGTTAAACACGAACATATCAGCCTCTAACAAAACCATAAACACAGAATCAACTATCGTAAATAATGAAACGAAAAGCTATGAATGATTCAATACCTGCAGCATAGTTTGTAAGACCAACAGTGAGTCCATAATGAGGAAGCTCATGAGCATAAGCAGAAGCCTTGACAATGTCACCGGCTATGCTTGCAGACACGATTTGTGCAACTATGTCTTTGTTGGTAAACCTGACAACGAAACGGTACTTTGGTGTGTTGTACTTATTTTTGTCTTGGTTGATCAAACGGATCCGCGCTCTGTAATCAGTCTTTCCATCTGCAGAAAGATAAAATTAACTTTCAGAACGAGTTGAAACAAATAGAGCAGTGACAATATAAGCAAGAGACTAATGAAAGAAAAAATACCTCTCCTTCTCCTGAACTTCACTTGATACCTCTTGAAGTATGCATTCGACTTGGAAGGCTTAACAAACACCTAACAAAACAAATCGTCGGATTTCAGTAGGCGCTCATGAAAAACCCTAGTCAAATCCTAAGATCTAATGATGTACATGTTCATCCGAAGGTAAACAAAGAACTAGCAGAATTATCGATTGCAAAGCATCAGTGACTCTTTATACAGCAAAATTATTGAAGCACGAAAAACTAAGTATTTCGAAGCCGAAACCAAATACGAAATGATCAATGAGATTACTCTAAAACCCATGACGAATACAACCACAGGGTCATGAATTCTCGTTACCATAGCTCAGACTAATAATGAAGACAAACTAAGGAAACGCTAGAGAAATTCTATGTTTCTAGGAGCGATACGAGAGAAAATAATGAAGTAACTATGGCGGAAAACGAAAAAGAGATAAAGACAAATGACATGCATTACCATTTTTTGATTCTGTAGCTAAGCGTAAGCCGAAGCTTGGTGTGAGAGATCAGTGACGAGAAGACGAGAGGCGGAATGACCTAAATCCGAGAACTTATAAAAAAAAAACCCTAGAAGAAGACTGCTTCTTGGGTAACGATTTATCTGGGCTGAAAATGGTTTTAAAAATCTGGATCGGTACATATTAAACAAGGGCCCAGTGACTTTATATTTGGACCTTTTATCCTCCCACCTATTTTAGCCCTTTTTTTTTTGTCAACCCATCTATTTTAGCCTAAATCCGTTTTTAGAGACCCTAAACCCGTTTTTAAATAGATAGAATGAACGACTTGAAGTTTTTTTCTTTTTCAACATCCTCATATTTCTAAACAGATTCAGAGAGCTAAGTAGGTGGAACTGAGTTAACATAATTTAAATAGTGAGTGGATGTAACATTGTGCTAGTTTGTCTGCCTTCGTGTTTTGCGCGCGTAGGATTTGAGCGATGGTGAAAGAAGCAAACTTTCTTCTGCTTGTCTCGAGCTCCTCCAAATGTAAAGAGAAGGCCACTCTTTGGGGTTAGAGACCATCTTCACTAAGTCTGAACAGTCTGTAAGGAACGTCATCTCCAATCACTTTGCATCTAGCATATTGTGCATTGCCCATATTAGAGCTTCATGCTGTGAGTGTAGTGCTGACAAACTTCGATGGACATTCCGTGCTCTCATTAAGGTATCCACGTCTCTGATTCCTTGACAGAACCAGCCCAAACCTGAGTGGTGGTTGGATCTGTCCCAAGAACCATCTGTGTGGCACGTTAGTACGCCTGTATAGTCAGCCGTAGCTGCAACCCTGGAAGGTCTCATATCTAGTGTGTCCAGTTGTGCATCATCCCAAGCATTTGCTTCCGCTATTGCCAATCGAACTACCTCTCGTGGGTCCCAATCAATATTCGAGAAAATTTTATCATTTCTCATTTTCCATATATACTATAATAGCCACAAGTATATTTTCATATCCTCGTGATTTGGGAATTGCCAAAACAAATGAGCCATGTTTATGAAAAACGCATCCAGCGGGAACTCATGTACCGGGGTTGGAATAGGTGACAATGCCCATACTTGTAAAGCTGGAGGGCATTCAAAAAATGTATGATTTATCGTCTCACATTCTGCCCCGCATCGAATACATTGAGGATTGCAGTTAATACCTCTGTTCCGAAGCCGATCTCCCACTGCCAGACATCCAGAAATAGCTAGCCATAAAAAAATGTTTCATCTTTGGTGGACATTTGACTGACCACACCTGTGCCTGCAGCTTGCTCACATCCGGCCCGTATGCTTGTGGTATTGTGTCCAAAAAATCCTTTTTTTTGTTTCGTAAGGTACCCTGATTTAACTATATAGCGTCCATTCTTTGTGAAGTGCCAACCCATGAGATCATGTCCCCTATGTCTTGCGGTAGGCAAGCTAATAATGAGGCAGACATCCTCCTGGACAATTAATTGTAGTAGTAGTGGTATATTCCACGTTGAAGTTGATCAATTGATTGACCATAAGTTCAGGGTAGAGATTATACCCTTTGCAAATTGCTGATCTCGGGCGTGAGTCAGAAATCTAAGGGTCATTCCATATGGAGATAGAATGCCCGGACCCTACTCTTATGATGAGCTCTTTTTATACCAAAGATCTAGCAGATGTGATACTCTTCCACCCATACGATGATCGTATTGAATCCATTAGTGTACCATAGCGAAAATAACGACCTCTGAAGACCTTTGCAAAAAGAGACTATGGGAATTCCAAAAGATTTGAAGTTCAGTTTTTGTAAAAAAGTATTTTTTAAAAACAAAAATGGTACCGAGTTGACTCACTAAGTCAATTCATTTTGCTCAAAATTAATCTGAAAAGTATGGAGAAAAATTCAAACCAACAAAAATGAAAAAAAAAAACAAAGTTATGGTTATTTGATGTTGGTCGATCGACAAACCAATTGAAAAGAGAGAAACAACAGAAAATATGAGAAAAAACAAAAAATGAGAGAAAAAAGAAAAACAAAAATATTTGAGTACAAGTATAATGAAATTAAAAATATTAAATAATGATAAAATTAAAAATATTAAATAATGTATGGGAGATTAGCAAAAAATAACTTCTAAAATAAAGTTAATGGTAAATCAAATTCACATTTTTATCTTTTTCAAAGTTAACTATTTTCTTATTTATTATTTTTATTTTTATTTTTATTTTTGAAAATCTAAATAACCAAATAATTTTTATTTTTCTTACATATTCACGAAAATACTATCATCATTAATTGACTCAACCATCATTTCAACCATCATTTTCAACTAACTTCAAACTATTATAGCTTCAATAACCAATTTTTGAGCACTTTCAACTCATTATCTTTCTTCTTAACCTTTATTCTTCCATTTTCTCTATAGTTTCATCCCATGAACTCTCTAATTTACCTTTTTCAAACCATGATGTTCTACGATATTGTCATATTTGGTGATTTGGTTGTGGATTGCGATTATGCTTCGTTGGTGGTGGCTAGAATTGAAGTTCTTAGCCATCGAGAAGCTAAAGACCACTGCTAGTTAATTTTTTCAGTCGATTTCATGAATTTTCAGATATGTGCCGTGAACGTAGTCTTCTTCAGAAGTATTCTTACAGTCGCAGACTTCCGAGGAAGTTATATAGTCAAGGCAAATATTAATTTTGCAATTGATCGTGTGTACCAATTTTTGACAGTAGACTTCGGTTGAATTCTACGCTATTTCCTTTGACAAAAAATGGCATAGACTTCAAAAGAACACTCCATTATAAACAAGTTTGCATTTGACCAAGAAGAAGACTTTTATAATGAATTATGCGCTTGAAGCTGCAAAAAAAGAAGGTTAGTTTTGCAATTGACCAATATTTGACTATTTCATAGACTTTTTTTGCAGTCTACATAGGCTATTTTTGTGGTTTGGAAATTTCATTCAAACAGCACACATCGGTTGAAGTCTACTCGTTGAACAGACTTCAAGTTCAAACACAGTCTACTATTTAATTAATTCAATGTTTGGCCAACCTGAAAACTAACCCACTGTAAACTTCGTTTGAAGTCTGCTCAGAAAAGTCAAACTTGGTAAAATATAAAACAGACCTCTCTGAAGTCTTTTTTTAGAGCAGACTTCAGAGAGCAGACTTCAAAAAAATGGTGAAGATGTAGTTGTACGAGTCAAATTATTTGTTTTGGTGTGGAGTTGGAGATGCCTTCACAGCAAGTTTCGTTAGGGTGTTGCGAGGGAACTCTTCATAGAAGTAGTATTTGCATCAGTTCAGTCGTCAAGTAGATAATTGTAATCTATGATCGAAGTTGTAATGGTGTCTGATAGTATATAATCAAAGTTTCTACATGTTCTAAAGGAAAACGTTAAAAAAACACAAAGCATGACCCAGTTGCATATAAATAAGGGTTGTCGGATTTGAAAAGTATCAGACGCAGTATACAAAAACCTTACATAACATGATACTTTTTCGTCACCCATAACCTAAATCGAAGTTAAAAAACTCATGAGTTGGTCATAAACTATATTTCCTTTTCCAGCATATATAATTCTCTTGTGTCATTTTAAGCATTTCACCATGTGTGCAACCATTTCTTAAGAAAAACATTCACCCTCCTTTGCAATTATCCACCTCGAAATTCCTCACTCATTCTCCATAAACAGTGAGTATCTGAACCATTCTCTATAAGAAAAACAAATTCCAACCATATTAGAATCAATGTATAATAAGTAGACCTCATCTGAAGTCTGCGACTAATAAGCTGCGTATCTTATAAAAAAAGAAAATTGATTCCATCAACCCATAAAATATAAACATGTAAAACTGATATAGAAGCAAGTACACTTACTAACTCAAGCGCAAGACTTAGAAAATCTTCAAAATTCATTATAAATTTGATAAAAATGCACTTTAAAAATAACATGAAAAAGGAGACGTCTAACAAAATATACTTTCATAAACTAACAATGAAGTCAGCAAAAGTAGACTTCATATGAAGTTTGTATTTCAGGTTAGCCATTGCCAAAAGATGAGTACACTTCAGGTGAAAAGTCTGTTCACTATGAGAAGTTTCTCCTGGAATCTGCTTAAAAAGGTAGGTTAGTTTTGCAATTGACCAAACTTTGACTTTTTGGAGTAGACTTCGTCAAACTTGCTAGAAGTCTGTGAAGGCATCTCCAACTCCACACCAAAACAAATAATTTGACTCGTACAACTACATCTTCACCATTTTTTTTCCATTCTCCTCTCGGAAACTTGATTTCTCCTAATCTTCCTCACCATCGTCCAAAAGCGGGAGTACTTCAAAACCACCAGACCCAAGGTGCTTGATCCACCCGCGCATCAGATAGTTCACCACAAACGGGTATATTACTCTGAATCAAAAACTTTTTGAGGAAAGTTTTTAGGTTGTTCTTTTGTACTTTTGGAACTTCATCGTTTGGACATTTTTTCTTGCCCTTGTTGGAGACCAGGAAATATCTGCAAAACCATTAACAACAGTTAAAGATGACAACAATGGAAAGAACAGAAGAATGTAAGGAGATATATGATGAGGTCATCAAGACCATAGCTTACCAAGAAGAGGAAAAGAACATCCAAAACATGATCCAGATAGAATACGGCCTAACAAGAGCCAATAACAAACTCTTATGGGCTAGTTTTCAACCCATATGGAACTTTCTTTATTTGGATTTGTTGCAAGCAAAGGTGTGGCGACCAGGGGAATCTCTTTCCACAGCAAAGGTTTTGATATTTCATATTCATGTCCACTAAGCCAAAGAATCAAAAAGAATACAGGAAAATTCAAGTTTTCTTTTGTGGGGTTAAATGAAGTTTTTATTTTTTAACGGCTATATGGATTTGGAGTGCAAAATAAAGAATCTGATAAGAATTTCTGATATTATTGAATCAAAAGAATCAATCCAACGTATTCTGTATCAATGTACAATACATATCTCTCGAATTCTCACACCTGAGAAAACAAACCCACTCTTTACAACTGAATGAATGTCACAAAAGACAAAAGGGTCCATTTATATAATATGGCCCAATTACACAAGTATTATTAATTGGTCAACCTTGCCCCATATTGTTGACTCCGACTTGCTTATCTGTTTCCTTCTCTGTTCTCCTCGTGTACACTTTTAGATGCTTATCAATACCCCCGTGTGAAGAACGAGCTTGTCCGCAAGCGCAACATGTGGAAACTGATGTTTGAGATCTTTAAAACGAAACCAAGATGTCTCGTGAGGAGGGAGATCTTCCCACACGACCAAAACCTCAAGATACCCTTCATCATCATATCTTGTATTAGCAATCTCCTCTGGTTTGATCGTAATCTCAGCAGCACCAATATCATGTGGAAGTGTCGGAGTAATGAGACGACCTTCTCCGATCACTTGTTTCAATTGTGAGACATGAAAAACCGGATGAATGCGAGATTCCTCAGGAAGTTTAAGGCCATAAGCCACTTTACCCACACGCTGCAGTACTTCATACGGTCCATAATACCTCGCTGCAAGCTTCTGTTATAGGCGTCTGCTCACTGACTGTTGGCGGTATGGTCTTAGCTTCAGATAAACCATGGAACCCACTTCGAAAACCAAATCTCTTCTGTGTTTATCAGCATTGTTCTTCATCAGAGACTGAGCCCGCAGAAAATGTTGCTTCACATCAGCCAACATTGCGTCACGTTCCAACAACATCGTTTCTAACTCGAAATTTTTTGAAAAACCTTTTTCGTATGACAACAACGTGGGAGGGTCAAAACCATAAACCAGTTTGAAAGGAGTGCATTGAGTACATGTGTGAAATGTAGTATTATACCACAGCTCTGCCCATTGAAGATACATAGCCCATTTCTTGGGGTGGGTAGACGCGAAGCAACGCAGATAAGTCTCCAAACAATGGTTAAGTACCTCCGTTTGCCCATCGGATTGAGGGTGAAAGGCTGTACTGAAGCGTAGTTTTGTACCAGAAGCTCTAAAACATTCCTTCCAAAAGGTACTCAAAAAAATCTTATCTCTGTCTGAAATTATAGACCGAGGGTACCCATGAATCCGGATCACTTCTGTCACGAACTTATTAGCCACATCCACAGCTGTAAAAGGATGTTTTAGCCCAATGAAATGGCTGTATTTACTGCGTCTATCTACTACAACAAAGATCACATTCACGCCCTTTGAAGTTGGCAAACCTTCAATGAAATCCATAGAGAGGTCTTCCCAAATGTTATTCAGTAGCTCGATTGGTTGTAGTAACCCAGCATGAGATAATATCGAGTACTTATGAGTTTGACATATTGAACATTCAGAGACATATTGCTGTATCGAACGTCAGTAACTCAACCTTCCTCAACAAACCCTCTCTGCCGTTTTCTAAACAACTCCGAGCCCTAATCTCATCAGGTCTAAGACTACGGCAAGGTTCCCGGTCAGAATAGCGTACATGTTCCGTTGGCGTTATCCGAATTGGATTATCGGCTCTCCTTGATGTTTTTAGGTGACTCATTGCTCTGCGATTCAGCGCCGTCATGAACGGCTCCCTCTAAATCGTCGAATCTTCTACGCAAATCCTCTTCCATCTTTGTTTGGGAAGTGATTGCAGACTGAAGCGCTTTTGCTGAATCCAGTGTCACCTGAGGATTCGCTTCTTCCGCTTGAGATTTCTTCGTCGTTTGCGATTGATTCGGCATCGTTGCTTTGGATTTCTGCTGCGATTGTTGCGATTGTTCGATCTAGAGCGATCAGGAACGCACCAATTTGATAAGAATTTCTGATATTCTTGCATCAAAAGAATCAATCCAACGTATTTTGTATCAATATACAATACATATCTCTCGAATTCTCACACATGAGAAAACAAGCCTACTCTTTACAACTAAATGAATGTCACGAAAGACAAAAGGGTCTATTTATATAATATGGCCCAATTACACAAATATTTTTAGTTGGTCAACCTTGCCCCATATTGTTGACTCCGACTTGCTCATCTGTTTCCTTCTCTGTTCTCATCTTCTCTGTTCTCCTCGTGTACACTCTTAGAAGCTTATCAGAATCTTCTACAAGAACATCAAGACGTGGATTTATTAAAAAAATCTCAAGATACAAGGCATGACACAACTTACCTTAATCCCATGTGTTCACACCTAAGGGAAACTAAATACCCAATGACTTCCTTAGTTTTCTACTTTTATTCTTTTTAAGTATGTTAATGGTTTTGGTTTCCTGCTTTTACCATTTTGTATCGTTAGAAAGAGCACTTTACAAAACTTTCATCTTTATAATATTTTTGGGCCCGGTTTTACTACGATAAAAGATGGTGCGACATGGACACCAAACCACCCTAAATACTAACACGGCTTGCTAGCTCATGCAAGAACTCCCTAGCGCACTATTTCAGTGTAGTTGGCGGACTTCCCAAATCATGCATGCACCACTAATCCACCTGCTCTCTGATACACCAAATGGAGAGGACAGGACAGGAAAGACTTGTATAAAAGAAAAGGTACCCTTAGGAGAGAAAGAGGACGGGTCAGACGGGAGAGAAGGCCAAGAAGGGGGAGAGAGAGAGAGAGAGAGAGAGAGAGAGAGAGAGAGAGAGAGCTCAGTCTAGAGAGAAAGATGTAGAGATCAAAGAAGAGACCTCCTTAGAACCAAGTCTAAGGTGGAAGAGCCAGGCCCCGTCCCACAGAGGCTAGACACAGCCGCACAGCGTGGTCTTAAAGGAACGTCCCCACTTCCCCAAGACAACGCCGAACAGGATAAGCCTCTCTATAACTTAGAATCATGCCTTTGCAATCGCTACATCCTATTTCCAGCATAAAACCCATTCGAAACACCCATAACCAGAAAGATGTCCTGATCCCCGAGCGGGACATCTAAGCCCGAACCCGTAGAATCACTCCCCCTTTGAGTATATTTTTCTGGTAGGGCGTTCATTGACTTGAGCGCCGTAGAACCTTCGGAAGGAAAACTCCTATTCGGTCATTCTGAAGGCCCGAATGACTTTTTATGTGGTGCTAGCTGGGTGAAAGAGGAGTTTCTAGTCTCTTTCAATACCTCTCTACATATGCCATTGTAGTATAGAAAGGCTATCAATCCAATCCAATGGCTAAGAAACAATCAAGATGCAGAAAACTTGCTAAGCTAGGCCTAATCATATAGAGAAGTGAGGGGTTTTAAAACTAACAACCTAAAGTGAACAGAGAAGAAGAACAAGAAAGCTGACAACCTAAACAGAAATGCAAATTAGAAAACAGAAGTTCAAACTAGATTATTAACAAGGTGATTCCAAATCAACAACAAGGCTTTCAAGCAAAGATCAATGCATTAAACTCTAAGCAAGGACCACTAATATAGACTAACCCAATCCCTTGGCGCTATTCTCTTTGACTAATCATACTCCTAACCAACTGTCGATGGTGAAAACACAATCAGCAAGATTTCAATCACAAGATCTATAGAGCCAAAAAGCACCTTAGACAACTAATTCCTTAGGCTAAGCACACTAATCTCTTATGCGATGATTCAAACACTAACTCGGACTTCCATGCGTAATCAATGTCTAGTGGCAATTTCCCATTCCCTAAAGTACTGTAGCAATAAAATCAAATTATGCAAGAAATGATAGATGTAATGAGTCATGACAATCAAAACACCATTTTTAAGCTATGAACTTCATTCAAGAATTTTAACAAACACCTTAGATGCAATGCTAAAGATGCCTATGATCTATTTCTCATAAAGGGTGGTACCAAGCATTAAGCACAATAACTTAAGAAGAGCTAATCAAAGATCTAACATCCTAATCATCCTTAAGCATCAAAGGAACACTTTTGCTCATCAAAAATCAAGAACTTCAAAACTTAAGAACAGAAATTCGAAATTGACTATGCAAGATAAATAAGAAATCAAGACTAAAAGATTAAAGCCTTAGATTAAATGCTTAAATAAAAGTATATACAAGTGATCCAGTCAATTACCCACAAAGGATTTGATCTTGTTTATGGAAAAACCAAAGAAATGCTTTTTGGGGCAAAAAAATGGATAAGAAAATAAGAGTTTAGGTGTAGGCTAGGGAGAGTCCCCAAAATGCCTTGGTCAACAAAAATAAAGAGGTTTACAAAACTCAACTTTTCTCTTGGATAAGTCTGGACCGAGAAGGGACAGGATGGCTGTGGTCTGTACGTGATGAGAACCTTCAAGCTGAATCAGATTTAACCAAACCACAACTTCAAGAAACTCAAGAAGTGGAGTTTCCAGTTGAAGTTAAAGGAGCAATGACAAGAGAAAGAGCTAGAGCCTTGCAAGACAAGTATGATCGAGTCCTTCTCTAAGCCGTTAAAAAATACAAGAAGAACCATTAGATAAACATTGGACCGGACTTTGTGAGGACATTCAAGGAGCAAATACTACAAGTTTAAAGAACGACGAGCTTTGGCCAATACTACCAAGACAAGCCCAAGTACAAGTCCTTACCATCATAAGAGAATATCATATTGCCTAAGTAAATCACTCGATTAAGATAGAGCTTTAAAAGGCCATTATGGGATCTATTATTAACACCAATCACTCTACATATCAATGGTAAGAAAGGTAAGCATTTAAATATATTTCATTAAACTTATATCTTGACTAATCCCATCATTTTCTCCTTATGATTTTCATTAGTATTAATTTTTAGGTCTTTTTGTTTTTAATACACTTTTGTATTTTTGGTTTACACTTTTGTATTTTTATTTTCTTTTGTCCTAAAACTGAAGAACCCCTTTATAAGGTTACCCGACAGCATTGTAGTTCGATACTTTTGATTTGATTAATAAAAACGGGCTGTTCTTCTTCCTTAAGATTTCAGGCAAAATCTTGTTCTTTCTCTAAACACTAGTCGAGACCAATCCTCCTTTGTTTAAGAAATTCCCTTGTGTTTTATTAACGAAACATGATTTTTGTGTCCTATGAACCAAATGTCCTTAGCCTCTAATCAGTTGTAGAATAGGAATCATGTATCAATCACTTGTAGATGATGAGATGCAAACAATGCCATAAGCTAAGCAAGATTGGGGTTTTTATGATATGAGAACAACTCTAACAACCTACCAATGCAAAATGACAAGACAGGAAATACAACTAAACAAAGACTAAGCAAAATGAGACTTAAGCAGTGAACTAAGATGAAAGATGACAACTTAAGCAATACTAAGCAAGGTGAATAATGAAAATAAGCAAGTATAGACAATTAAAGCATAAGCAGTTTAAGACAATTAATAAAAGGCAAGATCTAAGGTATTAAGCAATAATGGTTAAGTGGTATCAAGAGTGATTAAAGGAATTTTCTAACAAAGGCAAACATCAAGCATTCACAAGCAAACATAAACTCAATATTGCAATCCTAAGCAAGGTATCTAAGGAAAAATATTCTAAGTGGTTAATAAGCAAATCCAATTCAACAAGACTAGAGTGCCAAACCCACATTTGATGGTGTATTCTCTAATCATGAGCATAAAGCACTGAACCATAGAGCCTAAAAGAAGTACTAATCAAGTAAACTTCTCTCACCCAAGAAAAAATTCAGATCAACCTATCAATCTTTTGAACCATATAGGGACCTAAGTAGCTAAGTCAACCAATCAAGAATATCGATTCCAGCTCACAATTGTGAAACCTAACAATGCTAAGCAATGAACATGATTCAAACAAAAGCATGTTCTTTCAATGCAAACTATCTAACCATCAAGCAAGTCTCATAACAAGAACTATCCAACCCGAAGTGACTCATCTAGCAAGGTGAACTATCACTTTGGTGTCACTTAAATGGAAACATAAACCAAGCTAAGACTATCAAACCAAATAAGTGAATCATGCCAACAACAAGACTTCAAGCCATTAAGTGAATCATATGCATCAACAATACCATATTCAATCAAAAGCGAGAAGCTTTATGGACAATAATCACTTTGCAAGAGAAGGAAACAATAGAGATCAAACTAATCAAGCTAATAACCCCTAATCACATCTTAAATACCATGTTCCCTACTTAGAACCTCAAATCTAAGGTAAACTACTCACTAATCATGTTTAATCCTATTTAATTAGAGTTAAACACAATTAGATGAGATGAAATGCAAAGATAATGAATCTAACTACCAGAATGCGAAAACTAAAGATCAATAAGCAAGATTAAACCGTAAAATGCAAGACTTGATTGAAAAATAAAAGTGTTTACAAACTTTAGGCGAATCGCCCTTTTAGGGTAAGCAAGAGATTGATATATCATGGTTTTTATGGTTTTTAACCATGGTATAAGTCCTTTTTATTGAGTCTTTTTGGTCTTTTTAGAGTCCTAGTAGAGTCTTTGCAGGTTATAACACAACTGGAGCACAATTGGAGATTATGGAGCTTTTTGGATCACTGCAAGAATCAACCCCGAAGGAAGCAAGTCATAACCATTGTCCTGCAGTGGGTGACAATCGTCACCAATTATGGGTGACACTCGTCACCAGCCTCTGAAGAGAAATCGCGACTTGTATCAAAAGATAGAAAGGAAATTGCAGTTTTGGCCCAGAAGTTCTATTATTTATAAGAAGACCCCAGCTCGTGTTTTAGCTTATTTATATTAGGTTTTCAGCCATTGTTTTCTTTTATCGTTTCTTATTTTCTAGAGAGCATCATAGAGAGATTTGTAGCAGAGCTTTTGGAGAGACAAATCAAACTCCTTCAAAGCGGATTTCGAACTCCTTTATCTTTATTTCTTATTTATTTTATGCAATCTATTCTTTTCATGATTTTTGTTTCATTCACCATGTCTGAGTAGTTTGTTAGTAAAGTTATGGCTTTTCAAAGGTTGATGAAGAGTTTGTAGAATCGTTTTAGTTGTTAGGAGAATCTATTGGTTCTTCATCTCTGCTTGCATTAATATCGATTTCTTAGACACATCATCTAGATTTCGAAACCCTATGTTGTTTAATAGATGTGAGAACATTATTGATCACCTGAATTAGTATTAGATGAGCAAAATGTCTTAGTGCAAAGAGATTTGGTTTAGGAGTTTTGTGAACAATTGAACCTGATCATTACTGCATGTTTAGGTTGTTAGAGTTTGCAAAGAGATTTGAAACTTTGTGATTTAGACATAGATAACTTCTGCAATGGGAATTGATTAGTTATATCTTTGTGTTTCATGTTCTAGACGGTTTTAATTCATTACTGATTGCATGCGTTCTATACTCTCGGATTCAACCTGCGAATTGTCCTGACTTAGCGCCTTTGAGCTTTCTGAACTTTAAGAATAATCATAAAAATGCCCATTGCTGTTTCGCATTACATTCATTTATTATCACTTATCTTAATCCGAATCTATAATCGCTAGTGTAGTAAGCATACTCCCTTGGGATTCGATAACCCTTTTATACTATAATTGCATTGCTGTGCACTTGCAGCAGTTTTATTTGGGTAAAACCTGAGCCCTATACAGTGTTTTGGCGCCGTTGCCGGGGATTAATAGCTGCCTATAAATTTTTAATATTAGGATTTTGACTAAGTTTTTCTTTGTTTACTAACTTTCTGCTACTTTTCTTTGTGCTGGTTTCAGGTGTATGTCTAATCGCAGTACCATGAGCAACAAAGAGACGGAGCTTGTGACTTTGAGCATCAACGAATTCGCTAAGTTGGAGAGGACCATCAGGAATTCTAAGAAACAGTCTACAATGGTTGCTCCACTTGTCTTGGTCGAAAATGCAGAGGATCACTTTGTTGACAGAGATGGAAATAGGAGGAATGAACAAGGGCAGAGACTGGATGAGAATGGCAATTTCATAGCTGAACAGGTGGTTCAGCAAGCCCCAGATGAAGCTGTAAATGTTACTGGGCATTTTGTGCAGCGGACTCTAGGAGATTACAACAGACCTGGCAAGTTTTATGCCAACAGAGCTGCAATCCGCCCTCCTGCATTCCAGATGAATGATTTTGAGCTCAAGCCTGCTTATTATCAGCTTGTGGGTCAGCATCCTTTTCATGGCTTACCTCATGAGCATCCTATGGATCACATAGAGAGATTTGAGGATTTGGCTTGAAGTGACAAGGCTAATGCAGTTAGCAATGACTTCCTGTTCTGCAAACTTTTCCCCTACTCTCTTGGAGGAGATGCAGCTTATTGGATGAAGCAACTGGAGTCTGGTTCATTGACCACTTGGGAGGACACCAAGAATTCTTTTCTGAACAACTTCTATGATGATGCTAGATCAGAAGACCCGAGGACGAAAATTGCTTCATTCTCTCAAGGTCCTACTGAAGCTTTGAAAGCTTCTTGGCTCAGATTCAAGTCTTATCAAAGAGACTGTCCTCATCATGGTTTCAATTAGGTGCAGCTGCTTGGTATTTTCTTCAGAGGCATTAACTGGAAGTACTAGATGGCGTTGGATGCTGCTAGTAATAGGAACTTCAACACAGACCTTCCTGAAGATGCAATCACTTTGATTGAAATTTTGGCCTGCAGTAACAGCACCAAGAATGCTGACTTTCAGAGGATTCAACAGGCTGGTTTGAATGAAGGGAACCAAATAGCTGAGGTTAAGGCTAAGTTAGACAGTATGCACAGCCTTTTGGTGGGAAAGAAATCAGTCCAATTTGCTGCAGAGGTGGAGACTTTCGAAAATTCTGAAGAATTTGAGCAAAAGGATCTTAATTTCATCAATGGAGGGGGTTTTCAGAGGCAAAGGTTTGGGAATCAGCAATGTAACAGAGGTTACAATGGCAATAATCAGAAGAGCACCTTCACAGGAAACCAAAATGCAACTGGTTACACGCCACAACTACAGTTCCAGAAGACTGAGTTTGAGAAACCATACCAGAACAGCAATAACTTCAACAGGAATTATGGTTCTTCTTCCTACCAAACTGCATCTCCACAAGACAACAAGATGGAAGCTATGCTGGAGAAGATCCTAGAAGAACAGCAGAAGATGACAGAGGACTTCAATGGAAAGATAGATTCGCTGTATGAGGACCTGAATGGAAAAATTGAAAGTCTGAACTCTCATATGAAGAAGCTGGATGTTCAGGTTGCTCAAACTGCAGGAGCTGTTCAAAGGCAAGAGGGATTCCTTCCTGGAAGGACTGATATCAATCCCAAGCATCAGGTTAATGCCATCACAGTCATGAGTGAAAAGGAGCTTAAAACAGTGCAGAAAAAGCGGTTGAGTGCAAACCAGATCGTGCACCTGATGGAGTTTGAAGATGAAAATTTTGCAGTCTCAGAGTTGAGTGACGAGCGTCACCAAAGAGGAGTGACGCTCGTCACCAACTTACAAGGGAATCGGGGGTCGTCACAAGTCAGTGACGAGCGTCACCCCCCTGATGACGATCAACACCCACCCCAGAACGAGGCTGCTTCGCCTGTAACTGCAGATAATAGCAAGGAACAAGTTTATAAACCCAAGACACCCTTCCCCAAGCATCCTAGGATGTCTAGACATGAGATAGAAGAAGCCAGATGCAAGGCAATGATAGAGAAGTTGATGGTTGAGATTCCTCTTGTTGATGCAGTCAAGCTTTCACCCGCACTAAGAAGGTATGTCAAGAGAATGATTGTGAATGGTGTAAGTCATGAAGAAGGAGCATTTCTTACCAGAGACATTAGTGCAATTCTCTTGGGTACAGTTCCAAAGAATAAGAAGAAGGTGCTTGTTTCTGAGCAAGTCAGTGTTATCATTCAAAGCAGAATTCCAGAGATGCTACCTGATCCGAGAAGCTTTGTGCTTGATTGCTCAATCTCAACATGACGTTTTCCCCATTCTCTATGTAATCTAGGGTCAAGTATTAAGATGCCTTCCTTTATTACTGCTAGACTTGGAATGACTGATTTCAAGCCAGCTGGTATCTCTCTTATCCTAGCTGATAGATCCATAAGAACCCCATAAGGCATCTTAGAGGATGTTCTTGTTAACATTGAAGGCTGCATAATTCCCATAGACTTTGTGGTTTTGAAATATGCTGAAGAACCTAAAGATCCTCTTATTCTCGAAAGTTCATTCTTGGCTACTGCTGGCGCCATCATTGATGTGAAAAATGGGAAGATATAGCTTGATTTGGGTGATGTTATCATGAACTTTGACATGGGTAAGTTAAGAGGGAGTTCTGCCATTGATGGTCAGACCTTTTCTGTAAGGACTTCCAGAGATGAAGAACCAGTCATGGAGCATTCAGCAGACATTAATACTGGGTATGTCAATAAATCAGATAATAGTGGGCAAGAGAAGAAGCTGGCTGTTCAAGGAGCAATACCTGAAACTTCTGCAAAAGTTGTTGGGTTTGAGGATTGGAGTGAAGATAATATCTTCGACATTAGGATCAGAAAAAAGGTTCCAATCAATAACAAGTTGCTGGAGGAAGACGAGTTTGTGATGGAGACAAGGATTGCAGAGCTGAATTGCTGAAAAACTGCAGAAACTCGAATTGCAGGATCAGTGACGATCGTCACTGACCTGGTGACGCTCGTCACCAATCCGAACACAAAGCTGGGACATGATCTTTCTGCGACAAGTCCATCTGATGTTGCCAAACCGGAAATTCAACATTCCACAACCCAGAAACCTGCAACAAAGCAAAGGTATGCACTTTATGGAACCAGTTCCAAACTTCCTAATCTCATCAATAAGAACTTAAAAGCTGCTTCACACTTATGCAAGCAACGAGATTCTCGTAGAAAGCTTTGGTGTTTCTTTTGATGATTTTGCGGGAAAAATAAGTGTCCCACCCCCAGTTAAAACCTACCCTGCTGCTGTTCCACACTTCCTTGGAAGAGTTCATGCACACATTGCTTATACACCACCATGGATGAGGAGACATTCTTCTCCAAGGCATTCACTGCCACCTTCTGATCCACCAGCTGTCTGAGCAGCATTCAAAGTCGAGCTAATGACTTCAAACAAGCACTTGGTGGGAGGCAACCCACTGGTAAGTTTTCTTTTTCATATGCTTAGTCTAGTTTTTATTTACATAAAAAAAATAAAACCAAAAACATGAGAAAAACCAAGAAAAAAAGAGAGTCAGTTTGTTCAGTTTGCTTTGATGATTTTGATATGTGTTTTGAGTGCTCTAACAGTGTGACTTCGGAGTACACATAATGACATTGCATTAACACTTCCAACATGAAGATTCTGGAGTATCAACAGTGGTGACGATTGTCACCACTGAGAGGTGACACTCGTCACCCACTCCTTCACGAGGTACACTTTTCAAACTCGGTTCTACACTTTCACTTGCTTCTTTTTGACCAACTCTAGAATTAATGACAATGGGGACAATGTTGTTTAAGTTTTGGGGAGGTGGCTACTGATGTTGTGTACATTATGTTTGGTTTTTAAAGTCTTAATGTTGAGTCAAAAACCTGTTTTTCTTGGAACTAACCACAAAACGTTGATGCTTATAAGAACCATTGCCACAGTAGTTCATTACAAGCCTTACTAAGTTGAAAGTCATAGGTAGATCAGTCTGGCAATGAAGGTTTAGGTTCCTAGAGAATCTGGAAAATTTGTTGTTAGCTCCACCTTAATGAACTTTAAACTCCTTATCTTGGGGCTTGATTCCCATTTATCTTGATTTTCTCTTTCAACACTGGCAAGAATGTTTAGATACAGTCTCTCTTTAATCTTTCCTGATACAGCTTTTAAGAGTTTAAGTCAATAGAATGGTGCATCATTACCATGTATCCTTACAAGGAACAGCAGTAGTAAACACTCAAGAACCTGTCTCCTCACAAAGAATACAAGTATTGAGTAACACCATATTTTAGACTGTAAAAAAATGAGAAAAGAAGTTGAAAAATCCAAAATATCCTAAGGAAAAGATCAGGGAAGTGAAAATAGGAGAGCTGTGTTGAGATTGATTTGTTCAGTGTTTAGGAAGGGAAAAGAATCTATAAGTGACTGAGTTGATAAAAACTTGATGAGATATCACACTTAGATAAAAACAAGGAGTTAGCAGCAGAGATTTCGGATTTCTTGAAGGAGCTTGACCTGAATTTGAGAGATTTGCTAAGCTTGTGATGATTAGATTGAAATTGGATCTTGTGTTGGCTCTATAGTATGTAGATTCGAAAGTATTGATCAATGTGGTGGTCCTGATGTTTAGCTGACTGTTTTGGTTTTCAAACCTCAACCTTGTTCTTTGTCAGATGTTTGCTTGAGGGCAAGCAAAAGCTAAGTCTTTGGGAGTTGATATATCATGGTTGTTATGGTTTTTAACCATGGTATAAGTCCTTTTTATTGAGTATTTTTGGTCTTTTTAGAGTCCTAGTAGAGTCATTGTAGGTTATAACACAACTGGAGCACAATTGGAGATTATGAAGCTTTTGGATCATTGCAAGAACCAACCCCGAAGAAAGCAAGTCAGAACCGTTGTCCTGCAGTAGGTGGCGATCGTCACCACTTATGGGTGACGCTCGTCACCAGCCTCTGAAGAGAAATCGCGACTTGTATTAAAAGATGGAAAGAAAAGTACAGTTTTGGCCCAGAAGTTCCATTATTTAGAAGAAGACCCCAGATCGTGTTTTAACTTGTTTATATTAGGTTTTCAGCCATTGTTGGCTCTTATCTTGTATCTTATCTTCTAGAGAGCTTTAGAGAGAGATTTGTAGCAGAGCTTTTGGAGAGACAAATCAGACTCCTTCAGAGCAGATTTTGAACTCGTTTATCGTTATTTCTTATTTCTTTTATGCAATGTATTCTTTTCATGATGTTTGTTTCATTCAACATGTCTGAGTAGTTTGTTAGTTAAGTTAGGGTTTTTCAAAAGTTGATGAAGAGTTTGTAGAATCACTTTAGCTGTTAGGAGAATCTATTGGTTCTTCATCTCTGCTTGCATTAATATCGATTTCTTAGACACATCATCTAGATTTCGAAACCCTAGGTTGTTTAATAGATGTGAGAAAATTATGGATAGCCTGAACTAGTATTAGATGAGCAAAACGCCTTAGTGCAAAGAGATTTGGCTCAGGAGCTTTGTGAAAATTTCAACCTTATTATTGCATGTTTAGGTTGTTAGAGTTTGCAAAGAGATTTTAAACTCTGTGATTTAGACATAGATAAGTTCTGCAATGAGAATTGATTAGTTATATCTTTGTGTTTCATGTTCTAGACGGTTTTAATTCAATCCTGATTGCATGCATTCTACACTCTCGGATTCAACCTGCGAATTGTCCTGACTTAGCGCCTTTAGCTTTCTGAACTTTAAGAACAATCAAAAAAACGCCCACTTGCATTTACTTTGATGTTTCACATTACATTCATTCATTATCGTTTAGCTTAATAAGAATCTATAATCGCTACTGTAGTAAGCCTACTCCCTTGGGATTCGATAACCTCTTATACTATAACTGCGTTGTTGTGCACTTGCAGTAGTTTTATTTGGGTAAAACTTGGGCCCTATCAGAGATAAGATAAGGTTTAATGCCGTTTTAGATAATGTTTTGTGGCTTCCCTTTTATAATAGTGAACCAAAAGAAGGATAAAAAAAACTAAAAATAAGATAAGGTCAAAGAAAAGCCGGTCAAACACGTAGATAAAACATATCGGGGTTGTACAGACGATGTTTAGCTCGATGCACCACCCCGATATGGTCCATATAAGCGCCTATTGGCCTGTGCAGGTTTCTCTGCTTGATGCAGCACCTCGACAGAGACAATGCCTTAGACTCCACGAACTAGTCCTATTCGTCATGCACCGCGGCTTGCATCGAGCATACTCCACAGAGGCTTTGCTCGATGCTTCTCCTCGATATGGGACCAAACTTTGCAAGGGTCCATCTTTGGCATCTCTTCGAAGATGATCTGCTGCCATTCTCCTCCCCAAACTCCAAGAACCTCCAAAACACCTGAAAAACACCACAAGTATGCATATGTATGCAATCCTAATCTATATGCATGAAATGTTGATTCTAAGTGCGAATGAGACTAAGATGCTAAACTAATACGCAAAAAAGGGAAAAGATGCATGAAATGCAACCTAAAATGCTCTAATATAGCAAGCTTTCAACACCCCCACATTTAGCTTTTGCTTGCCCTCAAGCAAACAAACACTTAATGTGGTGATGAGGTTTTAAAACGGGAACTCATATCTCTAAAAATGCTGACAATAAATCAAAAATGAAGTCCATGTTCTTAATTCTAGAATGCACTTGATGGAAGATTACATTAAACACTTAGTCACTTTCATCACAAAGCAAGAATGATCACAATGCTATCAACCTACACAAGCTCATCAAATCAAACAACCTTTTTAACATTCAATTATGCTCAAACCATGGATCATGCTTATGTAAATGAAAATGTGTCATTTGGCTAAGGGACAAGGCTTAGTGAAATAAAAATGATTCCACTTATCAAACTGGTTTTGGTGTTTCAAGGGTTCTCTCAAGGAAAAGCATGGCTGTGCTTTGGCAAACTGCTAAGGGTCAAATAACAACTTACACATACAAATGAAGATTCCCATCTACCCAAGACCCATAAGAAATGTTCCTAACTCTTTCTCAGCAATGTAAATCCACCTAACTCTTTCTCAGCAATGTAAACCCAAATAGATACCCAAAAACCCTTCTCTTTTAAGCGCTTTGGAGGACACTTCTTCTTTGAACTTCATTCGGTGGCGGTTTTCTTCTTTTGGCTTTGGCTCCTTTCTATAGTGATGCTTGTGCTGCTTTTGCCTTTGGCTTTTTGATTCACATGCTTTGCACATCTTGCACCTTCTTTTATTCATTGAATATGAGCCTTCTTTTCTTTTGAACTTAGCCGCTATTTCCACCATTTACTTGTGTCACACTCCTTTTCTTTTTGCCTTGATTTCTTTTATTCTTTCTTCTCTTTAAACCAAATCCAAAATAAATCTCAAACCATTTCAAAACTTCATAGCCTATCTAACTCAAGAGTGAGCTAGTTCACAATGGAAATACTTCCCTTGTAGTTTCATCCCAACACTTTTTGCTAAGCAACAACCATGAAGGAAAGAGGCCTCACAAATCACACACAATTAATGTTCTGGCTTGAAAGAAGACTTAGGTAAGGGTGAGGAGATCTAAATGGACCTTCTAAAGAGTGGCAAAGGAGGATAAGAAGGTCCAAATATTCTAAGGTAATCCATGACAACATTCACAAATGCATAAGACATCAAAATTAGGTTCCACTTATATAAAGGTTGAAACAATTTCAAAGCATGCTTCAGTTTCAAACAAGGTTCACAAAAATGCAAATTCCAAAAGTGGTTCAGTTTTATTTCTAGTTCAACATCAAATGCATCAAAGGTTTAAAAACAAGGGCTTCATTTTTATAAACCACTAGCATTAGCAAAGATGTGCTATCATTGTTCCCAAATTAAACAAGCAAGCTAGTCCTAAATGAATGCATCGAGTCTAAAACTTATATGGATGCATAAAACAAAATCTTTTTGTGAAGCCTTTTTCGAAAAAATTTCAAATTTTTTGGTTTTCTGTATGCCTTAGTTGCTATGCAAATGTGATGCATGGTTTCTAATCTATAATGCAAGTGCAAGTGCAAACATCAGTTCAATATACCCCCCCCCCCCCCCCCCCCCCCCCCCCCCCCCCCCCCAACACACACTTAAATTACACAGCCTATGTGAATGCTCACAATCAACCAAGAAAGCAATCGCTTAAAGAAAAGTGTGTGGTATTTACAATGGTTGTTAATGGTATACCTTACTTCAGAATGAGGAGTGGTGAGAGGCTGAGCTCTCAGTGACATGGGAAGGAGAGGCTTCTTCCTCGGATGGAGTTTGTTGCCTGGCTCTTCTCTTCTTTCCTTTGTGCTTCGGAACTGGTACAAGAGATGAGTGTCTTAGCAGCTCAGCTAGTTGTGCTCTTGGCCACTCAAAAATGTGGAACTAGTGTCTCTCTTGAATCAGGCTCATCCTCAGACATGTTATCATCAGCTGATCCTCTTCCTTGTGGTTCTGTTTGATCCGCTTGGTCATCTTTCTTTGCTGTTGAAGATCCTCCCAACTTCTTCTTTAGCTTCTTCACCTTCTTCTGTAGAGAATCAACTGACTTTTGGCTAGCCTTAACTGACTTCATCAATCTTCTGATTGCCTTGTCCTGGAAGTTATTCCACCTCTGAAGAAGCCTAATGTGCTCATGAGCAGCTCTTGAAGCTTCAGATGTGCAAATCACATCATATGGATCAAATGCATAAGGGCGGCTGTCATAGTCTTCATGTTTTAGCACCTCTTCTCCTTGATGCTGAACCTCTTGTTCTTGATTTTGCTCTTCAGTATCCTCTTCCACATCTGAATCTATAATTGTGCTCTTGTTTCTGACCTTGCTAGGTCTCATCAAGGGCGGATCAGTCCTAGGATCTTAGAGCTAATCTTCAGTTGGCATAAAGCGAATATTCTTATAAGTGGTGAAGTTTGTAAGGTGCTGCTTGGGTAATAAGATCTTCTTCTTCTGATCTTACAGCTCAAACTGATAAGCAAAACCAGTCTCCACAGTGATATCTCTCATAATTGCATCATATAAGCTTGTATTTAGTTCATGTTTTAGTCCTCTTTTACATATTTTCCTTTGCTTTTGTCCCAGTCTTCTTTGTTTTTAGACTTAGCTTGCATTTAGGTTGTAGTTTGCATTTTCTTTGCATAAATGGTGTTTATAGGTACCTAAGGAGCTATTAGAGTCAAGAAGAAGTTGTGGGAATGATCCAGGGAGTTCACCCAATCAAAGAGGAGCAAGAGGTGTCAAGAAAATGGAGATTTGGCCTTGCATCGATCACAACAAAATCCACATCGATCGATGTAAAGGAGCAGAAAGAAACAGAGTTAACATCGATCACTCACATCGATCATGGGTGATCGATGTCAAGCCACATGACACTCACATCGATCACCAGCATCGACCAAGACTGTTCGATGTAAACGGGCAGGAGCTACAAGACTTTCACATCGATCAAGCACATGGTTCAAGGACTGATCGATGTCAAGGACCAGAGAAGCACATCGATCAGCTACATCGAGCAGAACTGATCGATGTCATCCACATCGAGCACCCACATCGATCATGGATGATCGATGTTGACCCAGACTGAAGAAATTTTATTTACAATTTTGCCACTCCTCTTAGACTCCTATAAATACTTTAAGTCCTTAATTTTTGGGATCATCCTATTATCCAGCACCCATGATTGATGTAGCCAACATCGGACACTTACATCGATCAGGAGTGATCGATTTAATCAACCCGAGAGTCAGGCAACAAACATCGATCAGTAACATCGATTTAGGGTTGATCGATGTGGATCACATCGACCAGGAGTGATCGCTGTAAACTGACCGAGAGTTTGGGGATCTACATCGAGCAGCAGCATCGATCAAGGCTTGCTCGATGTGCCTACATCGATCACCAGCATCGATCGATGTAAATGGGCATGAGGTTTTGGAGATTACATCGATCACATGCATCTATCATGGCTGATCGATGTGAAGAGGAACAGAAAACCAAGTCCAACATCGATCATGAATGATCGATGTGAACCTCCTTTCTGCCAAAATCTCTTTTAAGGTACACAACTCCACTCCTTTCCTCATGAATCCTTTTGTATCCATTCTGAGTATCCTTTATCACCCTTCTTCAAGCTTCTATAATATAGAGGACTGTGTACTCTAAGTGTGGGGGGAGGGTATTGCATTTGACATTGTGTTTTGTCTTCTTATTTTCTCTTTTCTATACTTGAGTCTCATGCATTCATGCATTCATCTATATACACTGAAAGTCCATAAAATTTTCTGGAACCAAAAAGATCATTTAGTTGCATTTGCATAAATAAGATTGAGTCTAGATGCATTTCATATATGTTTGCATACATTTGCATAGAGAGTAGATGATAAACACTTGTCAAGATGTTAATGTTTGAGTTATTTTCAATGCTTTGGTTATCTGTTGTTTGAAAGCAGTGCAGTGAGTTTAAAGTTAAGGCTGCACCTTATCTTGAATACTTGCATTGATATTCTTGTCTTATGCTGAATCTTGCTTTGATTTGATGCCAACTCTGTTTATTAGAACCATAATCTTGACATTTAATTATCATGATTATGCATTGAGAGTGATCACATGGCTACCCATATACATACTTGGGTTATCTTCTTCCCTTCTTACCATTCTTGTTTACCCAAGTAGCTGATCCTCATCATTATGGGACAGTAAACCACACCCTAACCCAATCCTTCTTTCTGAACTTAAACACTATTGTGAGAGTTGTGAGGTCCTTGCATTGCATTATTTTCGATTATATCTTGGCAAAAAGTGTTAGGAATAAGGCTGGCAAGGAGAAGCTCCCTTGTAGACACCAGCTTGCATCTTGAGCTTGGTATTAGGTTAGGAGTTTGGGAAAGGGTAGTGTAATTGGTATGAGTTCTATTGTTTATATCCTTTAAAAGAAGAAGAAGAAGTATGGGGATGGTAATATGGGGAAACAAGCTAAGTTTGTGGTTAAGTGTAAGGAAGAAAAGTTCTAAGTGTTGAAGAAAAGGAAGGTGCCAACAACAACAAAGCTTACAAAAGTCATCCCAAAAGGAGAAAGCAGACTAAGCAATCCACCAAAGGTGAAGAAAAATGGCGCCAATTATACAACAAAGAAGAGCAAGCTCCAACAAAGAATCAACCACACAAGCAAACAGAAGAAGGAGTTTCCCCCAAACATGAAGGAATAAGAGATCAAGTGCTGTGGGAAAGGGTGGATCTAGGGATTTCACTTTGGGTTTAGAAGATAATAGGTTCATCTTGGGGTAAAAAGGGGTAGAAGAAACCTTTTACTTGCATGCATATATGTTCTTTTACCTTTAGCATTTTGCCTAAGATAAAATCATTTCATTGAGTGATCCCTTGTGTCTTTGAACCCTTATCTGAATGAGATAATTTTCATCTCATGACCATGTCCCTTTAACCAAATATGCTCACTTGATTTGCATTAACTTGATCCATTGGTTACTGATTAATGAATGTTAAAGAGTTGGTTGATTTGAATGCTGGTGTAGGCTAAGCTAGAGTGCATTGTTTGCTATGATAGGTTTGGCTAAAGCTTTTGAAGTAGAACAATCTCTTTGCATCTTAGAACCTATAACTGGGGCATTGATTTAGTTGTTCCATTGGCATCTTTAGTTTTGAGCTCCCACTTTCAAACCTCACTCTCCCATTTGTTCTTATTTGATTGAGGGCAAGCAAAAGGCAAGTGTGGGGGTGTTGATATCTCTCATAATTGCATCATATAAGTTTGCATTTAGTTCATGTTTTAGTCCTCTTTTACATATTTTCCTTTGCTTTTGTCCCATTCTTCTTTGTTTTTAGACTTAGCTTGCATTTAGGTTGTAGTTTGCATTTTCTTTGCATAAAGGGTGTTTATAGGTACCTAAGGAGCCATTTAAGCCAAGAAGAAGTTGTGGGAATGATCCAGGGAGTTCACCTAATCTAAGAGGAGCAAGAGGAGTAAGGAAATGGAGATTTTTGCCTAGCATCGAACACAACAAAGTCCACATCAATCGATGTAAGGGAGCATAAAGAAACAGAGTTTACATCGATCACTCACATCGATCATGGGTGATGTAAACGGGCAGGAGCTACAAGACTTTCACATCGATCAAGCACATCGATCAAGGACTGATCGATGTCAAGGACCAGAGAAGCACATCGATCAGCTTCATCGAGCAGCCTGATCGATGTCATCCACATCGAGCACCCACATCGATCATGGATGATCGATGTTGACCCAGACTTAAGACATTTTATTTACAATTTTACAACTCCGCTTAGACTCCTATATATACTTAAAATCCCTAATTTTTGGGATCATCCTATTATCCAGCAATCCTTACTTTTCTAGTTTCTTAATCACATTTTGTACTTTGAATCTTTGGTTGATTTCAATATAGATTTACATTTAACTTCTTGTTTAACCTTTCTAATCATGATTAGCTATCTATTTCTCTTTGATTTGATGGTTTCAATGGTGATTAGTTAGTAGTACTTTTAGAGATTTGAGATGAGTTAGGTTTAGGAAATTTGATGCTTGATCTATGGTTGCTTAGTGTTAATTCTTCTATTTTCTTTCTTGATTACTTTGTTTAATGCCTAATTAGCCTTAGCTAAGTTTATTAGGATCTTAGGCTCATTTTATGTCCACCAAGTGTTTGATGAAATGCCTGAA
Organism: Thlaspi arvense; assembly: GCA_911865555.2. Classification (NCBI taxonomy): domain Eukaryota; kingdom Viridiplantae; phylum Streptophyta; class Magnoliopsida; order Brassicales; family Brassicaceae; genus Thlaspi; species Thlaspi arvense. The sequence continues at coordinate 402,930 of CAJVSB020000081.1, forward strand.
CTGCTTTGCAAGAGAATTGCTTGTCCTAGCTCAAGAGATTGACTATCTAGGGAGGGATTTGGCAATATAGGATTGATAGATTTTCTTAATGCTTGCTGTTTGTCATTTCACTAATGAGAATTAGTTATTGATTTGATGATTAGCAAAGAGATTAGTGCCAGGAGATTGGATTAGTCATATAAATGATATTCTATGCATAAGGAATAGCATTGTGTGAGTTTGTAAGCATCATAGGTTGAGTTGAGAGTTTCCTAACACCAATTATCCCATCTCAAGTCCTGTTTTTCCTCTGTTTTTTGTTCATTTTGAATTTGCTTTCTTTTTTACTTGTGGTTTAGTTGTTTTGCTTGCTGCTCACTCTTAGTTTTGTGGTTGCTTCAATTTTGTTTGATCATTTAGGTTGTTAGACACTTAAACTCTCTATATCTGCTTGAATTAGGAACTTTATTGCATTCCTACTGCTTCTATCTTCCCCTTTTGGATTGATAAACTCAATACTACAATGACTAATGTAGGTTGAGGATTGAGATAGGATAAAAAACCTACATCACACAACTCCTGAGAGATAGCCAATCTTGCTGAGATAGGGAAACATCATTGAAAATCATGCTCACATCAGGTTCTCCAAGCTTTGGAACTGGTACATGAGATGAGTGTCTTGGCGGTTCAGCTAGTTGTGGTCTTGACCGCTCAACAATGTGGAAGGAGTGTCTCTCTTGAATCAGGCTCATCCTCAGACACGTTATCATCAGCTGATCCTCCTCCTTGTGGTTGTGTTTGATCTGCTTGGTCAGCTTTCTTTGTTGTTGAGGATCCTCCCAACTTCTTCTTTAGCTTCTTCACCTTCTTATGCAGAGAATCAACTGACTTTTGGCTAGCCTTAACTGACTTCATCAAGCTTCTGATTGTCTTGTCCTAGAAGTTATTCCACCTCTGAAGAAGCCTAATGTTCTCATGAGCAGCTCTTGAAGATTCAGATGTGTAAATCATATCATATGGATCAAATGCATAAGGGCGGCTGTCATAGTCTTCATGTTCTATCACCTCTTCTCCTTGATGATGAACCTCTTGTTCTTGATGTTGCTCTTCAGTATCCTCTTCCACATCTGAATCTTTAATTGTTCTTATGTTTCTGACCTTGCTAGGTCTCATCAAGGGCGGATGAGTCCTAGGATCATAGAGCTGATCTTCAGTTGGCATAAAGCGAATATTCTTATAAGTGGTGAAGTTTGCAAGGCGCTGCTTGGGTAATAAGATCTTCTTCTTCTGATCTTACAGCTCAAACTGATAAGCAAAACCAGTCCACAACTCCTGAGAGATAGCCAATCTTGCTGAGATAGAGAACAACAATGAAAATCATGATCACATCAGGTTCTCCAAGCTCAACGCTGATATACACTATATTTATACCATTTTAGCATACATTTAGCACTAGGTTTTAGTCTTTAAGCATGCATTTTTAACTTGTGCTTGTCCCATTTGCATCCATTTAGAACTTAGAGTAAGTTTAGAAGTTGCATAGCATATTTGGTGCATATGGAGTACTTGGCAGGTACATTTGAAGTGTTTGGAGGCTATAAGGAGCTCTGGAAAGATCAAGGGGTTAAGCCAAGGCAATGCAAAGAAGAATCAAGGATCTAGGAGTCATCTCGAGCTGTATACAGACCAAGGTTGGTCGATATGGAGGCATATCGAAGTGCATATCGGGTATGCCATCCCGGTACAAACCATCCTGGAAATCACATCAGCGAAGATCAGCCCGGATAACTGGCTTCCACTAAGATTCAGCTTCATCACTCTTAATCAAAGTTTAAGCCCTGTGAGTTAGATTTCGAATTCTCTTGGTCTCAGGTCGATCCGATTTATGGTTGGAGAGTTATGGATATTTTCGTGAAGCCGCTCGGAGACAACGAGCTGCGTACCGAGCAAGCTGCTCGATACACAAGTCCAGGGGCGTATCGACTTGCATATCGACCTATACTGGTCGATACACAAGCCACATGACACATACCGAGCAGAGTATCGAGGAAGACAGGCCGATATGCTTTAACCAAATGGTGATTGTATCGATATGCATACCGAGAAGGAGTACAGAATGGGGGTCAATTCGAAGTATATGAGTCCAAACTAAGGTCTTCCGTTGCGATTCAGCCTCAGAAACCTTCATAGAAGTTGAAGAAGATTGAATTAGCTTTCCAATGGAGGTTGAATCAAGTTATTCCGGTTCGTGGTTCGAAAGATATAGCGTTTCCAATAACACCCTTTGCAACCAGAAGGTTGAATCATGTTTCCGATAGAGATAAAGAGATTTAAGGTCAGATTAGTGATTGCTTAGTGTTTAATATGATTGTTCCTTCTTATTGATTGTGTTTAATGCCAGATTAGCCCTAGCTAAGTTGATCTAGATCCTAGGGTTCTCTTATGCCTGCCATGTGTTTGATGAATTGCCTGAATGAGTCAAGTAAGAGATTTGCTTATCTTAGCCCAAGGAATTAGCTGTGTAAGGAGTAAATTGGCAATATAGAATTGGATTAGTTGCTTATAATGCTTGCTGCTCATGTGTTTGAGTAAAGGAATTTATCTTGAGTATGTGCTTAGCAAAGTAGCTAGTGTCAAGAGATTGAGCTGGTTATAGTTGTTAATTCTATGCCTAGGAATAGTATTGTTTGAAATATTTTGAAGCATCACTAGTTAAGCCAAGAGTCTCCCTAGCACCAATTATCTCATCCCAAGTCCCATCTTTTCTCTATTTGTAGTTGAATTCGAAATTACTCTGTTTTTACCTTTGTTCTAGTTGATTTGCTTGCTATTCACTCTTTGTTTGGTGTTTGTCTCATTTCTGTTTGATCTTTTAGGTTGTTAGACATTCTAAATTATCTATATCTGCTTGAATTAAGAGCTCTATTGCATTCCTGCTGTTTCAATCTTTCCCTTTTGGATTGATAAACCCTTACTACAATGATTACTACAAAGGGTGAATGACCAAGAGAGTCAAAACTCTTGTATCAATTTTGCGCCGTTGTCATTAGGGGAATGCTTTGTTCAGTAGGATATGTAGAGATCTTGAGATCAAGCTTTGTTATTTTCATTTTTGGTTACTGATTTCTCTTTTGGTCTAGAATATTTTTTGTAGGTACCCAAGTGCCTACAACTACAACAGAAGTTCAAGATCAAAAATTTTGGGGTTTGCAGAATCAGATATCAGTTGTTGAAGCATGGAAGAACATCAGTATGCTGCTGGTTTTGGTTTGCAAGGTCCACAAGGTCTTCAAGCGATCCAAGGTTTACAAGGACATCAATATCCACATGGTTTACAAGGAGCTTGGGTTCAAGGACCATTGAGACCTATTGGTGCTGCTGATATACCTTCAAGTTATGCTTCAAGACAAGGTATTCTTCCACCTATGAAGACTCATCATCATGAGATCAGGAGCAGCATGATTACTATGGTTCAAGAGAGGAAGTTCTTTGGATTGCCAAACCAAGATCCTCTTGAGCAATTGGATCACTTTGAGAGGATTTGTGCTTTGACAAAGTTTAGTGGAGTTTCAAATGATGGGTTGAAGCTCAGATTGTTCCCATTCTTTCTTGGTGATAGAGCTCAAATGTGGAAAAAATCTCTAGTACAAGGCAGCATCACTTCTAGGAAACAATGTAAAGGTGCTTTCTTAACCAAGTTCTTCTCTCCCTCAGAAACAACAAAATTCAAAAAAGAGATCACAAACTTCAAACAGTGCTCATGAGAGCTTTGGAGATACTTGGGACAGGTTTAGCGGCTTCATCCATCAATGTCCTCATCATGGCTTCACAAGGGCAATGCTTCTATCCACTCTTTATAGAGGTGTTCTCCGAAACATCAGAATCCTACTTGATACAGCAAGCAATGGCTATTTCCTTGGCAAAGATGTTGATGAAGGATGGTTACTAGTAGAGAACATGACACTAAGCAATTGAGACTATGTTGATGAGTCAGAGCAGCATGCAATTACAGTTGAAGAGAAGTTGGAAACAGCAAGACATATGGTAAAGGACATGCAAGAAAAGGTGGATATGTTGCTCAATGGAAGCCCTCACATTCACCACCATCAAAGGTCTTCTTCTCAACCACTTGGCACCTATAACCAACAGAAAAGGAACATGATACTTCCCACTACTACTATGCAGCTTGCCTTGGCGCCACCTCAACAACATCCAAGCACTCAGCCACATCATGAGCTGGACATCAAGCAAATTCTACTTCAAATGCAACAAGTCCAAGCTGCAGAAATTCAAGGAAGCATGGCTGCTGAAATTCAAAGAAGTATGACTGAAATTCAGAGAAGCATGGCTGGCTGCTGAATTTCAAAGAAGTATTGCCTTCACCATCAACAACTTCCAATCCCAAATAGACTCCTTGACTATGAAGCTGAGTAGGCATGAGAACAATGCTCAGGCAATCACCTTCAAGAAGCCTTTGAAGTATTGGTGTGGTATCTCTACTACTTCCCTTACTACTCAAGAAGAGAATGAAAACTCAATTGCTGAGATTGAAAGCCTTCTATATGGTCATGAGTTTGTACCTATAACTCCAAAGGTGACACCCTCTATCATCAATGAGGACATTGAAGTTCTAGGTGTGGGGGAGGAATTTGAAAAATCAGTAAGGGTTGTAGAAAAGAAGAAGGAAACTATCTATGTTGCCGTCTCAAATGAAGAAGAGGTTGTCTCCAAGAAAGAGATAGAAGAAAAAGGTAATGAAGTGGTGATACTTGATGTAAAACCAAGAAGTGCAAAAAGTAAAGAAGTGAGTCAACAGAAACAACAGGAGGCGCCTAAGGAAGCAACCAAGGAACCAAGATATGTGCCTCCTCCTTACAAGCCTCCACTACCTTTCCTGGAAGGTTCAAGAAGGAGTTAGTTACCAATTATTAGGGTTTCTTTAAAGATCAGATGAAGAAAATTGAAGAGACCATTGGATTAGATGAAGCAACAAAGCAGATGTCTCCAGCCTTTATACCTCTTAAGCAACAATATCTTGCAATGCTGACAGCAGAGAAGGTTGGGGAAGGTAGAGCTGCTAAAGAAGAGGTTCCCACTAAAGCTGAAGAGTTTCACATCACAAAGCTAGAAGATCCTGGTAGGTTCACTCTCACTTGTGGACTAATGGGTCAAGTATTATGTGACCTTGGATCTAGTATAAACCTTCTACCTCTCTCTACTGCAAAGTCCTTGGGGTACACTGATTTCAAGCCTAGTCAAGTCTCTCTTACCCTTGCTGATGGGTCTATTAAGAGACCACTTGGAGCTCTACTTGATGTTCCAATGATGATGGAAGATGTTGAAGTACCAACATACTTCTTGGTACTAGATGTTGAGGGAACAATCAAGGACCCTATCATCTTAGGAAGACCATTCTTGGCAAATGCTGGTGCTGTTTTTGATGCTAAGGAAGGGACCATTAAGCTGAGGTTGAGTAAAGGAAAGGTTTTGAGGTACCAAGCTAGAGGGGTCATGATGGAGAATGAACAAGCTCTCTCTATGGAAGATGAAGAGTCAAGTTTGGATGCTGATCACAACGAGTATGATGGTGAAAGCTTTGATGGATGCAAGCTACTCACACTATTTGAGGAGCTTGAAATAACAATCAAAGAGGAGGTCCATATGGTGGGTACATCAGAGAGCAAGGATATATTGCTTGATCCATTGGAGGGTGGTTTGATCTTGAAGCCATATGTGTCTGAGAATTGTGAAACTGTATACCAGATGAAGAGTAAGGGCAAGTCCACACCCTTTGCTTTGCTAAAGATCAATAGAATCACCAAGAAGGTCAAAGGAAGAAGCATAAGTAGTGCTGAGAAGATTTCATCAACAACATGCCAGGTTCTAGACTCACCAACCACCACCACATTCACAGGCCATTCAGGAAAGGATCCACCAAGGAGTTCTTTAACTCCCTCTCAACTTCACTTAGGAGCAAGAACAGTCAAGCTTAGTGACTTTAAACAAGCACTCTTGGGAGGTATTCCCATGTTATCCCTGTCTATATTATTTGCTTTTTCATGTTTTTCTTGTTTGTTTTGGTGTTCTGGAGTGTCCTTAGGCACCAGGATTGATATCAGAGAAGAATGGTGGAGTTACAAAGGAGTAAAAACTCGCAAGGGTGTCATATCGGATGGCGTATCGGTTTGTTCTGGTCAATACGGTCGATATCGAGCTGTGTATCGGGTTACCCAGCCCGATATGGAGCAGAGTGCCGTTGATATTGACCTATATACCGACCTCAACGAGGTCGATACATATAGAGGAGTGACGTATCGATCAGAGTATCGAGGAGCGTCCCAACCGATAAACCTTTACTGGCAGCGTACCGGACATCGTACAGCCCGATATGAAGCAGGAGCAACGCGTACAGAGGAGTGTAACGACCTCACTTGCCCGGTACACTAAGCATAAAAGCGTATCCATAAGCATATCGAAGTAGAGATGCTGATATGCCTTAACAGCAGGGAAATGGCGATTCCCACAAAAATCAAGACATACCGGTGTATGTATCGGCTAGTCACCTCGGTACGCATAACCCAAGCGAGTATCGATCAACGTACCGATGTGCCACCCTGATACCCGCCACATATTGAGCATATCGACCAGTGTATCTGTAACACCCCCAATTCGATCTAAAAATAGATAAACCGAAAGCGCTACAATGTCGAGGTTCACAAATAGGCCGGCCCTTGCTTAAAACGAATCCAATGGAAGGCTAGCCCGATATGTTAGCTCGACCCTCTCGACTAGAGCCTAAGGCTTGCCAACCCGTACTCCAGTCAAGAGTTGTGTTAACTCGGACCAAGTTAATATCATTAGAACACAAGGGTTTTACAAACAAAACCTTTCTTTATTACTCATAACGAGTCATTATACAAAATCAAACTCTATATAAGCGGATCCTTACTACTCAAACAGATTGAAACTGTATATATAAATTTTACAAAAGCCTATCGAAATCTATTCCAGAATCCTAGTGTCCAGTCTGCTTCCTTAGTCCGACTTACTAGGGTTTCCTGCAAAAATTAAATCAAAGAGGGATGAGTAATCTAGTATTACTCAGTGAATCCAGGACCCTCTATGCAATCGTTAGTTCCCCAACCCAAACCCCAAAATAAACAATGCAATGCGTGCTTACACCATGCAACAATATCAGAGAAATAACACAAGCGGAAACTCAAACAAGGGTGGCATGTCCATAGTAACCTCACTGTTACTATGCACGCTGAGGCTATAGCAACTTCAGTTACTAAGCCTAACCGTTGAACATCATCATAGCCTCAATGCTAGGTATGCTCAACACCACACAAAACGCCGAACAAGTCCCTTAGCACTCACGCTAAGGGTATTCGACTCTCACCTCAACACCGAAACAAGACACATAGCACGCATGCTACGCAGGTTCGATGCTGATAGGGTTTTTTGAGATCTCTAGGTGTATCGGTTCACGGTTGCCCAAATACTATACTTGAACACCCGCACCTACTTACCACAAAGGACCATAGGTCAGAACATCAACCGGACCTGTCCTTGCCTCGACAGTCGGCCCGAATTGCCCTTGCCTCGACAATCGGATGCATCGTCATGCATTACTCGGCCAAGGGCGCGACCCAAGTCACTCCGAGTCTGCGGGACCGCCGATACACCGCCCTAACCATCACACGTGGTTTTCAACCCATGTGATCCACTCATAACAATTCACAACATTTCTGCAGCGTAACTCTTCATAAAGTCCGTCTTATGAAAGTTAACACGGCATACTTATCAACAATATTTCTGCAGCATAACTCTTCACAAAACTCACTTTTTGTGAAAGTTATACGGCATACTTATTCACAATTTTTGCAGCATAACTCTTCACAAAACTCCTCTTCTGTGAAAGTTAATACAGCAATCCTACTAAAATTTCTGCAGCATAACTCTTCACAAAACTCTCCTATTTGCGAAAGTTATAAAGCAGAACCTCTAACAAACAATAATAACTTAAGATGAACACACACATAGTGTTTCATCCTTAAGCTACAACCTGCATAAGAATTCATTAGCATGATTCTATACTACCGGGACTCACCTTGCGCTTTTAGCAGAAATCTTTCTCTCGGATCGGCTAAGCTTTACTCTACTTGAGACTACTTGCTCTAGAACTCTCTCTCTCTCTCTCTCTAAGTTTACCTTTAACTTTCCGTGGGTGAGAATGAGTTGGAAGAATGGCATCACAGGGGTATTTATAGGCGTCCTAACCAGCCATCTAGGCTGCTAGATGAGTGTCGTTCACCGGATAATCAGGCTTTGCATGTCAGACACGGTGCAAGGCTGGGCTATAGCCTTATCCTTAGGCTTCATAGCTTCAGTCAACGTCCTTTATCCTATCTCATAGCTTCCAGGTTCGTGTGTGGTCATACGATTGGTCAGAAAGGGATAAACGTCTACAAAACCCTTCCTTGAAGCAATCCCTTTATCTCTGCACGGTTTTCTTCAAGATAGATGAGCTCTGCATGCTCTCCACGCCTCTAGTCTAGTGCTATAGCCTGTAAAGTAGGCTTTATAGCCTTTGACATTCGTCCCTCCTTCTTCCTATCTCTTCATCTTGGGTGTTTTCACGTTACTGGCTGAAATCGGGATAAGTATCAACAAAACCCTTATCTTCAAGCTTTTATCTCGTGTGTTGTCTCTCCATTGGCCATAATCACGGCCCTTATCTTCTGCTCTGACCATAGACACGAGGCTTATCCCATAGCCTGGTTACGGTTTTGTCTCCATTGATCTCTTTTTCAGATTGGGTGTTCTTGCGGTATTGGCTGTGCGGTTTGATCTTATCTTCTGATCCTTAAGCTATAATCACGAGACTTATCTCTTAGATTAGTAGCCTATCCCTTCTTATGGTTACAACAATGGTTTTTGTCCCATAGATGACTCCTTCCACGTCCATCCATGACTGGTCCCCAATGGTGGCTTGTTTTGTCTTTATAGATTCACCTTTGGTTTCGTCCTTATAGATTCACCTTTGGCCATCATGATTGGTCCGTCCTTGGTGGCTAAGACTTGAAATTTCCTTTGTCATTATAGATGTGATCCATAGTCACGAAAAACTAATCACACCGAGACATCTCCTGCTGCGCTTATAAGCTGGTCAAGTAGCTGCTTGGGTGTCGCCGTCTGATTGGTCGAATTTGGACTTCGACTATCTCTTCTTCTAACTTTATTTTCTTGACAAATAAATGTCTCTCCTTCACGTGCTACTGTTGAAATGAAGCTTAGTCCTCTTGTTTATCTTCTATCCGAGCCTTTCGAGCTTCAGATGACCATTTTTCTTCTCCTTCCAACGCTTGTAGATTTTCTTGATAATTCTTCAGACTTCTTTTGACCAGTCACTTAGATTTATTATTCTAAGTGTGTCAACTCTTCATATTTTAGTTCCATTAATCAATCCAAATCAACTCCTCCTTGAAGCTGGAATTTCGGCTTTTGGCTTGTCCGCTTTCGGTCATCTCCACGTCCGCAATGGTCTTCTCTTGGCCATCTTAGGTTGCATCAAGCTTTTCTTCTTCTGCTTTGGCCATAAGGTTAATTTTGGCCTACGCTATCGATCCAAGTCATCCTTGAGTTGATTCCGTGATTTTAGTTTTTTCGGCCAAAGTTGTCTCTCCTGGCCGTTCCGTCTGGCTGTCCTCTGCTCTCGTCCGGGTTATTACATTCTCCCCCACTTCATAGAATTCGTCCCGAATTCTAAAGTGTAGAATGTACTTCGTCTGTGATCATTCTCCTCTGACTTACACCTCTGATCCCTTCTTTGGTGATTTGGTCGACTCGTCGTGGTTACCAATCCTGGTTCGGCTTTTATCTCCAGCCTTATCCATTCTCCTTTGGATACATATCACATTGTTTTCAATATTCCAATGTGATTCCACGCCTTGGCTTAGACTATGAAGAGTTCTTTCACATCTTCACATCTGAGCTTAGAGTGAGGTTCAATCTGTACTTCGTCCTACTTACTCACTTCTCTCTTGTTCTTCATTGCTGATCCCACACACGTCTTCTTTTGGTTATATGGTCTCACCATTTTGCCAAATCCACTGATCTTCTCTTTGATTATCCATGATATCTGCTCCTCTTCTTACCACTCTTCTGTGATCCATCTTCTTCCAATTCTCCCCAAAGGTATTCTACCACAATTCTAACCTAACAGTTCTCAACATGGATTCAGTTACTATGGCAAGATCTATCCTAGTCTTCCATAAGCAACCCTATCCATCCTAATTCCAAACCTATGAACTTCCCACTTCTCACAAGTATAGTTGTATTTCCCTCATGGAAATAAAACCATAAAAAGCTCATTTCTACCAAAATAATTCATCGTTTTCCCCAACTGGGGCCTTTAAACGATAAACTCAACTCACCAAAGGATTTGTCGTTTCCCTTAACCAGGGGCTCCTAAACGACCAATCCAACACACCAAAAGATTCATCATTTCCCTTAACCAAGGGCTCCTAAATGACCAATCCCAAACTCACATAATATTTATCATATCTAGCAATCAATGCAATATAATAATATTATGCATGCAAAGATAAGTTAGCACCCAAACATACCTTTATATCGGAGTCTTTTTAAAAAGACTAGGGGTTTCTAGATCGCCTAGTCCTACTACTACTACCATTCTCCTTGTCGATGAGCGGATTGTTGTTTGACTGGTGGTGTTAGATGGCTGGATGGGATGAGCAGTCTGGCAATCAGCTCCGTAGTGGCATCTACCTCTACAGATTCGACATACAGTGTGTCTTGGGACCATAGGATTTCCTTGTCGTGCACTAGGACATACTTGACTGAGATGTCCTGTCCCGCCGCACACAGGACATGGTCCCATAACTCTCGTAGGTGAAGGAACTCTCATCCTCGCTAACCTTCGTGGGGGTCTTCCTCTTTGACTAGATTCTCCTTGTTCTTCAATCGAGTTCTCAGGTTCTCTATCTCCATGGCAAGAAACCTATCAAGATCGCTCGTAGGTCCGCCACTTTGGTTAGTCCTCTCTTCATTCTGCCTCTCCATACTCCTTTGCCTTAAAGGAACTTCTCCTCCATCTAGGTTTGGTGGTGTTTTATTGTGTGACATCTGCCAATCTTCACCGCCTATCTGGTTTAGCCTCCTGGTCCAGTAAGTGGGCGAAGTATATCTCTGCCCTATGTAATCTTCCATTGGTGACAACTCCTCTTCTCAATCCGCTTGGTTGTTCCCCCATATCTCACTGTTGAGTTGAACAGATGTTGGCAAGTCTCCATTGGCATAGCCGGTAGACACAAAAGGATATACATAATCCGTTTGGTCTGTCTCTGTTGGAATGTATGGCTCTATTCCATAGCCTGGCATAAATACATGTGGCATCAGTATCTCTGGTAATACACTTTGAGGAGTGTCTGGATCCCATGAGTTTGGAGTGGTTTCACCAGATGAAACTTCAATAATCTCTGTGGATGGCACTAGGATCTCCAATCCTGGATAACGCGTCGGCCATGATGTGTAGCCCTCACGCCCATCCCTAGATACTCTGGGTGATGTCCTCGGCTCTAACTCTATCTCTGATGGAATGCTTAGATCTCTATCAGTTGCACTTCCATCCTCGGCAATGTTTGACATGAGAGATGAATCCAAATCTGTAATCAAAAACCAGTGATCGGAGTTTGATGATTCGCTGGAGTGCCCCGACGAACTCGTATCACCATCCCCACCAGACCCATCTGCACACCAGAACTCCTCGTACACATCTTCGGGTAACCAGTAGTCATGAACGCTTCCCATCTTAGTCTCTGCGAGACCATAATGCAAGAATCAGGGTATCCTATTTCTTAAAAATTGCCCTATTCTACCCACCTAGATTCTAACTATGCAGACAAACATTCCGGATTCCTGGTATGCTTTTGTGACTCTTTTGGACTCGATAAAACCGATTAAAAATCCTTGTCCCTTGAGCATGATACAGAAACCATGCTCTGATACCACCATTTGTAACACACCCGATTCGATCTAAAAATAGATAAACCGAAAGTGCTACAATGTCGAGGTTCACAAATAGGCCGGCCCTTGCTTAGAACGAATCCAAGTGTAAGGCTAGCCCGATATGTTAGCTCGACCCTCTCGACTAGAGCCTAAGGCTTGCCAACCCGTACTCCAGTCAAGAGTTGTGTTAACTCGGACCAAGTTAATATCATTAGAACACAAGGGTTTTATAAACAAAACCTTTCTTTATTACTCATAACGAGTCATTATACAAAATCCAACTTATTCAAACTCTATATAAGCGGATCCTTACTACTCAAACAGATTGAAACTGTATATATAAATTTTACAAAAGCCTACCGAAATCTATTCCAGAATCCTAGTGTCCAGTCTGCTTCCTTAGTCCGACTTACTAGGGTTTCCTGCAAAAATTAAATCAAAGAGGAATGAGTAATCAGTATTACTCAGTGAATCCAGGACCCTCTATGCAATCGTTAGTTCCCCAACCAAAACCCCAAAATAAACAATGCAATGCGTGTTTACACCATGCAACAATATCAGAGAAATTACACAAGCGGAAACTCAAAAAAGGGTGGCATGTCCATAGTAACCTCCTTGTTACTATGCACGCCGAGGCTATAGCAACTTCAGTTACTAAGCCTAACCGTTGAACATCATCATAGCCTCAACGCTAGGTATGCTCAACACCACACAAAATGCCGAACAAGTCCCTTAGCACTCACGCTAAGGATATTCGACTCTCACCTCAACACTGAAACAAGACACATAACACGCATGCTACGCAGGTTCGATGCTGATAGGATTTTTCGAGATCTCTAGGTGTATCGGTTCACGGTTGCCCAAATACTACACTTGAACACCCACACCTACTTACCACAAAGGACCATAGGTCGGAACATCAACCCGACCTGTCCTTGCCTCGACAGTCGGCCCGAATTGCCCTTGCCTCGACAATCAGATGCATCGTCATGCATTACTCGGCCAAGGGCGCGACCCAAGTCACTCCGAGTCTGCGGGACCGCCGATACACCGCCCTAACCATCACACGTGGTCTTCAACCCATGTGATCCACTCATAACAATTCACAACATTTCTGCAGCGTAACTCTTCATAAAGTCCGTCTTATGAATGTTAACACGGCATACTTATCAACAATATTTCTGCAGCATAACTCTTCACAAAACTCACTTTTTGTGAAAGTTATACGGCATACTTATTCACAATTTTTGCAGCATAACTCTTCACAAAACTCCTCTTCTGTGAAAGTTAATACAGCAATCCTACTAAAATTTCTGCAGCATAACTCTTCACAAAACTCTCCTATTTGCGAAAGTTATAAAGCAGAACCTCTAACAAACAATAATAACTTAAAATGAACACACACATAGTGTTTCATCCTTAAGCTACAACCTGCATAAGAATTCATTAGCATGATTCTATACTACCGGGACTCACCTTGCGCTTTTAGCAGAAATCTTTCTCTCGGATCGGCTTAGCTTTACTCTACTTGAGCCTACTTGTTCTAGAACTGTCTCTCTCTCTCTCTCTAAGTGTTTACCTTTACCTTGCTGTGGGTGAGAATGAGTTGGAAGAATGGCATCACAGGGGTATTTATAGGCGTCCTAACCAGCCATCTAGGCTGCTAGCTGAGTGTCGTTCACCGGATAATCAGGCTTTGCATGTCAGCCACGGTGCAAGGCTAGGCTATAGCCTTATCCTTAGGCTTCATAGCTTCAGTCAACGTCCCTTATCCTATCTCATAGCTTCCAGGTTCGTGTGTGGTCATACGATTGGTCAGAAAGGGAAAAACGTCCACAAAACCCTTCCTTGAAGCAATCCCTTTATCTCTGCACGGTTTTCTTCAAGATAGATGAGCTCTGCATGCTCTCCACGCCTCTAGTCTAGTGCTATAGCCTGTAAAGTAGGCTTTATAGCCTTTGACATTCGTCCCTCCTTCTTCCTATCTCTTCATCTTGGGTGTTTTCACGTTACTGGCTGAAATCGGGATAAGTATCAACAAGACCCTTATCTTCAAGCTTTTATCTCGTGTGTTGTCTTTCCATTGTCCATAATCACGGCCCTTATCTTCTGCTCTTACCATAGACACGAAGCTTATCCCATAGCCTGGTTACGGTTTTGTCTCCATTGATCTCCTTTTCAGACTGGGTGTTCTTGCGGTATTGGCTGTGCGGTTTGATCTTATCTTCTGATCCTTAAGCTATAATCACGAGACTTATCTCTTAGATTAGTAGCCTATCCCTTCTTATGGTTACAACAATGGTTTTTGTCACATAGATGACTCCTTCCACGTCCATCCATGACTGGTCCCCAATGGTGGCTTGTTTCGTCTTTATAGATTCACCTTTGGTTTCGTCCTTATAGATTCACCTTTGGCCATCATGATTGGTCCGTCCTTGGTGGCTAAGACTTGAAACTTCCTTTGTCATTATAGATGTGATCCATAGTCACGAAAAACTAATCACACCGAGACATCTCCTGCTGCGCTTATAAGCTGGTTAAGTAGCTGCTTGGGTGTCGCCGTCTGATTGGTCGAATTTGGACTTCGACTATCTCTTCTTCTAACTTCATTTTCTTGACAAATAAATGTCTCTCCTTCACGTGCTACTGTTGAAATGAAGCTTAGTCCTCTTGTTTATCTTCTATCCGAGCCTTTCGAGCTTCAAATGACCATTTTGCTTCTCCTTCCAACGCTTGTAGATTTTCTTGATAATTCTTCAGACTTCTTTTGACCAGTCACTTAGATTTATTATTCTAAGTGTGTCAACTCTTCATATTTTAGTTCCATTAATCAATCCAAATCAACTCCTCCTTGAAGCTGGAACTTCGGCTTTTGGCTTGTCCGCTTTCGGTCATCTCCACATCCGCAATGGTCTTCTCTCGGCCATCTTAGGTTGCATCAAGCTTTTCTTCTTCTGCTTTGGCCATAAGGTTAATTTTGGCCTACGCTATCGATCCAAGTCATCCTTGAGTTGATTCCGTGATTTTAGTTTTTTCGGCCAAAGTTGTCTCTCCTGGCCGTTCCGTCTGGCTGTCCTCTGCTCTCATCCGGGTTATTACAGTATCGGTCATGCATCCTGATATCGGCCACGAAAACAGCTGTAAGCCTCCCTAACTCTTCCTCCTTTACTCCTTTTGAACTGCCTTTCTTCCGTTCACCATTTTTAGTTGTTTAACCCTTCTCTATGACTTCTATTACACAGTGGACTGTGTAATTCAAGTGTGGGGGAGGGTATTGCATTTGACATTGTGTTTTGTTTTCTTATTTTCCCTTTTTGCATAATTGAGTCTCATGCATTCATGCATTCATCTATATGCATAGAAAATCAGAAAATTTTCTAATTTTTGAAACCAAAAAGAATCATTTAGGTGGATTTTCATAATTAAGATTGAGTCTAGATTCATTTCATGTAGCTTTGCACACATTTGCATAGGGAGTAGATGATAAACACTTGTCAAGATGTCCATGTTTGAGTTGTTTTCAATGCCTTTGTTGTTTGTTGTTTGATTGCATAGTAGTGAGTTTGAAGGTAAGGCTGCACCATGCTTTGAATTCTTGCATTGACACTCATTACTTATGCTAAAGTTTGCTTTGATTTGATTCCAACTCTATCTTATTAAAACCATAATCCTGACTTTGAATTATCTTGTTTGTGCATTGAGAGTGATTACATGGCTACCCATATACATACTTGGATTATCTTCTTCCCTTCTCACCACTCTTGTTAATACAAGTAGCTGATCCTCATCATTATAGGACAGTTAACCACACCCTAAACTAATCCTTCTTTCTGAACCTAAACACTATTGTGAGAGTTGTGGGGCCTTGCATTGCATCATTTTTGATTTTATCTTGGCGAAAAGTGTTAGGAATAAGGCTGGCAAAGAGAAGCTCTCTTGTAGACACCAGCTTGCATTTTGAGCTTGGTATTAGGTTAGGAGATTGGGAAAGGGTAGTGTAAGTGGTTTGAGCTTTTAATGTGTACATCTTTTGAGAAGAAGAAGAAGTATGGGGTTGGTAGTATGGGGGAACAGTTTATTTTGTGGTTAAGATAATTAGGAAGAAAGCTCTAAGTGTTAAAGAAGAAAGGTGCCAGCAACAACAAAGCTTACAAAAGGTCATCGTAAAGGAGAAATCAGACCAAGTAATCCACCAAAAGTGATGAAAATGGCGCCAATCATACAACAAAGAAGAGAAAGTTCCAAAAAAAAGTCAACCACACAAGCAAAAGAAGAATGAGTTTCCCCAAATATAAAGAAGGAAGAGATCAAGTGATTTAGAAAGGGTAGATCTTGGGGTTTTTCTTGGGATTTAGAAGTTATTAGGTTCATCGACCTGCATACCGGGCAGATTTTCTCAGCTTTGGTCGATACAAGGCTTTGGTGCAGCCTAATACCCGTCAACTTGGCCATTAAACTTGGTTATTCATGTCCTCATCATTCACCATTCTCCAAATGTCTTCCTTGCTCCATTTAGACCTGAAAAAGACTCCAAAACAATGCAAAACATGCAAATGTCTAACCTAAAACCTATTATGTCTAATATGAATGTAAATGTGACAAAATATGATGAATGAATGTATGAAAGAGACCAAAAACTAAACTAAATGCAAGATAAAACATGGTAAATTATGAAGTTATCAAACGCCGGCGCCAAGCTAAATGGGAGTGATCAAGCCTCCAATGGCTAGCTTAGGTTTCTTTTCTCTGGTGTTGAAAGTCCATTAGTGGCATGCAAGAAACTGCTTCATAGTATAGTAACAAGCCCAACTCTTAGGCGCTCTCCAGCTATCTTGCCATGCCTTGTTTCCATCATGATATCCTTTAAGCCATTCACTAGCAAGCCCATCTCTTCTTCCTTTCATGTAGAAGAGTGTGCTTGTGATGACTTTGTGAACATATCTGGTTCCTGGATGGCGGATGCTTGCACTCATTAGATGGCCAGCCTTGTAAGCATCATTCGCTCTTTCCTCCCAATCATGCTTGAGCTCATTATGTTTGAAGCGCATTGCTTGTGCTCATGAACCTTCATCAAAACCAAATATCTCCTCTAGCTGTGTGAAATATAGCAAGCTTTCAACACCCCCACATTTAGCTTTTGCTTTCCCTCATGCAAACAAACACTTAATGTGGTGATGAGGTTTTAAAACGGGAACTCGTATCTCTAAAAATGCTGACAATAAATCAAAATGAAGTCCATGTTCTTAATTCTAGAATGCACTTGATGGAAGATTACATTAAACACTTAGTCACTTTCATCACAAAGCAAGAATGATCACAATGCTATCAACCTACACAAGCTCATCAAATCAAACAACCTTTTTAACATTCAATTATGCTCAAACCATGGATCATGCTTATGTAAATGAAAATGTGTCATTTGGCTAAGGGACAAGGCTTAGTGAAATAAAAATGATTCCACTTATCAAACTGGTTTTGGTGTTTCAAGGGGTCTCTCAAGGAAAAGCATGGCTGTGCTTTGGTAAACTGCTAAGGGTCAAATAACAACTTACACATACAAAGGAAGATTCCCATCTACCCAAGACCCATAAGAAATGTTCCTAACTCTTTCTCAGCAATGTAAACCCACCTAACTCTTTCTCAGCAATGTAAACCCAAATAGATACCCAAAAACCCTTCTCTTTTAAGCGCTTTGGAGGACACTTCTTCTTTGAACTTCATTCGGTGGCGGTTTTCTTCTTTTGGCTTTGGCTCCTTTCTATAGTGATGCTTGTGCTGCTTTTGCCTTTGGCTTTTTGATTCACATGCTTTGCACATCTTGCACCTTCTTTTATTCTTTGAATATGAGCCTTCTTTTCTTTTGAACTTAGCCGCTATTTCCACCATTTACTTGTGTCACACTCCTTTTCTTTTTGCCTTGATTTCTTTTATTCTTTCTTCTCTTTAAACCAAATCCAAAATAAATCTCAAACCATTTCCAAACTTCATAGCCTATCTAACTCAAGAGTGAGCTAGTTCACAATGGAAATACTTCCCTTGTAGTTCCATCCCAACACTTTTTGCTAAGCAACAACCATGAAAGAAAGAGGCCTCACAAATCGCACACAATTAATGTTCTGGCCTGAAAGAAGACTTAGGTAAGGGTGAGGAGATCTAAATGGACCTTCTAAAGAGTGGCAAAGGAGGATAAGAAGGTCCAAATATTCTAAGGTAATCCATGACAACATTCACAAATGCATAAGACATCAAAATTAGGTTCCACTTATAAAAAGGTTGAAACAATTTCAAAGCATGCTTCAGTTTCAAACAAGGTTCACAAAAATGCAAATTCCAAAAGTGGTTCAGTTTTATTTCTAGTTCAACATCAAATGCATCAAAGGATTAAAAACAAGGGCTTCATTTTCATAAACCACTAGCATTAGCAAAGATGTGCTATCATTGTTCCCAAGCAAGCTAGTTCTAAATGAATGCATTGAGTCTAAAACTTATATGGATGCATAAAACAAAATCTTTCTGTGAAGCCTTTTTCGAAAAAATTTCAAATTTTTTGGTTTTCTGTATGCCTTAGTTGCTATGCAAATGTGATGCATGGTTTCTAATCTATAATGCAAGTGCAAGTGCAAACATCAGTTCAATATACATCCCCCCCCCCCCCCCCCCCCCCCCCCCCCCCCCCCCACACACACACTTAAATTACACAGCCTATGTGTAATAATAATGTTGAGAAGAATGCTCACAATCAACCAAGAAAGCAATCGCTTAAAGAAAAGTGTGTGGTATTTACAATGGTTGTTAATGGTATACCTTACTTCAGATGGAGGAGTGGTGAGAGGCTGAGCTCTCAGTGACATGGGAAGGAGAGGCTTCTTCCTCGGATGGAGTTTGTTGCCTGGCTCTTCTCTTCTTTCCTTTGTGCTTCGGAACTGGTACAAGAGATGAGTGTCTTAGCGGCTCAGCTAGTTGTGCTCTTGGCCACTCAAAAATGTGGAACTAGTGTCTCTCTTGAATCAGGCTCATCCTCAGACATGTTATCATCAGCTGATCCTCTTCCTTGTGGTTCTGTTTGATCCGCTTGGTCATCTTTCTTTGTTGTTGAAGATCCTCCCAACTTCTTCTTTAGCTTCTTCACCTTCTTCTGTAGAGAATCAACTGACTTTTGGCTAGCCTTAACTGACTTCATCAATCTTCTGATTGCCTTGTCCTGGAAGTTATTCCACCTCTGAAGAAGCCTAATGTGCTCATGAGCAGCTCTTGAAGCTTCAGATGTGCAAATCACATCATATGGATCAAATGCATAAGGGCGGCTGTCATAGTCTTCATGCTTTAGCACCTCTTCTCCTTGATGCTGAACCTCTTGTTCTTGATGTTGCTATTCAGTATCCTCTTCCACATCTGAATCTATAATTGTGCTCTTGTTTCTGAACTTGCTAGGTCTCATCAAGGGCGGATCATTCATAGGATCATAGAGCTAATCTTCAGTTGGCATAAAGCGAATATTCTTATAAGTGGTGAAGTTTGTAAGGTGCTGCTTGGGTAATAAGATCTTCTTCTTCTGATCTTACAGCTCAAACTGATAAGCAAAACCAGTCTCCACAGTGATATCTCTCATAATTGCATCATATAAGCTTGTATTTAGTTCATGTTTTAGTCCTCTTTTACATATTTTCCTTTGCTTTTGTCCCATTCTTCTTTGTTTTTAGACTTAGCTTGCATTTAGGTTGTAGTTTGCATTTTCTTTGCATAAATGGTGTTTATAGGTACCTAAGGAGCTATTAGAGTCAAGAAGAAGTTGTGGGAATGATCCAGGGAGTTCACCCAATCAAAGAGGAGCAAGAGGTGTCAAGAAAATGGAGATTTGGCCTTGCATCGATCACAGCAAAATCCACATCGATCGATGTAAAGGAGCAGAAAGAAACAGAGTTAACATCGATCACTCACATCGATCATGGGTGATCGATGTCAAGCCACATGACACTCACATCGATCACCAGCATCGACCAAGACTGTTCGATGTAAACGGGCAGGAGCTACAAGACTTTCACATCGATCAAGCACATGGTTCAAGGACTGATCGATGTCAAGGACCAGAGAAGCACATCGATCAGCTACATCGAGCAGACCTGATCGATGTCATCCACATCGAGCACCCACATCGATCATGGATGATCGATGTTGACCCAGACTGAAGAAATTTTATTTATAATTTTGCCACTCCTCTTAGACTCCTATAAATATTTTAAATCCTTAATTTTTGGGATCATCCTATTATCCAGCACCCATGATTGATGTAGCCAACATCGGACACTTACATCGATCAGGAGTGATCGATTTAATCAACCCGAGAGTCAGGCAACAAACATCGATCAGTAACATCGATTTAGGGTTGATCGATGTGGATCACATCGACCAGGAGTGATCGCTGTAAACTGACCGAGAGTTTGGGGATCTACATCGAGCAGCAGTATCGATCAAGGCTTGCTCGATGTGCCTAAATCAATCACCAGCATCGATCGATGTAAATGGGCAGGAGGTTTTGGAGATTACATCGATCACATGCATCTATCATGGCTGATCGATGTGAAGAGGAACAGAAAACCAAGTCCAACATCGATCATGAATGATCGATGTGAACCTCCTTTCTGCCAAAACCTCTTTTAAGGTACACAACTCCACTCCTTTCCTCATGAATCCTTTTGTATCCATTCTGAGTATCTTTTATTACCCTTCTTCAAGCTTCTATAATATAGAGGACTGTGTACTCTAAGTGTGGGGGGAGGGTATTGCATTTGACATTGTGTTTTGTTTTCTTATTTTCTCTTTTCCATACTTGAGTCTCATGCATTCATGCATTCATCTATATACACTGAAAGTCCATAAAATTTTCTGGAACCAAAAAGATCATTTAGTTGCATTTGCATAAATAAGATTGAGTCTAGATGCATTTCATATATGTTTGCATACATTTGCATAGAGAGTAGATGATAAACACTTGTCAAGATGTTAATGTTTGAGTTGTTTTCAATGCTTTGGTTATCTGTTCTTTGAAAGCAGTGCAGTGAGTTTAAAGTTAAGGCTGCACCTTATCTTGAATACTTGCATTGATATTCTTGTCTTATGCTGAATCTTGCTTTGATTTGATGCCAACTCTGTTTATTAGAACCATAATCTTGACATTTAATTATCATGATTATGCATTGAGAGTGATCACATGGCTACCCATATACATACTTGGGTTATCTTCTTCCCTTCTTACCATTCTTGTTTACCCAAGTAGCTGATCCTCATCATTATGGGACAGTAAACCACACCCTAGCCCAATCCTTCTTTCTGAACTTAAACACTATTGTGAGAGTTGTGAGGTCCTTGCATTGCATTATTTTCGATTATATCTTGACAAAAAGTGTTAGGAATAAGGCTGGCAAGGAGAAGCTCTCTTGTAGACACCAGCTTGCATCTTGAGCTTGGTATTAGGTTAGGAGTTTGGGAAAGGGTAGTATAAGTGGTATGAGTTCTATTGTTTATATCCTTTAAAAGAAGAAGAAGAAGTATGGGGATGGTAATATGGGGAAACAAGCTAAGTTTGTGGTTAAGTGTAAGGAAGAAAAGTTCTAAGTGTTGAAGAAAAGGAAGGTGCCAACAACAACAAAGCTTACAAAAGTCATCCCAAAAGGAGAAAGCAGACTAAGCAATCCACCAAAGGTGAAGAAAAATGGCGCCAATTATACAACAAAGAAGAGCAAGCTCCAACAAAGAATCAACCACACAAGCAAACAGAAGAAGGAGTTTCCCCCAAACATGAAGGAATAAGAGATCAAGTGCTTTGGGAAAGGGTGGATCTAGGGATTTCACTTTGGGTTTAGAAGATAATAGGTTCATCTTGGGGTAAAAAGGGGTAGAAGAAACCTTTTACTTGCATGCATATATGTTCTTTTACCTTTAGCATTTTGCCTAAGATAAAATCATTTCATTGAGTGATCCCTTGTGTCTTTGAACCCTTATCTGAATGAGATAATTTTCATCTCATGACCATGTCCCTTTAACCAAATATGCTCACTTGATTTGCATTAACTTGATCCATTGGTTACTGATTAATGAATGTTAAAGAGTTGGTTGATTTGAATGCTGGTGTAGGCTAAGCTAGAGTGCATTGTTTGCTATGATAGGTTTGGCTAAAGCTTTTAAAGTAGAACAATCTCTTTGCATCTTAGAACCTATAACTGGGGCATTGATTTAATTGTTCCATTGGCATCTTTAGTTTTGAGCTCCAACTTTCAAACCTCACTCTCCCATTTGTTCTTATTTGATTGAGGGCAAGCAAAAGGCAAGTGTGGGGGTGTTGATATCTCTCATAATTGCATCATATAAGTTTGCATTTAGTTCATGTTTTAGTCCTCTTTTACATATTTTCCTTTGCTTTTGTCCCATTCTTCTTTGTTTTTAGACTTAGCTTGCATTTAGGTTGTAGTTTGCATTTTCTTTGCATAAAGGGTGTTTATAGGTACCTAAGGAGCCATTTAAGCCAAGAAGAAGTTGTGGGAATGATCCAGGGAGTTCACCTAATCTAAGAGGAGCAAGAGGAGTAAGGAAATGGAGATTTTTGCCTAGCATCGAACACAACAAAGTCCACATCAATCGATGTAAGGGAGCATAAAGAAACAGAGTTTACATCGATCACTCACATCGATCATGGGTGATGTAAACGGGCAGGAGCTACAAGACTTTCACATCGATCAAGCACATCGATCAAGGACTGATCGATGTCAAGGACCAGAGAAGCACATCGATCAGCTTCATCGAGCAGCCTGATCGATGTCATCCACATCGAGCACCCACATCGATCATGGATGATCGATGTTGACCCAGACTGAAGACATTTTATTTACAATTTTACAACTCCGCTTAGACTCCTATATATACTTAAAATCCCTAATTTTTGGGATCATCCTATTATCCAGCAATCCTTACTTTTCTAGTTTCTTAATCACATTTTGTACTTTGAATCTTTGGTTGATTTCAATATAGATTTACATTTAACTTCTTGTTTAACCTTTCTAATCATGATTAGCTATCTATTTCTCTTTGATTTGATGGTTTCAATGGTGATTAGTTAGTAGTACTTTTAGAGATTTGAGATGAGTTAGGTTTAGGAAATTTGATGCTTGATCTATGGTTGCTTAGTGTTAATTCTTCCATTTTCTTTCTTGATTACTTTGTTTAATGCCTAATTAGCCTTAGCTAAGTTTATTAGGATCTTAGGCTCATTTTATGTCCACCAAGTGTTTGATGAAATGCCTGAACTGCTTTGCAAGAGAATTGCTTGTCCTAGCTCAAGAGATTGACTATCTAGGGAGGGATTTGGCAATATAGGATTGATAGATTTTCTTAATGCTTGCTGTTTGTCATTTCACTAATGAGAATTAGTTATTGATTTGATGATTAGCAAAGAGATTAGTGCCAGGAGATTGGATTAGTCATATAAATGATATTCTATGCATAAGGAATAGCATTGTGTGAGTTTGTAAGCATCATAGGTTGAGTTGAGAGTTTCCTAACACCAATTGTCCCATCTCAAGTCCTGTTTTTCCTCTGTTTTTTGTTCATTTTGAATTTGCTTTCTTTTTTACTTGTGGTTTAGTTGTTTTGCTTGCTGCTCACTCTTAGTTTGGTGGTTGCTTCAATTCTGTTTGATCATTTAGGTTGTTAGACACTTAAACTCTCTATATCTGCTTGAATTAGGAACTTTATTGCATTCCTACTGCTTCTATCTTCCCCTTTTGGATTGATAAACTCAATACTACAATGACTAATGTAGGTTGAGGATTGAGATAGGATAAAAAACCTACATCACACAACTCCTGAGAGATAGCCAATCTTGCTGAGATAGGGAAACATCATTGAAAATCATGCTCACATCAGGTTCTCCAAGCTTTGGAACTGGTACATGAGATGAGTGTCTTGGCGGTTCAGCTAGTTGTGGTCTTGACCGCTCAACAATGTGGAAGGAGTGTCTCTCTTGAATCAGGCTCATCCTCAGACACGTTATCATCAGCTGATCCTCCTCCTTGTGGTTGTGTTTGATCTGCTTGGTCAGCTTTCTTTGTTGTGTAGGATCCTCCCAACTTCGTCTTTAGCTTCTTCACCCTCTTATGCAGAGAATCAACTGACTTTTGGCTAGCCTTAACTGACTTCATCAAGCTTCTGATTGTCTTGTCCTGGAAGTTATTCCACCTCTGAAGAAGCCTAATGTTCTCATGAGCAGCTCTTGAAGATTCAGATGTGTAAATCATATCATATGGATCAAATGCATAAGGGCGGCTGTCATAGTCTTCATGTTCTATCACCTCTTCTCCTTGATGATGAACCTCTTGTTCTTGATGTTGCTCTTCAGTATCCTCTTCCACATCTGAATCTCTAATTGTTCTCATGTTTCTGACCTTGCTAGGTCTCATCAAGGGCAGATGAGTCCTAGGATCATAGAGCTGATCTTCAGTTGGCATAAAGCGAATATTCTTATAAGTGGTGAAGTTTGCAAGGCGCTGCTTGGGTAATAAGATCTTCTTCTTCTGATCTTACAGCTCAAACTGATAAGCAAAACCAGTCCACAACTCCTGAGAGATAGCCAATCTTGCTGAGATAGAGAACAACAATGAAAATCATGCTCACATCAGGTTCTCCAAGCTCAACGCTGATATACACTATATTTATACCATTTTAGCATACATTTAGCACTAGTTTTTAGTCTTTAAACATGCATTTTTAACTTGTGCTTGTCCCATTTGCATCCATTTAGAACTTAGAGTAAGTTTAGAAGTTGCATAGCATATTTGGTGCATATGGAGTACTTGGCAGGTACATTTGAAGTGTTTGGAGGCTATAAGGAGCTCTGGAAAGATCAAGGGGTTAAGCCAAGGCAATGCAAAGAAGAATCAAGGATCTAGGAGTCATCTCGAGCTGTATACAGACCAAGGTTGGTCGATATGGAGGCATATCGAAGTGCATATCGGGTATGCCATCCCGGTACAAACCATCCTGGAAATCACATCAGCGAAGATCAGCCCGGATAACTGGCTTCCACTAAGATTCAGCTTCATCACTCTTAATAAAAGTTTAAGCCCTGTGAGTTAGATTTCGAATTCTCTTGGTCTCAGGTTGATCCGATTTATGGTTGGAGAGTTATGGATATTTTCGTGAAGCCGCTCGGAGACAACGGGCTGCGTACCGAGCAAGCTGCTCGATACACAAGTCCAGGGGCGTATCGACTTGCATATCGTCCTATACTGGTCGATAAACAAGCCACATGACACATACCGAGCAGAGTATCGAGGAAGACAGGCCGATATTCTTTAACCAAATGGTGATTGTATCGATCTGCATACCGAGAAGGAGTACAGAATGGGGGTCGATTCGAAGTATATGAGTCCAAACTAAGGTCTTCCGTTGCGATTCAGCCTCAGAAACCTTCATAGAAGTTGAAGAAGATTGAATTAGCTTTCCAATGGAGGTTGAATCAAGTTATTCCGGTTCGTGGTTCGAAAGATACAGCGTTTCCAATAACACCCTTTGCAACCAGAAGGTTGAATCATGTTTCCGATAGAGATAAAGAGATTTAAGGTTAGATTAGTGATTGCTTAGTGCTTAATATGATTGTTCCTTCTTATTGATTGTGTTTAATACCAGATTATCCCTAGCTAAGTTGATCTAGATCTTAGGGTTCTCTTATGCCTGCCATGTGTTTGATGAATTGCCTGAATGAGTCAAGTAAGAGATTTGCTTATCTTAGCCTAAGGAATTAGCTGTGTAAGGAGTAAATTGGCAATATAGAATTGGCTTAGTTGCTTATAATGCTTGCTGCTCATGTGTTTGAGTAAAGGAATTTATCTTGAGTATGTGCTTAGCAAAGTAGCTAGTGTCAAGAGATTGAGCTGGTTATAGTTGTTAATTCTATGCCTAGGAATAGTATTGTTTGAAATATTTTGAAGCATCACTAGTTAAGCCAAGAGTCTCCCTAGCACCAATTATCTCATCCCAAGTCCCATCTTTTCTCTGTTTGTAGTTGAATTCGAAATTGCTCTGTTTTTACCTTTGTTCTAGTTGATTTGCTTGCTATTCACTCTTTGTTTGGTCTTTGTCTCATTTCTGTTTGATCCTTTAGGTTGTTAGAAATTCTAAACTATCTATATCTGCTTGAATTAAGAGCTCTATTGCATTCCTGCTGTTTCAATCTTCCCCTTTTGGATTGATAAACCCTTACTACAATGGTTACTACAAAGGGTGAATGACCAAGAGAGTCAAAACTCTTGTATCAATTTGGCGCCGTTGCCATTAGGGGAATGCTTTGTTCAGTAGGATATGTAGAGATCTTGAGATCAAGCTTTGTTATTTTCATTTTTGGTTACTGATTTCTCTTTTGGTCTAGAATATTTTTTGTAGGTACCCAAGTGCCTACAACTACAACAGAAGTTCAAGATCAAAGATTTTGGGGTTTGCAGAATCAGATATCAGTTGTTGAAGCATGGAAGAACATCAGTATGCTGCTGGTTTTGGTTTGCAAGGTCCACAAGGTCTTCAAGGGATCCAAGGTTTACAAGGACATCAATATCCACATGGTTTACAAGGAGCTTGGGTTCAAGGACCATTGAGACCTATTGGTGCTGCTGATATACCTTCAAGTTATGCTTCAAGACAAGGTATTCTTCCACCTATGAAGACTCATCATCATGAGATCAAGAGCAGCATGATTACTATGGTTCAAGAGAGGAAGTTCTTTGGATTGCCAAACCAAGATCCTCTTGAGCAATTGGATCACTTTGAGAGGATTTGTGCTTTGACAAAGTTTAGTGGAGTTTCAAATGATGGGTTGAAGCTCAGATTGTTCCCATTCTTTCTTGGTGATAGAGCTCAAATGTGGAAAAAATCTCTAGTACAAGGCAGCATCACTTCTAGGGAACAATGTAAAGGTGCTTTCTTAACCAACTTCTTCTCTCCCTCAGAAACAACAAAATTCAAAAAAGAGATCACAAACTTCAAACAGTGCTCATGAGAGCTTTGGAGATACTTGGGACAGGTTTAGCGGCTTCATCCATCAATGCCCTCATCATGGCTTCACAAGGGCAATGCTTCTATCCACTCTTTATAGAGGTGTTCTCCCAAACATCAGAATCCTACTTGATACAGCAAGCAATGGCTATTTCCTTGGCAAAGATGTTGATGAAGGATGGTTACTAGTAGAGAACATAACACTAAGCAATTGAGACTATGTTGATGAGTCAGAGCAGCATGCAATGACAGTTGAAGAGAAGTTGGAAACAGCAAGACATATGGTAAAGGACATGCAAGAAAAGGTGGATATGTTGCTCAATGGAAGCCCTCACATTCACTACCATCAAAGGTCTTCTTCTCAACCACTTGGCACCTATAACCAACAGAAAAGGAACATGATACTTCCCACTACTACTATGCAGCTTGACTTGGCGCCACCTCAACAACATCCAAGCACTCAGCCACATCATGAGCTGGACATCAAGCAAATTCTACTTCAAATGCAACAAGTCCAAGATGCAGAAATTCAAGGAAGCATGGCTGCTGAAATTCAAAGAAGTATGACTGAAATTCAGAGAAGCATGGCTGCTGAATTTCAAAGAAGTATTGCCTTCACCATCAACAACTTCCAATCCCAAATAGACTCCTTGACTATGAATCTGAGTAGGCATGAGAACAATGCTCAGGCAATCACCTTCAAGAAGCCTTTGGAGTATTGGTGTGGTATCTCTACTACTTCCCTTACTACTCAAGAAGAGAATGAAAACTCAATTGCTGAGATTGAAAGCCTTCTATATGGTCATGAGTTTGTACCTATAACTCCAAAGGTGACACCCTCTATCATCAATGAGGACATTGAAGTTCTAGGTGTGGGGGAGGAACTTGAAAAATCAGTAAGGGTTGTAGAAAAGAAGAAGGAAACTATTTATGTTGCCGTCTCAAATGAAGAAGAGGTTGTCTCCAAGAAAGAGATAGAAGAAAAAGGTAATGAAGTGGTGATACTTGATGTAAAACCAAGAAGTGCAAAGGGTAAAGAAGTGAGTCAACAGAAACAACAGGAGGCGCCTAAGGAAGCAACCAAGGAACCAAGATATGTGCCTCCTCCTTATAAGCCTCCACTACGTTTCCTGGAAGGTTCAAGAAGGAGTTAGTTGCCAATTATTAGGGTTTCTTTAAAGATCAGATGAAGAAAATTGAAGAGACCATTGGATTAGATGAAGCAACAAAGCAGATGTCTCCAGCCTTTATACCTCTTAAGCAACAATATCTTGCAATGCTGACAGCAGAGAAGGTTGGGGAAGGTAGAGCTGCTAAAGAAGAGGTTCCCACTAAAGCTGAAGAGTTTCACATCACAAAGCTAGAAGATCCTGGTAGGTTCACTCTCACTTGTGGACTAATGGGTCAAGTATTATGTGACCTTGGATCTAGTATAAACCTTCTACCTCTCTCTACTGCAAAGTCCTTGGGGTACACTGATTTCAAGCCTAGTCAAGTCTCTCTTACCCTTGCTGATGAGTCTATTAAGAGACCACTTGGAGCTCTACTTGATGTTCCAATGATGATGGAAGATGTTGAAGTACCAACATACTTCTTGGTACTAGATGTTGAGGGAACAATCAAGGACTCTATCATCTTAGGAAGACCATTCTTGACAAATGCTGGTGCTGTTTTTGATGCTAAGAAAGGGACCATTAAGCTGAGGTTGAGTAAAGGAAAGGTTTTGAGGTACCAAGCTAGAGGGGTCATGATGGAGAATGAACAAGCTCTCTCTATGGAAGATGAAGAGTCAAGTTTGGATGCTGATCACAACGAGTATGATGGTGAAAGCTTTGATGGATGCAGGCTACTCACACTATTTGAGGAGCTTGAAACAACAATCAAAGAGGAGATCCATATGTTGGGTACATCAGAGAGCAACAAGGACATATTGCTTGGTCCATTGGAGGGTGGTTTGATCTTGAAGCCATATGTGTCTGAGAATGGTGAAACTGTATACCAGATGAAGAGTAAGGGCAAGTCCACACCCTTTGCTTTGCTAAAGATCAATAGAATCACCAAGAAGGTCAAAGGAAGAAGCATGAGTAGTGCTGAGAAGATTTCATCAACAACATGCCAGGTTCTAGACTCACCAACCACCACCACATTCACAGGCCATTCAGGAAAGGATCCACCAAGGAGTTCTTTAACTCCCTCTCAACTTCACTTAGGAGCAAGAACAGTCAAGCTTAGTGACTTTAAACAAGCATTCTTGGGAGGTATTCCCATGTTATCCCTGTCTATATTATTTGCTTTTTCATGTTTTTCTTGTTTGTTTTGGTGTTCAGAAGTGTCCTTAGGCACCAGGATTGATATCAGAGAAGAATGGTGGAGTTACAAAGGAGTAAAAACTCGCAAGGGTGTCATATCGGACGGCGTATCGGTTTGTTCTGGTCAATACGGTCGATATCGAGCTGTGTATCGGGTTACCCGGCCCGATATGGAGCAGAGCGCCGCTGATATTGACCTATATACCGACCTCAACGAGGTCGATACATATAGAGGAGTGACGTATCGATCAGAGTACCGAGGAGCGTCCCAACCGATAAACCTTTACTGGCAGCGTACCGGACATCGTACAGCCCGATATGAAGCAGGAGCAACGCGTACAGAGGAGTGTAACGACCTCACTTGCCCGGTACACTAAGCATAAAAGCGTATCCATCAGCATATCGAAGTAGACAATGCTGATATGCCTTAACAGCAGGGAAATGCCGATTCCCACGAAATTCAAGACATACCGGTGTATGTATCGGCTAGTCACCTCGGTACGCATAACCCAGGCGAGTATCGATCAACGTACCGACGTGCCACCCCGATACCCGCCACATATTGAGCATATCGACCAGTGTATCTGTAACACCCCCAATTCGATCTAAAAATAGATAAACCGAAAGCGCTACAATGTCGAGGTTCACAAATAGGCCGGCCCTTGCTTAGAACGAATCCAAGTGTAAGGCTAGCCCGATATGTTAGCTCGACCCTCTCGACTAGAGCCTAAGGCTTGCCAACCCGTACTTCAGTCAAGAGTTGTGTTAACTCGGACCAAGTTAATATCATTAGAACACAAGGGTTTTATAAACAAAACCTTTCTTTATTACTCATAACGAGTCATTATACAAAATCCGACTTATTCAAACTCTATATAAGCGGATCCTTACTACTCAAACAGATTGAAACTGTATATATAAATTTTTCAAAAGCCTACCGAAATCTATTCCAGAATCCTATTGTCCAGTCTGCTTCCTTAGTCCGACTTACTAGGGTTTCCTGCAAAAATTAAATCAAAGAGGGATGAGTAATCTAGTATTACTCAGTGAATCCAGGACCCTCTATGCAATCGTTAGTTCCCCAACCCAAACCCCAAAATAAACAATGCAACAATATCAGAGAAATAACACAAGCGGAAACTCAAACAAGGGTGGCATATCCATAGTAACCTCACTGTTACTATGCACGCCGAGGCTATAGCAACTTCAGTTACTAAGCCTAACCGTTGAACATCATCATAGCCTCAACGCTAGGTATGCTCAACACCACACAAAACGCCGAGCAAGTCCCTTAGCACTCACGCTAAGGGTATTCGACTCTCACCTCAACACCGAAACAAGACACATAGCACGCATGCTACGCAGGTTCGATGCTGATAGGGTTTTTCGAGATCTCTAGGTGTATCGGTTCACGGTTTCCCAAATACTACACTTGAACACCCGCACCTACTTACCACAAAGGACCATAGGTCGGAACATCAACCCGACCTGTCTTTGCCTCGACAGTCGGCCCGAATTGCCCTTGCCTCGACAATCGGATGCATCGTCATGCATTACTCGGCCAAGGGCGTGACCCGAGTCACTCCGAGTCTGCGGGACCGCCGATACACCGCCCTAACCATCACACGTGATCTTCAACCTATGTGATCCACTCATAACAATTCACAACATTTCTGCAGCGTAACTCTTCATAAAGTCCGTCTTATGAAAGTTAACACGGCATACTTATCAACAATATTTCTGCAGCCTCTTCACAAAACTCACTTTTTGTGAAAGTTATACGGCATACTTATTCATAAATTTTGCAGCATAACTCTTCACAAAACTCCTCTTCTGTGAAAGTTAATACAGCAATCTTACTAAAATTTCTGCAGCATAACTCTTCACAAAACTCTCCTATTTGCGAAAGTTATAAAGCAGAACCTCTAACAAACAATAATAACTTCAGATGAACACACACATAGTGTTTCATCCTTAAGCTACAACCTGTATAAGAATTCATTAGCATGATTCTATACTACCGGGACTCACCTTGCGCTTTTAGCAGAAATCTTTCTCTCGGATCGGCTTAGCTTTACTCTACTTGAGCCTACTTGCTCTAGAACTGTCTCTCTCTCTCTCTCTCTCTCTCTCTAAGTGTTTACCTTTAACTTGCTGTGGGTGAGAATGAGTTGGAAGAATGGCATCACAGGGGTATTTATAGGCGTCCTAACCAGCCATCTAGGCTGCTAGCTGGGTGTCGTTCACCGGATAATCAGGCTTTGCATGTCAGCCACGGTGCAAGGCTAGGCTATAGCCTTATCCTTAGGCTTCATAGCTTCAGTCAACGTCCCTTATCCTATCTCATAGCTTCCAGGTTCGTGTGTGGTCATACGATTGGTCAGAAAGGGATAAACGTCCACAAAACCCTTCCTTGAAGCAATCCCTTTATCTCTGCACGGTTTTCTTCAAGATAGATGAGCTCTGCATGCTCTCCACGCCTCTAGTCTAGTGCTATAGCCTGTAAAGTAGGCTTTATAGCCTTTGACATTCGTCCCTCCTTCTTCCTATCTCTTCATATTGGGTGTTTTCGCGTTACTGGATGAAATCGGGATAAGTATCAACAAGACCCTTATCTTCAAGCTTTTATCTCGTGTGTTGTCTCTCCATTGGCCATAATCACGGCCCTTATCTTCTGCTCTGACCATAGACACGAGGCTTATCCCATAGCCTGGTTACGGTTTTGTCTCCATTGATCTCTTTTTCAGATTGGGTGTTCTTGCGGTATTGGTTGTGCGGTTTGATCTTATCTTCTGATCCTTAAGCTATAATCACGAGACTTATCTCTTAGATTAGTAGCCTATCCTTTCTTATGGTTACAACAATGGTTTTTGTCCCATAGATGACTCTTTCCACGTCCATCCATGACTGGTCCCCAATGGTGGCTTGTTTTGTCTTTATAGATTCACCTTTGGTTTCGTCCTTATATATTCACCTTTGGCCATCATGATTGGTCCGTCCTTGGTGGCCAAGACTTGAAATTTCCTTTGTCATTATAGATGTGATCCATAGTCACGAAAAACTAATCACACCGAGACATCTCCTGCTGCGCTTATAAGCTGGTCAAGTAGCTGCTTGGGTGTCGCTGTCTGATTGGTCGAATTTGGACTTCGACTATCTCTTTTTCTAACTTTATTTTCTTGACAAATAAATGTCTCTCCTTCACGTGCTACTGTTGAAATGAAGCTTAGTCCTCTTGTTTATCT
Source organism: Thlaspi arvense (assembly GCA_911865555.2). Lineage (NCBI taxonomy): Eukaryota > Viridiplantae > Streptophyta > Magnoliopsida > Brassicales > Brassicaceae > Thlaspi > Thlaspi arvense. The sequence continues at coordinate 435,532 of CAJVSB020000081.1, forward strand.
TCTATCCGAGCCTTTCGAGCTTCAGATGACCATTTTTCTTCTCCTTCCAACGCTTGTAGATTTTCTTGATAATTCTTCAGACTTCTTTTGACCAGTCACTTAGATTTATTATTCTAAGTGTGTCAACTCTTCATATTTTAGTTCCATTAATCAATCCAAATCAACTCCTCCTTGAAGCTGGAACTTCGGCTTTTGGCTTGTCCGCTTTCGGTCATCTCCACGTCTGCAATGGTCTTCTCTTGGCCATCTTAGGTTGCATCAAGCTTTTCTTCTTCTGCTTTGGCCATAATGTTAATTTTGGCCTACGCTATCGATCCAAGTCATCCTTGAGTTGATTCCGTGATTTTAGTTTTTTCGGCCAAAGTTGTCTCTCTTGGCCGTTCCGTCTGGCTGTCCTCTGCTCTCGTCCGGGTTATTACATTCTCCCCCACTTCATAGAATTCATCCCGAATTCTAAAGTGTAGAATGTACTTCGTCTGTGATCATTCTCCTCTGACTTACACCTCTGATCCCTTCTTTGGTGATTTGGTCGACTCGTCGTGGTTACCAATCCTGGTTTGGCTTTCATCTCCAGCCTTATCCATTCTCCTTTGGATACATATCACATTGTTTTCAATATTCCAATGTGATTCCACGCCTTGGCTTAGACTATGACGAGTTCTTTCACATCTTCACATCTGAGCTTAGAGTGAGGTTCAATCTGTACTTCGTCCTACTTACTCACTTCTCTCTTGTGCTTCATCGCTGATCCCACACACGTCTTCTTTTGGTTATATGGTCTCACCATTTTGCCAAATCCACTGATCTTCTCTTCGATTATCCATGATCTCTGCTCCTCTTCTTACCCCTCTTCCGTGATCCATCTTCTTCCAATTCTCTCTAAAGGTATTCTACCACAATTCTAACCTAACAGTTCTCAACATGGATTCAGTTACTATGGCAAGATCTATCCTAGTCTTCCATAAGCAACCCTATCCATCCTAATTCCAAACCTATGAACTTCCCACTTCTCACAAGTATAGTTGTATTTCCCTCATGGAAATAAAACCATAAAAAGCTCATTTCTACCAAAATAATTCATCGTTTTCCCCAACCCGGGGCCTTTAAACGATAAATTCAACTCACCAAAGGATTTGTCGTTTCCCTTAACCAGGGGTTCCTAAACGACCAATCCAACACACCAAAAGATTCATCATTTCCCTTAACCAAGGGCTCCTAAATGACCAATCCCAAACTCACATAATATCTATCATATCTAGCAATCAATGCAATATAATAATATTATGCATGCAAAGATAAGTTAGCACCCAAACATACCTTTATATCGGAGTCTTTTTAAAAAGACTAGGGGTTTCTAGATCGCCTAGTCCTACTACTACTACCATTCTCACTAGTCTCTTGCCTCCCCGTGGCTCTCCTTGTCGATGAGCGGATTGTTGTTTGACTGGTGGTGTTAGATGGCTGGATGGGATGAGCAGTCGGGCAATCAGCTCCGTAGTGGCATCTACCTCTACAGATTCGATATACAGTGTGTCTTGGGGCCATAGGATTTCCTGGTCGTGCACTAGGACATACTTGACTGAGATGTCCTGTCCCGCCGCACACAGGACATGGTCCCATAACTCTCGTAGGTGAAGGAACTCTCATCCTTGCTAACCTTCGTGGGGGGCTTCCTCTCTGACTAGATTCTCTTTGTTCTTCAATCGATGTTCTCAGGTTCTCTATCTCCATGGCAAGAAACCTATCAAGATCGCTCGTAGGTCCACCACTTTGGTTAGTCCTCTCTTCATTCTGCCTCTCCATACTCCTTTGCCTTAAAGGAACTTCTCCTCCATCTAGGTTTGGTGGTGTTTCATTGTGTGACATCTGCCAATCTTCACCGCCTATCTGGTTTAGCCTCCTGGTCCAGTAAGTGGGCGAAGTATATCTCTGCCCTATGTAATCTTCCATTGGTGACAACTCCTCTTCTCAATCCACTGGGTTGTTCCCCCATATCTCACTGTTGAGTTGAACAGATGTTGGCAAGTCTCCATTGGCATAGCCGGTAGACACAAAAGGATATACGTAATCCGTTTGGTCTGTCTCTGTTGGAATGTATGGCTTTATTCCATAGCCTGGCACAAATACATGTGGCATCAGTATCTCTGGTAATACACTTTGTGGAGTGTCTGGATCCCATGAGTTTGGAGTGGTTTCACCAGATGAAACTTCAATAATCTCTGTGGATGGCACTAGGATCTCCAATCCTGGATAACGCGTCGGCCATGATGTATAGCCCTCACGCCCATCCCTAGATACTCTGGGTGATGTCCTCGGCTCTAACTCTATCTCTGATGGAATGCTTAGATCTCTATCAGTTGCACTTCCATCCTCGGCAATGTTTGACATGAGAGATGAATCCAAATCTGTAATCACAAACCAGTGATCAGAGTTTGATGATTCGCTGGAGTGCCCCGACGATCTCGTATCACCATCCCCACCAGACCCATCTGCACACCAGAACCCCTCGTACACATCTTCGGGTAACCAGTAGTCACGAACGCTTCCCATCTTAGTCTCTGCGAGACCATAATGCAAGAATCAGGGTATCCTATTTCTAAAAATTGCCCTATTCTACCCACCTAGATTCTAACTATGCAGACAAACATTCCAGATTCCTAGGTATGCTTTTGCGACTCTTTTTGACTCGATAAAACCGATTAAAAATCCTTGTCCCTTGAGCATGATACGGAAACCATGCTCTGATACCACCATTTGTAACACCCCCGATTCGATCTAAAAATAGATAAACCGAAAGTGCTACAATGTCGAGGTTCACAAATAAGCCGGCCCTTGCTTAGAACGAATCCAAGTGTAAGGCTAGCCCGATATGTTAGCTCGACCCTCTCGACTAGAGCCTAAGGCTTGCCAACCCGTACTCCAGTCAAGAGTTGTGTTAACTCGGACCAAGTTAATATCATTAGAACACAAGGGTTTTATAAACAAAACCTTTCTTTATTACTCATAACGAGTCATTATACAAAATCCGACTTATTCAAACTCTATATAAGCGGATCCTTACTACTCAAACAGATTGAAACTGTATATATAAATTTTACAAAAGCCTACCGAATTCTATTCCAGAATCCTAGTGTCCAGTCTGCTTCCTTAGTCCGACTTACTAGGGTTTCCTGCAAAAATTAAATCAAAGAGGGATGAGTAATCTAGTATTACTCAGTGAATCCAGGACCCTCTATGCAATCGTTAGTTCCCCAACCCAAACCCCAAAATAAACAATGCAATGCGTGCTTACACCATGCAACAATATCAGAGAAATAACACAAGCGGAAACTCAAACAAGGGTGGCATGTCCATAGTAACCTCACTGTTACTATGCACGCCGAGGCTATAGCAACTTCAGTTACTAAGCCTAACCGTTGAACATCATCATAGCCTCAACGCTAGGTATGCTCAACACCACACAAAACGCCGAACAAGTCCCTTAGCACTCACGCTAAGGGTATTCGACTCTCACCTCAACACCGAAACAAGACACATAGCACGCATGCTACGCAGGTTCGATGCTGATAGGGTTTTTCGAGATCTCTAGGTGTATCGGTTCACGGTTGCCCAAATACTACACTTGAACACCCGCACCTACTTAACACAAAGGACCATAGGTCGGAACATCAACCCGACTTGTCCTTGCCTCGACAGTCGGCCCGAATTGCCCTTGCCTCGACAATCGGATGCATCGTCATTCATTACTCGGCCAAGGGCGCGACCCAAGTCACTCCGAGTCTGCGGGACCGCCGATACACCGCCCTAACCATCACACGTGGTCTTCAACCCATGTGATCCACTCATAACAATACACAACATTTCTGCAGCGTAACTCTTCATAAAGTCCGTCTTATGAATGTTAACACGGCATACTTATCAACAATATTTCTGCAGCATAACTCTTCACAAAACTCACTTTTTGTGAAAGTTATACGGCATACTTATTCACAATTTTTGCAGCATAACTCTTCACAAAACTCCTCTTCTGTGAAAGTTAATACAGCAATCCTACTAAAATTTCTACAGCATAACTCTTCACTAAACTCTCCTATTTGCGAAAGTTATAAAGCAGAACCTCTAACAAACAATAATAACTTAAGATGAACACACACATAGTGTTTCATCCTTAAGCTACAACCTGCATAAGAATTCATTAGCATGATTCTACACTACCGGGACTCACCTTGCGCTTTTAGCAGAAATCTTTCTCTCGGATCGGCTTAGCTTTACTCTACTTGAGCCTACTTGCTCTAGAACTGTCTCTCTCTCTCTCTCTCTAAGTGTTTACCTATACCTTGCTGTGGGTGAGAATGAGTTGGAAGAATGGCATCACAGGGGTGTTTATAGGCGTCCTAACCAGCCATCTAGGCTGCTAGCTGAGTGTCGTTCACCGGATAATCAGGCTTTACATGTCAGCCACGGTGCAAGGCTAGGCTATAGCCTAATCCTTAGGCTTCATAGCTTCAGTCAACGTCCCTTATCCTATCTCATAGCTTCCAGGTTCGTGTGTGGTCATACGATTGGTCAGAAAGGGATAAACGTCCACAAAACCATTCCTTGAAGAAATCCCATTATCTCTGCACGGTTTTCTTCAAGATAGATGAGCTCTGCATGCTCTCCACGCCTCTAGTCTAGTGCTATAGCCTGTAAAGTAGGCTTTATAGCCTTTGACATTCGTCCCTCCTTCTTCCTATCTCTTCATCTTGGGTGTTTTCACGTTACTGGCTGAAATCGGGATAAGTATCAACAAGACCCTTATCTTCAAGCTTTTATCTCGTGTGTTGTCTCTCCATTGTCCATAATCACGGCCCTTATCTTCTGCTCTTACCATAGACACGAGGCTTATCCCATAGCCTGGTTACGGTTTTGTCTCCATTGATCTCCTTTTCAGACTGGGTGTTCTTGCGGTATTGGCTGTGCGGTTTGATCTTATCTTCTGATCCTTAAGCTATAATCACGAGACTTATCTCTTAGATTAATAGCCTATCCCTTCTTATGGTTACAACAATGGTTTTTGTCCCATAGATGACTCCTTCCACGTCCATCCATGACTGGTCCCCAATGGTGGCTTGTTTCGTCTTTATAGATTCACCTTTGGTTTCGTCCTTATAGATTCACCTTTGGCCATCATGATTGGTCCGTCCTTGGTGTCTAAGACTTGAAACTTCCTTTGTCATTATAGATGTGATCCATAGTCACGAAAAACTAATCACACCGAGACATCTCCTGCTGCGCTTATAAGCTGGTCAAGTAGCTGCTTGGGTGTCGCCGTCTGATTGGTCGAATTTGGACTTCGACTATCTCTTCTTCTAACTTCATTTTCTTGACAAATAAATGTCTCTCCTTCACGTGCTACTGTTGAAATGAAGCTTAGTCCTCTTGTTTATCTTCTATCCGAGCCTTTCGAGCTTCAAATGACCATTTTGCTTCTCCTTCCAACGCTTGTAGATTTTCTTGATAATTCTTCAGACTTCTTTTGACCAGTCACTTAGATTTATTATTCTAAGTGTGTCAACTCTTCATATTTTAGTTCCATTAATCAATCCAAATCAACTCCTCCTTGAAGCTGGAACTTCGGCTTTTGGCTTGTCCGCTTTCGGTCATCTCCACGTCCGCAATGGTCTTCTCTCGGCCATCTTAGGTTGCATCAAGCTTTTCTTCTTCTGCTTTGGCCATAAGGTTAATTTTGGCCTACGCTATCGATCCAAGTCATCCTTGAGTTGATTCCGTAATTTTAGTTTTTTCGGCCAAAGTTGTCTCTCCTGGCCGTTCCGTCTGGCTGTCCTCTGCTCTCGTCCGTGTTATTACAGTATCGGTCATGCATCCCGATATCGGCCACGAAAACAGCTGTAAGCCTCCCTAACTCTTCCTCCTTTACTCCTTTTGAACTGCCTTTCTTCCGTTCACCATTTTTAGTTGTTTAACCCTTCTCTATGACTTCTATTACACAGTGGACTGTGTAATTCAAGTGTGGGGGAGGGTATTGCATTTGACATTGTGTTTTGTTTTCTTATTTTCCCTTTTTGCATAATTGAGCCTCATGCATTCATGCATTCATCTATATGCATAGAAAATCAGAAAATTTTCTAATTTTTGAAACCAAAAAGAATCATTTAGGTGGATTTTCATAATTAAGATTGAGTCTAGATTCATTTCATGTAGCTTTGCACACATTTGCATAGGGAGTAGATGATAAACACTTGTCAAGATGTCCATGTTTGAGTTGTTTTCAATGCCTTTGTTGTTTGTTGTTTGATTGCATAGTAGTGAGTTTGAAGGTAAGGCTGCACCATGCTTTGAATTCTTGCATTGACACTCATTACTTATGCTAAAGTTTGCTTTGATTTGATTCCAACTCTATTTTATTAAAACCATAATCCTGACTTTGAATTATCTTGTTTGTGCATTGAGAGTGATTACATGGCTACCCATATACATACTTGGATTATCTTCTTCCCTTCTCACCACTCTTGTTAATACAAGTAGCTGATCCTCATCATTATAAGACAGTTAACCACACCCTAAACTAATCCTTCTTTCTGAACCTAAACACTATTGTGAGAGTTGTGGGGCCTTGCATTGCATCATTTTTGATTTTATCTTGGCAAAAAGTGTTAGGAATAACGCTGGCAAAGAGAAGCTCTCTTGTAGACACCAGCTTGCATTTTGAGCTTGGTATTAGGTTAGGAGATTAGGAAAGGGTAGTGTAAGTGGTTTGAGCTTTTAATGTGTACATCTTTTGAGAAGAAGAAGAAGTATGGGGTTGGTAGTATGGGGGAACAGTTTATTTTGTGTTTAAGATAATTAGGAAGAAAGCTTTAAGTGTTAAAGAAGAAAGGTGCCAACAACAACAAAGCTTACAAAAGGTCATCCTAAAAGAGAAATCAGACCAAGTAATCCACCAAAAGTGATGAAAATGGCGCCAATCATACAACAAAGAAGAGAAAGTTCCAAAAGAAGTCAACCACACAAGCAAAAGATGAATGAGTTTCCCCAAATATAAAGAAGGAAGAGATCAAGTGATTTAGAAAGGGTAGATCTTGGGGTTTTTCTTGGGATTTAGAAGTTATTAGGTTCATCGACCTGCATACCGAGCAGATTTTCTCAGCTTTGGTCGATACAAGGCTTTGGTGCAGCCTAATACCCGTCAACTTGGCCATTAAACTTGGTTATTCATGTCCTCATCATTCACCATTCTCCAAATGTCTTCCTTGCTCCATTTAGACCTGAAAAAGACTCCAAACAATGCAAAACATGCAAATGTCTAACCTAAAACCTATTATGTCTAATATGAATGTAAATGTGACAAAATATGATGAATGAATGTATGAAAGAGACCAAAAACTAAACTAAATGCAAGATAAAACATGGTAAATTATGAAGTTATCAAACGCCAGCGCGAAGCTAAATGGGAGTGATCAAGCCTCCAATGGCTAGCTTAGGTTTCTTTTCTCTGGTGTTGAAAGCCCATTAGTGGCATGCAAGAAACTGCTTCATAGTATAGTAACAAGCCCAACTCTTAGGCGCTCTCCAGCTATCTTGCCATGCCTTGTTTCCATCATGATATCCTTTAAGCCATTCACTAGCAAGCCCATCTCTTCTTCCTTTCATGTAGAAGAGTGTGCTTGTGATGACTTTGTGAACATATCTGGTTCCTGGATGGCGGATGCTTGCACTCATTAGATGGCCAGCCTTGTAAGCATCATTCGCTCTTTTCTCCCAATCATGCTTGAGCTCATTATGTTTGAAGCTCATTGCTTGTGCTCTTGAACCTTCATCATAACCAAATATCTCCTCTAGCTGAGTGAAACCAAGAGTGTACCATGCTTTGTTGGCTATGAATTTGATGAACCCATTGCCAAAGTCTTCTTCTCCCTCATCATATTCTTCATCAAAACCATATAAGTAGACTCTAAGGCTTGCTATAAACTCACAAGATAGGCGCTTGTATGTTGGATATCCAAAGCTGGCGAATTTCTTAATCCCAATGTTTCTTAGAAACTCATCCACTTCAGACTTGATTTCTAACTCATCCAACAGACCAGGACAAGCATATCTTGTTGGAGCAAAATCCACTCTCCTCATCGCCTTTAAATAGTCCTTGAGCTTTGGTGTTGCATCTTGAGTTTGCTCTTCTTCAGCAACTGGCCTTTTACCCTCCGCTTTGTCTCTTGCATATGCACTTGAGTCCAAAATATTCTCATCTCCTCTACTGCTCGACATAGTACCTTAAAACACAAAGCTTGAAGCAAAAATTAGTGTTTTGTTCTCTTAGAGCATTATGCGGAAACATATTTATCAAAAATCAAACATGTGCAGGAAAAATCTATAAAACTTCACAATAAATGCTAACACAGAGAGACGAATTTAGCAAAAAAATTTCAGCTCAAAAGAATGAACACAAATGAAAATTAAGAATCAAGATGCAACAAGCAGCGGTTTAACCAAAAATCAAGTACATGCAGCAAAAAATGTTCTTCTTCTCTCCATAAAATTATAAACATGCATCAGTTCTTCCCGTAGGGGAGACACTTCGGCTTGCACGGTTTTTCCCTGAAGCAGTGCATGGCATCACCCATATACTTGTACTGGCTCGGAACTTCTGCATTGAGCACAAGTATGGATTTTTTGCTCGATGTAACTTCCCGATGTAGGTCCTTCGTCGTTTGGATGATGTCCTCCGAGGGAAATGTTGAATTTCTCGGCGAAAAGCATCTTCATGGCATGCATCGAGCAAAAGTATGGATGTTTTGGTCGATGCTGCATGTCGATGTGAGTCTTCTCATACTTGGCTGGGATGCTTGTCGGTGGTCTTCGTACCGACTTCTGCTCCACGAACGAATCATCCGAGGGTCTTCGTATCGGGCAAAACTTAGATATTTTGCTCGATGTACATCCTTGGTGTAAAGCATATCGGGTATCTTGATCGGTGTACGGTGCGGTTTGCTCGATGTAACACCTCGATATGATCTCCACCGTGCATCTTGATCAGTGTACGGATCTTCCACTTTGGTATACGGACCGGGGCTCTAGGAGTGATTACATCAAGCAAAGTTTTGGAGGTTCCGCTTGATGTAACACCCCGATACAATCCCCTCGTGTAATTTTCTCGACGTACGGAGTGCATCTTCCCCTGCATAAACTGTATCAGGCACCAATGACAGAGGTTCTGCCCGATATGGTATCATGATATGAAAACATAGTCTTCTTTCCTTGGCCTTTAAACAACCCTACACAGCTTGGGACCTGTTCTTTGACATCTGAAACACTAAATAAAGACATCAACAATAAAAAAAAAGCATTATATACAAGGATAGTCATGGGATTACCTCCCAAGTGTGCTTGTTTTAAGTCACTAAGCTTGACTTTGTGATACAACATCAGAAGCTAACAACGAGATAAACACCCCCATCATGAGACATACACCAAGGACAAGATCAGGAGCTAGAGAATTGTATGAAGGGTTTATTCAAGCTGTGGAAACACTCATCACCAACAAAGAGATAGAAGACATTACCTCTCAACTTGATCAACTAAGCCTATTCAAGGAAGCGTCTCAAGCAAGGCGGGAGCTTGAAGAACACAGCATTACTCAAGTACAAGAACCGCGCCAAGATGAAGTTATACAATCACATGACGGTCCAAACATTAAAACCATACAACATGTCAGGGAATGGCCGATCATACAAGGAAGGAAAGAAGTTTCCTTATTTACTATCTCGCCACTCATCTAAACGCATCACTTAGAAGCTAAGCCTGAAACTCAACACCTTACTTAAACCGACCAAACCAAGATCAAAAGCTAAGGTATGCATTTAAATTTATTTAATCTTCCTTCGGGTATCTAAACTACTAAAAACATGATTACTTTGTGTTTAAGTGATGATTCTCTTAATTTACATTAGTAGTCAAACGCATTTGTTTCACCAATTAGTTTTTAATTTTGCTTTCAATCATCAATGTAATTTGTTTTCATCAATGTAATTTGTTTCAAAGACCCCAAGAAGGGCAACAGCTGTTTGGACTGATTATAAAGTCCCCTCTCACAGCATTGTATTTTTTACCTTTGATTAAAAAAAATACCCGAGTTTTCTTATAGAAAATCTTCTTGAAACTTCTTAAACACTTGAGAGATTCATTATTTAGTGAGTTTTGTTTGTCTTATCAAAGTTTAGAGTCATAAAACTTTGTCATAAAACTTTGTGACGGCCTCGATCCATATTGTTCTAAATCATTCATATCATCCATTGATCAGAAGGAACGAGTTGTACAACCATCCCCTGATCCCACTCACGTCCACTTCTATTCATCTCCCATTCACTAACTGGCTTGAACGAGTCATACGACCATCAGACGGTTCCATCAGTCCACCAACAAGATTAATCACCCTTGATCTTGTGTCACTTTGATGGTTGGAGACTTAGTGGGAAGAAGTTGATGGAGCAGAAGCTCCTTCTCCCTTCTTCATGTAGAACCAAGTACCAAATGATAGCAGCTTCTTCTTATCACGAGCTGACTTCTTTGTTCTCCTCTTCTTGACACTTTGTGTGATCAAAGGCTTCTCCTCCTTAATGATCAAAACCTCTACTTCTTTCAAACACTCTTCAAGCTTTTTCTGAGTATCAAGCTTTTCCTCTGGCTCAACAGGAAGAGTGTCTCTCATCAGCATGCTCACTGTGAATCTCATAGCCTGCTCCACACGTTCTGGAAGTTTCTGATGTTCGCTCTCTTTCTCAACAATGGTTCCACAAAAAGCAATAGAAGGTGACACAATCTTGTACACCGTGAACTCATCAACATTCTTCAAAATCACATAGCTTCTCTTGAAGTCAACTTGAGCGCCTGCTGTAGCCAAGAAAGGTGTTCCTAATAGAAGTGGTACCTCTCTTGAATATGTCTTCTCCATCACCATACAATCTGTTGGTATTAAGTAATTACCAATCTTCAAAGGGAAATTGATATCTTCATTATTTATACCATCTTAGCATGCATTGATCTATATTTTTAGTCCTTTAACATGCATATTTTGCTTTTTCTTGTCCCATTTGCATACATTTAGGAGTTAGTATAGTTTTAGGAGTTGCATTGCATTTTGCATATATTTGGAGTTTTATTCAGGTACTAGAAGGAGTTTGGAGACCAAGTGGTGCAATGGATGTGAGCTGGGAATGGAGCAAGGAGAAGGACAAGGTTGGATGGATCAATATCAAGCATGATATCGAGGTCTGGCTGATATGGCCCATATCAAGGTGAATATCGATGACTTCATGTCGATACAGAAAGAGTATGGTGTACAGAGCAACATATCGACTAGAAGGACTTCGATACACCAAGGTGGATTCGTACCGAGTAGTGTATCGATCACCCAAGCCGATACACCAACGACATGGCAATACCAAAGAAGCATATCAATGTGATTCTGCTCCATATGCCTTAGGAAAAGGGCAATTGTATCGATGTCTACACCAAGGACTGAAGCCGATACACCCCTGAAGCCTCGTGTATCGATCACCATATCGAGGAAGACCATGTCGATACAACCACCAGAAGAGCTGATATCGATGTCTGTATCGATATAAGAAGCTGATATGGTCCAGCCGAGTTAGGTTTATTTTGGTTTATTCTTGGTTTATTAGGGGTTTCTAAGCCTCTCTATAAATACTAAAGTCCTAAAATATTTATTATTTTCTCTTCTGTTCTAGCATTAAAACCTTTTCTTTTTCAGATTTGCTTTGTAAGAACTGGTTTGATTTAGTGAATTTCTGCATTTGCCTTCAATCTATTCTTGCTTATTCTGCTTCCTAATCATGCTTAACCATTATTTCTCTTTGGAATCTGTGGTTTTGACTATGACTAGTGAGTAGTCTTATTTACGGTTTGAGATGTGATAGATTAGAGGGGTTTTAGGATTAGATTAGTGATGTCTTATGCTTAATATGATTGTCTTCTCTCCATAAGATGTACTTAACACTAGGCTAATCTTGGCCAGGCTTGTTTAGTATCTTGGCTTTCTCTTATGCTTGATAAGTGTTTGATAAAATGCTGCAATGAGTCTTTTAGAGGATTTGTTTACTTAGCATAAAAGATTAGATGTCTAAGGAACATTTTAGCTTTATAGGATTGGATTTCTGTTTGACTGCTTGCTAATCATCTGTTCAGTAATGGAAACTGTCTAGGACTTGTGTTTAGAAAAGTGATTCGTGCCAAGGAATTGGGCTGATTATAGCTGTTAATCCTATGCTTAGAAGATAAAATTGTTTGAATGGTTTTGAAGCATCACTAGTTTGGTCTTAATCCTCTCTTAGTCGATAACCCCCATCTTAGATCCTTGCTTTAATCTATTTCAATCTCCTACTTTGAATTTGCTCTGTTTAGCCTTGTTTAGTTAATCATTTGAGTTTGATCACACTTGCTATTTTGAATTTGGTTTAACTTAAGTTAACTGCTGCATTCATAGTGACTTACATACCCAGGTGGATTGATACCTTCTGCAATGACTTGAGTGTGTTTGGATTTGATTACACCACAAAAACCTGTTATCAAATTGGCGCTGTTGCCGGGGATGACTAGTGAGTATTTTTATTTAGGGTTTGAGATGGGATAGATTATAGGGGTTTTAGGATTAGATTAGTGATGTCTTATGCTTAATATGATTTTCTTCTCTAAATTAGATGTGCTTAACACTAGATTAGTCTTGGCGAGGCTTGTTTAGTATCTTGGCTTTCTCTCATGCCTGATAAGTGTTTGATGAAATGCTGCAATGAGTCTTTTAGAGGATTTGTTTACTTAGCCTAAGAGATTAGATGTCTAAGGATTATTTTAGCTTCATAGGATTAGATTTCTGTTTGAATGCTTGCTAATCATCTGTTCAGTAATGGAAATTGCCTAGGACTTGTGTTTAGCAAAGTGATTAGTGCCAAGGAATTGGGCTGATTATAGCTGTTAATCCTATGCTTAGAAGATAGCATTGTTTGAATGATTTTGAAACATCACTGGTTTGGTCTTAATGCCCTCTTAGTCAATAACCCCATCTTAGATCCTTGCTTTAATCTATTTCAATCTCCTACTTTGAATTTGCTCTGTTTAGCCTTGTTTAGTTAATCATTTGAGTTTGATCACACTTGCTATTTTGAATTTGGTTTAACTTAAGTGAACTGCTGCATTCATAGTGACTTACATACCCAGGTGGATTGATACCTTCTGCAATGACTTGAGTGTGTTTGGATTTGATTACACCACAAAAACCTGTTATCAAATTGGCGCCGTTGCCGGGGATGACTAGTGAGTATTCTTATTTAGGGTTTGAGATGGGATAGATTATAGGGGTTTTAGGATTAGATTAGTGATGTCTTATGCTTAATATGATTGTCTTCTCTAAATTAGATGTGCTTAACACTAGATTAGTCTTGGCGAGGCTTGTTTAGTATCTTGGCTTTCTCTCATGCCTGATAAGTGTTTGATGAAATGCTGCAATGAGTCTTTTAGAGGATTTGTTTACTTAGCCTAAGAGAGTAGATGTCTAAGGATTATTTTAGCTTCATAGGATTAGATTTCTGTTTGAATGCTTGCTAATCATCTGTTCAGTAATGGAAATTGTCTAGGACTTGTGTTTAGCAAAGTGATTAGTGCCAAGGAATTGGGCTGATTATAGCTGTTAATCCTATGCTTAGAAGATAGCATTGTTTGAATGATTTTGAAACATCACTGGTTTGGTCTTAATGCCCTCTTAGTCAATAACCCCATCTTAGATCCTTGCTTTAATCTATTTGAATATCTACTTTGAATTTGCTCTGTTTAGCCTTGTTTAGTTAATCATTAGAGTTTGATCACACTTGCTATTTTGAATTTGGCTTAACTTAAGTGAACTGCTGCATTCTTAGTGACTTACATGCCCATATGGATTGATACCATTCATACTGTAATGACTTGAGTGTGTTTGGATTTGATTGCACTACAAAAACCTGTTATCAAATTGGCGCCGTTGCCATATCGGCTTGTTCTAAACATTATTTTTTGTAGATTGCTTGAGATTAGGCTGTTATTTTCTGTTTAGTTACTGATTTGAAAGTTTGCTCTTGCTCTTATAGGTGCATGAACCTGAGATCTAGAGGAAATCATAATCTGCTTCCCTATCAGAACAACATTGTGCAGCTTGAGCGAACATTGGGAGCAAACAGGGAAAGAGAGAAACTGCAATCAAATGCTCAACATGGAGCATGGTATTGATGATCAGCGATTTCAGGGACCACAAGGAGCACAAGGTGTTCAGGGAGTTGCTGATGTTCAGGCACAACAAGGAGTTCAAGGTGAACAAGGTCAGAGAGGACCAGCACATGCTGCACGCCCTATGAGTCTCATTGGTGCTGGTGATACTCCTAACGCTTATAACAACAGGACATGTATCATCCCTCCACCAATGCAGAACAACAATTTCAAAATCAAGTCTGGTTTGATCTCTATGGTTCAGAACATCAAGTTCCATGGCTTTCCTTTGGAGGATCCCTTGGACCATCTAGACAATTTTGAGAGATGGTGCTCACTCACCAAGATTAATAGTGTCAGCAAAGATAGCTTCAAACTCAAGCTCTTCCAATTCTCTTTGGGAGATAAGGTGCAATAGTGGGAAAAGAACATACCCCAAGGGAGTATCACAAGCTGGGATAAGTGTAAAAAGGCATTCCTGGCCAAGTTCTTTAGTACATCAAGGACTACAAGAATAAGGAATGAAATTTCTTGGTTCTCTCAAAGAAGCAATGAATCCTTTGGAGAAGCATGAGAGAGGTTCAAAGGTTTTACTCTTCAATGCCCACATCATGAGTTCTCAACTGAATCATTGCTGTCTATACTATACAGAAGCGCTCTCCCCAAGATCAGGATGCTACTTGATACCGCAAGTAATGGGAACTTCCTCTCTAAGGATGTGGATGAAGGTCTTGTACATGTTGAAAACTTAGCTCAAAGTGATTGCAATTACAAAAAAGATTTTGACAGAACTCAAAGAGGAGAAGAGGGCCATACAAAGAAGGAATTAGAGTCCACAAGAAGAGAGCTCAAGGAGCTAAACTCAAGGCTGGACAAGTTGCTTCAGGTGCAGCTTAAGGAGCTGAATTTTGTTGGTGAAATGATTGAGATGCCAAGTGAGGAAGAACTTCAGGTGGAAGAGATGAACTATGTTGGTAATAAGGGAGGCTACAACAACACTATGGCAACTACATGCCTAACCCTGACCTCTCTTACAGAAGCAACAATCTTTCTAATCCCCAAGATCAGGTTTATCCTCCAATACAGCCTCAAGGGAACCAACAAAGACCTTTTGTACCCTTCAACCAAGGCTATGCTCTAAAGAATAACTTCCAAGGAAATTTTCCGCCAAAGCAGTTTGCTCCTCCGGTTTTTCAACATGGCCAAGCCAGCTCCTCTAACACCAATGAAGCTAAGATGAAGGGAATGCTGCAACAACTCCTTCAAGGCCAACAAGCTAAAATGTGGAGATCACAAAGAAGTTTGTTGAGGTTTATAACAGGATGGACTCTCTCTATGTGGAGCTCTCTAACAAGATTGATGGGTTGGCTTCAAGAGTGAAGACACTTGAGAACAACAAGGGCATTGCTGGCCCTAAACCTCAAGAAAACCTTCCTGGAAAACCAGAAGATAATTCTAAAGAGTTTTGCAATGCTATTGCTACTGCAGAAGAGACACTCTTAGCTGAAGAGGAGGCTGTCATAGAATATTTCCTTTCACAGAACAATGAAGACATTGAACTTCAGAGTGGGGGAGAAGAGTTTCTAGAAGCTGACGCCAACCAAGAGGATGCAAAAGAAGAGTCTCTTGAAGCAGCAACCACTAAGGCAGAGGAGAAGAGTAAGCCACTTGTGACTGTTGAAGCTGAGAAAGAATCTGGAGTCTATTATCTTTCTCCTTACAAGCCAGGTCTCCTTTTTCCTGGAAGGTTTAAGATACAGCTTGTGGATAAGTATACCACTCTATATGCCAACCAGATGAAGCTCAGAAGTTTATATGTTGAAAGTGAGCTGAAGGAAGCCATAGTTAAGACTGAGGTATTGAACATCAAGAAGCTTGGAGGACTTTCAGGAGTTGTCTCTGTGACTTAGGTGCAAGCATCAACTTGCTGTCCTCTTCTACAACTAAGGCGCTGGGCTACACTTCATTCAAGAAGAGTAATGTGTCTCTAACCATATCAGATGGCACAATAAAGGTACCTCTAGGAGCTCTTAAATATGTGCCCATGATGATTGAAGGAGTGATCATTCCAACACACTTTATAGTCTTAGATGTTGAAGGAAAGATAAAGAATACCATCATATTAGGCAGACCTTTCTTAGCTTCAGCTGGAGCATTTTTTGATGCAGAGGAATGCAGAATAGAGCTGAGACTAACCAAGGAGAAAGTGCTGAAGTTTGACTCCAAAGGGAACAAGCTGGAAGATGAGAAAGCCTTCTCAATGGAGGTTAAGAAGCTGAAGGGAGTTGGTAAGCATTGGCCTGAGTTTGATAGCTATGTAGGCGCAAGCTTTGATGGAAGCTCTCTGCCCAAGCTGTTTGGTGAAACCACTGAAGATGAGGTCCTCGAAGTGGGTGGTTCGAATTCTGTAAAAAAATTTGCTGGGTCCTATGGAAGATGGAGTGGTCTTGAGACCATTTGGCTCTAAGGGTGGTGAAGTATGCTACAAGATGAAGCATGAAAGCAGGTCTAAGCCTTTTGCAGTGCTTAAGATAGATGGAGTAACCAAGAGGGTTAGAGGAAGCAAGATCACACCAAGGAGTTTCATGACTCCGGCTCCTTACCACAACTAAGGAGCCAAGGAAAGTCAAGCTAAGTGACTCTAAACAAGCGCACTTGGGAAGCAATCCCATGGTATCCTTGTATATACTTTTGCTTTCTTATGTTTTTTTATGTTTGTGTGAGTGTTTTTGAGTGTCCCTAGTAACCAGGTTCAACCTGAGGTAGGATGAGCCAAGCTTGGAAGGAGGAAGGAAGCGCAGAAGGGTCAATATCGGCCAGCACAGGTCGATACAGTCAATATCGGACAGCATATTGAGCAGTTCTTGCTCGATATTGATGTTCTGACTTAGTATCGATGAGTGTACCGAGATGATCTAGGTAGATACATATGAGAGGATGCTGTATCGACCTATGTACCGGGGTAAGGCAAACTGATGCGCTTTAACAGGCAATGTATCGGGGTAAAAACACTTTGATATGCCTTAACTGGCATTCATATTGGGTAAGTGTACAAGGATGCCAGGTCGATACAACACCTTAGGGTGAAGATCGAGCAACATATCGACATGTCAAGCCGATAAGCCTTAAGTGAGAGGATAAAGGGCGATTAATTACCCTTATTAAGGCATATTAAGCTATGTATCGAGGTCCCATGCCGATATACCTTGAATAGGGTATGCAAAGGTGCTATTTAGCATAAGTTAAGGTGTTTGAGCTATGTATTGAGGTACTAGTCCAATACAAAACATTGTATGATCATACCGAGCTACATATCGAATTATATTGCTCGATATTGGACAGCTGGGATCAATATCAGACTACATATCGAGATGATAGGAACCGATATGAAGGATGCATGGGCAATATTGACATGATTATCGACCGATACAAGAGCCCAGACACCGATATCGACATGTGATATATCATGGTTTTTATGGTTTTTAACCATGGTATAAGTCCTTTCTATTGAGTCTTTTTGGTTTTTAGAGTCCTAGTAGAGTCTTTGCAGGTTATAACATGTCTGGAGCATAATTGGAGATATTGAAGCCTTTTGGAGCATTGCAAGAAGAAGCCACGAAGTGTGCAACTCGGAGAAGAAAGTATGGATTTGGATGACGCTCGTCACCACCTGTGGTGACGCTCGTCACCCATAGAGGAAGGATCGTGGCTGATTTTTAAAAGATTGGGAAGAAATTGCATTTTTGGCCCAGAAGTTCTAGTATTTGCAAAAAAGCCCCAGATCGTGATTTACTTTTTATATTAGGTTTTCAGCCATTCCTTGGCAGGTATTTTGTATCTTATTCTTTTTGAGAGCTTTAGAGAGAGATTTGTAGCAGAGCTTTTGGAGAGACAAATCAGACTCGTTCAGAGCAGATTTCGAACTCCTTTATTTCTATTTCTTATTTCTTTTATGCAATCTATTCTTTTCATGATGTTTGTTTCATTCACCATGTCTGAGTAGTTTGCTAGTTAAGTTAGGGCTTTTCAAAGGTTGAAGAAGAGTTTGTAGAATTGCTAAACTATTAGGAAAATCTATTGGTTCTTCATCTGTGTTTGCATTCATATCGATTTCTTAGACACATCATCTGGATTTCGAAACCCTAGGTTGTTTGATAGATGTGAGAGCATTAATAATCACCTAAACTAGCATTAGATGAGCAAAACGCCCTAGTGCAAAGAGATTTGGCTTAAGAGTTTTGTGAACAATTGAACTTGATTTTTAATGCATGTTTAGATTGTTATGGTTTTGATATCCCTTGTATTTACACCATTTAGGGCTGCATTTAGTACATCTTTTGCATGTTTCCCCTTTTCTTTTGTCCCATTTTCTTCTCCTTTTAGACTTAGGTTGCATTTAGAGTATAGTTTGCATTTTCTTTGCATTTTGGATGTTTTTAGGTGCTTTTCGAGCTAAAAGGAGTTTGGAGGAGTTTTGGGAATGATACAAGATGCTAGCTGGGCAAAAGGGAGCACGAAGAATCACAGCAGAAATTCTCTGCAGAAGTTTTCGGTCAGATCACAGAGAGTATCGGTCAAGGATGACCAATACGGACCATATCGATCGCCAGTATCGGTCAAGTGTGATCGACACAAACACACCGGATGGATTTCGGTCATATGTGTCGATCACTCCAGACCGAGAGGGATCCATTTCGTTCACTGAAGACCGACACAACTGACCGATACTGACCCAGCCTGAACTTATTTTTAATTACGCTTATGCCATTACTCTAGGGTTTTCTTCTCTAAGCTATAAATAGCCTCTTTTTCCAGATTTTCGACAAGTCTTGTCAAAATAATGTTCTTGAGCATTTTCTTTAAGTTTGTAAGACAATTTCTTTGTTTTGTTTAATATAATCAAGTATTTGCTTGAATCTTTCTTTAATCTTTCTTTTAATCATGATTAGCATCCTTTCCCTTTGTGATTTGGTGTTAAACATGATTATGAGTGAGTAGTCATCTTAGAGTTTCTAGATGTGGTAGATTAAGGGGATTTAAGGCTTGATTAAGGCTTGTTAAGTGCTTCAGTTTCTGGATCCATCTCTATTAATCTGTTATTCATGATAGATTAGTCTTGATCAAACTTGTCTAAGTTGTTAGCTTTCTCTTATGCCCACCAAGTGTTTGATGAAATGTTGATCATGTTTAATAGAGGATTTGCCGGCCTTGGCTCAAGAGATTGACTGTTTGAGGAGAATCTTGACTTGAATAGAGTTGTTTTCTCTTGCTTGCTTAATGTTTTAGCACTAATGAGAGTTAGTTCTTGTTAAAATGTTTAGCAAAGGGTTATTTGCCAAAAGATTGGATCTAACTAGCTTAATTGTGAACTCTATGTCTAGGAATCACCATTGCCTGCTTACTTGCTTGATCAATGTAGTTTGAAACAGCCTAGTTAATGTCTGAAATTCCCCAAAGTCAATAACCACATCTAGGAACTTGCCTTTCTCTTATTTGAATCTCGGATTTGCTCTGTTTTGCTCTGTTTTTCTTGCTTAGAATTGCTTAGTTTACTTTTGCTTTCACTTTGTTTGCTGCTTGTTTCACTTAGGTTGCTAGAATTGTTGCTTAGGCAACAAAACCAATTCTCTACTTGCTTGACTTAAAGATTTTACTCTCAACTCTTCCCATTGGATTGACATAAAACCCATACTACAACTGACTAGTACAAGGGTGATTGAACCAAGAACACAAACAATCAGTTGTATCTATTTGGCACTGTTGCCATTTAGGAATCAGTTTGAATCATTAGAGTTTGTAGAATCTTTAAGATCAGGCTTTTACTTTTCTTTGGTAACTAACTCTGATTTCAAGTGTTTTCATATCAGGTGAGTTGCAACAAAACATCAAAATGGTGTACTTTGAAGACACTACCTACAGCAACTTCTGCCAATAGCCTCTACCTATACACTACTTTGAAGAGAGCTACACTCCTTCCCACACTCAAGACCAACCCTATATTCTTCTATCTGGATCAGCTGACATCAGGAGCATGATCATGGTCAACATCAATCTCCAAACCATTTGAACTATGGAGATGAACAAGAGATTTGCTGAGCTACACAACAGGATAGATTATGTTCACAATGACCTTCATGCCAAGTTTGATGACCTGGACTCAAGGATACATCTCTTGGAGAACAGCCAAGATGAGGCACACACACCAAGACTTCAGGACACTCTTCCTCAACCAGATGCACACAAACATCAGGAATACTGCCACTTACTTACTGAAGAGGCAGAGGAAGCAGAAGAGGAATTCAGTGATGAAGATGCTTCATTGGAAGAGCTGGGCATCATGATCCAAGAGATGATATTCCATATAGACAGGATGAGGGTTGAGTATGGAGGAGAACCCATAAGAAGTAACATCAGTGATGAAGAAGCTCAGGAAGTTGTAGGGACGTTCCTCCGTGGCTTTGATGAACACTTGAACAGAGAAGAAGAACAGGAAAGAGCAACACTGGAAGCTGCTCAGAAAGAGGGGGCTGAGGAAACCCCAGCTGCTACAGAAGAGACCCCCACACCAAAGCACATTGATGCTGAAGAAGAAGCACTAGAGACACACCATGCTTTGATGGTTTTGTCTCACAACACTCCTCAGGAATCTAAGGAACTCTACCATAATCAAGTGGGTAATTCTCCAAGCACTACTGCAAAGGGTAAAGAACTCTCAGCTCAAGTCTGTAAACCACCAGTCTCCTACCCCACAATACACTTCACCAAAGCTAGAATGGAGATGTACACAAAGTTCAAGTAAGACATAGAAGATGCTGGAATACAACTCCCACATGGCACCATTTTGATAGAAGTGAAACATCAAATCAGGTTCCTGAAAGAATCTCTTGACAAGCTGGAAGTGGTGGAACCAATCCTTGAGAATGTGGGGGCTGACATGAAAAGAAGCAAGATGATGAAGTCATTGCCAAAACTCACAAACCCAGGAAAGTTCCTCATCACTTGTGAGCTGGAGATGCTTGACAATGTCAAAGCCCTATGTGATTCAGGATCAACTATCAATGTTATGTCTCTCCATCTTAGCCAAACTCTGGGAATCAAGAAGCTGGCGCCATCCAGGACTTCCATCACCTTTGTGGACAACACTTCCACAAAACTTTTAAGCATGGTGAAGGACTATCCTGTGAAGATTGGTGAATGCCTAGTTCCAACAGACTTTGTGGTCATGGAGAAAACATATTCCAGGGAGGTGCCACTTCTTCTAGGTACTACATTCTTGGCAACAGCAGGAGCTCAGTTAGACTTCAAGAGAGGTTCTGCAATCTTGAAGAATGTTGATGAGTTCAAAGTCTACAAGATTGATTCTCCTTCCATAGCCTTCTGTGGAGCAGCTGAGCAAGAGGATCACTACTGGAAGCTCCCAGATAGTTTGGAGGATGCTATGAACCCCACTATGAGTATGTTAAAGAGTGATGCTTCCCTAACTGAACCAAACAAGAGTCAGAATACCAAGTCAAAGCTTGAGGAAAGTTTGAAGGATATTGACAACTCAACAACCAAGGAAGTGACACCTTCAGCCACACCAAATGTTAAGAACAAAAGGCATAGGATGTCAGCTCAAGGGAAACACAGGCAACTATCAAGGGGAAGATGGGTTTGGAGGAAGAAAAAGGTAGGAGCACCAGCTCCATCCACCTCTACTCACAACTAAAGAGGTAATCAAAGTCAAGCTTAGTGATTTTAAACAAGCACACTTGGGAGGTAGTTCCATGGTATCCTTTTGTAAATATTATGCTTTCTAGTTTATCTTTTATGCTTTGTTTTAGTGTATAGAAACAGGATTTCGAACTGGGGTGTGAGAAAGTCTGATGGGGACAAAGAACAGGTGTATTCTGGCTGATATCGGTCGTTTGTATCAGTCATGACATACTGATACATAGATTTTCGGTCATCAGTATCGATCATGACTGATCGATATCAGTGGAGCCAGTCTACACCAGTCAACATATCGGTCACTTGTGACCGATATGGGAAGAAGTTTTGAAAGCAGGACAAATTTCGGTCATTCATATTGACCATACTTGATCGACATAAACACACCGTATGATTTTCGGTCCAGAGTATCGATCACTGGTGATCGATGAGATTCTTGGAATCATATCGGTCACCAGTATTGATCACTCAAGATCGACACAATCATGCCAAATGTATTTCGGTCAAGTGTGTCGATCACTGATGACCGATACTAATCCCAGGAAGCACGTCAGTCTCCAGTGTCGATCACTCATGACCGAAAATGCAATTTCGGTCAGTAATATCGGCCATGAGTGACTGAAACTCCATCCGAGGTAAGTATCTCAACTTTCAAAATTTTTTACCTCCTTTGGTTTGGAGCCAAAGGAGTTTGAATTTTTAAATGGGGTTCTTTCTGACCTCTTTCCTAGCTTCTGAACACTTTTGTTTTTGTCCCCCACACTTTTGATTCCTTATGTTCCTTCACCAACCTTTGATTCCTTTGGTTTCCTCTCTTCTCTCTCTATTTAAGCAGCAACTTTCTTCACTTCTCTTCACACTTAAACTCACTATTCTTCTCACCTAAAGCTCAAAACAACTAGTTCTTTTTCTCTTTTATTGCTTTTTCTAAGTGTTCAGAAGCTCGCTAAAGGTTTGCTTCCTAAACTATCTCTCTTTGCTCTTACTCTTTGCTTATGTTAAAAATCGCTTAGTAAGAAGTTCTTAAGAGCAAGCATTGTTTAGTTTTGATTGTTGTGCTGTGGTTTTGCAATTTGGATTTGTTTTGAAATATCAAGCTAGATGTTGAAGTTCTGTTTAATGTCTATTTATCTCATTGCTTGTTTATCTTCATCCACTTGCAAGGTCATCATCTCTTTTGCCTAAGAACCATTTTGCTAGAATGTCATGCATAACTGTTTATCTTTTGTGCATTCTAGCTTATTTAGTTGCTAGCTTTTGATCTCTTCTTGCTTTGAATAAGTTTAAGCTTGTTGTTAGGACTTGTTAGACTTTTCTTAGCTTAAAGAATTTCTCCATTAAAAGCTTTCAGCTATTTGGTTCTTCAGCTTTTATTCTTTCACTCACATTGTTTTCAAGCTTTGCTTTTGAAGGTACCATGGGAAGTACAAACATAGCTGCTGGGAAAAAGAGAAAAGCACCTCAGGAAGCACCAACATCACCAACAGTAAGGCAAGAAAAAGGAAAGGGCAAAGCTGCTGAGACTTCATCTAAGGCCAATGGAAAGAGGCCAGCTAAGGATATAAGCGCCAAGAAGAGAGGCAAGGGAAAAGCTGTTGAGGAAGAAGTTCCACCCATGAAGTACAGTGCTAGGGAACTCATGGAGGGATTCAGTAGATGCACCTTCAAGCCAACAAGATATCCATGCGCCTCCACAATGAAGGAGCTGGGAATCTATGAAGACTGCATCTGCACCTTTGAACAGATGGGGCTTGCAGAGCTATTACAGCCTCTCCCATCCTATGAGCGCTTCACTCATCAATTCCTCTCCACCCTCAAGGTGGTTTATTATGAGAAGAGTGAGCTTCCTGACCATGATGGATGGATCTCTTTCAAGCTTGGAAAACAGAAGTTCAAAATCACATTCCAAGAACTCTCTAGGGCGCTGGGGCTAAGCACCTACTTTCAAAGAGGAAAGAAGTTCTTAATCCATGAATCACAGTACACAAGGTTTTGGGAGGCAATTGGAGTAGGGCAATTCAAAGTTGGGGCTACAAGGAACCAACACTTGAAGCATCCTGCAGTTAGATATGCACACAAGGTGCTTGCAAACACATTCTTTACAAGGAAAGAAACATCACACCTAACTGGCAAGGAGAGAGACTTCCTCTACAATGGATTGTACACTGGTCCAGGCACCAGCAGATGTGCAGTGAAAGTTCATCCACCAAGCAAACTCCCATGCATTGTAAGACTGTTGATGGAGCAGCTGCAAACATACCAGAGCTGGATTGTCAACAAGGGAAGAAGGGAGAAGAATCCACAACTGCACATTGGAGTTGTGACAGCAATTCTAATAGCTTGTGATGTGAACCTTGAGGAGCATGCTGAAGATGCTCTAGCTCCTGTCTGGATAGATATGTAGTATCTGAAGAGAAGTCATTTTCTTGAGAAGAGTGTTCAGGGCAAGTATGTTTATCAATTCCTCAACAATCACTTAGAGCAAGTGAGAGTCCTTCTCCCAAACCCAAGGTTAACCTCCTTCACTACAACAACAAACATCAACTTCAACTTGAGTGAGGAGGAGCTCTACACAGGCGGCCCTATTCCTACAGTAGAAGAAGAAGAAGGCAGTGAAGAAGAAGAGGAGCACACTGAAGAGATTAGAGAAGAAGAAGAAGAAGATCAATGGAATGCTACTGCTGGCGTTGAAGGCCAAGGAGGAACCTATGAAGAAGATGAGCTTGAAGAAGAAGAAGTGTTGAACTACAGCTCAAGGCAGTGCCACTTCCAGCCCTATGAAGCTCCCAACCAAGGAAGCTCTTTGAGAGCAGCTCATGAGCACATCAACACACTCCAGAAGTGGTGCAAGTGGCAAGACAAAACCATCAAAGGGCTTATGAAGATGGTGAAAGGGAAGTTCAGGAAGAACAAGGCTACATCAGCAAAAACTTCCCACCACAGCCACACCCAAGAGCTCAACTCTCAACAAGAAGAGCAACTTCACCAAGCTGAACCAACTGAAGAGGAGGAAGCTGTATGGAACCCCCATGGAAGACACTCATTCCATGCACAACCAAGTGATCAATGGGGTACATGGGCACAACCAAGGGTTTCATCCTATGAGCCAAGAGCCCATGTTCCATCAGCTTGGGAGGCACCAACCCCCAACCCCTCAAAAGTTCAGGAGACATGGCAATGGGGCACACAAAGGACTTCTTCACAAGCTGAGAAACTATGGTCAAGCTGGGTTCAACCACCTCAAGAAGCAGAGCATTCCACTCAAGTCTATGAGAGAAGGAAGAGGAGAGCTAGCAAGTCTCCTCAAACCACAGGATCATCCCACAACTCCTACCATAGAACCAAGTACCACATCCTTTCCATTGTTCTATGCCATTTCATCTTTTTATTTTGTAATATATTTTGTTGCTTCTCTCTTCCATTTCTTTCATTACTCAAGGGACTGTGTAATTTAAGTGTGGGGGAGAGATTTGGGGTTTGACTTTGTGTTCTGTTTTTTTAGTTTTTCTTTTTCTTTTCATTTTGAGTCTCATGCATATCATGCATACATGTAAGGCATAGAAAAACACAAAAAAAAAATCGAAAAATTTTAAAAAAATTTTTGCATTTTTTTGCAAACCAAAAAGAAAGCATGTAGTTGCATTTCATTCTTCTAGGATTGAGTCTAGTGTTGACATGTAGGTTGCATTGCATTTGCATAGGACATTATGATGAATTTCCTTGTAAAGTGCTTAGTGTTTAGAGATAATTTCAGTTTTTAAGTGCTTAGTTGAATGCATCATTTGATTGCTAGAAGTTAAGACTGAACCATGCTTAGATTGCTAGATTTGGTCTTCTCATCTCATTCTGAAAGCATTTGTTCTCTGAAAATCAACTCTATCAACTTGAACTTTAATTTGGACTTTTAATTATCATGTCTTATGCATTGAAAAGTGATTATATGGCTACCATATACATATTTGGATCATCTTTCTCCTTTCTACCACTCTTGTTGATCCAAATAGCTGATCCTCATAATTATGGGACAGTTACATCCTCACCCTTTTGAGCCTAAACACTATTGTGAGAGCTGTGAGGCCTTTGCATTGCATTTTCGATTTTGTCTTGGTAAAAAGTGTTAGGAATAAGGCTGGCAATGATTAGCTCTCTTGTAGATATCAGCTTGCATCTTGAGCTTGATTCTAGGATAGGAGTTTTGGAGTTTAAAAAGGGTAGTGTAAGTGGTTTGAACTTCATGTTTATATGTTTTGAAAGAAAAGGAAAAGATCTGAAATGGTAGAAAAAGAGGAAACAGTTTAGTATTGTGGTTAAGTAAAGGGAATAAAAGCTATAAGTTCAAAAAGAAGATTTGGCGCCAACAACAATGCTTAGAAGGGTCCAAAACAACGAAAATCTGACCAAGAAGCAATCCACCAAAGGTGATGAAGGTGCCAACACAACAAAGAAGAGCAAGTCCCAACCAAAAAGAAGCAATCACACAAGCAAAAAGAAGAAGTTTCCCCAGCCATGAAGATGTGTAAAGGGTAGAGTTTAGGAAAGGGTAGACTTAGAGGGTTCACTCATGGGTTTAGAAATGCTTAGGACTCATCTTTGGGAAATAAGGTAGAAGAGAGCTTTGAATTGCATGCATAAGTGTGCTTTTACCTTTAGCATTTTGCCTAAGATGAAATCATTTCATTGAGTGATCCTTTATGTTTTTGAAACCTTGTGCTTAAATGAGATCATTCTCATCTCATAACCTTACCTTTTTCAACCAAATGTCTTCACTTGACTTGCATAAACATGATTCATGTTCTGATCTTAATTGAATGTTAAAGAGTTGATTGATTTGAGCATTTGCCTAAGTTGAGATTTGAGATTATTTTGAAACATGATGAGCATGGCTAAGATCTTTAATGTATAGCTGATTATGTTTGCATCCTACAACTAGGCACTTAAGCATTGAACTATCTCTTTACCTTAGCACTTTTGGAATTTGAATGCCCACTTTCAAACCTCACTCTCCCATTTGTTCTTATTTGCATGAGGACAAGCAAAATGCAAGTGTGGGGTTGTTGATATCCCTTGTATTTACACCATTTAGGGCTGCATTTAGTACATCTTTTGGTCCTCTTTTGCATGTTTTCCCATTGCTTTTGTCCCATTTTCTTCTCCTTTTAGACTTAGGTTGCATTTAAAGTATAGTTTGCATTTTCTTTGCATTTTGGATG
Organism: Thlaspi arvense; assembly: GCA_911865555.2. Classification (NCBI taxonomy): domain Eukaryota; kingdom Viridiplantae; phylum Streptophyta; class Magnoliopsida; order Brassicales; family Brassicaceae; genus Thlaspi; species Thlaspi arvense. Next base: position 462,696 of record CAJVSB020000081.1, read on the forward strand.
TTTTAGGTGATTTTGGAGGTAAAAGGAGCTTGGAGTAGTTTTGGAAATGATACAAGATGCTAGCTGGGCAAAAGGGAGCAAGAAGGATCACAACAGAAGTTCGCTGCAGAAGTTTTCGGTCAGAGCACAGAGAGTATCGGTCAAGAATGACCAATACGGAGCATATCGATCACCAGTATCGGTCAAGTGTGATCGACACAAACACACCGGATGGATTTCGGTCATATGTGTCGATCACTCCAGACCGAGAGGGATCCATTTTGGTCACTGAAGACCGACACAACTGACCGATACTGACCCAGCCCGAACCTGTTTTTAATTACGCTTATGCCATTACTCTAGGGTTTTCTTCTCTAGGCTATAAATAGCCTCTTTTTCCAGATTTTCGACAAGTCTTGTCAAAATACTGTTCTTGAGCATTTTCTTTAAGTTTGTAAGACAATTTCTTTGCTTTGTTTAATATAATCAAGTATTTGCTTTAATCTTTCTTTAATCTTTCTTTTAATCATGATTAGCATCCTTTCCCTTTGTGATTTAGTGTTAAACATGATTATGAGTGAGTAGTCATCTTAGGGTTTCTAGATGTGGTAGATTAAGGGGATTTAAGGCTTGATTAAGGCTTGTTAAGTGCTTCAGTTTATGGGTTCCTCTCTATTAATCTGTTATTCATGCTAGATTAGTCTTGATCAAACTTGTCTAAGTTGTTAGCTTTCTCTTATGCCCACCAAGTGTTTGATGAAATGCTGATCATGTTTAATAAAGGATTTGCCGGCCTTGGCTCAAGAGATTGAATGTTTGAGGAGCATCTTGACTTGAATATAGTTGTTTTCTCTTGCTTGCTTGATGTTTTAGCACTAATGAGAGTTAGTTCTTGTTAAAATGTTTAGCAAAGAGTTATTTGCCAAGAGATTGGATCTAACTAGCTTAATTGTGAACTCTATGTCTAGGAATCACCATTGCTTGCTTACTTGCTTGATCAATGTAGTTTGAAACAGCCTAGTTAATGTCTGAAATTCCCCAAAGTCAATAACCACATCTAGGAACTTGCCTTTCTCTTATTTGAATCTCGGATTTGCTCTGTTTTGCTCTGTTTTACTCTGTTTTTCTTACATAGAACTGCTTAGTTTGCTTTTGCTTTCACTTTGTTTGCTGCTTGTTTCACTTAGGTAGCTTGAACTGTTGCTTAGGCAACAAAACCAATTCTCTGCTTGCTTGACTAAGAGATTTTACTCTCAACTCTTCTGTTTTCAACTCTTCGCATTGGATTGACATAAAACCCATACTACAACTGACTAGTACAAGGGTGATTGAACCAAGAACACAAACAATTCTTGTATCAGGTTTGCAAAGAGATTTGAAACTCTGTGATTTAAATATAGTTGACTTCTGCAATGAAAATTGATTAGTTATATCTTTGTGTTTCATGTTCAAGACGGTTTTAATTCATTCCTAATTGCATGCATTCTACACTCTCAGATTCAACCTGCGAATTGTCCTGACTTAGCGCTTTTAGCTTTCTGAACTTTAAGAACAAGCATAAAACGCCCACTTGAATTTATTTTACTGTTTCGCATTACATTCATTACTTATTGCTTAGCTTAATCTGAATCTGAACTCTTTAGTGTAGTTTACTTACTCCCTTGAGATTCGATAACCCCTTATACTACGATTGCATTGCTGTGCACTTGCAGTAGTTTTATTTGGGTAAAATCTGAGCCCTATCAAGTTTTTGGCGCCGTTGACGGGGAGTAATAGCTGCCTATTGATTTTTAGTATTAGGATTTTGTCTAAGTTTTAATTTGTTTACTAACTTTCTGCTATTTTTCTTTGTGCTGGTTTCAGATGTAAGCCTAATCGCAGTACCAGAAGCAACAAAGAGAAGGAGCTTTTGACCTTAGGCATTGACGAGCTAGCTAAGTTGGAGAGGACCATCAGGAAAGCTAAGAAGCAATCTACATTGGTCAAGAAATCAGTCCAACTAGATGCAGAGGTGGAGACTTTCAAAAATTCTGAAGAATTTGAGCAAAAAGATGTTAATTTCATCAATGATGGGGGTTTTCAGAGTCAAAGGTATGTGAATCAGCAGTGGAACAGAAGATACAACAACAATAATCAGAAGAGTACCTTCTCAGGAAATCAGAGCTCGCCTGGTTACACACCCAAGCCTCAGTTTCAGAAGACAGAGCTCCAGAAACCTTACCAGAACAACAACAATTTCAACAGGAACTATGGTTCTTCTTCCTACCAATCTGCACCTCTACAAGAGAACAAAATGGAAGCTATGCTGGAGATCCTAGAAGGACAACAGAAGCTGACAGTGGACTTCAATGGCAAGATAGATTCGCTCTACCAGGACTTGAATGGGAAAATTGAGAGTCTAAACTCTCACATGAGGAAGCTGGATGTTCAAGTTGCTCAAACTGCAGGAGCTGTTCAAAGGCAAGAGGGATTCCTTCCTGGAAGGACTGATATCAATCCCAAGCACCAGGTTAATGCCATCACAGTTAAGAGTGAAAATAAGCTTGAAACAGTGCAGGAAAAGAGGCTGAGTGCAGAGCAAATCGTGCAGCTGATGGAGTTTAAAGATGAAAATTTTGCAGTCTCAGAGATCAGTGACGAGCGTTACCAAGGTGGGTGTTGCTCGTCACCCAAATTGCAAGAGCCCAACACTTTTTCTTCACTAACTGGTGACGAGTGACACGAGGTGGGTGACGCTCGTCACCCACTTCGAGCAGAAACAGGCGATTTTTCCAAAACGAGTGGCGAGCATCACCACCCTGGTGACGGTCGTCACCCACCCCAGAACGAAGCTGCTTCACCTATAACTGCAGATAATGGTCAGGAACAAGCGTATAAACCCAAGATACCATTCCCCAAGAATCCTAGGAAGTCTAAACATGAGACAGAAGTAGCCAGATGCAAAGCTATGATAGACAAGCTGATGCTTGAGATCCCTCATGTTGATGCAGTCAAGCTTTCACCAACATTAAGAAGGTATGTTAAGAGGATGGTTGTGAATGGTGTAAGTCCTGAGGAAGGAGCATTGCTTACCAGAGACATCAGTGCAATTCTCTTAGGCACAATTCCAAAGAAGAAGAATAAAGTGACTGTTTCTGAACAAGTCAATGTCATCATTCAAAGCATAATTCCAAAGAAGCTTTCTGATCCAGGGACCTTTGTGCTTGATTGCTCAATCTCAGCAGGTCGTTTTCCTCATTCTCTTTGTGATATAGGGTCAAGTATCAACTTGATGCCTTCCTCTATTGCTGCTAGACTTGGAATGACTGATTTCAAGCCAGGTGGGATCTCTCTCATCCTAGCAGATCGATCCATAAGAACTCCAGAAGATATCTTAGAAGATGTTCCTGTTAATATTGAAGGCTGCATAATTCCTACAGATTTTGTGGTTCTGAAATATGCTGAAGAACCTAAAGATCCTCTTATTCTGGGAAGATCATTCTTGGTTACTGGTGGCGCCATCATTGATGTGAAAAGGACGAACATGGAGCTTGATTTGGGTGATGTTGTCATGAACTTTGACATGGATAAGCTGAGAGGGAGTTCTACCATTGATGGTCAAACCTTTTCTGTAAGGACTTCCCGAGATGAAGAGCTTGTCATGGAGCATTCAGAAGACACTACTGCTGGGTATGTCACTGAATCAGATAATAGAAGGCAAGAGAAGAAGCTGGCTGTTCAAGGAGCAATATCTGAAACTTCTGCCAAAGCTGTTGGGTTTGAGGATTGGAGTGAAGATCATATCTTCATGACTAAGCTCGGAGAAGAAGTTCCCATCAATGCCAACTTGTTGGAGGAGGATGAGTTTGTGATGGAGGCAAGAATTTCAGAGCTGAATTGCAAAAAAGTTGCAAGAACTCGAATTGCAGGGTCAGTGACGACCGTCCTGGACACAAAGGAGCAACATGATCTTTCAGCTACAGGTCGATCTTATGTTGCCAAACCGAAAATTCAACATTCAACATTCCACAACCCAGAAACCTCCACCAAAGCAAAGGTATGCACTTCCTGGAACCACTTCCAAACCTCCTAATCTCATCAATAAGAACTTAAAAGGTGCAAAAGATGCTTCACACTTATGCAAGCAACGAGATTCTCGTCGAAAGCTTGGTGTTTCTTTTGATGATTCTACAGGAAAACGAAGTGTATCACCCACAGTCACGACCCACCCTGCTGATGTTCCTCACTTCCTTGGAAGAGTTCATACATCTACTGCTTATAAACTACCATGGATGAGGAGACATTCTTCTCCAAGGCATTCAATGCCACCTTCTGCTCTACCAGTTGTCTAAACAGCCAACCAAAGTCGAGCTAATGACATTAAACAAGCGTTTGGTGGGAGGCAACCCACTGGTAAGTTTTCTTGTACTTAGTTTCGTTTTCTATTACATAGCTAAAAAAAACACAAAAACATGAAAAAAAATCGAAAAAAAAAGAAAAAGAAGAGTCAGTTTGTTCAGTTTGATTGGATGATGTCTTGTGAACTTGTTAAACCATGGGTTATGCTTTGTTTGGATGTATTTGATGTGTGTTTTGAGTGCTATAACAGTCTAACTTCGGAGTACACATGATGGCATTGCATTAACACATCCAACATGAAGAACTTTTGTAAATTACCAATCCAATAACCTGAAATTTGGAGAATTATATAAATACTAGATCCAATAAAGAGAGATTTGGGAAAAAAAATAAAATTCTCTCAAATCATTAATCCAATATACCCCTCTTAGTCTAAAATTCTCAGAACAAGGTATTTATACTAAAAGACAAATGCTGTAACATAATGACAAAAGTGTGAACAAAAGTGTGGATCGATGGGGTGGATCCCATCGATCACTATGGCCTCCTATCGATCACTTCCTGACTGATGGTCCTGAGGTGAGTGATCGATGGTATACTCGCTGGGATCCATCGATCACTTCCTAACCGATTGTCCTGAGGAACGTGATCGATGGTATACTCTCTGCATTCCCATCGGTACTTCTTGACCGAGTGGCCTCCTATCGGTCTTGAGTGATCGATGGTCTTGAAAGCTTGATCGATGGACTTCTAGAGATTGCTTTCCTTGGCTCCTTTTGCTCTGTTTTGGCTTGGTTAGCCTCCTGATCCAATCCCACACTTCCTCCTTGCTCCATTAAGCTTTATAAGTACCTAAAAACACCCTTGATGCATAGAAAATGCAAACTACATCCTAAATGCAACCTAAGTCTAAAATGAGAAGGAAATGGGACTAAAGAGAAGGAAAACATGCAAAAGAGAATCAAAACATGCACTAAATGCAAGCCTAAATGATGCAAATGTATGAGATATCAAGATTCAAGCAGGAGCTAATTAAGAAATACTCAACCTTTATGCTGCTCAAATGGAAATGAGAGGTCTAGATGCTGAAGAAGAGCTTGGGAAAGTGAGAGCTAAGGCTGAGGCATCGCTGAACATCAAGAAGATTGGAGATCCTGGCTGCTTTACACTCCCATGTGAACTCGAGGGGAGAACCTTCAAGAGATGTTTGTGTGACTTGGGTGCTAGCATAAATCTGTTGCCATCAACTACAGCTAAAAAGTTGGGTTACACCAAGTTCCAACAAAGCTGATGGGACAATGAAGATGCCATTGGGAGCCCTCAAAAACGTGCCTATGAAGATTGAAGGAGTAACAATCCCAACTGATTTCTTGATTTTGGAAGTTGAGGGCCAGATCAGGAATGCAATCATTCTAGGAAGACCATTCTTGGCCTCAGCCGGTGCTGTCTTTGATGCCCGGGAATGCACAACAGAGCTTAGGCCCATCAACTACAGCTAAGGAGTTGGGTTACACCAAGTTCCAGCAAAGCTGATGGGACAATGAAGATTCCATTGGGAGCCCTCAAAGACGTGCCTATGAAGATTGAGGGAGTAACAATCCCAACTGATTTCTTGATTTTGGAAGTTAAGGGCCAGATCAGGAATGCAATCATTCTAGGAAGACCATTCCTGGCCTCAGCCAGTGCTGTCTTTGACGCCCGGGAATGCACAACAGAGCTTAGGCTCACCAAGGAGAAGGTCTTGAAGTTTGATAGCAAGGGTAACAAGCTAGAGCATGAACATGCTTTCTCCATGGAGCTAAACAAGATGAAAGGAGTTGACAAGAACTGGCATGAGTTTGAAGGCTATGATGGAGAGAGCTTTGATGGCTGCTGCTTGTTAAGGTTATTTCAAGACACCACCGAAGAGGAGGTCCTCGAAGTGGTTAGTTCAAAGAAGATGAATGAGATTGTGCTGGTTACTAAAGAAGGAGAAGTGGTTTTGCAAAAATTTGACTCAAAGAAGGGTGAGGTCTACTACAAGATGAAGCAAGAGGGGAAGTCTAAGCCTTTTGCTGTGTTCAAGATGAATGGAGTCACTACATAGGTCAAGGGAAGCAAGGTGCCACTAAGGAGTTCCAAGACTCCTTCTCCTTACCTCCACTACAGAGGTAATTAAAATCAAGCTTGATGCGTTTAAACAAGCGCACTTGGGAGGCAATCCCATGGTATCCTTGTGCATAGTTATGCTTTTAGTTTATGTTTTATGCATTTTTAGTGTTCATAGGAGCAGGAGTTTGGATAAGGGGATGAGAAGATGTTTGGGGAACTAAAGAAGCTGCATTTTGGTTAACATCGAGCATCAACATCGATCATGCCAGATCGATATTGGGTACATCGGTCATTAACATCAATCAACAATGCTCGATGTTGTGGAACCAGAAATGCATTGGGCAACTACATCGATCACTTGTGATCGATGTGGAAAAGGAAGTGTCTCGGGTAGACCACATCAATCACTCATATCGATCAGGAGTGATTGATGTAATCAATCCGAGAGTCAGACAAACAGCATTGGTCAGTAACATCGATCAAGGGCTGATCGATGTGGAACACATCGGACACTCACATCGATCGATGTAAACTGACCGGAAGATTGGGGATTTACATCAAGCAGCAGCATCGATCAAGGCTTGCTCGATGTGCCTACAACGGTCACCAACAACAAACTCCTCTTCACTCTTCACACTTCACATTTTATATTCTCTCACTTATAGCCACGAAATATCTCAGCTCTCTCTCTCTCTTTTATTTGTCTTTGAAAGTGCTCAGATGTCCCAAAAAGGTTTGCTCTCCTCCAGTATTCATTTACTTGTTCTTATGGTTTGAACTTTGAATCTTATGATCTTTATGCTTTAAGAACTAGTTTTGTTTAGTTTAAGTGCTTGTTTTGATTTTGCATGATGGAATTTGTTGGTTAAGCAAGTAGGATCTTTAGAGCTGATCAGTATTCATTAATCTATTAGCTTGCTTTGTTTCAAATTCATTTTAACTATTCATGTGCATGAGTAGTTAAAATTATGCTTAGAACTCTAGCATGTTTATGATTTTTGCTCTTGAATTCTCTTAGTTTTTTAGTGGTTTGCCTTGTTTAATAACTAGCTAAGCCTCTCTTAGATTTGAATTTTTTTTTTAAGAGTTTTGAAATCATTAGACTTCATCCTTTTGTTCCCACACTTATAGTCTTTTGAGAATTGTTCTTATAGGTACTATGGGGAGAACAAAGGAGATTGCCAAAAACAAAAGCCAAGCACCTAACAAGAAGGCGCCCTCTACTACACTTGCAATCAAAGACAAGGGCAAAGGTGTTGCTGAAGGACAATCCTCAAAGGCTGCTGGAAAAAGGGTAGTGGAAAGCAAGGCTACCAAGTCCAAGGACAAATGGAGGGGCAAGATTGTAGAAGAAGCCCCAAATAAACAGCCAAGTGCAAGGGAGCTTGTGGAGCTCTTCAACCAATGTACTTTCAAAGCTACAAGATACCCTTGCATCCCAGCAATGAAAGAACTTGGGATCTATGAAGATTGCAAAACAATCTTTGAAGAGATGGGGCTTGGCAAATTCATGGAGCTGGCGCTTCCGTCCTACCAGCATCTCACCATTCAGTTTCTCTCCATTTTTCAAGTGGTGAATTATGAAGAAAATGAGCTTGACAATGGAGATGGCTGGATATCCTTTAGACTTGACAAACAGAAGTTCACAGCCACTTTCCAAAAGCTCTCAGCCACACTTGGTATATACCCATATGGCGATAAGAAGGCTCAGTTCAAGATCATGATGAGGGAGCATGCCAAGCGTTGGGAAGTGATATGGGTTGATCACTTCATTCCAGGAGTCACCAAGAACAAGAGTCTGAGGCATCCAACTGCTAGATGTGTTCACAAGGCCCTTGCAAAAACCATTTTTTTAAGGAAGTAGACAACTAACATAACATCAAGGGAGATGGACATCATCTACAATGGGATACAGCCGCTGGTGCGTAACAGCAAGAGTGGAGAGACTCTCAACAGGCCAGAAGAGTTCCCGTGTTATGTGACTCTCCTCTTTGAGCAGCTCCACATATATAGGAGTTGGATCTTGAACAAAGGAAAGAGAGAGAAGAACCCTCAACTACACATTAGGGAAGTTGTGACAGCAATTATGATGGCAAGTGGGGTGGATCTTGATGAGCATGCTGAAGTTGCTTTGCCACCACAATGGATGGATCTTGGCTACTCAAAAAGGAGTCATTACCTAGAGAAGAGAATCCAAGGGAAGCACATATATCAGTTCCTCGAGCTCTCCAAAGAGCCAGCAAAGTTTCTTCTTCCCAATGAGCAACATACTTCCATAGCCATGAGGAGCAATATCGATTTTTCCCCAACAGAGAGACAGCTATACCATGGTGGCCCCATTACTGAAGAAAGAGAGGAGGATAGTGAAGAAGAAAGTCAAGAGAGTAGTGAAGAAGAAGAAGAAGGAGAAGGAGAAGGTGATGTTGGCGCTAACAATGAAGAGGATTCCCAAGAGGAGGGACAAGGAGAAGATGAGTTGCTAGAGTACAACTCTGAGAGGTTTCACTTCAAACCTCATGAAGTGCCAAGTCAAGGGAGCTCCCTGAAGTATGCTCATGACCACATAAACAAGCTTCAAAGATGGTGCAAATGGCAAGACAAAACCATAAAGAAGCTTGTGAATTTGGTAAAGGCAAAGTTCAAGAAGGACAAGTCTAGATCCAAAGGAGCTTCTCAATAAAGCCAAGGTCATGAGTTTACATCACACTATTAGGAGCCAGTGCAACAAGAAGATCCCAATGAAGTGGAGGAAGCAATCTGGATGCCATAAAGGAGACACTCCTTCCAATGGCAACAAACCGATCAATGGCCAGCTTGGGAACCAGCTAGGGCTTCATCATATGTCCCTATGTCTCAGCCGCCATCAGCATGGGAAACACCAGCTTCCTCTCCTTCTGAAGCTTACACCACTTGGCAGGAGTATGAATCTCAAGGAAACCCAACTCAAGTGCAAGCACATTGGCCTAGTTGGGTGCCTCCACCTCAAACCGCATCTTCTTCACAAGAAAGGAGGAGAAACAAGAGGAGGGTAAGTCAGTCTCCACAACCATCAACATCAGGAGCATTCATAGATCCAAGAGAGACTGATGAACTCTCTTACTCATCAAACCAGTCCTCCTACCACAACTAAGGTACCACATCCTTTCCATTGTAAATAACATTGCATTTTTTTTATAGTTTTTGTAATATATTTCTGTTGCTTCTCTCTTTCACTCTTTTATTACACAAGGGACTGTGTAATTTAAGTGTGGGGGAAGGATTTGGGGTTTGACTTTGTTTGTTCTTTTCTTAGTTTTTCATTTCTTTCATCTTCGAGTCTCATGCATTCATACATACATGTAAGTGCATAGAAAAATACAAAAAAAAAATTGAAAATTTTGAAAATTTTTGCATGTTTTGCAAACCAAAAAGAGAGCATATAGTTGCATTTTATTTGTTTAAAATTGAATCTAGTGTTTGCATATATGTTGCACTGCATTTGCATAGGGCACAATGATTAATTTTCCTTGTAAAATGTTAAGTGTTTAGGATTGATTTAAATGTCTAAGTGGTTAACTATTTGATGCATCATGAGAAAGTTAGAAGTTAAGGCTGAACCATGTTTGAATTGTTAAATTTGATTCTCTTATCTCATACTGAAACCATTTGTTCATTGAAAGCCAACTCTATCTATTTGAACCTTAATCTGATTTTTCATTATCATGTTTGTGCATTGAAAAGTGAATTCATGACTACCATATACATATTTGGATCATCTTTTTCCTTTTTTACCACTCTTGTTGATCCAAATAGCCGATCCTCATACTTATGGGACAGTTAATTCACACCCTTAACAAATCCTCCTTTTGAACCTAAACACTTTAGAGAGAGTTGTGAGGCCTTGCATACATCAATTTCGAATTTTATCTTGGCAAAAAGTGTTAGGATTAAGGCTGGCAAGGAAAAGTTCTCTTGTAGATATCGACTTGCATTTTAAGGTTGATTCTAGGTTAGGAGTTTTGGGTGAAAATGGTAGTTTTAAGTGGTTTAAACTTCATGTTTATATCTTATAAGAAGAAGAAGAAGAAGTATGGGATGGTAGTGTGGGAAATAAGTTAAGTATGTGGTTAAGAATAAAGGGAAGAAAATCTCTAAATGTTTAAGGTAAAGAGGCGTCAACAACAAAGCTTTGAAAGGTCTTGCAAAAGAAGAAATCAGACTAAGGCAATCCAGCAATGGTGATGCAAATGGTGCCTAATCAACCAAAAAAGAGCAAGTCCCAACAAAAAGGATCAACCACACAAGCAAAGAAGAAGGAGTTTCCCCACACATGAAGAATAAGAAGATCAAGTTCTTTGGAAAAGGGTAGACTTAGGGGTTCACTTTGGGTTTAAAATTCTATAGGATTCATCTTTGGGTTAAGGCTAGAAGAGAGCTTTAACTTGCATGCATAAGTGTGCTTTTTACCTTTAGCATTTTGCCTAAGATAGAATCATTTTCATTGAGTGATCCCTTGAGTTTACTAGCCCTTACTTGAATGAGATCATTTTTATCTCATGACGATACCCCAAGACCAAATGTTTTCACTTGATTTGCACAAACTTGATTCATGGTTACAAGCTTAAGGAATGTTAAAGAGTTAATTGATTTGGCACTTGTCTAGGTTGAGATTTTTAGATAATTTTAAAACATGATGAGGATGGCTAAGTTCTCTAAAGTATAACTGATTGTGTTTTGCATCCTACACCTAGGCACTTAGACATTGACTTCACTTCTTTACCTTAGCATTTTTGGATTTGAGTGCCCACTTTTAAATCTGATCCTCCATTTGTCATAGTTTGTTTGCTTAAGGACAAGCAAAAGGCAAGTGTGGGGGTGTTGATATCTCTTGAATTTACATCATTAGACTTGCATTTAATTCATGTTTTGGTTTCCTTTTGCATGTTTTCCTTCTTTTTAGTCCCATTTTCCTTTGCTTCTAGACTTAGGTAGCGTATTGTAGATTGCATTATCTATGCAACAAGGATGTTTTTAGGTACCTAAGGAGCTATTTGGAGTAAGAAAGAAGCATGGGGATGATTCAAGGAGTTGCCCAAGCTAAGGAGGAGCAAAAGGAGCCAAGGAAGATGATTTTTGGTGCAACATCGATCAAGGCATGAGCCACATCGGTCGATGTGAAGCACATCGATCACTTCTGGAGTCCACATTGTTTGATGTAAAGCAGCAGGAGAAATGGAGGTTCACATCGGTCACATGTGATCGATGTCAAGGCACATGACAACCACATCGATCACCAGCATCGTTTGATGTAAACGGGCATGAGCTACAAGATTTTCACATTGATCAAGCACATCGATCATCAGCTGTCCGATGTTAAGCCCCAGAAGTCTACATCGATCATCCACATCTATCACTTATGATCGATGTTGGCCTAATCCGATCACCTTTTATTTACAAATTTGTCATTCTTTTAGGGCTTTTGGCATTTAGTATAAATAGGCTTGGACTAATGGTTTTTAGCCAAGTCTTGATCTTGCTCAGTTTCTTAAGTGCTATTTCATCTTTATAAGACAACATATTCTTTTTAATCTAAAGTTTTGTATTTGAATCATTAAATCTTCTCTAATCTCCCTCTTAATCATGTTTAACGTCTTTTCCTCTTGTGATTAGGTGTTTTCAATGATGATGAGTGAGTAGTCCTTTAAGGGTTCTTAGATGTGGTAGATTAGAGATATTTAGAGGCTTGATTAGGGTTTGTTAGTGTTTAAATTGATTGTTTCCTCTCTGTTAATATGTGTTTAGGCTAGATTTATCTTGATCACATGAATCTAGATTTAGGCTTCATCTTATGCCCACCAAGTTTTGATGAAATGCTGATTTTGTTTAATAGTAGATTTACTGGTTTTAGATCAAGAGATTGACTGTCTGAGAAGTATTTTGGCTTGAATAGAGTTGGTTTTGCTTGCGTGTTGATTGTTCTAGCACTAATGAGAGTTAGTTCTTGTTAGTATGATTAACAAAGCGTTATTGTCAAGAGATTGAACTTCACTTGCTTGATTGTAAACTATATGCCTAGGAATTAGCATTGCTTGCTTGCTTGCATTGTCAATGATGTTTAAAACAGCCTTGTCTTGCCTTTGAATTCCCCAAAGTCAATAACCACATATAGGAGCTTGTCTTTTATTATCTAAATTTCGAATTTGCTTTAGTGCTCTGTTTTTGTTGTTCTGTTTTGCTTTGAATCATTGCTAAGTTGTTCTCTTGCTTGGTTCTTGATTCACTTAGGTTGATAGATTAGTTGCTAAGCAACACTCTTTCTCTTAATTTGCTTGACTTAAAGCTTTCTGCTCCTAATCCTATTGGCATCTATTTATAACTCCTTTGAAATGATAAAAACTCTATACTAAACTACAACTGATTAGTATAAAGGGTGATTGAGAAAAGAAACTCAAAACTCTCGTATCATACCGAGCAGTGTACCGATCACCCAAGCTGATACACGAGAGACAGGGCAATATCGAAGAAGCATATCGACGTGATTATGCTCCATATGCCTTAGGATAAGGGCGATTGTATCGATGTCTACACCAAGGACTGAAGGCGATACACCCCTGAAGCCTTATGTATCGATCACGGTATCGATGAAGACCATGTCAATACAACCACTAGAGAGCTGATATCGATGTCTGTATCGATATAAGAAGCCGATATGGTCCAGCCGAGTTAGCTTTATTCTTGGTTTATTAGGGGCTTCTAAGCCTCCCTATAAATACTAAAGTCCTAAAATGTTTAGGCAACTGTTATTTATTATTTTCTCTTCTGTTCTAGCATTAAAAACCTTTGCTTTTTCAGCTCTGCATTTGCCTTTAATCTATTCTTGCTTATTCTGCTTCTAAATCATGCTTAGCCATTATTTCTTTTTGGAATTCGTGGTTTTATTTAGAGTTTGAGATGGGATAGATTAGAGTGGTTTCAGGATTAGATTAGTGATGTCTTATGCTTAATATGATTATCTTATCTCTATTAGATGTTCTTAACACTAGATTAGTCTTGGCCGGGCTTGTTTAGTATCTTGGCTTTCTCTTATGCCTGATAAGTGTTTGATGAGATGCTGCCATGAGTCTTTTAGAGGATTTGTTTACTTAGCCTAAGGGATTAGATGACTAAGGAACATTTTAGCTTTATAGGATTTGATTTCTGTTTGAATGCTTGCTAATCATCTGTTCAAACATTGAAATTGTCTAGGACTTTTGTTTAGCAAAGTGATTAGTGCCAAGGAATTGGGCTGATTATAGCTGTTAATCATATGCTTAGAAGATAGCATTGTTTGAATGGTTTTGAAGCATCACTAGTTTGGTCTTAATCCCCTCTTAGTCAATAACCCCCATCTTAGATCCTTGCTTTAATCTATTTGAATCTCCTACTTTGAATCTACTCTGTTTAGCCATGTTTAGTTAATCATTAGAGTTTGATCACACTTGCTATTTTGAATTTGGCTTAACTTAAGTGAACTGCTGCATTCTTAATGACTTACATGCTCAGATGGATTGATAACTTTCATACTGAAATGACTCACCACAAAAACCTGTTATCAGAAATCCTTCACCATGCCTAGAGGGCGCCTTGAAGTATTATCCACAAAGGTGATAGATGCCTTGCAAGGCTTCAGCTCTTTGATTCCCAAGGTCTGACTCAAGTGGAGAGACATCACATTGACTGTAGAACCTGAATCATATAAGGCTTCTACTTTGTGCAGCAAATCAAGGTCACAATTAACCGAGAACTTTCCAGGAATAGAAACTTGGTTAAGGTTTTCAGCTCCTTCCTCCTCTTCAATTTAGCTTCCACATTCATAAGTATTGACTCCACAGCCTCTAGTTTGTCAAACACTTCTTTAAGAAACCTGATTTGATCCTTTATTTCAAGCAATGTGGTACCAAGAGGAAGCTTGATGTCAACATCTTCTATATCCTTACTTAACTTCGAGTAGACAGCTCTTTGAGCCTTTGTAAAGTGCATTGTGGGGTAAGTAATTGGTGGTGAGTAAGCTTGAACCTCAGCAGCTTTACCCGTCTTATTGTTGCTTGAAGAAGTCCCCACTTGGCGTTCATACAGCTCTTTGAAATCTTCAGGACTGTCCTTCCCATAAACCATCAAAGCGTGGTAAGCTTCTACAATCTCCTTATCAGCTTCACTAGGTTCTGCTTTGCCCTCTTCTTTTGGAGCAACTAAATCTTTCTCAGCCTCTTCCTTCTCAAGCCCCTCCTTCTCTAAGGCAAGCTCTTCTTGTTTGTCTAAACCTTGGCAAAACTGCTCAACAATGTCCACGGCTTCTTGATCATCAATGGTTATGTTTAAAACATCTTCCCCACACCTAGAATCCTCCATGTCCCTATGGAGTAACAGCTCCTGAAGCATAAAACCAAGATCTTCCAATGAAGCATCTTCATCATCACTTAATTATTCATTCTCTTCAGCAATCAAATGGCAAAATTCTTTAGGATTAACCTCAAACTTTCCAAATAAATGGTGCTGAGGCTTTGAAGAAGAACCACCTTTACTCTATAGAGACTTAACCCTTTGGCTTAAAATATCAAGCTTTCCATTCAAATCACAAGTTGTAGCATCAATCTTAATGTGCACTTCAGCAAACTTCATATGCAGCTCTATGGTGGTGTTGGCTTGACCATTCAGAAGCTGTTGCATCATCTGTTTGATCTCACCATCTTGAGCACTAGATGAGTCTAGTGCATTGCCAAAACCTGGTGGCGCAAAAGCTGGTCTAGGCTGAAAGTTTGATTGGTGAAATCCGCCTTGGTTAGCTTGAAATGGTGGTCTTGTAACAAAGTTTTGATGTTGGTTGAAAGGAACAAAAGGCTTGGCTCCTTGGCTTTGTTGAGCACCTTGTAAAGGATAAATCTGATCTTGAAGATTGGCCACGTTGGTGCTTCTATAAGAGAAGTTAGGATGATTCCTATCGTTTTTGAAACCTCCTCCTTGTTGATTCATGTAGAAGGCTTCTTCCTCTATAACTGTCCCATCTTATCCCTGTGTAGCATCAGCTTCACCCACATAGCTCACATTTTTGAAAGATGCACTTGACAGTTTATCAATCTTGTCATTCAAAGCTTTGATTTCCTTCTTAGTAGAACTCTCACTTTCAGCGCTTCCAACAACTCTTGATGTTCTCTCATACTCTTCACCATAATTCCCATCTGATAAAGCCAAACTCTCCACCAAAGCAAGACCATCAACCACTGTGTTTCCTATGAAGTTCCCATTAGAAGCAGTATCTAGGAGCATTCATTATTTGGGAGTGACACCACGGTACAAAGTAGACAGCTGACTCTCATTGGTGAAGCCATGGTGAGGGCTCTGCAGTGTGTAGGACTTAAAATGCTCCCATGCTTCAGCAAATGTCTCATTCCGATGTTTAGTGAAACTTCTGATTGTATTCCTAAGCTTTGCTGTTCTTGTTGAGCTAAATAACTTTTCGAGAAATGCAGTCTTGCACTCATCCCATGTTGAGATTGAACCTTGTGGAAGGGTTTTCTCCCACTGATATGCCTTATCTCCTAAGCTGAATGGGAACCGATGATATCCCTTGTATTTACACCATTTAGGACTGCATTTAGTACATATTTTTGTCCTCTTTTGCATGTTTTCCCTTAGCTTTTGTCCCATTTTCTTCTCCATTTAGACTTAGGTTGCATTTAGAATATAGTTTGCATTTTCTTTGCATTTTGGATGTTTTTAGGTGCTTTTGGAGCTGAAAGGAGCTTGGAGGAGTTTTGGGGACGATCCAGGATGCTAGCTGGGCAAGAGGGAGCGAGAAGGATCAAAGCAGAAGATCTCTACAGAAGTTTTCGGTCAGAGCACGGTGAATATCGGTCAAGGATGACCGATACGGATCAGTATCGATCACCAGTATCGGTCAGAAGTGATCGACATAAACCCAGAGGATGAATTTCGGTCACCAGTATCGGTCAGAAGTGATCGACATAAACCCAGCGGCTGAATTTCGGTCACCAGTATCGGTCAGGAGTGACCGATCGGATTCATATAGACTGAAGATCAGCTAAGATGAGGTGGTTCCATTCCGATTTGGCTTCAGCGTCCTTCATTAACTTTGTAGCCACTAGAGTTAGCTTTCGTGTGGAATTAGTTTCGTCTCATTCCCATCAGTGGTGGAAGAGTTACAGCGAATAAAGTGAGCACATGTCCATCTGGAGTTTTTATCGTTGATATTGACCGACTTGAAGATAAGCTCGGAAAAGTAGCCTCCGTCCCTATTAAGCATCTTCACTCTTAGCCACGTGAGTTAGCTTTCAGGAGAACTTGGTTTCAGGTCATTCTGATATGCCGTTCAACAGATATCGCAATTTTCGTGAAACCGCTCAATCCATTTCGGTCACTGAAGACCGACGCAACTGACCGATACGCTGCCAGACTGAAGACCTTTTATTTACAATTTTGCCATTTTCGCTTAGACTCCTATAAATACTTAAAATCCATAATTTCTGGAGAGACATCTCTTTATCCAGTAGTCTCTTCTTCTTTATTTGAGCTTTTTGATTTTGTTATTTTAAATCTTTGTTTATTTCAATAAAAGTTTGCATTTCCCTTAATCTTTTATCATCCTAATCATGATTAACATCTTTTCTTCGTAGATTTGATGGTTTTCACCATGTTTAGTGAGTAGTTTGCTTTAGGTTTGAGATTAGGGCAGATGGGGTGATTTTAGTGATTGTTTAGGTTGATTAGGGCTTAGATCTTCTCATTTCCTTTCTTATATGATTGTGCTTAATGCTTAGTACCTCTTTGTTGGAGAAGTTGATTTTAGGGTTTCACATGCACACCAAGTGTTTGATGAAATTCCTGAATGAAGTTCAATGCTTGAAAATAGTTTATTGATAATCATGAGTCTTTGCATCTATCATTTCTTGCTTGAATATGCTTATTGCTTAGTACCATATTGATGATAAATTGCCTTTTGACATTGATTATGCATGAGAATGTGAGTTGATGTTTGATATATCTTATAAGAGATTAGTAAACCTAGCCTAAGAGATTAGATGTCTAGCATGCTAATTGGTTTTATGGAACTTGATTTTAATGCTTGATGATTATGTGTTTGAGTAAAGAGATTTATCTTGAATATGTGATTAGAAAAGGGATTAATGCCAAGAGATTGGATTAGTCTATATTAGTGTTCCTTACCTAAGGTTGAGTGTTTAGAATTGCTTGTTTTGATCACCCTAGACATGAACATGAATAACCTTATCACCATTGCCTTGATCTTGAACCATCTTTTAATCTTTGAAGTTTAGTTTTACTCTGTTTTTGTCCAGCTTTTACTCTGTTCTTGATTTGTTTCTGTTTGCCATTACTGCTCTTTAATTGCTTTCTTTTGCTTTCTTTTGCTTCTTTGCTTGATCATTTAGGTTGTTAGACATCTAAAACCATCTTTATCAGCTTGAATTAAGATCTCTATTGCATTCCTACTGCTTTATTCTCCCCTTTTGGATTGACAAAACCCTATGCTATACTATAACTGATCAGTACAAGCTTCGGTAATTGAGTCAAGTCCCAAAAAGTCTTGTATCAATTTGGCGCCGTTGCCATTAGGACAATGCTTTGTTCAGTAGGATTTGTAGAGATCTTGATATCAAGCTCTGTTATTTTTGTTTTTGGTTACTGATTACTCTTTTGGTCTAGAATTTCTTTTATAGGTACCACAACACTTGTTCTTAAGTGTCTACAACTACAACAGAGATTAAAGATCAAAGATTTTGGGTTTGCAGAATCAGAATTCAGCTGTTGAAGCATGGAAGAACATCAGTATGCTGCTGGTTTTGGTTTGCAAGGTCCACAAGGTCCACAAGGTCTTCAAGGAATTCAAGGCTTACAAGGACAGCAAGGTCCACATGGTTTACAAGAAGCTTTGGTTCACAGACCATTAAGATCTATAGGTGCTGCATATATACCATCAAGCTATGCTTCAAGGCAAGGTATTCTTCCACCTATGGAGACTGACCACTATGAGATAAAGAGCAGCATGATTGCTTTGATTCAAGAAAAGAAGTTCTTTGGATTGCCCAACCAAGATCCTCTTGAGCACTTGGATCACTTTGAGAGGATATGTACTTTGACAAAGCTTAGTGGAGTCTCAGATGATGGTTTGAAGCTCAAGTTATTCCCATTTTCTCTTGGTGATAGAGCTAGATTATGGGAGAAATCTATAGCACAAGGCATCATCACCACTTAGGAACAATGTAAAGGTGCTTTCTTAACCAAGTTCTTCTCTCCCTCAAGAACTGCACATTTCAGGAATGAGATCACAAACTTCAAGCAATGGTCTAATGAAAGCTTTGGAGACACTTGGGAAAGATTTAGAGGCTTCACTAATCAATGCCCTCACCATGGCTTCACCAAGGAACTGCTACTATCCACACTCTATAGAGGTGTTCTCCTAAAGATAAGAATCCTTCTAGATACAGCAAGTAATGTTATTTTCTTGGGAAAGATGTTGATGAAGGTTGGATATTAGTGGAGAACATGGCACTCAGC
The DNA here is from genome assembly GCA_911865555.2 of Thlaspi arvense. Lineage (NCBI taxonomy): Eukaryota > Viridiplantae > Streptophyta > Magnoliopsida > Brassicales > Brassicaceae > Thlaspi > Thlaspi arvense. The sequence goes on from CAJVSB020000081.1 coordinate 481,653, forward strand.
AATTGGGATTATGTGGATGATAAGGAACAACAGTCCAAAGCCACTGAAGAAAAGCTAGAGACAGCATTGCATGAGATGAAAGCCTTGCAGATGAGAGTTGACTTGCTGCTCAAAGAAACTACTAAACTCCATCCTAGTGCTCTTTCACCAAACCACTACAAAGAACATCAAGTCAAAGCTGTCCAACAACAAGAGGCGCCAGTGATGCATCAAGACCATGATGTTTGTGTACACCAGTCCTATGGAGACACTCATACTCAACATCATCAAGGTTCTTCTTCTCAAATAGTTGGCATCACCACTTCTCCACCTTCACATGATTTGGACTTTAAAGAGATGCTCCTCCAACTCCAACAACTTAATAATGGAGGATTTCAGAAGATGATGGCTGCTGAAATTCAAAGAAGTATGGCTGAAATTCAGAGAAGCGTGGCTGCTGAAATTCAAAGAAGTATTGCCTCCACCATCAACAACTTCCAATCCCAATTAGACTCCTTCACTACGCAGCTGAATAAACAAGAGAACAATGCTCAGACAATCCCCTTCATGAAGCCCTTACAGCATTGTTATGGTATCTCGTCAACTTCCCTAACTGATATTGCTGAGAAAGAAAACTCTACTGCTGAGATTACTCCAAAGGTGACACCCTCTGTCAACAATGTGGGCATTGAGTCTAAGTGTGGGGGAAGTGGTTTTCACTTGAGGTCAGCTAGTGATGCCAAGGCTGATGAAGAAGACAAAGCCATTGAAGCTGAGGTTGTTGAAGCTGACATGGAGGTCAAAAAAGGAACTGCACTAGCACCACACACTCAAGGAACTCTTGCAGAAGAAGAACCCTTTGAAGAAAGGGAAAACTCAGAAGAAGAAAAGTTGTGGGCGCCACATGAACTTGTTGATGATACCTAGGAATACTTGACTGAAGTTCCTGATGTTCAAGAGAAGACTCAAGCTGCTCTCCTTCCTGTTTATCAACCCACTATCCCTTTTCCAGGAAGATTCAAAAAGCAGGTAGTACAGAAGTATCAGACCCTCTATGCTGCTCAAATGGAAATGAGAGGTCTGAATGGTCAAGAGGAGCTTGAGAAACTAAGGGTTAAAACTGGAGCATCTGAGGTTAAGGAGCAGAACATCAAGAAGCTTGGTAATCCAGGAAAGTTTCTAGTCTCTTGTGAGCTTGGTGAATTGTTTGTAGAAGAGGCCATGTGTGACACAGGTTCAAGTATCAATGTGATGTCCCTTGACTTGACAAAAAACTAGGAGTCACCAAGCTGAAACCATATGATTCCACAATCACTTTTGTGGACTCTTCTACAAGAACACATGTTGGTCTCATTGAAGACTTTTCTGTGAGGATTGGAGCATGCAAGATACCAACTGATTTTGTTGTGATGGAAATGGCTCACACTCAGAAGCCTTCTCTACTACTTGGGACTCTATTTCTGAACACAACAGGCGCAGATATTGACTTCACCAAAGGGAGAGTCACCCTCAAGAAGGTGGATGATGGAGTTAGCTATGCAATAAAGCCTCCACCTTCAAGTTTTTGTGGAAGCATCACTAATGTTGAGAAAAGAGCTGCAAAGAAGCCACCTGATGTCAAGAAAGAGCTGAGGGGATTCAAGGCTGAAGAACTAAAAGAAGATGAAGACCCTCTTGACCACAATGAGTATGATGGTGAAGCATTTGATGGTGCTTGTCTTCTTGACTTGTTTGATGGAATCAAGGTGAAGCTGTATGGTGGACCAAGAGGACCAAGAAAGAGAGTCAGGAAACCTAAGGAGAAGCTCTACTATGGACCCAACACATTTTTCAGGAGGAAAGGAGAAGGAACTTCAGTTCCACTCAATCATCCTCCATGATCTTAAGGAGCATGACAAGTCAAGCTTAGTGACTATAAACAAGCACTCTTGGGAGGTATTCCCTTGTTATCCTTGTTCATATTATTGAATTTTATGCTTGTCTTTGTGTTTTTGTTTCAATAACAGGAGCAAGTGTGGTTTAAGGCAAGTTGTTATAAGTTGGGACCCAGTCTGACCAAACTCCCTCTAAGGTACACAATCATGCTCCTTTGCTCCTGAATACTTCTGAATATCTTTTATTACCCTCCTTTAAACTTCTATTACACAAGGGACTATGTAATTTAAGTGTAGGAGAGGGCATTGCATTTAACATTGTGTTTTGTTTTCTTATTTTCTCTTCTACATACTTGAGTCTCATGCATTCATCTATGTGCACTGAACATCCATGAAATTTTCAAAATTTTTGGAACCAAAAAGATCATTTAGTTGCATTTACATAACTAATATTGAGTCTAGATGCATTTCATATAGGTTTGCATACATCTGCATAGGGAGTAGATGATAAACACTTGTCAAGATGTTAATGTTTGAATTGTTTTCAATTCCTTGGTTATCTGTTGTTTGTTTGCATTGTAGTGAGTTTGAAGTTAAGGCTGCACCATATCTTGAATACTTGCATTGATATTCTTGTCTTATGCTGAAACTTGCTTTGATTTGATGCCAACTCTATCTTATTAGAACCATAATCAAGTGCTTTAGGAGTTTCCCCAAATATGAAGAAGGAAGTGATCAAGTGCTTTGGGAAACAGTAGATTTAGGAGTTTCACTTGGGGTTTTAGAAGTTATTAGGTTCATCTTGGGTAAAAAGGGTAGAAGAGAGCTTAGACTTGCATGCATAGGTGTGCTTTTACCTTTAGCATTTTGCCTAAGATAGAATCATTTCATTGAGTGATCCCCTGAATCTTTGAATCCTTATTTGAATGAGATCATTTTCATCTCATAACCATGTCCCTTGACCAAATGTTTTCTCTTGATTTGCACAAACATGATCCATTGGTTACTGATTAATGAATGTTAAAGAGTTGGTTGATTTGAATGCTTGTGTAGGCTAAGCTGGAGTTCATTGTTTGCTATGATGGGTATGGCTAAAGTTTTTAAAGTAGAACAATCTCTATGCATCTTAGAACCTAAAACTTAGGCATTGAATCAGTTTTTCCATTGACATCTTTAGTTTTGAGCTCCCACTTTCAACCCTCACTCTCCCATTTGTTCTTATTTGCTTGAGGACAAGCAAAAGGCAAGTGTGGGGGTGTTGATATCCCTTGTATTTACACCATTTAGGACTGCATTTAGTACATATTTTTGTCCTCTTTTGCATGTTTTCCCTTAGCTTTTGTCCCATTTTCTTCTCCATTTAGACTTAGGTTGCACTTAGAATATAGTTTGCATTTTCTTTGCATTTTGGATGTTTTTAGGTGCTTTTGGAGCTGAAAGGAGCATGGAGGAGTTTTGGGGACGATCCAGGATGCTAGCTGGGCAAGAGGGAGCAAGAAGGATCAAAGCACAAGATCTCTGCAGAAGTTTTCGGTCAGAGCACGGTGAATATCGGTCAAGGATGACCGATACGGATCAGTATCGATCACCAGTATCGGACAGAAGTGATCGACATAAACCCAGCAGATGAATTTCGGTAACCAGTATCGGTCAGAAGTGATCGACATAAACCCAGCGGATGAATTTCGGTCACCAGTATCGGTCAGGAGTGACCGATAGGATTCATATCGACGGAAGATCAGCTCAGATGAGGTGTTTCCATTCCGATTTGGCTTCAGCGTCCTTCATCAACTTTGTAGCCACTAGAGTTAGCTTTCTTGTGGAATTAGTTTCGTGTCATTACCATCAGTGGTTGAAGAGTTACGGCGAATAAAGTGAGTACATGTCCATCTGGAGTTTTTACCGTTGATCTTGACCGGCTTGAAGATCCGCTCGGACGAGTAGCCTCCGTCCCTATTCAGCATCTGCACTCTTCACAAAAGTTGTAGCCACGTCGGTTAGCTTTCAGAAGAACTTAGTTTCTGGTCATTCTGATATGCCGTTCAACAGATATCGTAATTGTCGTGAAACCGCTCAATCCATTTCGGTCACTGATGAAGACCGACGCAGCTGACCGATACGCTGCCAGACTGAAGACCTTTTATTTACAATTTTGCCATTTTCGCTTAGACTCCTATAAATACTTAAAATCCATAATTTCTGGAGAGACATCTCTTTATCCAGTAGTCTCTTCTTATTTGTTTGAGCTTTTTGATTTTGTTATTTTAAATCTTTGTTTATTTCAATAAAAGTTTGCATTTCCCTTAATCTTTTATCATCCTAATCATGATTAACATCTTTTCTTCGTAGATTTGATGGTTTTCACCATGTTTAGTGAGTAGTTTGCTTTAGGTTTGAGATTAGGACAGATGGGGTGATTTTAGTGATTGTTTAGGTTGATTAGGGCTTAGATCTTCTCATTTCCTTTCTTATATGATTGTGCTTAATGCTTAGTACCTCTTTGTTGGAGAAGTTGATTTTAGGGTTTCACATGCACACCAAGTGTTTGATGAAATTCCTGAATGAAGTTCAATGCTTGAAAATAGTTTATTGATAATCATGAGTCTATACATCTATCATTTCTTGCTTGAATGTGCTTATTGCTTAGTACCATATTGATGATAAATTGCCTTTTGACATTGATTATGCATGAGATTGTGAGTTGATGTTTGATATATCTTATAAGAGATTAGTAAACCTAGCCTAAGAGATTAGATGTCTAGCATGCTAATTGGTTTTATGGAACTTGATTTTAATGCTTGATGATTATGTGTTTGAGTAAAGAGATTTATCTTGAATATGTGATTAGAAAAGGGATTAATGCCAAGAGATTGGATTAGTCTATATTAGTGTTCCTTACCTAAGGTTGAGTGTTTAGAATTGCTTGTTTTGATCACCCTAGACATGAACATGAATCACCCTATCACCATTGCCTTGATCTTGAACCATCTTTTAATCTTTGAAGTTTAGTTTTACTCTGTTTTTGTCCAGCTTTTACTCTGTTCTTGATTTGTTTCTGTTTGCCATTACTGCTCTTTAATTGCTTTCTATTGCTTTCTTTTGCTTCTTTGCTTGATCATTTAGGTTGTTAGACATCTAAAACCATTTTTATATGCTTGAATTAAGATCTCTATTGCATTCTTACTGTTTCATTCTCCCCTTTTGGATTGATAAAACCCTATGCTATACTACAACTGATTAGTACAAGCTTGGGTAATTTAATCAAGTCCTAAAAAGTCCTGTATCAACAGACGCATCTTCAAAGCATCTTCAGACACGCCTTGTATCTTAATCATGCTGCACACTTTGTCAAACTGGTCTAAGTGGTCCAAAGGATCTTCAGTGGGAATACCATGAAATCGTTTTGCTTGCACCATGTTGATTAAGCCAAGCTTGATTTCAAAGTGATTCTGGTGCACATCTGGAGCATTAATCCCATTGCGGTTATGGTGTGTATCAGGCGCATCACAAGCTCTTATAGGCCTTTGAAATCTTGGTGCATGAACCGGTACTCATAAACCTTGTATTCCAGCCGCATAGGTCATAGCTTCTTGAACCTCATCTATGTGTACAGCTGCTTCTGGTATTGGTGCTTGTCCAACAACACCAATGTGTGGTAACTGAGCTTCTTGCTCTGTCATTCTCTACTCTTCTAACTCCTGAACTCTCTGTCTTACAGCCCTTCTTCTAATCCCACACTCTAGATGATGAATGTTGTCTATAGGAGGGATAAAATTTGTTGAGCCTTTGGACCTCAAATTCAAGCAAGTATCTGAAAAAACAGAGCAATGAAAACAGAGTTAATTAGTAACTGAAAAAGAAAATAACTTAGTATAATAGCAATGTCAAACTCAAAGAATCCACAAGGGCAACATGGCCACTTTAAAACAAGATTTTTGTATCCTATGAACCAAATGTCCTTATCCTCTAATCAGTTGTAGAATAGGGATCAAGTATCAATCACTTGTGGATGATGAGATGCAAGCAATGCCATAAGCTAAGGAAGTTTGGGGTTTTTATGATATGAGAACAAATCTAACACCTAGCAATGCAAAATGACAAGACAGGAAATGAAACTAAACAAAGACTAAGCAGAATGAGACTTAAGAAATGAACTAAGATGAAATAAGCAAGGTGAATACTGAAAATAAGCAAGCAAAGACAACTAAGGCAAAAGCGGTTTAAGATAATTAATAAAAGGCAAGATCGAAGGTCCTAAGCAATAATGGCTAAGTGGTATCAAGAATGACTAAGGGGATTTTCCAACAAAAGCAAACATCAAGCATTCATAAGCAAGCATAAACTCAATGTTGCAATCCTAAGAAAGGTATCTAAGGAAAGATCTTCTAAGTGGTTAATAAGCAAATCCAATTCAACAAGACTAGAGTGTCAAACCCACTTTTGATGGTGTATTCTTTAATCATGAGCATAAAGCATTAAACCATAGAGCCTAAAAGAAGTACTAATCAAGTAAACTTCTCTCACCCAAGCAAGAATTCAGATCAACCTATCAATATTTTGAACCATGTAGGGACCTAAGTAGCTAACTCAACCAATCAAGAATATAGATTCAAGCTCACAATTGCCAATCCTAAAAAAGCTAAGAAATGAACAGGATTTAAACAAAAGCATGTTCTTTCAATGCAAACTATCTAACCATCAAGCAAGAGTCTTATAACAAGCACTATCCATTTCTAAGCAAATCATCTAGCAAGGTGAACTATCACTTTGGTGTCACTGAACAAATAAAACATAAACCAAGCTTAGACTATCAAACCAAATTAGCCAATCATGCCAAGAAGGAGACTTCAGACCATTAAGTCAATCATATGAATCAACAATACCATATTCAATCAAAAGGGGGAAGCTTTATGAACAATAATCACTTTGCAAGAGAAGGAAACAATAGAGATCAAACTAATCAAGCCTAATCACCCCTAGTCACATCTTAAATACCACTTTCCCTACTTAGAATCTCAAATCTAAGGTAAACTACTCACTAATCATGTTTAATCCCATTTGATTAGAGTTAAACATGATTAGATGAGATGAAATGAAACGATAATGAATCTAACTACTAGGATGCGAAAACTAAAGATTAATAAGCAAGACTAAACTATAAAATGCAAGACTTGATTGAAAAATAAAAGTGTTTACAAACTTTAGGCAAATCACCCTTTTATGGTAAGCAAGAGATAAGATAAGGTTTAGAACAGATAATGTCTTTTTAGATAATGTTTTGTGGCTTCCCTTTGATAATAGGGAACCGAAAGAAGGATAAAAAACCTAAAAACAAGATAAAGTCAACAAAAATCATGTCAAACACGTGGATAAAGCATATCAAGGTTGTACGGACGGTGTTTAGCTCGATGTATAACCACGATATGGTCCGTGTAAGCGCGTATCGGCCTGTGCAGCTTTCCCTGCTCAACGCAACACCTCGGCGTAGACTGATAAACACTTTGTTTGCAAGGGTGAAAATGCAGTGAGGTTATCAAACTCAAATGCAAGACATGTTGTAGTACAGCAAGCAAGAGAGAGTCAATCTATGCCTAGGATGATAGAGAATGCAAAGAGAATACAAGGACTAATGCAAATCCAAGCGAAATGAGATGATTTATGAGAAAATCTCTAAAAACTAGATGCAGCAACTTAAATAGAATGCAACCTATTTTAAAAATACTAGAAATGAAGAAACTACCACGAGGAACAAACAGATTAATTAAAGGACCAAGCTTCGAATTACTAAAATTTGACTAGTGGATCGACTATGAGATCGACAACTAGATCGAGCAATAACAATCGATCTCGTCTAAAAATGCAAGAACAGTAAAACTAATGACCAGGATGCTATCAAAGATCAAGCGAATGACGAGATAAGATGTAAAGATGCTAAAAGAAAGGGCCTAGGGTTGAGATTCATGGTCAGGGGTTTCAAAGGTTCGACCTTGGGTTGAAAACTTTAAATCGACTCACTTTGTGAGGATCTCTAAGCCTTGAAAACTAAGCAAGATCTATCTGTGGCTTTCGGTATAGATCACTCCTTCATCCTCTCATCCAAACCCATGGCTTTTGGTGGAAAGAGAGGTCGAAGGGCAAGAAAAACAGATTTCAAATGAATGGCTTAACTAATCCCCCAAACTTCCATGGCTTTTGGGAAGGGGTAATTAGTCTCTAAGGTGTGATCTTCCGAGGCTCCTGAATCCTGTCAAGGTAAGGAACCTCTCATGAAGCTCTTGGCGTGAGAGTCTTCAAGCATTGAGATCTCAACACCTTAGAAGAGATAGCCGTTGAAAACGCTTAGAAAAATCCCATGATCGAAACCCTTTACACCCCTTAATCCTCTTAACCCCGAACCCAAATAAACTACTCACTACACATAAAGTAAATCAAGCAAAGCATGTAAAAGGAAACGATGAACATGAAAAGAAAACTAGATTAAGACGGATATGATTCGATTACAAAGCTTAAGAAAAACTCAAGTTCGACAATGGTGTTCTTCACGAAAAACAGAGAGAAAAAACATCAAGAAAAAGATAAGGATTGAAAGTTATGGGAAAAGGACGTCGCCGCCTTCCCAAAATGGCCAAAACAAGCTGATGGTCCCCCCCTCGCTAGCGGCCAAAAGTGGTTGAAAGGACAGAGATCGACTCCAGGATCGATTGGTTCTCTCGATCATATCCGGACATCGTGTCTTCGGCTCGATCTGGGTCTCGATCATCATCGGCGAATCGAGTGTTGCATCCGATCTCGGTATCGATCTTCGGGTGGATCGTGTGGTGTACTCGATCTGGCTCTCGCTCTGCATGGCGTCATTTACGTCTGTACCGTTTGATCGACTGCTTCACTCGATCCTTGTCTCGATCATTCTCTTTGGATCGCCTGGTTGGCTCGATCTTCTGGTCGATCACCTCCTAGATCGACCGGCCATGCTCGATCTGCTCCTCGATCTCTGATCCTTAGCATATATCCGAGCTCCCACGAACTGCTACATCAGCCTCAACATGTCCACGAACCTCCACGGCTCCAAAGCAGCCAGAAACAACCTGAATGTGATGCAAAATACAAGGAACATGCGTATGCTGGTGCAAGAATGCTCTAGAACTCTAAGTGATGCAATCTACCCTAAAATGTGATACAAATGCATGAAAAGCTAACTAATGAGTATGCAAAATGCATGCAATATGCAGTAACATCAACTCCCCCAACCTTACTTCTTGCTTGCCCTCAAGCAACATAAAATAAGTAAGGAAGAGAGGTTTTCCGAAAAACGAATGGGGGTTTAAACTTCTTGCAAAGGTGCCTTTCAAATGAATCAATCTCAATGTCCTAGTTAACAGTTCTAAAATGCTATGCTTACACTCATACTCCAAAGAACTTAGCCATACTCATCACACAAAGAAATTCAAATCATGACTCTCCTATTCCTAACAATCAAAGAAACTCATCCTTTAACATTCATTAACATTAGAACCATGAATCAAACTTATACACTTTAAAGCAAAACACATTTGGCTAAGGGTGAAGGTTATGAGCATCGAATGATCTCATTTGAAAAGGATTTATAATTAAAATAAGGGTTTCTCTCAAAAATGGTTGAACTTGTGCATAATGCTAAAGGTAAAGACAATTTATGCATACATGATTAGATTCTCATCTACCCATGTAAACTAACAAACGATCCTATACCCCTCTCATTTAACAAATTTTATCCTCACTCACCACTTAGAGTCTACCTTTTTCTTCACAAAACTTAGCAATCCCCAATTCGAAACAAGAACATTTTCAAACTTTTTAGGCTAGTGAAAAGGTTTTGAAAATAATTTTACTCTTTAGATATTTCTTATTGGTAGCTCTCTTATTTTTTTCTTTCTCTTTTTTTTTTTCCTTTTTTTTTATTTGGCACTTAGACTTTTTTATTTCTTTTTCTTTTATTTTTTTCTTTTTATTTTTATTTTATTATGGGAGAGCTACCTCCTGAAATTTATTAGAGCATACTTAGTTTTTAAACATAACCTTTCACTTAAAACCTATTTCTTTCTTTAAAACACAAATTTCTTTGAAACCGAGAACAAATGGAAAAGAAAACAACCCCAATGATCCCCCAAACTTATCCTAAGCCTATACCTAGCTTCAAAATGCAAAGCTAGCAATAATATGAAAACCAAATCATGTCACCTAAACCTAACACTTTATGCCAAGTTCAAACCGAAGGGAAGGCCTCACAAAGATGTCACACAAGAACATTTGGCTTCAAAGAAGGGTAAGGTTCAAGGAGGGAGTTCTACTTAGGCTTACAAAGAGTGTTAAAAAGGAAAAAGAGAGCCTAAATATTTTAAAACCATGTGTTCATTTTCAAATGCATAAGAATGATAATTAGAATTTCAAATTAAGGTTCTCACTTATTAGGATGAGTTTCAAATCATGAGAGTTCAATTCAAGCCACGAAAATCCTAACAAGTGATCCAAGCATGGTAAGAACTTACTTTCAAAGCATAGACAAAGCATTAGAGAACTACTAACTAGGGCATTGAAACAATTCATAAGTAAAAACACCTTTTTAATAAATTCTAACCCCTTATGCAAAATGCAAACAACCTAGATGCTATGAGAAACTCTAGACTCAATCCTAACATGTTTTGACAAGATAAATGCAACTACATGAATCTTTGAAAATTTTTAAAAACTTTTACCAATTTTTCATGAACTAAAGACTCAAGGATGCTAAAGGAAAATAAGATCACAAAACACAAGTCAAATCACACATGTACTCCCCCAAACTTGCTTGACACCGTCCTGGTGGCAAACTCATTCGAAGGAGTAGCAAAACACAAAGCAAAAAGAAGCAAATATGAGCGGTTTTGTACAATGGAAGAAGGTTGTTACCTCTGGTCTAGTCTCGGCTGGAACTTGAGGATGTTCCAGAGGAGCTAGAGACTATGGTCTTGCCTTTGTCGGCTGGTTCTTGGAGAGAGTGGCGCGCCGGCTGAATGGTGCTTCCTTGGGTCTCGCGGATGACAACTCCACCGCTTGAGAGCCTTCTCTTCTCGGGTTGTTGCACCTCTTGACTTGCAGCTTTCTTAGGCGAGCCTCCCTGAAGTGCCTTGACTTTCTTTCCAAGCTTCTTGAGCATCTTGCCTTGCCACTTGTTGATCTTCCTTTGCATCTCCACAACAGATGCTAGGAACTTCTCGGTTTTTGTCCTCGGCTCAAAGTCTAGCTTGGGAAGTGTGTAGGCCTCGGGCATCTCATCTTTCGTGGCTGGAGACTCGGACCTTTGACGAGGGGCAATCGCTGAAGCAGGTGGTCCTCCTAGAGGGGCAAAGCATTCTTCCTCCGTGGGCAAGAACTCGATGTTCCCAACACCAAGCAGCTCGGTTTCATCTTTGTTGGGCAGGATGCACACTCTCTTCTTGTCTTCGTCGTCTATGAAGAGGTAGGCGTAGAACCCTTCCGCTGGCGTGCGTCCCAAGCTGTCAGTATTCCTCATGTATGCCTCGTCCATGAAAGCTCTGGTTGGTACATGGGCGAAGTCGTGAATGGGCACACCAGCTTGCACGAATAGAGGAGTGAGGAAACCGCCAATGTAAGAGGAAATTGCCTTGCACCGCAAGGCATAAGCCTTGTATTTCACCAAGGAAGCCGCAAGCACACATCCGTAGTTCACTTCATCACCGAGTTCATCCTCCATAGGCTCGTCATTTGCATCCGGATCACACACCAAGTGCTTCACACCTTGGAACAGAAAGCACAGCTCTGTCTTCGTGACCGTAGGAGCAACAGATCTTCCACTAAACGTGTTGGCGATCAGCTTCAGAGTGTACCTCAGCACCGGGCTTCTTACACGCTTGATCTTGGCGGTGTTGGCTTTGTAGTCTTCATTGCTGATCAGGTCCCAAAAGTCGTCGGCTTTCTTGAAGGCGGGGAACTCGACCTTGTAGGCATCCGCGTTGAGACCATAAGCTTGGCATAGCTCAGGGATGGAGAGTGTATAGGCTTGACGGCCAACCTTGAAGTAGAGGCGACCTTGAGAAGGAATGGGTGTGCTAGGATTCTCGTAACGGAACTCCAACGTGGCAAGGAAGTCTATTGTCACTTCTGGAATGGTTGGGCAATCCATCCGTGACAGACATCTTAGGCCAATGTTCTTGAGGAGTTGGTCGAAATCCTCAAGAATCCCTAGCTTGGACAACAGCTCTCGATCATCAAACTTGGTAGGCTCAAACCGAAGCCTTTCCAGCCGTTTCTTGTCCCTCTTCTCATCCTTAGTCCATCTGACCCTCTCTTGAACTGCCACCTCTTGTCCTTCTCCTTCTTGTGCTGTCTCTTCTCTTGTTCTCTTTGGGGCCATTGTTCCTGAAACAAGTTTCTAAAGAAATTTGATAAGCAAACGGCGGTTTTGATGAGAATGAGAGAAGAGAAGGAGAGAACTTATAAAAACTACCCTAGAATTTTGAGGAATTAATAAAAATTATAGCTAAATAAAGGAGAATCATATCTTTAGATACTGAAAAATCTAGAATTATTCCTTTTACTTGCTAGTTTTTAAAAATCAAAACCGACCCTATATTCTAGAACAATATCTTGCGAATTTAAAGGGAATTTTCCTAAAAATAAATAATTAAATTTCGAAAATACCTTTGCAAGAAATGTAAAAGATCTAACTTCTTAAAACCGAAACTCTCACTCTCTTTGTTTAAAATTTTCGAGAAAAACAGGAATGAGAGGGTGAGAGGTTGTTGAAATATTTAAAGGCTAGCAAAGAGCAAAACAATGGGTAGTAAAAGTGGTTTTTCTGACAAAGTCTTGGTCAAGGCACATCTTTCATGGTCAAAGATGCTTGCCTTGACCAAGTTTTGAATTTAAAAGTTGGAGGGAAAAGAGTAAAGAAGGGAAAGAAAATGTTACCTCGGCATGAGATCGAGTCCATTTGGTCGATCTAGGACTCGATCTCATGCCCATAATGGCTTAGATCGAGAGGGTTACTCGATTTGAGACTCGATTAATGGTGAATCGAGTCTTGGATCGATTGGCTCTCTCGATCATTGAGATGTTGGCTCCACGGCTAAGTCCTCATGATCGATCTATGTCCTCGATTTAGGGGTCGATTTGGCACAGATCGAGTGATGGATCGAGTCGAGTGATCGAACTGTTTTCAACAGATTTTCCCGAGAGAAATTAGATCGGTCGATCCGTTTTGGATCGATCGATCCTTTTTCGTCAAGGTCGATCTTGTCACTCGTTCTCGTCTAGATCGACTGGCTCCTCTCGATTCACTGACTCGATCTAGCAAAGATCAAGCCAGGATCAGTCGATCTAGCACTTGATCTCTAGCCTTATCTTAACCCCTATCGCCTCTTTTAGACTTCAAGATCAAGGTTTAGACTCCTTATACCTGTTCCTACACACTTGCAGAATAAAAACATAAAACTGAAAGGAAAATGAAGCAAAATATGTACAAGATAAACATGGGAATGCCTCCCAAGTGCGCTTTCTTTAACGTCTTTAGCTAGACCTTACTTGGTTTAAGCGGATGGTGGGTCTTGGAGAAGCACAGAGGTACTCTCCTTGTCATAGCCGTCTGCCAAGTAAGGCTTGACTCTGTGTCCGTTAACGGTGAATGCACTGCCACTTTTTCCCATCAGAGTAACAGCTCCATAAGGCAACACTTCTTGAATCACGAACGGTCCGCTCCACCTTGATTTCAGCTTGCCCGGGAAGAGTTTGAGCCTCGAGTTGTACAGTAACACTAAACCTCCTTCCTTAAGCTCCTTGGCAACCAACTTCTTGTCATGAGTCTCCTTAGTCTGCTCCTTGTATATCCGAGAGCCCTCGTAAGCGTTCAGTCTTAACTCATCTAGTTCGTGTAGCTGAATAAGGCACCTCTCCTGAGCAGTCTTGAGGTCAAAGTTCAGCCTCTTCACAGCCCACAACGCACGGTGTTCCAGCTCAATCGGGAGATGACAGCCCTTGCCATAGAGTAGAGTGAAAGGAGTTGTACCAATCGGCGTTTTGAAGGCGGTACGGTAGGCCCAAAGAGCGTCGTCCAGCTTCACTGCCTAGTCTTTCCTTGTTGCTCCGACAGTCTTCTCTAGTATAGCCTTGATTTGCCTGTTGGAGACTTCCACTTGACCGCTTGTTTGAGGATGATACGGTGTAGCCACCTTATGCTTAACTCCATACTTTCTCAAGAGGTTCTCAAAGACCTTGTTTATGAAGTGGCTTCCTCCATCGCTTATAACCACCTTAGGTACTCCAAACCTGGGGAAGATGATACTCTTGAACAGCTTGATTACCACCTTAGAGTCATTTGTAGGGGAAGCAACAGCCTCAACCCATTTAGAGACATAATCCACTGCTACTAAGATGTATTTGTTGCCATATGAAGAAGGAAATGGCCCCATGAAGTCTATGCCCCATGCGTCGAACACGTCAACCTCGAAGATGGGAACTTGAGGCATTTCGTTCCTCTTAGTGATATTCCCTGCTCGTTGACATGCCTCACAGCTCTTCACAAACTCGTGTGCATCTTTAAAAATGGACGGCCACCAGAAACCGGCTTGCAACACTTTCGTGGCAGTCTTGAATGAGGCGAAGTGTCCTCCGTAGGAAGAGCCATGGCAATGATAGAGGATGTCCCTAGCTTCTTCCTTAGTAACACATCTCCGGTACAAACTGTCTACTCCTCTCTTGTATAAGTAGGGCTCGTCCCAAAAGTAATCACTAGCCTCTCTCATAAACCGCTTCTTGTGATAGTTGTTGAGATTTGTTGGCTCCTCACCACACACTAGATAGTTCACTACATCAGCATACCACGGTAGATCCTCTTCTTTGAAACTCAACACCTCCTCAAAACTCCCTTCTAGCTTTCCACAAACAGCCGTGGTAATCGCCATGAGCTGCTCTTCTGGAAGAGAATCATCTAAGGGGAGAGACTCGTTGATCCTTAGCCGTGAGAGATGGTCAGCGACTCCGTTTTCTATTCCTTTCTTGTATTTAATCTCCATGTCAAACTCCTGGAGTAAGAGAATCCATCTTAAGAGCCGAGGCTTAGTGTCTTTTTTCGAGTAGATGTATCGCAAGGCAGTGTGATCCGTGTATACAATAGCTTTGAAACCAACGAGATATGATCTGAACTTCTCAAAGGCGAACACTACTGCAAGCAACTCCTTCTCCGTAGTGGTGTACCTTGTTTGCGTGTCATCCAAGGTTCTTGAAGCATAGTAGATCACGTGCAGCTTCTTGTCTTTCTTCTGACCAAGAACGGCTCCTACGGCGTAGTCACTAGCATCACACATGATCTCAAAGGGAAGAGACCAGTCTGGTGCTTGGACTATAGGAGCTGATGTAAGGGCTTCCTTGATGGTCACGAAAGCTCTCAAACACTCCTCATCAAACACAAACTCAGCTTCCTTGCACAACAACCGTGTAAGAGGGCGTGCAATCTTGGAGAAATCTTTGATGAAGCGTCTATAGAACCCTGCGTGTCCCAAGAAGCTTCTGACTCCCTTAACATTAACCGGCGGCTAAAGATCATGACTTCCACTTTAGCCTGATCAACCTCAATGCCCTTCTCTGATATCTTATGACCAAGCACGATCCCTTCCTTAACCATAAAGTGGCATTTCTCCCAGTTCAGCACCAAGTTTGTCTCTTCACAACGTTTTAGTACCCTGCAAAGATTCAACAAACACGCAGAAAAGGACGCACCATAGACAGAGCAGTCATCCATGAACACCTCTACCATCTCCTCTATTAGATCGGAGAAGATCGACATCATACACCGCTGAAACGTAGCCGGTGCATTACACAATCCGAATGGCATCCTTCGATATGCGAAGGTACCGTAGGGACATGTGAAGGTCGTCTTCTCCTGATCATTTGGGTGAATTGGTATTTGAAAGAAACCGCTATACCCATCGAGAAAACAGTAGTAAGGGTGATTAGCAAGTCTCTCAAGCATTTGATCAATAAAAGGCAAAGGGAAATGGTCTTTCCTAGTCGCAAGGTTAAGTTTCCTATAATCAATACACATCCTATGACCAGTAATGGTTCTAGTAGGGATAAACTCATCCTTTTCATTCCTTATGACCGTGATCCCTCCCTTCTTAGGCACCACATGTACAGGAGAAACCCACGTGCTGTCACTTATGGGATAGATCACGTCAACCTCTAAAAGCTTAAGGATTTCTTTATTAAGAACCTCTTTCAAATTAGGATTCAAACGCCTTTGATGTTCTATAGAAGAGGCGTTCTCATTATCCAAGTGAATCCTATGAGTGCAAAGCATTGGTGAAAGGCCCTTGATGTCACTTAAAGAGTACCCAATGGCCTTCCTATACTTTCTCAGCTCAGTCAGGAGCGAGTGCAACTCATCATCACTAAGGTTTTCATTCACAATCACGGGATAGGTGTTATTAGGCCCTAAGAAAGCATACCTTAGCCCTTTTGGGAGCTCCTTAAGGTCCACCTTTGGGGCTAACAGCTCACTCCAGTCATCCTCGTGGCTGTTGTTGTTACTTTCCTCCTTGGAACCCTCCTTTGAACCCGAGGCATGGCCCTTTAGACTGCTTTCCTCCATCGCTATCCCTTCTGAAATCGAGTCTGTTATTGCTCGATCTAGTGGTCAATCTCATGGTCGATCCACTAGTCGAATTTTAGTAATTCGAAGCTTGGTCCTTTAATTAATCTATTTGTTCCTCGTGGTAGTTTCTTCAGTTCTAGTATTTTTAAAATAGGTTGCATTCTATTTAAGTTGCTGCATCTAGTTTTTAGAGATTTTCTCATAAATCATCTCATTTCGCTTGGATTTGCATTAGTCCTTGTATTCTCTTTGCGTTCTCTATCATCCTAGGCATGGATTGACTCTCTCTTGCTTCCTGTACTACAATATGTCTTGCATTTGAGTTTGATAACCTCACTGCATTTTCACCCTTGCAAACAAAGTGTTTATCAAATGGCGCCGTTGCCATCCTAGGACTGTTTAGAGAACATAGAGATTTGGGACTTAGCAAAGACTAAGTCTTTACCTTTTTCAAGTTATTCATCATTCTACTCTCAAACGTGTGTTTTCAGGTACATAAAATCTTCGTTCAAGGGGAGACAACAATCTACTACAACCCTTGGACAACATTCATCAGCTTGGTCACTCGCGGCAAAGGAGAGTCAGAGAACAAACCAGAGCCTTTGAGGAGATTGTTCAGCACGGTTTGGTTGACTTTGAAGCTACGGCTGAACACGAGCATCTGGAAGGACCTCCTCCAGCTCACGGGGTAGCTGGAAGGGGCAATGGAAACCCCCAACACGCGGCTCGACCCCCAAGGATCATAGGAGCCGGAGATGCTCCCAACACTCATCACAATAGGTTTGGGATCACTCCTCCTCCTGTACAAAACAATAACTTCGAGATCAAACCAGGTTTCATCTCAATGGTGCAAAACAACAAGTTCCACGGCTTAGCAATGGAAGATCCCTTGGAGCACCTCGACAACTTCGAGCAAGTATGTGGGATGATAAAGATCAATGGCATATCCGAAGATGCTTTCAAGCTGCGTCTCTTCCCCTTTTCACTTGGAGACAAAGCTAGGCATTGGGAGAAGAACCTCCCACAAGGCACCATCACCTCATGGGCCGAGTGTAAGAAGGCCTTTCTCTCAAAGTTCTTCTCAAGCACCAGGACAGCACGGTTGAGAAGCGAAATCAGCGGTTTCACTCAAAGGAACAATGAGACATTCAACAAGGCAATGAAGCGTTTCAAAGACTACACGATCCAATGTCCTCATCACGGGTTCAGCGAGGAGACACTACTCAGTACCATATACCGTGGAGCTTCACCAAAGATCAGGTTGTTGCTTGACACAGCTAGCAAAGGGAACTTCCTCGGTCAGGAGGTAGAAGAGGGTATGGAGCTGATAGAAAACTTGGCATTGAGTGATGGCAACTACACTGAGGATTATGACCGTGCACCGAGAGGATCAGAGCTAGAGTCTCACAAGAAGGAGCTGAAATCTTTGCATGAGAAGATAGATAAGCTGGTGTTAGCCAATCAGAAGCATGTTCACTTTGTTGGTGAAGCTGATGAGAACCAAGAGGAGTTAGAGTTGAGCCAAGAAGAAGCCAATTGGGTGGTGGGACAAAACAACTACAAACCTCAAGGCTACAACCAAGGCTACCATAACAACAACCTCTCTTACCGAAGCACCAACGTAGCCAACCCTAAAGATAAAGTGTACCCTGCTCAGCAAGCAAAACCTTTCATCCCTTACAACAAAGGTTTTCAACCGAGTGGTGGTTTCCAAGGTCAAGGGCAGAACAACTTCCAAGGGCAACATCAAAATAACAAGGGTTATACACCTAACTACCCTCCGGGCTTTGCACCTCAGCAGCAACAACCGATGCAACAACAAGATCCGGTTCAAGCAATGTTTCAACAGCTGATACAAGGGCAAGCCTCTACAAACCAGAAGTTCGCCGAGATGAACACTCGTCTAGACTCGTCTCTCACTGACTTCTCAACTCAGATCACCAACTTAAACAACAAGATCAAGCAGCTAGAGAAAGGGAAAGTGAGTACGAGTGGTCAGAATAGTCTTCCGGGAAAGTGTGAGCAGAATCCTAAGGAGTATGCTAACGCCATAACGTTGAGAAGCGGCAAAGAGCTCGAACCTCCGGTCTCTACCAAGAACAACGAGGACGTTGTAATTCAAGAGGGGGAGGGTAAACCTTCGGCTGATGATGATGAGATCAACTTTGACAACGTTTGGATACAAGGGCCAAGAAGAGGAGACAAAGCAGTTGCTGAGAAGAAAGCTGAGCAAACCACTAAGGAGAAGAATGCTTTTGTGCCTCCACCGTATGTACCTAAGCTGCCTTTTCCTGGCCGCTTCAAGAAGCAACTCATAGAGAACCATAGAATCCTCTTTGAGAAGCATCTTAAGGACGTGGAGATCAAGCTACCTCTCGTTGACTGCCTTGCAATGATGCCTAAATGCGCCAAGTTCTTCAAAGACACTCTCGTGAAGAAGAATAAGGAAAGCAAGGAGGTACTTGTTCTAAGTGAAGAGTGTAGTGCTGTGATACATAAGGAGATAGTCCCTAAGAAGTTGGGAGACCCTGGAAGCTTCACTATACCCTGCGCTTTAGGTCCTCTAGAGTTCAAGAGTTGCTTATGTGATCTCGGAGCTAGCGTAAACCTGATGCCTCACTCTGTGGCTAAGAAGCTTGGTTTTACTCGTTTCAAAGACTGTCGGATCTCATTGGTACTGGCTGATAGGAGTGTGAGGCTACCAGTGGGGCTGCTTGAAGATTTACCGGTGCGAATCAGTGGTGTGAACGTGTCTACGGACTTCGTCGTATTGGAGATGGACGAAGAGCCTAAGGATCCACTCATCCTATGGGAGACCATTCCTAGCAACCGCCGGGGCTATCATAGATGTGAAGAATGAGAAGATTGCCTTGCATTTGGGAAAGGAGATAAGGCTTGACTTCGACATCAATGAGGTTCTGAAGAAGCCGACCATTGAAGGGCAAGCTTTCTATATTGAAACGATGGATGCTTTAGCGGATGAGTTGCTGGAAGAGCTGGCTCTAGAAGACCATCTGAAGCTAGCACTGACTAAAGAGCCAGGGGAGTTTGGCTATGTGGATCAGAGGACCCAGGAGTACGTCAACTTGCTGGATTCTAGAGATCGACCCCGAGATCGACCCCGAGATCGACGCTATCACTTGATCCAGGAGTCAGATCGACAATGCAATCGAGAACACAACTCGATACGGTGCAACAATCGACGGACAGATCGAGAAGAATGCTCGATCAGGAAAAACAATCGAGTCGGCGATCGAGAGAGACCTCCCGATCATTTTGGGGTCCAATCAAGAGATCGACTGAAAGGGCCTAGGGTTGAGATTCATGGTCAGGGGTTTCAAAGGTTCGACCTTAGGTTGAAAACTTTAAATCGACTCACTTTGTGAGGATCTCTAAGCTTTGAAAACTAAGCAAGATCTATCCGTGGCTTTCGGTATAGATCACTCCTTCATCCTCTCCTCCAAACCCATGGCTTTTGGTGGAAAGAGAGGTCGAAGGGCAAGGAAAACAGATTTCAAATAAATGGCTTAACTAATCCCCCAAACTTCCATGGCTTTTGGGAAGGGGTAACTAGTCTCTAAGGTGTGATCTTCCGAGGCTCCTGAATCCTGTCAAGGTAAGGAACCTCTCGGATCATGAAGCTCTTGGCGTGAGAGTCTTCAAGCATTGAGATCTCAACACCTTAGAAGAGATAGCCATTGAAAACGCTTAGAAAAACCCCAAGATCGAAACCCTTTAGACCCCTTAATCCTCTCAACCCCGAACCCAAATAAACTACTCACTACTCATAAAGTAAATCAAGCAAAGCATGTAAAAGGAAACGATGAACATGAAAAGAAAACTAGATTAAGACGGAAATGATTCGATTACAAAGCTTAAGAAAAACTCAAGTTCGACAATGGTGTTATTCACGAAAAACAGAGAGAAAAAAAACATCAAGAAAAAGATAAGGATTGAAAGTTATGGGAAAAGGACATTGCCGCCTTCCCAAAATGGCCAAAACAAGCTGATGGTCCCCCCCTCGCTAGCGGCCAAAAGTGGTTGAAAGGACAGAGATCGACTCCAGGATCGATTGGTTATCTCGATCATATCCGGACATCGTGTCTTCGGCTCGATCTGGGTCTCGATCATCATCGGCGAATCGAGTGTTGCATCCGATCTCGGTATCGATCTTCGGATGGATCGAGTGGTGTACTCGATCTGGCTCTCGCTCTGCATGGCGTCATTTACGTCCGTACCGTTTGATCGACTGCTTCACTCGATCCTTGTCTCGATCATTCTCCTTGGATCGCCTGGTTGGCTCGATCTTCTTGTCGATCACCTCCTAGATCGACCGGCCATGCTCGATCTGCTCCTCGATCTCTGATCCTTAGCATATATCCGAGCTCCCACGAACTGCTACATCAGCCTCAACATGTCCACGAACCTCCACGACTCCAAAGCAGCCAGAAACAACCTGAATGTGATGCAAAATACAAGGAACATGCGTATGCTGGTGCAAGAATGCTCTAGAACTCTAAGTGATGCAATCTACCCTAAAATGTGATACAAATGCATGAAAAGCTAACTAATGAGTATGCAAAATGCATGCAATATGCAGTAACATCATAGACAGCCATAGACTCCACGAACCAGTCCTCTTCTTCCTGCACCGCAGTTTGCGTCGGGCATACTCCACAAAGCTTTTGCTCAATGCTTCTCCTCTATATGAGATCAAACTTTGCAAGGCTCCATCTTTGGCATCTCTTCAAACATGAGTTGCTTCCATTCTCCTCTCCAAAATCCAAGAACCTCCAAAAACACCTGAAAAACACCATAAGTATGCATATGTATGCAATCCTAACCTATATGCATGCAATGTTGATTCTAAGTGCAAATGAGACAAAAATGCTAAACTAATATTTAAAAACAAGGGAAGAGATGCATGGAATGCAACCTAAAATGCTCTAATATAGCAAACTATCAATCAACGGCCTTACACAGCCTTTGTGGTACACTTCGCTCAATCCCTTCTCACGTACAACAAGTCCCCCGGTCTAATAACTTCGAGTTTCTCGCCTATTATACCAACATCGCCTCCATCTCAAGTCTCTCCAGTTTGTTCAGATTCGAGCTTCTCATCTAAACCGATCAAACCTTGTAGATTGATCACCGGTTCTCTAACTGACGTGCAACAAGCCGAGTGAGATGCATAAGCTTGTATAATTTTGGTATCTATCTGATCTCTTGTATATTATGCATTGTTTCATTTCTTGAATCTCTTTTTTGTTTGCATACTTTTTATTCAAAACAAAAATATAAAGATCATTTCTTATTTCTAGTTATTAATTACCTTTGCTGTTTCTTTGATTTCCTTGTTGCATCTAGCACTAAAAGGTTTTAAAACAAAAAGTTTCTTATAGTATCAGTTCTTGTTTTATTTGGCCAACTTGAGTTTCCATAACTAGAGTTTAATTCTGTCATTACTGTTTAATTTGCTCATCATTCTGATCTTGCTTGCATTGAGTTAAATCAATTAAATCCCATCTTTAATCCGAGATTCTTGTACTTGTTTGGCAGCATAACACAAGTTTTAATCATGGGAGAAGAAACTAGCAATGCTCAGGACCCCAATGCTACGATGATGGCTATGATGCAAGAATAATTTTAACTCTTTAGATAATAGTTCAGAGAAAGGCTGAGCCGCATAGAGCAGGCACCAAGCGTTAGTATACCACCAATCCGAAATATTAGAGGACATGGCGCCAACAACACGGCTAATCACCCCAAAATGGGAGAAGCCCCACGATACTATGGAATTAGGATCAATGAACCGGTTCATGCCAACCCGAGAGATGAAGAATCATCTCAAGACGATGAACCTTATCCCAACGTCGACACAACCCTAGAGCTCGCCAAGGAAGAGTAAAACAAGATTATGGTGCCCAAGAGAAGAAGAACATGCACCACCACCACATAAAAACTTTCACAATATCATGTTAACGGCACCAAGCTTTGTTGGAGAGGTTGATCTGAAAGCTTATCTAGAATGGGAGAAACTCATGGACAACATATTCGGCAATCATATTCACTCTGGTCCGAAGAGAGTAGCCCTTGCTGTAGCAAAACTAACCGATAATGCCCTTAGATGGTGGGATTTAGCGATGTACCATTGTTGAAAAAGCCAGCTGAGGACTTCTGATTCATGGCTTGACATGAGAGACATGATGCGACTGAGATATGTCCCTCCTCATTTCCATAGGGATTTGCAATAACGATTCCGAGGTCTCATGCAAGGAACGAGAACCGTAGAAGAATACTACAAAGAGTTCGAGAGACATAGATCTTGTTTGGATACGCATGATGATGGCGAGTCCCTTATTGCTCAGTTCCTTGATGGTTTACAAGAAACGATCAGTCGTAAGGTGGAAAGACAAGCTTTTAAAGACTTCAAGGACTTATTCCATCTAGTCATTCAGGCCGAGCAGCACGTTAAAAGGAAGACCATCAGCAAGAGGAGCAAGCCTCAACCCGCTTGTATACCAAATATCACTAAAACTTTAGATAAAGGCAAAGGAATAGAGATTAAGTCACGATTCAACAGCAAGACCCCTGAAACTAGCAAAGATAACCGAGCTGAACTAACTCGAAGTACTAATCCGCAACCCTCCAGAGATATCACTTGTTTCAAATGTCGAGGGCGAGGACGTATACAAAGAGAATGTCCCAATCAACGGGTCATGCTCATCACAGAAGCTGGTGAAAATGAATCGCATGACGAAGAAGAAGATGCTGAGGTCAAAGACGACTATGGTTTCATGGAATATTCAGACTCTAGAGAACTTCTTGTCACCAGGAGAGTTCTCAATGCAATTGGAGCCAGCCGAGCTAATTCATAGAGAAAACATCTTTCATACCAGCTGTACCGTAAAAGGGAAGGTATATAACATGATCATTGATGGTAAGTCTTGTACAAATGTTGCAAGTTCCCACATGGTTGATATATTTGGCCTTGAGAGAATTAAACACCCCAGCCCTATAGGCTAAGATTGCTCGATGATATGGTCGAATTAAAAATCTGTGATAAAGTAGTAATACCATTCAGCATAGGGAAATATCAAGACAGAGTTATTTACAACGTGGTTCCTATGCAGGCTGGTCATTTATTGCTAGGTAGGCCTTGGCAATTCGATAGTAAAAGTAAAAATGATGGTAGAACTAATATGTGTACTTTCTTTCTTGATAAACGCAAGGTTATCCTAGCACCCCTGTCACCATCTCAAGTGCATGATTTGCAAGCTCAAATGGCTAAAGAAAAAAAAATTAGTCCTAAGTATAATTTTCTCATTCAGCCGAGCCATGTTAGAAAAGCTATTGCTTCGAAACACATAATGCTACTAATAATCTTTAATGAGATTTTCAGCACAGGATATGGAACAAAAGACTTGCCACCATAAGCTATTGAACTACTTGACAACTTCAAAGATGTGTTTCCAGAGGACATGCCCGAGGGATTACCACCTTTAAGAGGAATTGAGCATCAAATAGATTTTGTCCCTGGTGCTGCTTTACCCAACAAACCAGCATACTATATTAGCCCTGAGGAAACCAAAGAACTTGAGAAGCAAGTCAAAGAGTTACTAGAGAAAGGATACGTGAGGGAAAGCCTTAGTCCTCGTGCGGTTCCAGTTCTACTAGTACCTAAGAAAGACGGTTCTTGGAGGATGTGTGTTGATTGTAGAGCCATCAACAACATGTTACGATTTGTATTCAGAACTTTTGTAACCGGAAATCAATGAAGAACAACTTCTTTCTTATTGACTGATCAAACTCGTGATTACAAAGAAAAGAGAAATCCGCAAGAGAACAAAACTCCCTTTTCCCCACTCCCACGATGTTCAATCTTTGATAACCCCAAAATAATAAACACCTTCCCTTATTTAACAGATCTCAAGAGATCCTTAGCTAACGACCCATGTGCAGTTTTATTCCTCTCACGCCATCCTTGCTGCTCCACGTGTCTTCTCGTTCTCCGAAATATTCCATCACTCCTCTTCTAGAATGTTTACACTTTCACCCGCGAGGCCCAACAACAGACTAAGCCCGAGCCAAACGAGCCTTCCTCTTGTACGTGTACAGAATTGGTGGTCTCTGGTCCTCATACGTAACATTACCCCCTTCATTCAAACTGACCTTGTCCTCAAGGTCAAGCGTCAGATACAACTTTTGCAAGTTAGCCTTTCACTCCCAAGAACTCTCGTGATCAGGCATTCCCTTCCAACGGATCAGACACTCCTCTTGACCAGTTTTCTGATTCAACCGTGTACCCAAAACTGCTTCGGGTTCACCCTTAAGGACCCTATCTTCAGTAAGCTGCGGAGGAAGTGGGGTTGCAGTGATAGAGTCTCCAACTGCCTTTTTCAATTGTGACACATGAAATATGGGATGAATCTTAGCATCGGGAGGTAGCTTCAGCATATATGCAAATGGCCCCACTTTGCTTTCAACCTCATATGGACCGTAGAACCTTGCTTCAAGCTTCTCATTTGCCCTACGCGCATGTGTCTACTGTCTGTAGGGGCGAGTCTTAAGGTTAACCCATTCGCCCACTGCAAATTCAATGTCTCTGCGATGCCCATCGACCCTCTCTTTCCTGTCCTGTTGCGCCTTATAAATGTGCTCTCTCAACACGGCCAACATGTTGTCACACTCAATCAGACGACTCTCCAGATCATCATTATTCGTGGAGCCAGATTCGTACCTGAGAACAGATGGTGGGTCTCTTCCATATACAACCTTGAAAGGAGTCATTTTGATAGCTGAGTGGTGTGATGTGTTGTAGAAGAGCTCTGCCCACGGAAGATACTTCGCCCATGTCTTCGGCGTGTCACTTGCAAAGCACCTCAAATAAGTCTCCAACCCACGGTTAGTGACTTCCGTCTGCCCATCGGTTTGGGGATGATAAGCAGTGCTGAGGCACAAGGTAGTACACGCCAATCGAAACAACTCGTGGCAGAATTGACTTGTAAACACCTTATCCCGATCCGATATTATAGTCTTGGGGAATCCATGTAGTTTGATAATCTCCTGAGCCAAGATAAGGGTTACCTCTGTCGCTGTAAACAGATGCATGAGCCCTACAAAGTGCACGTATTTAGTGAGCCTATGCACCATCATCAGAATCGCATTGGTTCCTTCTGATCGGAGCAAACCCTCCACGAAATCCATTGAGATGTCTTCCTTAACGTTGTTGGGTATTGGCATTGGTTGAAGTAACCCATTAGGCTCGAGTGTAGAGTACTCTTGCCTCTGGCAAGTTGGACAAGCAGCAACATAATGTCGTATATCCGTTATCATCCCTGTCCAATAAAATACCTCACCAATCCTCTTTTGTGTCTTGAGGATCCCTCTGTGTCCTCCCATCTTTCTATCATGGAACTCGGCGAGGATCAGACCAATTAGTGCTGATTTGCTTGGAACTACTAACCCTCCTCTGTGGAGCAGCCTCCCTTGTACCAACGAGTAATCAGGGTGTGAGTTAGAGTTGAGTTGCTGGTCATTGATGATAACACGAAGCTCGGAATCCCTCTCTACTTCCAAAAGATCTCTTTCAGTTGTATTGCTGCGGGTAGTGACAGTGCCATGAGCTCTGTAACGACTGCTTTTCTGGATAAGGCATCTGCGGCTTTCTTCTCGAGACCAGGCTTGTAGTGAATATCAAAATCGAACTCCAGTATCTTTGTCAACCAACGTTGGTACTCGAGATTACTCTCACGCTGCTCGAGGAGAAACTTCAAACTTTTCTGGTCTGTTCTCATCAAGAACTTCCTTCCGAAGAGATAATGCCTCCACTTCTGTATGGTGAGTACTATCACCATCAGCTCCCTTTCATATACTGATTTCATCCTCTGCCAGTCTGTGAGAGTCTGACTGAAATAATCAAACGATCTTTGATTCTGCATCAGCACCGCTCCTAGTCCCACACCTGATGCATCCGACTCTACCACAAATAATGCTTCAAAGTCCAGAAATGCCAGCACAGGGACCGTTGTCATAGCTTGTTTCAGCTTTTGAAAAGCTGCAGAAGCATCGTCATTCCACAAGTACTGATCCTTACGGAGCAGCATGGTTAACGGTCTCGCAATCTCTCCATACCCCTGCACAAATTTGCGATAGTATCCTGTCAATCCAAGGAATACCTTCAGCTCCTTCACGTTTCGAGGTGTTGGCCAGTCCACCAACGCTTGTATCTTAGTTGTATCTGCGGCAACTCTTTTTGCAGATATCACGTGCCCGAGATAGTCAATTTGTTTGCTGCCAAACTGAAATTTCTTGCGGTTGGCATAGAGCTGGTGTTGTTGAGCACCTGTAAGACCTGCCTCAAGTGACCCTGATGCTCCTGTCCCGTGCAACTGTACACGAGGATGTCGTCAAAGAATACGAGCACAAAGCGACGAAGGTATGGTCAGAAAACATCGTTCATCAAGGCTTGGAATGTCGCCGGTGCATTCGAAAGGCCAAAGGGCATAACGAGGAATTCGTAATGGCCATCGTGGGTTCGGATAGCAGTCTTGGGGACATCTTCTGCCTTCACCAGAATCTGGTGATACCCGGAGCAGAGATCCAACTTCGAGAATACCCTGGACCCTTGTAGTTCATCTAGCAGCTGATCTATCATCGGAATAGGGTAGCTGTCAGGAATTGTCGCTTTTTTCGCGCTCTGTAGTCTACGCAGAACCTCCAACTGCCGTCTTTCTTCTTGACCAGAAGCACTGGACTCGAATATGGGCTTCCACTAGCTTGTATAGTCCCTGCTGTGAGCATTGCTTGGACCTGTTTCTCTATCTCTTCCTTCTGCGCCCGAGGATAGTGGAACGGCCTCACGCTGATGGGATTAGTGCCTGATGCCAACATTATACTGTGCTCCTTCCCAAGAGAGGGTGGCAACCCCTGAGGTTCCTCGAACACCTCATGATGCTCCTCTAGTATGGAAACGGGCTCTTCAGGCACCGGAGTTGGCTCATTTCCCTCTGTCTGGAGCCCACAAAACTCAACAATCATTCCCTCTCCTTGCCGCTCCCAAGCTTTCCAGAGTGCTTTGAGAGACACTGCTGGAATGTAGATGCTTGGATCTCCCTGCAGATTATCGTCTTCTCCCCCATCTGGAACTTCATTGTCTGGAGTTTCCAGTTATCCCTAGTTTCTCCCAGCGTTTCCAGCCACTGCACCCCTAGGATTACATCTGCTCCTCCCAATCCGAGAGGAAAGAAACTTGCAACCACCGTGAAACCCTGCATCACGAGCTCGACATCCCTGCATAACCCCTTCGCTCTCACTGTGATGCCGGTTCCCGTCAGGACTCCGTACCCTCCGGTGGCCGCCGTATCAATTCCTAGTCGGCTCGCGACAGCGTCACTCAAGAAGTTATGCGAAACGCCGCTGTCGATTAACATAACCACCTCTAACCCGCGTATCGATCCCACGAGTTTTATGGTTCAAGGCGATGAGATCCCGACCATCGAGTTAAGAGATAACTCTTCTAGCTCCGTCACCTCTTCCACTTGCTCCGCCTCAGGCTCTTCAGGATCTTCTTCCCATTCCTCCTTCTTTCCATCATCATAAACCACCATCACCTTCAATTCGGCTTGGCTACACCGATGGTTGTACCCATACCTCTCGTCGCACTGGAAGCACAACCCCTCTGCTCTTTGCTCTGCTATCTCCGCCAGTGTTAATCGTCGAAATGGGGGTTTCAAACGATCATAGTTCTTTAGGTTATTTCCAGTTGCCTCCTTAAAAGTCGTCGGTTTAGCGTTTCCCTGGTAATTGGGTTTGGACCTAAAGTCTTGCCCTCTCCCGCTTGGGTAGCCCATTTTGTTGCCACTTAGGCTAGCTCGCACCACCGATGCTCGTGTCTCCCTAAACCCTTCGCCAGAACCAGAGTAAAATTTAGAATCTCCGTATTCATCCCAATCGTCCACCATTTTTGCCAAGCTCATCATTTTGTCGAGATTGTGGGGTCCTAACATCGTCACCCCCAACCTGATTTTGGGATGAAGGCCATTCATGAATGCCATTTTCAACACTTGCTCGGAGAGCTCAGGCCCGTTCGAGGCCAGAGCGATAAACTCCTGGCAATAATCACAGACGGCCAGTTCCTGTTTCATTCTTAGCAACCTCGCTTCAGCCGACGAGTTGTGAGATTGTGAAAATGACCCAAGACGCGAGCTTTCATCTGTTCCCAACTTAGAAACGGATTTTGTCACCTTTCCCATCTGTACCACGTCAACGCCCCTCTGATGTAACACATCCTTACTGCCCGGAGCTTGTTCTCCTCCGAAAAGTTGCTTAGCTTGAAGTACTGCTCCACTCGAAGTACCCACCTTTCCGCATTTTCCCGATCAAACTCAGGAACTTCCATCTTCTTCGTGAGATGATCATCCTGCCCCGCCAGCACCTCTCAGGATCCCACCGGAATCACTCATTCGTCACCCGACGGTGGCCCACTGGATGGCACGCTCAGTTGACTAACGTTCTCTTCTGTAGTCATCGTCTCCTTTCTCTTTCCCCGATTCATTTCTTCCACCTTTTATTGGAGTTGATCGAGCCTTCGAAGCTGAGCTCTTATCTCTCCAACGTTTTTATCCAACACGTTCACTTTCTCGAGTGTTCCTTGCATTACCTGCAGTTGCTCGAGGACCTTCTCCATATCGCTTTGTTCATTGGGCCTTTGCACTCGCGGAGGCATGATCTCCAGGTTCGTCTCGCTCTGATGCCAATTTATTACGATTTGTATTCAGAACTTATGTAACCGGAAATCAATGAAGAATAACTTCTTTCTTATTGACTGATCAAACTCGTGATTACAAAGAAAAGAGAAATCCGCAAGAGAACAAAACTCCCTTTTCCCAACTCCCACGATGATCAATCTTTGATAACCCCAAAATAATAAACACCCTCCCTTATTTAACAGATCCCAAGAGATCCTTAGCTAACGACCCATGTGCAGTTTTATTCCTCTCACGCCATCCTTGCTGCTCCACGTGTCTTCTCGTTCCCCGAAATATTCCCTCACTCCTCTTCTAGAATGTTTACACTTTCACCCGCGAGGCCCAACAACATACTAAGCCCGATCCAAACAAGCTTTCCTCTTGTACGTGTACAGAATCGGTAGTCTCTGGTCCTCATACGTAACACAACATTACCGTCAATGAGAGGGCTCAGGTTTTACCCAAATAAAACTACTGCAAGTGCACAGCAAAGCAGTTGTAATACAAGGGGTATCGAAATCCTAAGAGAGTAATGCAGACTACACTATCAAATGTAGGTTCCGATTTAGCTAAGCAAGATATGATGTATGTAATGCGAATGAATGAATAAAATCACAGAGTTTCAAATCTCTTTGCAAACTCTAACAACCTAAGCATGCAGGAATGATCAGATTCAATTGTTTACAAAACTCCTAAGCCAAATCTCTTTGCATTAAGTTGTTCTGCTCATCAAATACTAGTTCAGGTTATGAATAATGCTCTCACATATATTTAACAACCTAAGATTTTCGGATTCCGAGATGATGTTTCTCAGAAATTCGATTTTAAAGCAAGCAGAGATGAAAAACCAAAAGATATTCCTAACGGAATTGCGATTCTACAATCTCTTCATCAACCCTTGAAAAAGCCCTAACTTAACTAGCAGATTACTTAGACATGATTATGAGATCACAAAACATAACTGAATAAAATTGCATTAAGAGAAAGAATAAAAGAATAAGGGGGTTCGAAATCTTCTCAAAAGAGTACATGATTTGTCTCCCCAAAAAGCTCTGAATAAATCTCTCTCTAAGTTCTCTGAATTCTCAAAAACTAAGATCATGGCCAACAATGGCTGAAAAACCTAATAAATAGAGGCTAAACACGATCTGGGGTCTTCTTGTAAATAATGGAACTTCTGGGCCAATTCTGCAAATTTCTTCACACTTTTAATAAAACAGCCACGCTCCTTCCTTGATGGGTGACGAGCGTCACCAAAGGTGGTGACGAGTGTCACCATATGGGATACTTTCTGCTTCGAACTTGGTACTTCGTGGCTTCAACTCAGAATGCTCCAAAAGGTTCCAAAATCTCCAATTATGCTCCAGACATGCTATAACCTGCAAAGACTCTTCTAGGACTCTAAAAAACCAAAAAGACTCGATAAAAAGGACTTATATCATGGTTAAAAACCATAAAAACCATGATATATCAACTCCCCCAGACTTAGCTTTTGGTTGCCCTCAAGCAAACATCAGACAGAGAACAAGGTCAAGGTTTGAAAACAAGAAACAGTCAGTCAATCATCAGGAACACCACACTAGTTTGAACTTTCAATCCACATACCACAGAGTCAACACAAAATCAAATTTCAGTCTAATCATCACAAGCTTAGCAAATCTCTCAAGTCCAGTCCAAATCCCTTCAAGAAATCCGAAATTTCTACTGTGAACTCCTTATTTTTTTATCTAAGTGTGATATCTCATCAAGGTTCTATCATCTCAATCACTTTACAGATTCTTTTCCCTTCCTAACAACTGAACAATTTAATCACAGCTCTCCTATTTTCTCTTCCCTTGATCTTTTCCTTTGAATATTTTTGATTTTTCACTTCTTTTTCTCAACTTTTTCAGTCTATGAAATGGTGCTACTCAATACTTGTGTTCCTTGTGAGGAGACAGGTTCTTAAATGTGTTCATTACTGTTGTTTCTTGTGAGGAGACAGGGTCATGAATGCACCATTCTATGGACTTATACTTTTAAAAACTACATCAGGGAAGATCAAAGAGAGACTGTATCTTAACTTTATTGTCAGTGCTGAAAGAGAGAATCAAGATCAATAAGAATCAATAACCAAGATAAGAAGTTTAAAGTTCATTAAGGTGGAGATAACAGCAAATATTCCAGATTCTCTAAGAACCTAAACCTTCATTGCTATACTGATCTACCTATGACTTTCAACTTAGTAAGACTTGTAATTAACTACTGTGGCAATGGTTCTTGCAAGCAAAAAACGTCCTATGGTTAGTTCCAAGAAAAACTGACAGTTTCAAAATTTTGACTCTATAAAACAGGTTTTTGACTCAACTCTAAGACTCTAATAAACATGACACAAAGCACACAACGTCAGTAACCACCTCCCCCAGACTTAAACAACACTGTCCCCAGTGTTATTAAGCCAAGAGTTGGGCAGAAAAATGAATGAGAAGTCGAAAAACCAAGTCAGAAAAGTGTTATCTCGCGTGGGGTCGGGTGACGAGCGTCACCACGACCTGTATTACCCAATTGTTAAGTTAGATGTTAATTAACGAAGTGTTGTCATGTGTACTCGAAAGTTAGACTTTTTGAGCACTCAAACACATAATTAACAACATCCAAACATAGCAATAATAACCTGGTTCAACAATCTCACAAAAAATCATCAAAGAAACTGACAACTGACTCAAAAAAAACATAAAATGACTCAATCCCAGAGTCCCTCAAAGCTGTCAATGACATACTCCTGAAAAGCAGCCATATCCATGGGTGTCTGTGGTCGTGGAGGACGCCTGAAAGCAGTAGAAGAGCCACTCTGGCGGGTAGAAGGTCCAGCATCAGCAGCAGCGGCAGTAGAAGAAGAGGCACCACCTGTACCAGCTCTAGCAGGGCGTAGAGCCAAAGGGCGCAGCAGAGTCTGAGCTGGCATGAAGAAAAGCTGGCGTGGGACTCCCTGAATCGTAGTGAGGGCTCTCTGTGGCAACTTAATGCCAACGTACTCTCCAGAAGTAGTGGTGAAAGTCCAGACAACTCCAATCTTCAGCCAGGTGACATGGCGCAGATACTGGTCATCCAGCAAGGGGTTATTTGCCAAGAGATTTTTTCTAACTAGCTTAATTGTGAACTCTATGTCTATGAATCAAAATTGCTTGCTTGCTTGCCTGATCAATGCAGTTTGAAACAGCCTTAGTTAATGTCTGAAATTCCCCAAAGTCAATAACCACATCTAGGAACTTGCTTTTCTCTTATTTGAATCTCGGATTTGCTCTGTTTTGCTCTGTTTTACTCTGTTTTTCTTGCTTAGAACTGCTTAGTTTGCTTTTGCTTTCACTTTGTTTGCTACTTGTTTCACTTAGGTTGCTAGAACTGTTGCTTAGGCAACAAAGCCAATTCTCTGCTTGCTTGACTTAGAGATTTTACTCTCAACTCTTCTGCTTTCAACTCTTTCCAACTGGATTGACATAAAACCCGTACTACAACTGACTAGTACAAGGGTGATTGGGACATGAACACACACAAACCTTGTGTCAATTTGGCGCCGTTGCCATTTGGGAATCAGTTTGAATCATTAGAGTTTGTAGAATCTTTAAGATCAAGTTTTTACTTTTCTTTGGTTACTAAAGTGTTCTCATTTCAGGTGAGTTGCAACAAAATATCAAGATGGTGTACTTTGAAGACACTACCTACAGCAACTTCTGCCAAGAGCTTCTACCTATGCATTACTTTGACGAGAGCTACACTCCTTCCCACACTCAAGAACAACCCTATATTCCTACATCTGGATCAGCTGACATTAGGAGCATGATCATGGTCAACATCAATCTCCAAACCATTAGAACTATGGAGATGAACAAGAGATTTGCTGAGCTGCACAATATGATAGATTATGTTCACAATGACCTTCATGCCAAGTTTGATGACCTGGATTCAAAGATACATCTCTTGGAGAACAGCCAAGATGAGGCACACACACCAAGACTTCAGGACACTCTTCCTCAACAAGTTGCACACAAACCTCAGGAATACTGCCACTACTTACTGAAGAGGCAGAGGAAGCATAAGAGGAATTCACTGATGGAGATGCTTCATTAGAACAGCTGGGCATCATGATCCAAGAGATGATATTCTATATAGACAGGATGAGGGTTGAGTATGGAAGAGAACCCTGAAGAACTAACATCAGTGATGAAGAAGCTCAGGAAGTTGTAGGGACGTTCCTCCGTGGCTTTGATGAACACTTGAACGGAGAAGAAGAACAGGAACGAGCAGCACTAGAAGCTGCTTAGAAAGAGGGGGCTGAGGAAACCCCAGCTGCTACAGAAGAGACCCCCACACCAAAAACAGAAATGAAAGATTGTGAAGTTGTTGAGAACATAAAGGCAACGAAAATCTAAAACCATGGGTAAGGAAAGCGGTTTTCTGACAAAAGGTGTGGTCAAGGCACATCTTTTGTGGTCAAAGATGCTTGCCTTGACCACCATTCAAAATTAAAAAGAGAGGGAAAAGAGAAAGGGAGGGAAAAGTTTTGGTTACCTCGGCACGAGATCGAGTCCTCTTGGTCGATCTAGGACTCGATCTCATGCCATGTTGGCTGGATCGAGAGATTTGATCGATCAGTGACTCGATTGGTTTAGAATCGAGTCTTAGATCGATTTTACTCTCTCGTTCCTTGACTTTTGGTCAACTAGGCTGCACTCCTTGGATCGATTTCCTTGATCGATTCGGGGGTCGATTTGGCTGAGATCGAATGGCTGAGATCGAATGGCACCCGTGGATTTGCTTGAGGACTTACCAGTGAGGATCAGTGGTGTGAACGTGTCTACAGACTTCGTTGTACTTGAAATGGATGAAGAACCTAAGGATCCGCTCATTCTTGGAAGGCCATTCCTTGCAACTGCCGGAGCAATCATCGATGTCAAGAATGGGAAGATAGCTCTACACTTGGGCAAGGATATAAGGCTGGATTTTGATATCAACGAGGTCCTGAAGAAGCCCACCATAGATTGGCAAGCTTTCTACATAGAGACGTTGGATGCTTTGGCGGATGAACTGCTAGAAGAGCTTGCACAAGAGGATCACTTGAAGCTAACATTAACTAAGGAGCCAGGGGAGTTCGGGTTTCTGAGTAGGAAGACTCAGGAGTACGTCAATCTCATTGATTCTAGGAAAGATGTGCTAGGAGAAGAAGGCGGATGCTTAGAGATCGATCTGGCAATCAAGAAGATCATTTGATCCGAAGAAGAGAAAGACTCAGACAGTCGAGCCACTACTCAATCCCAATCAAATCGAGTACGTGATCGACCTGAGAGCAGTCGATCCAGCAAAACAATCGATGGGAAGTTCGAGGGAAGTCAATCGATGAGTTCAGAGATCAGAACGGAGACTCGATCTCCTGCTCGATCCCAATTAAATCGAGTAGGAGAATCGAGTGAAGTATCTCGATCCGGGTCAGAACGAGTGCAAGATCGACCGACAGACTCGATCTCGGAGGGGACAACGGTTTAAGAAGGCAGTCTTTTGGGTCATGTATCGGGTTCTAAGGAGGCTACTGAGGATGGGAATGTCAATAAGAGCCACGAGGAGGACTGGAGCAAGCTGCTAGCCCCAAATGTGGACCTTAAGGAGCTCCCAAAAGGGCTAAGGTATGCTTTCTTAAGGCTTAACGAAACCTATCCCGTGATTGTGAATGAGAACTTAAGTGCTGATGAGTTGCACTCGATCCTAAATGAGCTGAAAAAGTATAGGAAGGCCATTGGGTACTCTCTAAGTGACATCAAGGGCCTTTCACCAATGCTTTGCACTCATAGGATTCACTTGGATAATGAGAACGCCTCTTCTATCGAACACCAAAGGCGTTTGAATCCTAATTTAAAAGAGGTTGTTAAGAAAGTGATTCTTAAGCTTTTAGAGGCTGACGTGATCTATCCCATAAGTGACTGCACGTGGGTTTCCCCCGTACACGTAGTGCCTAAGAAGGGAGGGATCATGGTCATTAAGAATGATAAATATGAGCTTATACCTACTAGGACTATTACAAGACGCCATATGTATATAGACTATAGGAAGCTTAATCTTGCTACTAGAAAGGATCATTTTTCTTTACCTTTCATTGATCAAATGCTTGAGAGGCTTGCTAATCATCCTTACTATTGCTTTATTGATGGATATAGTGGTTTCTTTCAAATACCAATCCATCCAAAGGATCAAGAGAAGACGATCTTTACATGCCCTTATGGCAGCTTCGCGTATCGAAGGATGCCATTCGGGTTATGTAACGCACCGGCTACGTTTCAGCGGTGTATGATGTCGATCTTCTCTGATCTAATAGAAGGGATGGTAGAAGTGTTTATGGATGAGTTCCTGTATATGGTGCGTCTTTTTCTGCGTGTTTGTTGAATCTTTGCAAGGTACTAAAGCGTTGTGAAGAGACGAATCTTGTGCTTAACTGGGAGAAGTGTCACTTCATGTTGAAGGAAGGGATCGTGCTTGGCCAAAAGATATCAGAGAAAGGCATAGTGGTTGATAAAGCTAAGGTTGAAGTTATGATGAGTCTTGAGCCGCCGGTTAATGAAAGGGGTGAGGAGTTTCCTAGGTCATGCTGGCTTCTACAGGCGCTTCATCAAGGATTTTTCCAAGATTGCACGCCCTCTCACACGGCTGTTGTGCAAGGAAGCTGACTTTGTGTTTGATGAGGATTGCCTTCATGCTTTCGTGACCATCAAGGAAGCTCTAGTATCTGTGCCTATAGTGCAAGCATCAGATTGGACTCTACCGTTCGAGATAATGTGTGACGCGAGTGACTATGCTGTGGGAGCTGTTCTTGGTCAGAGAAAAGCTAAACGGCTGCACGTGCTTTACTATGCTTCACGCACCTTGGACGACACGCAAACCAGATACACTACGACTGAGAAGGAGTAGCTGGCAGTTTTATTCACCTTTGAGAAGTTCAGGTTATACCTCGTAGGCTCCAAGGCCATCGTCTACACAGATCACGCGGCTCTGAGGTACATCTATTCCAAGAAAGACACTAAACCGAGACTCTTGAGATGGATCCTTTTTCTCCTAGAATTCGATATGGAGATCAAGGACAAGAAAGGGATAGAGAACGGCGTTGCTGACCACCTCTGTAGGATGAGAATCAATGAGTCTCTTCGTTTAGATGATTTGCTTCCAGAAGAACAACTCATGATGATCACCACGGCTGTTTGTGGAAGGCTAGAAGGACAGTTTGAAGAGGTTTTGAGCTTCAAAGAAGAGGATCTTCCTTGGTACGCTGACATTGTGAATTTCTTAGCGTGTGGAGAGGAGCCTTCTCATCTTGACAACTATCACAAGAAGAAGTTCATGAGAGACATAGGCCACTACTTTTGGGACGAGCCCTACTTGTACAAGAGGGGCGTGGACAGTTTATATAGGAGGTGTGTAACAAAGGAAGAAGCTAAGGACATTCTTCTTCACTGCCATGGCTCTTCATACGGCGGTCACTTTGCCTCATTCAAGACCGCTATAAAAGTCTTACAAGCCGGTTTCTGGTGGCCGTCTAGCTTCAAAGACGCCCATGAGTTTGTGAAGAGTTGTGAAGCGTGTCAAAGAGCAAGAAACATCACAAAGAGGAACGAGATGCCTTAAGTTCCTATCTTTGAGGTAGACGTGTTTGACGCGTGGGGCATAGATTTCATGGGACCGTTCCCTTCCTCCTACGGCAACAAGTTTATCATAGTGGTTGTTGACTATGTTTCTAAATGGGTTGAGGCCATTGCTTCCCCTATAAACGACTCTAAGGTGGTGATAAAGCTCTTCAAAACCGTCATATTTCCAGGGTTTAGAGTCCCCAAGGTTGTAATCAGTGACGGTGGTAGCCATTTCATCAACAAGCTGTTTGAGAGCCTTCTGAGAAAATATGGTGTGAAGCACAAGGTGGCCACACCGTATCACCCTCAAACGAGTGGGCAAGTGGAGGTCTCTAACCTACAGATCAA
The DNA here is from genome assembly GCA_911865555.2 of Thlaspi arvense. Classification (NCBI taxonomy): domain Eukaryota; kingdom Viridiplantae; phylum Streptophyta; class Magnoliopsida; order Brassicales; family Brassicaceae; genus Thlaspi; species Thlaspi arvense. The sequence goes on from CAJVSB020000081.1 coordinate 518,872, forward strand.
AGCCATACTCGAGAGGACAGTGGGTACTACTCGGAAGGATTCGGCAGCTAAGCTAGACGACGCTTTGTGGGCTTACCGGACAGCCTTAAAAACGCCCATTGGTACTACTCCTTTCACTCTTCTCTAAGGCAAAAGATGTCACCTCCCCGTCGAGCTGGAGCACAGAGCATTTTGGCTAGTGAAGCGGCTGAATTTTGATTTAAAGACAGCTCAGGAGAAGCGCTTAATCCAGCTACATGAACTTGATGAGCTAAGGCTGAACGCCTATGAAAGTGCTAGGATCTACAAGGAGCATACTAAGGCAGCTCATGACAAGAAGCTGGTCCACAAAGAGCTTAAGGAAGGCAGTTTGGTATTGCTCTACAACTCGAGGCTGAAGCTCTTTCCAGGAAAGCTGAAGTCAAGGTGGTGTGGACCGTTTGAGATCAAAGAGGTGTTGCCTTACAGAGCCGTTACGTTGGTTGGCAAGAGTGGGAATGCATTCACAGTAAACAGACACAGAGTGAAGCCATATTTGGCCAGCACATTCAACAAGGAGAGCCCTTCACTGCTTCTCCAAGACCCACCATCTGCCTAAACCTAGTAAAGTCAAAGACGTTAAAGAAAGCGCACTTGGGAGGCATTCCCATGTGTATCTTGTATATATTTTTGCTTCATTTCTCTTTCAGTTTTATGTTTTTTTCTTCTGAGTGTGTAGGAACAATTATAAGGGATTGCAGGCCATGATCTTGGATCCAAAAGGAGTAAGGAGTGTCGAATATAGGCTAGAAATCGAGAGCTAGATCAACTCATCCTGACTCGATCTTTGCTAGATCGAGCCAGTGAATCGAGAGGAATCAGTCGATCTAGACGAAATCGAGTAGAGCATCGAGTGGAACGGTCGATCATGAGAGGACAACCCACCAATGCGTTCAGCTTGAAAAACGAACGAGGTGTAGATCGACCGAGAAACTCGATCCTCGAAACTAGATCGAGAAATATACTCGGTCTGTCTCTCGATCTAAGCTAAAATCGACTCCTGAATCGATGACGGGGCTCGATCACGAGGACTTAGCCACCGTGCCAAAAATCAAGGAACGAGACTCGATCCAAGACTCGATAGAATTCAAATCGAGTCCCAAATCGAGCAATCCTCTCGATCCAAGCCATTATGGGCATGAGATCGAGTACTAGATCGACCAAATGGACTCAATCTCGTGCCGAGGTAACAAATTATTTTCCCTCTTTCCTGTTTTCCCTCCGGTTTTTAAATTTAAAAAGTAGTCAAGGCAAGCATATTTGATCATAAAAGATGTGCCTTGACCACAACTTTTGTCAGAAAACCACTTCTTTTACCCATGGTTTTGTAAAATCGTTAGCCATTATATCTTTAAGCTCTCTCACACTCTCCCATTTCTGTTTACGTCAGTTCTTAAGCAAAAGAGAGTGTGAATTTTTATTTTCTAAAGGCTAACAACATACTCTTTCAATCTATGCAAAGGTATTTTTGAATCTTTAAGAAAATTTTCAAGAAAATCTCCTTTTAATTCGCTTTGATTGTTCTAGATGCTAGGGCGGTTTAAATTTTTTAAAACTAGCTTGATATTAAGAAAAATTCTAGATTTAACTGTATCTCTAGATCTGATCCTCTGTTATCTTGCTAGGATTTTTATAAATTTCCCAAAATTCTAGGGTATTTGTTATAAGTTTTCTTTCTTGCTTGTCTCTTTCTCGATTTTTCGCTGCCTTGCTCATTCTCTTGTTTGAGAATCTTGTTTCAGGCACCATGGCTCCCAAAAGAACAAGAGAGGAGACAGCACAAGAGGGAGAAGGTCAAGAAGTGTCTGTTCAAGAGAGGGTCTGATGGTCTAAACAGGAGAAACGAGACAAGAAACAGCTTGAAAGGCTGAAGTTCGAACCAACAAAGTTTGCGGACAGAGGATTGCTGTCTAAGATGGGGATCTTGGGGGATTTTGACGAACTCCTCCAGAAGATAGGGCTCAGGTGTTTGTCACAGATGGATTGCCCAACCTTTCCCGAAGTGACGATTGACTTCCTTGCCACTTTGGAGTTAACGTACGAGAACCCTAGCGTCCCAACTCCTTCTCAAGGCCGCCTCTCATTCAAGATCAAACGTCAAGCCTTTAGTCTCTCAATCCCCGAGCTTTGTCAAGCTTATGGCCTCGATGCTGCTGCCACGAAGGTTGAGTTCCCCTCCTTCACTCAAGCCACCGTGCCAAAAATCAAGGAACGAGAGGTGCTCTCGATCCAAGACTCGATTGAATTCAAATCGAGTCCCAAATCAAGCAATCCTCTCGATCCAAGCCATTATGGGCATGAGATCGAGTCCTAGATCGACCAAATGGACACGATCTCGTGCCGAGGTTACAAATTCTTTTCCCTCTTTCCTGTTATCCCTCCGGTTTTTAAATTTAAAAAGTGGTCAAGGCAAGCATCTTTGACCATGAAAGATGTGCCTTGACCACAACTTTTGTCAAAAAACCACTTCTTTTACCCATGGTTTTGTAAAATCGTTTGCCTTTATATCTTTAAGCTCTCTCACACTCTCCCATTTCTGTTTTCGCGAGTTCTTAAGCAAAAGAGAGTGTGATTTTTATTTCCTAAAGGCTCAGCATACTCTTTCAATCTTTGCAAAGGTATTTTCGAATCTTTAAGAAAATCTTCAAGAAAATCTCCTTTTAATTCGCTTTGATTGTTCTAGATGCTAGGGCGGTTTAAAGTTTTTAAAACTAGCTTGATATTAGGAAAAATTCTTGATTTAATTGTATCTCTAGATCTGATCCTCTGTTATCTTGATAGGATTTTTATAAATTCCCCAAAATTCTAGGGTATTAGTTATAAGTTTTCCTTCTTGCTTGTCTCTTTCTCGATTTTTCGCTGCCTTGCTCATCCTCTTGTTTGAGAATCTTGTTTCAGGCACCATGACTCCCAAAAGAACAAGAGAGGAGAGAGCACAATAGGGAGAAGGTCAAGAAGTGGCAGTTCAAGAGAGGGTCTGATGGTCTAAAGAGGAGAAACGAGACAAGAAGCGGCTTGAAAGGCTGAAGTTCGAACCAACAAAATTCGCAGACAGAGGATTGCTGTCTAAGATGGGGATCTTGGGGGATTTTGACGAACTCCTCCAGAGGAAAGGGCTCAGGTGTTTGTCACGGATGGATTGCCCAACCTTTCCCGAAGTGACAGTTGACTTCCTTGCCACTTTGGAGTGTACGTTGATATATCATGGTTTTTATGGTTTTTAACCATGATATAAGTCCTTTTTATTGAGTCTTTTTGATCTTTTTAGAGTCCTAGAAGAGTCCTTGCAGGTTATAGCATGTCTGGAGCATAATTGGAGATTTTGGAACCTTTTGGAGCATTCTGAGTTGAAGCCACGAAGTACCAAGCTCGAAGCAGAAAGTATCCCATATGGCGATGCTCGTGACCACCCTTGGTGACGCTCGTCACCCATCAAGGAAGAGCGTGGCTGTTTTATTAAAACTGTGAAGAAGATTTGCAGAATTGGCCCAGAAGTTCCATTATTTACATAAAGACCCCAGATCGTGTTTAGCCTCTATTTATTAGGTTTTTTTAGCCATTGTTGGCGATTATCTTAGTTTTTGAGAATTCAAAGAGCTTAGAGAGAGATTTATTCAGAGCTTTTTGGAGAGACAAATCTTGTACTCTTTTGAGAAGATTTCGAACCCCCTTATTCTTTTACTCTTTCTCTTAATGCAATTTTATTCAGTTATGTTTTGTGATCTCATAATCATGTCTGAGTAATCTGCTAGTTAAGTTAGGGCTTTTTCAAGGGTTGCTGAAGAGATTGTAGAATCGCAATTCTGTTAAGAATATCTTTTGGTTTTTCATCTCTGCTTGCTTTAAAATCCAATTTCTGAGAAACATCATCTAGGAATCCGAAAATCTTAGGTTGCTAAATATATGTGAGAGCATTATTCATAATCTGAACTAGTATTTGATGAGAAAACAACTTAGTGCAAAGAGATTTGGCATAGGAGTTTTGTAAGCAATTGAATCTGATCATTCCTGCATGCTTAGGTTGTTAGGGTTTGCAAAGAGATTTGAAACTCTGTGATTTAGGCATAGATAACTTTTGCAATGAGAATTGATTAGTTATACATTAGTGATTCATGTTTAAAACGGTTCTTAATCATTTCTGATTTCATACATTCCACATTCTTGGATTCAACCTGCGAACTGTCCTGACTTAGGGCTTTTAGTCTTCTGAAACTTAGATCATCTTACAAAATCGTTTGCTTACTTTTATTCATTTATTCGCATTACATACATCATATCTTGCTTAGCTAAATCCGAACCTACATTCGATAGTGTACTCTGCATTACTCTCTTGGGATTTCGATACCCCTTGTATTACAACTGCTTTGTTGTGCACTTGCAGTAGTTTTATTTGGGTAAAACCTGAGCCCTATCAAGTTTTTGGCGCCGTTGCCGGGGAGTAATAGCTGCCTATCGATTTTTAGTATTAGGATTTTTTCTAAGTTTTAATTTGTTTACTGACTTTCTGCTGCTTTTCTTTGTTCCTGTTTCAGGTGTATGCCTAATCGCAGAACCAGAAGCAACAAAGAGAAGGAGCTTGTGACTTTGAGCATCGACGAGCTTGCTAGGTTGGAGAGAACTAACAAGAAAGCTAAGAAGCAATCTACAATGGTCGCTCCACTTATCTTGGTTGAAGATGCAGAAGGTCACTTGGTTGACAGGGAAGGAAACAGGAGAAACGAAGAGGGGCAGAGAATTGATCAAGTGGGAAATGTCATTGTTGAACAGCAGGTTCAACAAATGAATGAGAACGTGGGAGTCCCTGCTGCTGCCAATAACGCTGCTGGGCGTTTTGTTCAGAGGACTCTAGGTGATTACAACAGACCTGATCAGTTCTATGCTAACAGAGCTGCAATCCGACCTCTTGCCTTCCAGAGGAATGATTTTGAGGTTAAACTTGTCTACCATCAGCTGGTTGGCCCGCATCCATTCCATGGCTCACCTCATGAGCATCCTATGGATCACATTGAGAGGTTTGAGGATTTAGCTTCCAGTGTCAAAGCTAATGGGGTTAGCAATGATTTTCTGTTCTGCAAGCTTTTCCCTTACTCTCTTGAAGGAGAAGCTGCATATTGGCTGAAGCAACTGGAGCCTGCTTCATTGACCACTTGGGAAGACACCAAGAATGATTTTCTGAATAACTTCTATGATGATGCAAGATCAGAGGACATGAGGACGAAAATTGCATCTTTTACACAAGGCCTTACTAAAGCTTTTAAGGCTTCTTGGATCAGGTTCAAGTCTTATCAAAGGGATTATCCTCATCATGGTTTTAGTCAGGTGCAATTACTTAGGATTTTCTTCAGAGGTATTGACTGAAAGTATCAGATGGCGCTGGATGCAGCAAGTGCAGGAAACTTCAACACCAACAGACCAGAAGAGGCGATCAGACTGATTGAGAATTTGGTCTGCAGCAACAACACTAAAAATGCAGACTTTCAGAGGATGAAACAAGTTGGTGTGGCTGATGGAAATCAGATTGCTGAAGTTAAGGCTAAGTTGGACGATATGCACAACCTTTTGGTGGGAAAGAAATTAGTTCACTTTGCTGCAGAAGTGGAAACTTTCGAAGCTCCAGAGGAGGTTGAACAGGAGGATGTAAATTTCATTAATTCTGGTGGTTTTAAGGGTCAAAGGTATGGGAATCAGCAGTGGAACAGAGGATACAGCAACAACAATCAGAAGAACACCTTTACAGGAGGACAAAGCACGCCTGGTTTCACTCCTAAGCCCCCATTCCTAAAGACAGAGTACCAGAAGCCATTCCAGAACAGTGGAAATTACAGAAACTATGGTTCTTCTTCCTATCAACCAGCACCTCCACAAGGGAACAAAATGGAAGCAATGTTAGAACAGATCTTAGAAGGACAACAGAAGCTTACAGTGGACTTCAATGGCAAGATAGATTCACTCTATCAGGATTTGAATGGAAAAATTGAGAGTCTGAACTCTCATATGAAGAAGCTTGATGTTCAAGTTGCCCAAACTGCAGGAGCTGTTTAGAGGCAAGAATGATTTCTTCCAGGAAGAACTGATGCTAATCCCAAAAACCATGTGAATACCATCACATTGAGGAGTGGAAAGAACCTGCAACCATTGTTGCAGAAGGATTTAACCTCAAGAAATTTTGGGGGTATTGAAGAGTATGAAGATGAAGAAATATCTGCTGAAGACCCACGGGTGACGCTCGTCACCAATAATGGGTGTCGCTCGTCACCCATCGAGCATAACCCCGACCCCGACTCTTCACAATTTGGTGACGACCGTCACCAGGAGGGTGACGCTCGTCACTCAAATCCAATGATCAACCCCGACTTGTCCAAAGTGAGTGACACTCGTCACCAACCCAGTGACGCTCGTCACCAGACGCCATATGCTGCAGTTTCGTCTAAGACTTCAGATAATGCTAAAGAGACCGTGTATAAACCCAAGATACCCTATCCTAAGCATCCTAAGAAGTCTAAGCAAGAGCTTGAAGATGCAAGATGCAAGACTATCATGGACAAGTTGGTTATAGAGATCCCATTGATTGATGCTATAAGGATCACTCCTGTTATAAGGAGGTATGTGAAGAGGATGGTGACCAATAACTTGAGTCTAGAGGCTGGAGCTATGATGATCAACGAGCAGGTCAGTGCAGTGATTCAGAACAGAGTCCCAGAGAAGCTTTCAAACCAGGAAGCTTTGTTTTAGACTGCACAATCTTCAATGACAAGTTTGAGAGGTCATTGTGTGATCTTGGTTCTAGTGTGAACCTCATGCCTCATTCTGTTGCCAAGAGCTTGGGGATGACCGATTTCAAAGCTACAAGGATATCTCTGGTCCTAGCTGATAGATCAGTCAGAGTTCCTGAAGGAGTGATAGAGGATGTTCCTATCAAAGTAGGAGATTGTATGATTCCTACTGATTTTGTGGTTCTGGAGTATGGAGAGGAACCCAAAGATCCCTTGATTCTTAGCAGACCCTTCTTGGCTACTGCAGGAGCTATTATTGATGTCTGGAAGGGTAGAATAGAGCTGAATGTTGGTGATTTAGTGATGAAATTCAAAATGGACAAGCTGATGAAGAGGCCAACCATAGATGGACAGACTTTTTATGTGGATGTTCTCACAAACATTGCTGATCAGATTTCCATGAGATGAGTTCAGAGGATCCCTTAAAAAGGGCGTTGACCACTTCTACAGCTGAGTATGAGCATTTAGATGCTGCTGCAACAGGGTACACAAAGATGATGGATGCTACTGCACAAGTGATGCAACTGGTTGCACAGGATGAGCTTGTCTCCACATCTGCGAAAGCTGCCACAATGGGTGATTGGTCTGCAGCAAAAGCACCAAAAGTTGAGCTTAAACAGCTTCCTGCAGGGCTAAGGTACGCATTTCTTGGAGAAAACTCCACCTATCCTGTTATTGTTAATGCTTTATTGAACAATGCAGAGCTCACCCTTTTGCTAAGTAAGCTGCAAAAATTTCGCAAAGCTCTTGGGTACTCTCTTGATGACATTTCAGGTATCTCTTCAGACTTGTGCATGCATAGGATACACTTGGAGGATGAGTCGAAATCATCAGTTGAGCATCAGAGGAGGCTTAATCCAAATTTGCAGGATGTAGTCAAGAAAGAGATCATGAAGTTTTTGCAGGCTAGTATCATCTATCCTATATCAGACAGTGCTTGGGTGAGTCCAGTGCACGTGGTGCCTAAGAAAGGAGGTGTCACAGTGGTGAAGAATGACAAGGATGAGCTGATTTCAACCAGGACTGTCACAAGACACATGATGTGCATTAACTACAGGAAACTGAATGCAGCAACAAGGAAGGATCATTTTCCTCTGCCTTTCATCGATCAGATGCTGGAGAGGTTGGCGAATCACAAGTATTACTGCTTCCTTAATGGGTATTCAGGCTTCTTTCAGATCCCCATTCATCCAGATGATCAGGAGAAGACCACTTTTATCTGTCCCTATGGCACTTTTGCATATCGCAGAATGCCTTTTGGGTTGTGTAATGCTCCTGCAACCTTTCAGAGATGCATGATGTCGATTTTCACAGACATGATAGAGAAGTTTATGGAGGTGTTCATGGATGACTTCTCTGTTTATGGGTCCTCTTTCAAGAGCTGCTTAGATAATCTGTGTGCAGTTCTGCAGAGATGTGAGGAGAAGCACTTGGTTTTGAACTGGGAGAAGTGCCATTTTATGGTTCAGGATGGTATTGTGCTTGGCCACAGAGTCTCAGGAGACGGTATAGAGGTGGATAGGGCGAAAATTGAGGTGATGACAAGTCTGCAAGCACCTGATTCAGTCAAAGCAGTGAGGAGTTTTCTGGGTCATGCAGGCTTCTACAGAAGATTCATCAAGGACTTTAGCAAGATAGCACGCCCCCTTACTGCTCTCCTCTGCAAAGATGTGAAGTTTGAGTTCACAGAAAAGTGCAAATCTGCCTTTGAACAGATCAAGCAAGCTTTGGTTACAGCTCCTGTTGTGCAGCCACCAGATTGGGACTTACCTTTTGAGGTAATGTGTGATGCCAGCGATTTTGCAGTTGGAGCAGTGCTGGGACAGAGGAAAGACAAGAAACTCCACGCCATCTACTATGAAAGTAGAACTTTGGATGATGCTCAGAAGAATTATGCAACAACTGAGAAGGAATTGTTAGCTGTTGTGTTTGCTTCTGAAAAGTTCAGGCAATATCTTGTTGGCTCCAAGGCCGTGGTTCATACTGATCATTCAGCACTGAAGTATCTGATGCAAAAGAAGGATGCAAAGCCAAGGCCGTTGATATGGATCCTGCTTCTTCAGGAATTTGACATTGAAGTGAAGGACAAGAAAGGGGTTGAGAATGGGTTGCTGATCATCTATCCCGGATTCAAGTCGAGGACAGTGTCCCAATCAATGATTTCTTGCCTGAAGAGAATGTTTACTTGGTGGAAACAAGAGAACAGGAGGAAAATATTGAAAACCTGCAGTTTTCTTGAAACTGCAGGGGAGTGATGAGCGACACCAGGAGGGTGACGCTCGTCACCAACCCAGAACAGCCACGACCAAAGTGTACGAAAGAGGTGACGCTCGTCACCAATCTCTACACTTTTCTGCGATTTGTGCAAGCTTGGGGATGGCTTTTGAAGAGCCTGTTTATGCTTTGAATGATCCAAAGAGGCCCTAGTATTTTGATATTGCCAATTACCTTGCTGCAGAGGATGAACCACATGACTTCAAAGAGCTATGCTAAGAAGAAGTTCTTGAGAGAACTTAGGAGATTCTATTGGGATGAGCCATACCTCTACAAGCATTGTGCTGATGGGATCTACAGGAGATGCATAGCAAAAGAAGAAGTGCAGGACGTCCTAATTCACTATCATGGATCAGAGTATATTGGACACTTTGCTACATTCAAGACTGTCTCTAAGGTATTACAAGTTGGATTTTGGTGGCCTACTATGTTCAGAGACGTCCAGGCCTTCATTACAAGCTGTGATACTTGTCAGAGAAGAGGAAAAATTAGCAGGAGACATGAGATGCCACAGAACTTCATTTTGGAAGTTGAAGTCTTTGATTGTTGGGGTATTGACTTCATGGGACCTTTTCCCTCATCCTATGGGAATAGATACATTCTGGTTGCTGTTGATTATGTATCTAAGTGGGTAGAAGCGTTGGCTACTCCTACTAATGATGCAGCAGTGGTTTTGAAACTATTTAAGACCATTATCTTTCCCATATTTGGTGTCCCACGGATTGTCATAAGTGATGGTGGTTCTCACTTTGTCAATAAGGTTTTTGACAAACTGTTGAAGAAGTATGGTGTACAGCACAGAGTAGCCACGCCCTATCACTCCCAAACAAGTGGGCAAGTTGAGGTTTCCAACAGGCAGATCAAGCAGATTCTGGAAAAGACAGTTGGGAAGACAAGAAAAGATTGGTCTGCAAAGCTAGATGATGCATTATGGGCTTACAGAACAGCATACAAAACGCCACTTGGGACTACACCATTCCATCTTCTCTATGGCAAGGCGTGTCATCTACCAGTAGAGTTGGAGTTCAAAGCAGAATGGGCCATCAAAGAAGCTGAGCTTCGATCTGAAGCCTGCTGCAAAAAGGCGCTTGATTCAGCTCGATGAACTGGATGAGATCAGATATCTGGCCTATGAAAACTCCAAGTTATACAAGGAGAGGACAAAGGCATATCATGATAAAAAGATCATCTCCAGGCATTTCGAGCCCAAACACCAGGTATTACTCTACAACTCTCGTTTAAAGCTTTTTCCTGGTAAATTGCGTTCTCGATGGTCAGGTCTTTTTTCACTGTCAAAGAAGCTCGTCCACGTGGTGCAATTGTCCTGATTAACTCCAAAGGAGAGGAGTTCACTTTCAATGGACAAAGGATGAAGCATTACTGGGCACAAGCAGAGGTTCCAGCAGGACACATTGTGTCTCTGGATGATGCACCAGCTGTCTAAACAGCCAACCAAAGTTAAGCTAATGACTTTAAACAAGCGCTTAATGGGAGGCAACCCACTGGTAAATTGTAGATATTATATTTAGCAATTAGTTTCGTGTTTAAGATTAGTAATTACAGTTTTATTCAGTTAAAAAAAAAAAAATGGTGACGATCGTCACCCTTAAGGTGACGCTCGTCACCCTTAGAAATTGAGCACAGGTACTTATTCTTCTTCTTCTTCTTCGTGCTCATAACTGTTAAAACCAACGAACACTTAGAAATTTTCAGAGATTCATAACTTTTGGTTTTCTAAACCAAATTGAGTGATTCAAGAGTCTAATCCGTGCGGATTTTGCTCCTCTTTCTGAATATCAACTCGGTTTTTAAGATCTGCAAGGTATGTGTTCGGAATCCCCAATTTTCAGTCCGCCATAGGTTTGGTAAAATCCGATTTTTGACTTGATTGGCTTGATTAAACTGTTGAATCATGGTTAGTTAGGTTGTATTAGAGGAATGGAACCATCTATGTGAGCTTTTATCGGTTGATTTGCAAGTTTTGAATTTTCGAGTTCATGATGAAAATTTCAAAAATCTGGAAATTTTGGGTGATTTGGATTGAACTGATGATTGAATTGTGTTCCTGGTAGTGCTGTAGTTGATCACCATCAATTATTTCACCTTGATTGATTGATTTTTCGAATTTTGAAAAATTTGCTAATTTTGGTGATGTTTTTGGTCAATTTTCAGATGCCTAGACAGGAGAAACGACCAAGGCAAAGCTTGTCTTCAAGCAATGCAACAGGATCTACAGATTCCTTCAGTCAGTACCCGGTTTGCAGGCCTCCATGGCCCAAGCGAGAAGATCAGAAAATAGCCTCTGGAGTGGCTTGGGCAGGAACTCCGAGGCAAGAAATATCACGGGACACTTGCATATTCCGTGATATCCAGGAGGAGTGGGATGAGTATGACACGCTATTCTACAATGCGTGGCTGGGAGTAAGGATTATCCCCACTCGGTTCGCGGATTCTGATGTTCTGCAGAAGATAGGGATCTTCGAGGAGGTTGTTCAGATTCTAGAGAGCATTGGGATGGGGACTATGCCGTTCCAGCAGTATGATCTATACCCAGATTTGGTCCGCCAGTTTCTCTCTACAGTTCGCGTCTACTACGCGAATTAGCTGGCGAAGCGTGCGCAGGAAGGCACGATGACGTTTCTGATCCAAGGGGTTCGATACCGGATCAGTCTGATGGAGCTTTGTGGGATCTATGGCTTCTCTGACCATCCCACAGGCGTTCTCCTTCCCTCTCAGTGGACCCATATGCGAATATTCTGGTCCAAGTTCTGGAATGGAGTCTATGACAGCAAGACTAGCACGCAGACAGAGGTTCGCCATCCTGTCTTGAGGTACATTCTGCGCCTCTTTGGCCATACCATTTTGTGCAAGTCTGCGCCTAGCAAGACTCAGGTTAGTGAGCTGATTCTTCTCTACTACAGACTTTATGAGATGCTTGATGATTTTATCCCTATCGATAGCATGGTTCGCGCTAACTTGGGTGCTGTTTTCGCTGAACATCTGGTCTCCTTGAAGACCAAACCGTTCACTAGTCTGGGGGAGAAGACCGAGAGTGTTGGCAGCCTTCTAACACCGTTCTTTCATCATTTCCAGATCGATGTCACTCCTTGCAGTCTGCGTAGTGACAGATCACTTACAGATGACCAGTATCTGCACCATGTCACCTGGCTGAAGATTGGAGTTGTCTGGACTTTCACTACTACTTCTGGAGAGTATGTTGGCATTAAGTTGCCACAGAGAGCCCTCACTATGATTCAGGGAGTCCCGCGCCAGGTTTTCTTTATGCCAGCTCAGACTCTGCTCCGCCCTTTGGCTCTGCGCCCTGCTAGAGCTGCTACAGGTGGTGCCTCTGCTTCTACTGCCGCTGCTGCTGATGCTGGACCTTCTACACGCCAGAGTGGCTCCTCTACTGCTTTCAAGCGTCCTCCATGACCACAGACACCCATGGATATGGCTGCTTTTCAGAAGTATGTCATTGACAGCTTTGAGGGACTCTGGGATGTTGTTGCTACACTTAGCAACTGTGGTTGTGTCCGCCCCCATTACACCACTGAGCCTTGCGAGGATGAGGACTGAGGCTCTACTATCTGGTTACTTGTTTCTTTCTCTCTTTTATTTTTATTTCTCTTGAGTCATTTTATGTTTTCTTTGAGGCAGTTGTAAGTTTCTTTGATGATGTTTTGTGAGATTGTTGAACCAGGTTATTATTGCTATGTTTGGATGTTGTTAATTATGTGTTTGAGTGCTCAAAAAGTCTAACTTTCGAGTACACATGACAACACTTCGTTAATTAACATCTAACTTAACAATTGGGTAATACAGGTCGTGGTGACGCTCGTCACCAGATTGGTGACGCTCGTCACCCGACCCCACGCGAGGTAACACTTTTCTGACTTGGTTTTTCGACTTCTCATTCATTTTTCTGACCAACTCTTGGCTTAATAACACTGGGGACAGTGTTATTTAAGTCTGGGGGAGGTGGTTACTGACGTTGTGTGCTTTGTGTCATGTTTATAGAGTCTTAAAGTTGAGTCAAAAACCTGTTTTATAGAGTTAAAATTTTGAAACTGTCAGTTTTTCTTGGAACTAACAATAGGACGTTTTTGCTTATAAGAACCATTGCCACAATAGTTGATTACAAGTCTTACTAAGTTGAAAGTCATAGGTAGATCAGTCTAGCAATGAAGGTTTAGGTTCTTAGAGAATCTGGAAAATTTGCTGTTACTCCACCTTAATGAACTTTAAACCTCTTATCTTGGTTATTGATTCTTATTGATCTTGATTCGATCTTTCAGCACTGACAATAAGGTTAAGATACAGTCTCTCTTTGATCTTCCCTGATGTAGTTTTTAAGAGTTTAAGTCCATAGAATGGTGCATTCATGACCGTGACTCCTCACAAGGAACAACAGTAATGAACACACTCAAAAACCTGTCTCCTCACAAGGAACACAAGTATTGAGTAGAACCATTTTTTAGACTGATAAAGTTGAGAAAAAGAAGTGAAAAATCGAAGATATTCAAAGGAAAAGATCAAGGGAAGAGAAAATAGGAGAGCTGTGTTGAGATTAAATTGTTCAGTTGTTAGGAAGGGAAAAGAATCTGTAAAGTGATTGAGATGATAGAGCCTTGATGAGATTTCACACTTAGATAAAAAATAAGGAGTTAACAGTAGAAATTTCGGATTTCTTAAAGGGATTTGGATTGGACTTGAGAGATTTGCTAAGCTTGTGATGATTAGACTGAAATTAGATCTTGTGTTGACTTTGTGGTATGTGGATTCGAAAGTTCTAACTAATGCGGTGTTCGTGATGACTGACTAACAGTTTCTTGTTTTCAAACCTCGAACCAATTATTTGTCTGATGTTTGCTTGAGGGCAAGCAAAAGCTAAGTCTGGGGGAGTTGATATATCATGGTTTTTATGGTTTTTAACCATGATATAAGTCCTTTTTATTGAGTCTTTTTGATCTTTTTAGAGTCCTAGAAGAGTCCTTGCAGGTTATAGCATGTCTAGAGCGTAATTGGAGATTTTGGAACCTTTTGGAGCATTCTAAGTTGAAGCCATGAAGTACCAAGCTCGAAGCAGAAAGTATCCCATATGGTGACGCTCGTCACCACCCTTGGTGACGCTCGTCACCCATCAAGGAAGGAGCATGGCTGTTTTATTAAAAGTGTGAAGAAGATTTGCAGAATTGGCCCAGAAGTTCTATTATTTACATGAAGACCCCAGATCGTGTTTAGCCTCTATTTATTAGGTTTTTAGCCATTGTTGGCGATTATCTTAATTTTTGAGAATTCAAAGAGCTTAGAGAGAGATTTATTCAGAGCTTTTTGGGGAGACAAATCATGTACTCTTTTGAGAAGATTTCAAACACCCTTATTCTTTTACTCTTTCTCTTAATGCAATTTTATTCAGTTATGTTTTGTGATCTCATAATCATGTCTGAGTAATCTGCTTGTTAAGTTAGGGCTTTTTCAAGGGTTTATGAAGAGATTGTAGAATCGCAATTCTGTTAGGAATATCTTCTGGTTTTTCATCTCTGCTTGCTTTAAAATCGAATTTTGAGAAACATCATCTAGGAATCCGAAAATCTTAGGTTGATAAATATATGTGAGAGCATTATTCATAACCTGAACTAGTATTTGATGAGCAAACAACTTAGTGCAAAGAGATTTGGCTTAGGAGTTTTGTAAGCAACTGAATCTGATCATTCCTGCATGCTTAGGTTGTTAGGGTTTGCAAAGAGATTTGAAACTCTGTGATTTAGGCATAGATAACTTTTGCAATGAGAATTGATTAGTTATACATTAGTGATTCATGTTTAAAACGGTTCTTAATCATTTATGATTTCATGCATTCTACATTCTTGGATTCAACATGCGAACTGTCCTGACTTAGGGCTTTTAGTCTTCTGAAACTTAGATCATCTTACAAAATCGTTTGCTTACTTTTATTCATTTATTCACATTACATACATTATATCATGCTTAGCTAAATCCGAACCTACATTCGATAGTGTAGTCTGTATTACTCTCCTGGGATTTCGATACCCCTTGTATTACAACTGCTTTGCTGGGATTTCGATACCCCTTGTAAAACCTGAGCCCTATCATACGTACGAGAACCCTAGCGTCCCAACTCCATCTCAAGGCCGCCTCTCATTCAAGATCAAACGTCAAGCCTTTAGTCTCTCAATCCCCGAGCTTTGTCAAGCTTATGGCCTCGATGCTGCTGCCACAAAGGTTGAGTTCCCCTCCTTCACTCAAGCAAACAATCTTTGGGACCTCATAGCCAACGATGACTACAAGGCAAATACCGCGAAGATCAAGAGGGTGAGGAATCCGGTGCTGCGTTACACGCTGAAACTGATCGCCAACACCTTCAATGGACGGTCAGTAGCCCCTACAGTCACCAAGACGGAGCTTTGCTTCTTGTTCCAGGGCGTTAAACATCTCGTTTGTAACCCCGATGAGAATGATGAGCCGTTGGAAGATCAACTAGGAGACGACGTGAACTACGAATGTATCCTAGCTGCTTCAATTGGTGAAATACAAGGCGGATGCCCTGAGATGCAAGGCAAGCTCGTCGCTTATTGGAGGCTTCCTCACGCCCTTGTTCATGCAAGCTGGCGTACCGCTTCAAGACTTCACTCCTGCTCTGGAAAGAGCTTTCATGGATGAGATATACTTAAGGAACACGAACAGCTTGGGGCGCACGCCAGCTGAGGGCTTCTTTGCGTATCTATTCATTGGTGAGGAGAATGAGATGAGGGTGTGTATCCTGCCAAACAAGGACGAAACAGAGCTGTTTGGAGTTGGGAACATCGAGTTTCTCCCAAGCGTAGAGGAGTGCTTTGCTCCTCTAGGAGCCACAGCCGCCATTCAACAAGACACTTGCCCAAGATCAGAGTCTCCTCCAACGGATGACGAGGTCCCCGAAGCCTTTGTCCTCCCCAAGATCGATTTTGAGCCGCGGACAAAGACAGAAAAGTTCTTCGCCTCTGTTGTGGAGATGCAAAGGAAGATCAACAAATGGCAAAGCAAGGTCATCAAGAAGCTTTCCAAGAAAGTCAAGGCGCTTTAAGGGAGCTCGCCCGCGAGGTCTAAGGAGTCCATGAGTGTAGAGGTCAACCAGCCCGAGAAGAGGAGGAGATCAACTGGCGGCATTGTCATCTGTGAGCCACAAGGCAGCACGCAACAAGCACGTCATTCCGTCCATGGTTTCCCGACCACGGATAAAGGCAAAGACATAGCCCGACGCTCCTCTAGCAAGAGCAGCACCGCTGGAACATCCTCAAGTTCCAGCCGAGTTTAGCTCCAAGGTACCAACAACCGATCCTTGTAAATACCATCATTCATTTTCATTTTTTTGGTTAGTGTTTTGAACTCTCTCGAATTTGTTTGCCACCGGGACGGTGTCATTCAAGTTTGGGGGAGTATGTGTGTGGTTTGACATGTTTATTTTGCTCTTATTTTCTATTTGCATCCCTTGAGTCTTGCATTTCATCTCATTGCATCTAAGGCATAGAAAAGAACAAAAAAATTGGTAAAATTTTTAAAATTTTCAAAAAAACAAATTCAGGTAGTTGCATTCACTTTGTTAAACATTTTAGGATTGAGACTAGAATTTTTAAGCATCTAGGTTGTTTACATTTGCATAAGGGGTTAAAGTTTTCTTAAAAAGGTGTTTTAAACTAATGAATTGTTTCAATACCCTAGTTAGTAGTTATTTGATGCTTTGCTCACGCTTTGAAAGTAAGTCCTTACCATGCTTGGATCACTTGTTCTGATTTTCGTGGCTTGACTTGAACATTCATGATTTGAAACTTATCCTAATAAGTGAGAACCCTAATCTGATTTATAAATATCATTCTTATGCATTTGGAAATGAACACATGGATCTTATACATATTTAGGCTCTCTTCCTCCTTTTACCACTCTTTGTGAGCCTAAGTAGAACCCACACCATTACCCTTACCTTTCTTTCAAGCCAAGTTCTTGTGTGACATCATTGTGAGGCCTCTTTTCGGTTTGAACTTAGCATAACGTGTTACGTTTAGGTGACATGATTAGGTTCTCATTTGATTGCTAGCTTTGCATTTTGAAACTAGTTTTAGGCTTAGGATAGGTTTGGGGTTCTTAAGGGTTGTTTATATGCTTTCGGTTTCAAAAAGTTTTGGTGATTGAAGTGAATAAAAGGTTTTAAGTGAAAGGCTTTGTTTTCAAAAAGAAAATTAAAAAAAAAGCTCTAAGTATTTCAGAAGATAGCTCTCAAGTAAAAGAAAAAGAAAAAGAAAAAGAAAAAAGAAAAGAAAAGAGCCTAAGTGCCAAATAAAAAGAAAAGAAAAGAAAAAAAAGAGTAGGGAGCTATCAATAAGAAAAAAAAAAGAGCTAAAATATTTTCAGCCTTTTCACTAGCCTAAAGAGTAAAGATGTTTTCTATTTTGATTTGGGGTTTGCTAAGCTAATGCTTTGTTGATAAGGGTAGTATCTAAGAGGGTGAGTGAGCTTAAAAGAAAAAAAAATGAGAGGGGTTTTAGGATCATTGATTAGCGTGTATGGGTAGATGAGAATATGATCATGTATGCATCAATTGCCTTTACCTTTAGCATTATGCATAAAGTTCATACCATTCTCGAGAGAAACCCGTTGCATTATGAAACCTTTTAAAATGAGATCATTCTATGCTCATAGCCTTCGCCCTTAGCCAAATGTGTTCTGCTTTAAAGTGCATAAGTTTGATTCACGGTTTGATCATTAATGAAAGTTAAAGGATGAGATTCTTTGATTGTTTGGAATAGGAGAGTCATGATTTGAAATTCATTTTCTGTGATGAGTATGGCTAAGTTCTTTCAAGTAAGAGTGTGTGCATTGCATCTTAGAATTAATAACTAGGACGTTGAGATCGATTCATTTGAAAGACACCTTTGCAATAAGCTTAGACCCCCATTTTTAAAACCTCTTTCCCTTCTTGACTTTTGTTTGCTTGAGGGCAAGCAAAAGGCATGTTTGGGGGAGTTGATATTGCTGCATATTTTTTATGTTTTGCATACATATAAGATAGTTTCTCATGCATTTACCTTGCATATTAAGCTAGTTTGCATCACTTTAGGTCCTAGAGCACTTTTGGATCAACATTTGCATGTTTCTTGCATTATGCATTGCATTCAGGTCTTTTTCGGTTACTTTGGAGCTTTGGAAGATTCGTGGACGTGCTAAGGCTCGTGGGGAAGTTCGTGGACACTTGGAGAACTCAGGATTTGCATGCTAGGACCTGAGATCGAGTAGCAGATCGAGGATGACAGGTCGATCCAGACGAGATCGACCAGAAGATCGAGTAGCCGAGTCGATGCAAGGAAATGAATCAAGACCGAGATCGAGATAGGAGATCGATCTGAAGTACGGACGTAAATGACGCCATACAGATAGAGGACCGGATCGAGCTTTCAACCCGATCAGCACAAGATCGACTCATAGATCGACCTAAGTCACCCGATCCAAGCCAAAGATCGAGAGCCAGATTGAGCCTCCTGCTCGATCCCAGACTACTTTAACCGTTTTTGGCTTCTAGCGAGGGGGGGGGGGACCATCGAGCTGTTTGCCCATTTTGGGAAGGCGGCGATCCTGCTTTTTCCACACACGTTTTCACTTTATCTTTTTATCATCTTCTCTCTCGTTTGGAGGCGATTATTTCCGCCATTGTAGAACCTTGAACTTTTCTTGCTTTTACGATTTGAATATTGAATCTTTGCTTTTAATCAATCGTTTTTTTATGTTTAGTCGATCATTTATTGCGTTTTGTTCGGTTTCCTTTATGAGTAGTGAGTAGTTTCATTAGGTTTTCGGGGTTGAGAGGATTCAAAGGGGCTGAAAATGTTTAAAGCTTGGTATTTTCTTGTTCTTCATCGGCTTCTCTTCTAGGATTTGAGCACTTAAGGCTTAGAGACTCGCACGCCAAGATCTCTATGATCAGAGGGATATCTTACCTTGACAGGATTCAGATGTCCTGGAGAAGTCAAATCCTAGAGGCTAATCCTTCCTTTCCCATACGCCATTGTTGTTTAGGGGATTAGTTAGGCCGTGTGTTTGAAATCTATGTTTTATGCCCTTCAATCTCTTTTTCCACCAAACGCCATGGGTTTGGAGAAGAGAATGAAGGAGTGATCCATACCACAAGCCATTGATGGATCTTGTTTTGTTTTTAAGGCTTAGAGAACCTCACAAAGTGAGTAGATCTAAAGTTTTCAAACCAAGCTTGAACCTTTGAAACCCTTGAAAATGATCCTCAACCCTGGACCCTCTTTCTTAGTATTTTCTCATCTCTGTTAATCAATCGCTTGCTAGATTCATTTCTGTTTGAACTGTTTAGACGAGATTGATCATTGTTACTCGATCTAGTGGTCGATCCTGTGGTCGATCCACTAGTCGATTTTTAATAATTAGTAGCTTTGCATTTTAAATATTCCGCTTGTTCCTCGTGGTAGTTAACCCTCTTCCAGGGTTTTTCAAATAGTTTTGCTTTGCATTTGACCCTTGCATTTAGTTTTTAGGAATTTTACCAAACATTTATCATTTTTTCTTAGCTTTGCTCATCCTTTGCATTCTTAGTGAACTTGCTACCCCTAGGTGTGGATTGATATCTCTCTTGCTCACTATACTACATCTCTGTGTGCATTAGAGCTTTGATAACCTCTCTGTTGCATCTTGATACATCATTGCATCTTAAAAACGTGTTATCAATGATCAAGGTGAGTAGGCTCCTCTCCACAAGCTAAGAAGTTCACTATATCAGCATACCAAGGCAGGTTCTCTTTTCTCAAAGACAAAACATCTTTAAACTGATCCTCTAGCCGTGTGCATACAACCGTGTTGATCATCATTAGTTTCTCTTCAGGAAGTGAATCATCCAAGGGTAAGGCTTCATTCACTCTGATTCTAGAAAGGTGATCAGCAACAGCATTCTCTATCCCCTTCTTGTCTTTTATCTCCATATCAAACTCTTGTAGAAGGGGAATCCACCTTAAGAGCCTCGGCTTGGTATCTTTCTTTGAGTAGATGTACCTCAACGCCGCGTGTTCCGTGTATACAACAACCTTAGAGCCCACCAAATATGATCTGAATTTCTTAAAAGCAAACACAACGGCCAGCAACTCCTTCTCGGTTGTAGCATACCTCACTTGCGTGTCATCCAAGGTACGACTGGCGTAATAGATAACATGTAACCGCTTGTCTTTCCTCTGCCCTAGAACAGCACCCACGGCATAGTCACTCGCATCGCACATGATCTCGAAGGGTAAGCTCCAATCTGGTGCTTGTACTATAGGTGCCATGACAAGAACTTCTTTGATGGTCTCGAAAGCGTGAAGACAGTCATCATCAAACACGAACTCGGCTTCTTTGCATAACAACCGTATAAGAGGGCGAGCTATCTTGGAAAAATCCTTTATGAATCTCTTGTAGAAGCCGGCGTGACCCAAGAAACTCCTTATACCCTTCACATTAGCCGGTGGCTCAAGACTCATCATAACCTCAATCTTCGCCTTGTCAACCTCTATTCCCTGCTACGATATCTTGTGACCGAGGACAATTCCTTCCTTCACCATGAAGTGACACTTCTCCCAGTTCAGCACCAGGTTTGTCTCCTCACATCGCTTGAGTACCTTGCAAAGATTCAACAAACAAGCAGAAAAAGACGCACCATATACAGAGAAGTCATCCATAAACACTTCTACCATCTCTTCAATAAGATCAGAGAAGATCGACATCATGCACCGCTGGAATGTAGCTGGTGCATTACACAACCCAAATGGCATCCTTCGATATGTGAAGTTGCCATAAGGGCATGTAAAAGTCGTCTTCTCTTGATCGTTAGGATGGATTGGTATTTGAAAGAAACCACTACAACCATCAAGAAAGCAATAGTAAGGGTGATTAGCGAGTCTTTCAAGCATCTGATCAATAAAAGGAAGAGGAAAATGATCATTTCTAGTAGCTGAATTGAGCTTCCTATAGTCTATACACATTCGGTGACCAGTTATGGTTCTAGTAGGAATCAATTCATCATTTTCATTCCTAATGACCGTGATTCCCCCCTTCTTAGGCACCACGTGGACAGGAGAAACCCATGTGCTGTCACTGATAAGGTATATCACATCAGCCTCTAACAGTTTCAAGATCTCTTTCTTTACTACTTCTTTCAAATTCGGATTTAAACGCCTTTGATGTTCAACAGAAGAAGAGTTTTCATTATCTATGTAAATCCTATGAGTGCAAAGCATTGGTGAAAGGCCCTTGATGTCACTTAGAGAGTACCCAATGGCCTTCCTATACTTTCTCAGTTCATTTAGGAGCGAGTGCAACTCATCATCACTTAGACTTTCATTCACAATCACGGGATAAGTCTCATTAAGCCCTAAGAAAGCATACCTTAGCCCATTTCGGAGCTCCTTTAGGTCCACCTTTGGGGCTAGCAGCTCGCACCAGTCCTCCTCGTGGCTTGTGTTGACGTTGCTGTCTTCACAGCCCTCCTTAGAACCCGAGTCATGAGCCTTAAGACTGCTTTCTTGAACCGTTGTCCCCTCAGACATCGAGTCATTCAGTCGATCTTACACTCGTTCTGGTCCGGATCGAGCAACTTTACTCGATTCACCTACTCGATTTGATGTGGATCGAACAGGAGATCGAGTCCCTGACTCGTTCTCTGAACTGATTGATTGGCATCTCTCGATCTTCTCATCGTTCTCTTTCCTGGATCGACCAGCCTCCTCGATCTTCTTGTCGATTGCTGTCCTGGATCGAGTGATCTTCTCGATTTCCTGACTGATCTCTAGGCATCCGCCTTCATCTTCCTTCACAACCTTTCTAGAATCAAGGAGGTGGACGTATTATTGGGTCTGCTCACTCAGAAAACCAAAATCTCCATACTCTTCGGTCAAGGCAAGCTGCAAGTGATCTTCTTGTGCTAACTCCTCGAGTAACTCATAGGCTAAAGCGTCTAGAGTCTCAATGTAGAAAGCTTGCCCTCCGATGGTTGGTTTCTTCAGGACTTCATTGATATCAAAGTCTAGCTTGATGTCCTTGCCCAAGTGTAGAGAGATCTTGCCATTCTGCACATCTATGATGGCTCCAGCGGTTGCAAGAAACGGTCTTCCAAGGATAAGAGGATCCTTTGCCTCTTCATCCATTTCAAGAACAACGAAATCTGTTGGCACGTTAACTCCACTAATTCTCACGAGCAAATGTTCAAGCATACCTAGAGGAAGCCTTATGCTTCTATTAGCTAGCACGAGGGAGATCCTACACTCTTTGAACTTTGTGAAACTGAACTCTTTGTAATGGAATGGGGCATGAGATTGATACTTGCACCAAGATCACATAAACAACTTTGAAACGTCAAAGGACCAAGAGCGCAAGGTATGGTGAATGATCCTGGATCCCTTAGCTTCTTGGGTACTATCTCCTTGTGGATGATAGCACTACACTCTTCACTAAGCACCAAGACTTCTTCACTTTCCATGTTCTTCTTAGTAAGCGTATCTTTGAAGAACTTGGCACACTTAGGCATCATGGCTAGGCAATCCACCAAAGGTAGCTTGATCTCTACATCTTTTAAATGCTTCTCAAAGACTGCTCTATGCTTCTCTATCAGCTGTTTCTTGAACCGGCCAGGAAAAGGAAGCTTCGGTTTGTATGGTGGAGGAACAAATGCATCTTTCTCTTTGCTCACCTCCTCTACTTTCTTCTATAGAACAACATCTTTGCCTTTCCATGGCCTCTCAATCCACACATTATCAAAGGTGATTTCTTCATCAGCTGAAAGCTTACCCTCCCCCTCTTGGACTACAATGTCCTCATTGTCTTTAGGTGCAACTCTCGGCAGAAGCTCTTTACCACTCCTCAAGGTGATAGCGTTTGCATACTCTTTGGAATTCTGCTCACACTTGCCCGGTAAGCTGTTTTGACCGCTTGTACTAGCTTTCCCTTTCTCTAACTGCTTGATATTGTTGTTCAGATTGGTGATCTGTGTAGAGACGTCTGTAAGAGAGGAATCTAGCCGGTTGTTCATCTCAACAAACTTATGATTTGTAGAAGCTTGACCTTGAAGCAGCTGTTGAAACATTGCTTGAACCGGATCTTCAGGAGGCGGTGGAGCTTGTTGCTGTTGAGGCATGAAACCGGGAGGAAACATAGGAGTGTAACCTTTGTTGCCTTGCTGTTGCTGCTGACCTTGAAAGTTCCCTTGCCTCTGACCTTGATATCCACCATTTTGTTGAAAATCCTTGTTGTAAGGAACAAACGGCTTTGCTTGTTGAGGGGGGTAAACCTGATCCTTTGGATTCTCAACGTTGGTACTACGGTATGAGAGATTGTTGTTCCCCTGGTAGCCTTGTGAATATCCCTGAGGCTTGTTGTAGTTCTGACCAGCAATCCAGTTAGCTTCTTCTTGACTCAAGTCTAGCTCCTCTAAGACATCTTCGGCTTCTCCCACGAAATGTACTTGCTTCTGATTTGCAAGCACTAGCTTGTCTATCTTCTCATGGAGGGACTTACGCTTTTTTTTTGTGACTCCATCTCAGAACCTCTAGGTGCTCGGTCATAATCCTCGGCGTAATTCCCATCACTCAAAGCCAAGTTTTCTATTAGCTCCATACCCTCTTCCACTTCTTGATCAAGAAAGTTACCCTTGCTTGTCGTATCAAGTAGCATTCGGATCTTTGGTAATGCTCCTCGGTATATGGTGCTCAAGAGAGTCTCTTTACTGAAGCCGTGGTGAGGACACTGAATGGTATAGTCTTTGAATCTCTCCATAGCTTCATTGAATGTCACGTTCTGCCTTTGAGTGAAGCCACTAATCTCACTTCTCAATCGAGCTGTTCTTGTGCTTGAGAAAAACTTCGAGAGAAAAGCTTTCTTACATTCAGCCCAAGAGGTAATGGTGCCTTGTGGAAGGTTCTTCTCCCAATGCCTAGCCTTATCTCCAAGAGAAAATGGGAAGAGCCGTAGCTCGAAAGCATCTTCCGAGATCCCATTGATCTTTATCATCCCACACACTTGCTCAAAGTTGTCAAGGTGCTGTAAGGGGTCTTCCATAGCCAGCCCGTGGAATTTTCTGTTCTGGACCATAGAGATTAATCCAGGCTTTATCTCGAAGTTGTTATTCTGGACTGGTGGATGAGTGATCCCAAAGCGGTTATGATGCGTATTTGGAGCATCTCCAGCACCTATGATCTGTGGTGGTCTAGCTGCGTGGTTGGGGTTTCCATTGCCCCTCCCTATACCACCGTGAGCTGGTGGAGGTCCCTCAGGATGTTCTTGCTCAGCCATTGTTACAAAGACTACTGGACCAGCTTGCACAATCGCTTCAAAGGCTTGAGCTTGCTCTCTTGCTCTTCTTTGTCTTGCGTGACCGAGTTGGTGAATATTGTCCAGGGGTCTAAGTAAGTTGTTGTCACCCCTGGAGCGTAAGTTCATGTACCTGAGATCACAAACAAGAAGGTAGAGCAATTAATAATCAAAATAAAAGTTAAGGGCTTAGTCTTTGGCAAACACCAAATCCTAATGCTTCCTAACAATCCTAAGATGGCAACGGTGCCATTTGATATTAGGATTTTTGCAAGCAAGGAATAATATCAAAGCTCAAGCAACTTATAGTTGTAGTATAGTATGCAAGAGGTATCAATCCAACCTAGGAAGCAGGAAGAACACTAGGAATGCAAGTGGGAAGCAATCTAAGCAAATCGGGAAAATGGTTGGTAAAATCGATGAAAACTATAATGAGATGCAAAACTATTTTAAAATCTCTGGAAGAGGGTTAACTAACACTAGAAGAAAACAGAGACGCTAAAATGCAAATCTACTAAAAGCTACAAAACGAGCACTGAATTGGGTAAAACAAATCGATCTAACAACTTAAGAAAAATGATTTCTAATGATCAAGAATGCAACTTTATGACAAGAGAATGATAAACAGAGGTTTTAAGATGATAAAAGAGGGTTTAGGGTCGAGGATCATATTCAAGAGTGTCAAAGGTTTAAGCTTTGGTTTGAAAACCTATAGATCTAGTCATTTATGAGCTTCCTCTAAGCCTTGAGAACAAAACAAGAACCATCCATGGCGTGTTGTATGATTCACTTCCTCAATCTCTTCTCCAAACCCATGGCGTTTGGTGGAAAAAAAGATCGAAGAGCAAGGAAAACAGATTTCAATATATGGTCTAACTAACCTCCTCTACAACCATGGCGTTTGGGAGAGGAAAGATTAGTCTCCAGGATCTGGTTTTCTAGGACATCTGAATCCGGTCAGGGTAAGATAGCCTTGGAATCATAGAGATCTTTTCCAAGACTCTCTAAGCCTTAAGACCCCAAGATCCTAGAAGAGAAGGAATGAAGAACAAGAAAAACACAAAACTTAAACCTCTTAAACCCTTTGAATCACCTCAACCCCAAATCCCAAAAAGAACTACTCGCTACTCATATTTAAGACCGATTGAAATGCAATAAAGGATGAACTAAGCATTGTTAAAGAGCGATTAAAGAAAAACTGCTTAATATTAAAAAGATTCAAAGTGCTCAAAAACAAGAAAAGCTTCGATGTTCAACAATGGCGAATCGCCTAGGATAAGAACAGGAAAAAGCAAAACCAAAATGTAGATAATAAAAGTGATAGCCGCCTCTTGCCTAAAATGGCCAAACAGCTGGAATGGTCCCCCCACTACGCTCCAAAAGCGGTTAAAGTACCTGAGATCGGTCTTGAGATCGATCAGTGACTCGATCGTCTTCAGGAATCGCCTTCTGCTGCTCGATCTGCAAGTCGATCTGGTTGGATGGATCGAGTACTTTGTCCGATCTTCTACTCGATCCTTGGATGATCGAGTCGTGGTCTCGATCCGGCTCTCGTTCTGCATGGCTTCATTCACGTCCGTACTCCAGATCGATCTCCTCTCTCGATCTTGGTCTCGATCTTTCCTTTTGAATCGACTTGGGTCACTCGATCTTCTGGTCGATCTCATCTAGCTTCTAGCTGATCCTCCTCACGTCCACATAACCTCCACAACTCCAGTGTGCTCCAAACAACCTGATAATAATGCAAAAGTGCAAGAAATATGCAAAATGCGAATGCAAAGGGACCTAGGACCTAAAATGCAACAAATGGAACAAACTAGCCTATAATGCAAGATGAATGCATGAAAAACTATCCTAAATGCATGCAAAATATGAAAAATATATTGTAATATCAACTAACATTCTGCATCCATATCACATTTGCATTTACATATAGCTTAGCAACCATGCATTACACTTAAGGCATAGAAAATCACTAAAAATTTGAATTTTTTGAAAATTGATCTTAAAAACAGAGTGTTCATGTGCATTCAATTAGGACTTAGATTCCATGCATTCACTTAGGTTGTAACTTGCTTGTTTAAAATGGGTGCAATGATAGTGAATCTTTGAAAATGCTAGTGGTTTATGAAAATGATGCACTTGTTCTTAGTCCTTAGATTCATTTGATGAAGCACTTGAAATAAGGCTGAACCACTATTTGACTTTATGATTTTGAAACCCTTGTTTGAAGTTGAAGCTTGCTTGATTTGATCTTGACCTTTATATAAGTGGAACCTTAATTTGATCTTTGAATTATCTTGTTTGTGCATTGAAAATGATTGCATGGCTACCAATATACATATCTGGACCATCTTCTTCCTTTTCACTACTCTTGTTGATCCAAATAGCTGATCCTCATCATTAAGGGACAGTGAACCATAAGAAGGTGATGAAAATTGGCGCCTATACAACATAGAAGAGCAAGTTCTAAAAGAAGTCAGCCACACAAGTAAAAGAAGAAGAAGTCCCCCACATTTCAAGAAGAAAAAAGATCAAAAGAGCTTTGGGAAATGGTTGACTTAGGGGGTTTATCTTGGGACTTAATTAGGATCATCTTTGGAAATAAGGGTAGAAAAGAGCTTTGACTAGCATGCATAGGTGTGCTTTTACTATTAGAATTTTGCCTAAGATAATATTTATTTCATATGAGAGATCCCCTGTTTCTTTGAGCCATTGATGAATGAGATCATTTTTATCTCATAACCAGGTCCCTTGAACCAAATGCTTTCACTTGATTTGCACAAACTTGATCCATTGCTTACTTGCTAATTGAATGTTAAAAAGGTCAATTGATTTCAGGGCTTGTGTAGATTGATAACTTGGGAATCATTTTCATTTTGTGATGAGTGTGGCTAAGTTTTAGAGTACAGTTCTATCATTTGCATTCTAGCACTAGAAACATGGACATCATTTTGATCTACTGTTAGAATTGTAATGATATGAGTTCTCATTTTAAAACCTCATCACCATGTTTAATCTTTTGTTTGCTTGAGGGCAAGCAAAGACTAAGTGTGGGGGTGTTGATATCTTGCTATTTTAGATCATTTTAGGCTGTATTTCATGCATTTTTTCTCTTGTTCTTGCATTATTTCTTATCATTTTTGTCCCATTTACATATAAAAGTAGCCATGCATGCATTTAGATTAGGAATGCATACATTTGCATGTTTAAGGTGTATTTCAGGTGTTTATGGAGCTAAGTAGACTTATTAGAAGATGGAGGATCATATGGATTCAAAGAAATATGCAAGAAGAATGAAGCCAAGCTGTTTAGAAGCTGCACTGAGTTCCCACATCGAGGTCTTTGCTCGGTTCAACAGGATGCAAGTTAAAGATCGGTCAGGACGAAGCCTCTCCACTCATATTCAGGCTCCACGTTCTTTATGAAAGTTGTAGAGGATCAAAATAGATTTGCAATGGTGGTCATATCATGTCATTTGGACCTGGGGTTGAAGGGATAGAGCGATTTCAGCTACGCAGTGTTCACCAGCCTCCTATACCGAGGTAGTTCACCAAGCTAAGCATGCCGTACAAGCCGATACGAAGACACAGGGCATATCAAGGTCTTGCATCGAGAAGAATACCAAGAACCTGGCTTGATATCGGGTGGTCATATCGAGCAGGACACCTTCCCATGCACCCCGATATGCTTTATCCAAGAGTTGACCAACTTTTTCTACTTTTGACCAAACCGTATCATTTCACTTATTTAAGCTAAACCTTATCTTCTTAGCATCTTATATTCTTCTTTACCCTATTTTCGACCTTGTGGGAAACCACAAAGAGATTTTTATGGGATTTTGATCAAGATCACTCTTTTAATAAAGTTTTGTATTGCCTTTGTCATTTTTCTGTAAATGGGTCTGACATTTGCTTAACTTAGTTATTTCTGCTCTTGATATGGATTGATTGATTTAGTGGCTTGATCATGTTCTTTGCATGTATTCAGTCTTGAACACCTTAGGTTTGATACTAAATAATCCCCAAGTCATCATTGCTCTAGCCTTGAACCAGCGTTTCATTGTTCTTTGCCCTTCATCACTTTGTGTTCTGTTTTCCTTTGTTTTTATTAGCTTTGCTTTTGTCCGTTTCCTGCCTTGCACTTCGAGTTATTGCATTTAGATCATTATCTTGTTAGTTTATGTTGCATTTAGTTTCTTTGCATTGAATTGCTTGCTTTAGTCTTGATAGTATTGCTTTTCACATCTGCATTTCGTCTTTGATCATTTAGGTTGTTAGTGATTGATATAAACTGAGCGAGTGATGAAAGCCTACATTGGTCACTCGTATCGGTCAATGAGTGACTG
Source organism: Thlaspi arvense (assembly GCA_911865555.2). Taxonomy (NCBI): domain Eukaryota; kingdom Viridiplantae; phylum Streptophyta; class Magnoliopsida; order Brassicales; family Brassicaceae; genus Thlaspi; species Thlaspi arvense. Next base: position 547,627 of record CAJVSB020000081.1, read on the forward strand.
ATGTCAATGGGCAGGTGGATCAAATAGCACCATCGGTCAGCAGCATCGGTCATTACTGACTGATACCAACCATATCGGTCACTTGTATCGGTCAAAAGTGACCGATGTGGTCCCCGAGGTATGACTAAAATTTTTAAAAATATTTCCCTCTCTTGGCTTGGAGCCAATGGAGTTTGAATTTAATTTTTTTGGCTCCTCCCTGCCATTCTGACCCACTTCTGAGCACTTTTGGTTTTGTCCCCCACTCCTTAGATTCCTTATGTTCCCTCTTAGGCTCTATATAAGCCATCTAACCCCTCTTCACTCTTCACACTTCACATTCTCTCTTCTATCACTTAGACCACGAATTTTTTTAGCTATTTCTCTCTTATATTTGTCTTTTCTAAGTGCTCAGAAGTCCTAAAAGGTTTGCTTTCTTAAACTCTTCATCTCTTGTTCTTATGCTTTGAGCTTGTTTAAAGTTTTTGAATCTTTTGCATTAAGAATTGGTTTTGATTAGTTTAAAGTGCTTGTTTTGATTTTTGCATGGTGGAATTCATTAGTTAAAAAAGTTGAATATTTAGAGCTGATTACTGTTCATAAATCTAATTGCTTGCTTGCTTTAAATTCACTTTGCATAATCATGCTTCATTTTGTTTAAAAACCACCATGCTAGGTTCATATGCATAATAGTTTAAATCTGCTTAGAACTCTAGCATGTTTATGATTTTTGCTCTTGATCTCTCTTAGTCCTTTAGAGGTTTGCCTTGTTTAATTGCTAGTTAAACCTCTCTTCGATTTGAGAAAAAAAAATTAAGAGCTTTAAATCATTGCTTTTCAACTTTTGTTCTTCTACTTATTGGATCTTCAAGCTTTGTTCTTGTAGGTACCATGGGGAGAACCAAAGAAGCTGCTGGAAACAAAAGTCAAGAAACTAAGAAGAAGGCGCCAACTGCTACAGTTACCATCAGAGACAAGGGCAAGGGTGTTGCTGATGGGCAATCCTTAAAGGCTGCTGGAAAGAGAGTTGTTGAAAGCAAGGCTGCCAAGTCCAAGGACAAAGGAAAGGGAAAGGCTGTGGAAGAAGTCTCAACCAAACAGCCAAGTGCAAGAGAACTCATGGAGCTCTTCAATCAGTGTACCTTCAAGGCTACAAGGTACCCTTGCATCCCGACAATGAAGGCGCTTGGAATATATGAAGATTGCAAGACAATCTTTGACAGTATGGGACCTGACGAATTCATGAAGAAACAACTTCCTTCCTACCAGCTTTCACCATCCAGTTTCTTTCCACCTTCAAAGTGGTGAGTTATGAAAAGAGTGAGCTTGAAAATGGAGATGGATGGATATCCTTCAGACTTGGCAATCAGAAGTTCACAGCAACCTTTAGAGAGATTACTGAAAGCCTTGGTATGTATCCATATGCTGATAAGAAAGACCAGTTCAAGATCAGTAAGAGACAGCATACAATGCTATGGGAAGTGATTCGGATTGGCAACTATACTCCAGGAGTCACCAGGAACCAGCATCTAAAGCACCCAGCTGTGAGATATGCTCACAAGGCACTTGCAAACACCTTTTATGCAAGAAAACAGACAAATAATGTAACATCAAGGGAGCTGGATATCATCTACAATGGAATGCAGCCACTAGTGAACTCCAGCAAGGATGGAACGATTCTAGGGAGGCCAACAAAACTCCCTTGTTATGTGACTCTACTGATGGAGCAACTCTATTCCTACAGAAGGTGGATCATGCTCAAGGGGAAGAGAGAGAAGAACCCACAACTACACATTGGAGGAGTTGTGACAGCCATCATAATGGCAAATAGAGTGGATCTTGAGGAGCTTGCTGCAGTTGCATTGCCACCACTATGGATAGATATTGTTTATCTCAAAAGGAGTCACTACCTAGAGAAGAGCATCCAAGGGAAGCACATCCATCAGTTCCTAAAGCCATCCAAAGAGCCAGCAAGGTTTCTCCTTCCAAATAAGCAGCATACATCCATCACCATGAGGAGCAATATAGACTTTTGTCCAGAAGAAAGAGTGCTGTATTATGGTAGCCCTATCACTGAAGAAAGAGAAGACAATAGTGAAGAAGGAAGTGAAAAAGAATCTGAAGGGAGAGTGAAGAGGAGGTGCAAGAAGAAGCTGATGTTGGCGCTGAAAGTCAAGAGGATTTTCAAGAGGAACATGAGGATGAGTTGCTGGAATACAACACCAAGAGGTTTCACTTCAAACCTAATGAGGTTCCAAGCCAAGAAAGCTCTCTGAAGTATACCCATGACCACATCAACAAATCCAAAGGTGGTGTAAATGGCAGGATAAGACCATAAAGACGCTAGTAAATCTGGTCAAAGGGAATTTCAAGAAAGACAAGTCTACATCAACAGGAGCTTCCCAACAGAGCCATGGCCATGAGTATACTTCACATATGAAGAGCAAGTGCAGCAGGAAAAACCTAATGAAGAAGAGGAAGCAATCTGAATGCCCCAAGGGAGACATTCCTTCCAAGTGCAACAAACTGATCAATGGGCAGCTTGGGAACCTTCAAGAGCTTCATCCTATGAGCCTTGGTCCCAACCACCATCAGCATGGGAGGCGCCAGCTTACTCTCCTTCTGAGGTTTATACAACTTGGCAAGAGTATGATGCTCAAGGCAACTCAACTCAAGTACAAGCTCACTGGCCAACATGGGTTCCTCCACTATAAGAACCAGCAACTTCTTCACAAGACAAGCAGAGGAGAAACAAGAGGAGGGAGAGTCAGTCTCCATGATCAGAAACATCGGGATCATTCCAAGATCCAGGAGAGACTGAGGAACTCTCTTACTCATCCCACCACTCCTATTACCACAACTAAGGTACCACATCCATACCATTGTATATACCATTGCATCTTTTTAAGTTTTTGTAACATATTTCTGTTGCTTCTCTCTATCACTCCTTTTATTACACAAGAGACTGTGTAATTTAAGTGTAGGGGAGGGATTTGTGGTTTGACTTTGCTTGTTCTTTTCTTAGTTTTTCAACTCTTTCATCTTTGAGTCACATGCATCTCATGCATTCATCTAAGGCATAGAAACACACACGAAAAATCAAAAAATTTTAAAATTTTGCATGTTTTTTGCAAACCAAATATAAAGCATATAGTTGCATTTCATTAGCTTAAGATTGAGTCTAGTGTTTGCATATAGGCTGCATTGCATTTGCATAGGGCATGATGATGAATTCTCCTTGTAAAATGCTAAGTGTTTAGGTTTGATTTAAGTGTCTAAATGGTTAATTGTTTGATGCATCATGAGAAAGTTAGAAGTTAAGGCTGAACCATGCTTGGATTGCTAAATTTAATTCTCTTATCTCATACTGAAACCATTTGTTCATTGAAAATTAACTCTATCTATTTGAACCTTAATCTGAATTTTTAATTATCATGTTTGTGTATTGAAAAGTGATTTCATGGCTACCATATACATATTTGGATCATCTTTCACCTTCTTACCACTCTTGTTGATCCAAATAGCTGATCCTCATACTTATGGTACAGTTAATCCACACCCTTAACCAAACTTCGTTTTGAGTTTAAACACTATCTTGAGAGTTGTGAGTCCTTGCATATATCATTTTCAAATATATCTTGGCAAAAAGTGTTAGGATTAAGGCTGGCAAGGAAAAGCTCTCTTGTAGATATCAGCTTGCATTTTGAGCTTGATTCTAGTTTAGGAGTTTGGGATAAAAGGGTAGTGTTAAGTGGTTTGAGCTTCATGTTTATGTCTTCAAAAGAAGAAGGAACGGTATGGAATTGTAGTATGGGGAAATAAGTTTAAATTGTGGTTAAGTAAAGGGAAGAAAAAGCTCTAAGTATTTGAGATAAGGAGGCGCCAAAAACCAGCAAGGCTTTAAAGGGTCAATCAAAAGAAGAAATCAGACCCAAGGCAATCCACCAAAGGTGAAAAATGGCACCTAATTAACAAGAAAGGAGCACGTCCCAACAACAAAGAAGCAACCGCACAAGCAAAAAGAAGAAGTTTCCCCAACCATGAAGAGGGAGAAGGGTTAGAGTGTAGGAAAAAGGTAGATTTAAGGGTTCACTTTGGGGTTTAGAAGTTCTCAGGATTCATCTTTGGGTAAAAGGGTAGAGGAGAGCTTTTATTTGCATGAATAAGTGTGCTTTTACCTTTAGCATTTTGCCTAAGATATAATCATTTTCATAGAATCATTTTCATAGAGTAGAAGATCCCATTGGTCATATGCATCGGTCACTTGTGACCGATGTGAAGAGACAGGACACCTGCATCGGTCAAGACCATCGGTAAAGATTTACCGATGGGATCCAAGAGAGTGTCCGAAGATTTGCATTGGCCAAGCACATCGGTCAAGGAGTGACCAATGGGAAGCAAGCGAGTGGAGCATCCGTCATCCACATCGGTCACTCATGACCGATGAGATCCAATCCTAACCACCTTTTATTTACAAGTTTGCCATTATTCTAGGGCTTTTGTCATTTAGTATAAATAGGCTTGATCTAATGTTTTTTTTTTTAAAATGTCTTGTTCTTGCTTAGATTTTAAGAGTTTTCCAGTCTTTGTAAGAACAGGTTTATCATTTTAATCAAAGTTTTGTATTTGCCTTTTAATTTCTTCACGAATCTCCCTCTTAATCATCTTTAGCATCATTTACTCTTGTGATTTGGTGTTTTCTATGATGATGAGTGAGTAGATCTTTTATGGTTCTTAGATGTGGTAGATTAAGGAATTTAGATGCTTGATTAGGGGTTGTTAGTGCTTAATTAGGTTCATTCCTCTCTATTAATCTGTTCTTAAGCTAGATTTATCTTGATCACATGAATCTAGATTTAGGCTTCATCTTCTGCCCACCAAGTGTTTGATGAAATACTGATCTTGTTTAATAGATGATTTACTGGCCTTAGCTCCAGAGATTGACTGTTTGAGGAGTATTTTGACTTGAATAGAGTTGGTTTTTCATGCTGGTTGATTGTTCTAGCACTAATGTGAGTTAGTTCTTGTTAGGATGATTAGCAAAGGGTTATTTGTCAAGATATTGGACTTAACTTGCTTGATTGTGAACTCTATGTCTAGGAATTAGCATTTGATTGCTTGTTTGCATGGCCAATGATGTTTGAAATAGCCTAAGTCTTGCCTTTGAATTCTCTAAAGTCAATAAACACATCTAGAAACTTGTCTTCTCTTATTTGAATTTCGAATTTTGCTTTAGTTGCTCTGTTTTGCTTCTGATCATTGCTAAGTTGTTCTCTTTTGAGTTCTGTTTGGTGCTTGATCACGTAGGTTGATAGTTTTAGTTGCTAAGCAACACTCTCTCTTTGATTCCACTTGACATAAAGCTTTCTGCTCACATAACTCCTTTGTATTGATAAAAACCCTATGCTATACTACAATTGACTAGTACAAGTATGGTGATTGAGAAAGAGATTAAACTCTTGTATCAATAGGCTGCTTAAAATGCAAAGCTTTCATTACCTCTCCTGCTTTAGAAAAGAAATTTAGATGTTTATCTGACCTTGCTGTTTGCTTTTTATCTTTGTAGACCTGTTGAGGGGTCATAGGAACTAGGACATTCTTTCGACCTTTAAACTCAAATGTATGGCGGTTTGAGTAGCCATCATGTATCAACTTTCTGTCCGACTGCTAAGGTCTTCATAGGAGAATGTGGCTGGCTTCTATAGGCAACACGTCGCAAAGGACCTCATCTTTGTGTTCACCAATCGCTAAAGAAACCATAACTTGAGTAGAAACTTTCGTCTCGCCTTTGTCATTCAGCCAATGGAGCTTGTACGGGTTCAGATGAGGAGTAACTTGTAGGCTGAGCTTCTTTACCATACACTAGCTACATTGGTGCAGCTTCCTCCATCGACGATTAAACTGCACACTTTCCCTTGTACCAAGCAGCAAGTATGAAACAAATTCTCTCTTTGTTCTTGCTCTTCTGGTTTACTTTGCATACTCAACGTCCTCCTAGCCACCAAGAGATCCCCTTTGACTGACAATAACTCATTTTCCTTATTAGAATCCTCTTGAAGTTCTTCTTACAATGCTACCTCGCCATTCTCTAATAAAATCATAGCTCGCTTGTTAATACATTCGTTGGCATAATGACCTCGCCCTTGACATTTGAAACACTTAACGTCATGTGTACTTGTAGTAGACTCTTTAGCTTTCCCTCTGATGTCTTTTACTGATGTGGCTTCGGGTTTTGATCCGGTGAACGGCTTGTTGTCTCTCGGGTAGTGATTCTTATCTTCTCGCGGGAAAGCTGACCAAAAAGCGGTACCGGTACCAACAGCGGAACGGTGAGAACTTTTCCTTTTAAGCTGCTGCTCGAACAATATAGCCTTATGCATCATCTCCTCTAAAACAATAAAGTACTGAGTCTCAAGCCGGTCTTGAATGTCACGGTTAAGTCCTCCAAGAAAAAGAGCTATGGTTGCTTCCCGCTCCTCGGCTATATCAGCCCAAAGCATAAGTGTTTTGCATCTCTTGGAAGTACTCTTCCACAGTATGGTTACCTTGAGCCAATCTTCTAAGACTCTGATGTATGTCTCGGTGGTAATGGCTTGGCACGAACCGCTTCCTCATTAGGTTTCTCATCTCGGTCCAAGTAGTAACAGGATACTCTTGATTGTGCCGCCTTGTGGTAACGTGTTGATCCCACCATCTCAAGGCGTAGTCGTAGAATTCTGTAGCAGTAACCTTGACTCTATTCTCCTCGGTATAGTGCTGAGCACTGAAGATAAGCTCCATCTTCCTTTCCCACTCTAAGTAAGTATATGTATCACACTTGCCATGAAATGGGGGAATATTTAGTTTGATCCCGGCCAAGTTATCTTGCACACGTTCACTCCCTTGCCGAGAACTTCTACGGCTACTTCTAGAAGAGCCACTGCTTTTGTAGTACTGGTCCATGTGATGTTCACTGGCACGATCCCATTGTTCTTCTTCTCTCGCTGTTGTTTCGCTCGGACATCTCCGAACTGGCTCTCTATGCTCATACTCTTGTCTGATATTTTCTACTTCTGATTGTAGCATCTTTTTCATTTTGGATGTGAGAGCTTTGATCAACATACGGTGATATCTTCCTGCACTTGATTCCTACCCATGTTCTCTGGCCATAGTACCTGAAAAGTCAAGTACGAAAATTGTGGTAAAATAGCTCTTAACAGAATTTAAATGAATAAACTCTTCATATGAACAATTTAGAGTTCAAAATATTCTGAGGATTGATGTAAATATTTAACACTAACAACCTATGATGATGATAGTTGAGCGCCGTGATGATCAAGTTTATCAAGAGACAAAATAATATGAATCGACAAAATAAAATAGATCCGATCAAAACACTTAACTTTTCAAAGTTTGCTCTGATACCATGTAATATGATCTCCCTAAGATCCGATTTTGAAAGCTAGTTACAATAAAGGAACGATCCGTTGTAAATGAGGGAATGGTCTGTAGTGAATGAAACGAATGACCTGTGGTAAAGTGTTAGAACGATTGTTGATGAATACAAATGGTTTGATGAGAAAGGGGGAACGATGGTAGAGAGTGGAGTCTAGCCAGAGATGTGAAAGATTCTTGATAAACAACTTGAGGTTTTCAAGGATATTACGCACCAGGAAAACAACAAGGGTTCTTCGGATATGACACACCAAAGGATGATCTATTTTAAAAGAAATTTTGATTAAAGTTATGTTGGGGTACTTCGCCTTCATGTTGGGGTACCTCGCTTTGATCAACATACTCTTGTCTGATACATTTCGGCCTCAAATTGGGGTACTTCGCCTTCATGTTGTTTCACCTCGGCATTGAGTTGTTTCACCTTGGCTACATGCTCTAAGTCCTTAGCCTTGCCCACGATTATATCACAACCTAATTGAACACTAACAAACCCTAATCAAGCCTCTAAATTCCCCTAATCTACCACATCTAAGAACCCTAAAAGGACTACTCCCTCATCTTCATGAAAAACACCAAATCACAAGAGTAAAGTGTGTTAAACATGATTAAGAGGGAGATTAGAGAAGAAATTAAAAGGCAATTACAAAACTTTGATTAGAGGGATGATCTTGTTCCTACAATGCCTGAAAAACTCTTAAAAAAATTAAGCAAGAACAAGAATTGGCTAAAAACCATTAGTCCAAGCCTATTTATTGTAAAAGACAAAACCGTAAAGCAATGGCAAAGTAGTTTATAAAAAGAAGTTCGAATTGGCTCACATCAGTCACAAGTGACCGATGTGGATGACCGAAGCTCCTCTCTGGTGCTTGACATCGGTCTGCTGATAACCGATGCTATTGATCGATGTGAATCTTCAAGACTCTCGGCCCAGTTACATCGGTCAGTCTTGACCGATGTTGTTGATCGATGTGGGTGTCATGTCTCTTCACATCGAGTCACAAGTATGTGAATGACCGATGTGATTCACCAACTTCTCTGTTGCTTTACATTGATCACGATTGACCGATGTGCTATGTGCCTTGACCGATGTTGCACCAGAAATCATCTTCCTTTGTTCCTTTTGCTCCTTATCAGTTTGGCCAACTCCTTGAACCATTCCCACACTTCCTCCTTGCTCCATAAAGCCTCTTAAGTAACTAAAAACATCCTTAATGCATAGAGATGCAAACTACAACCTAAATGCAACATAAGTCTAAAAGGAAAGAAAAATGGGACTAAAGAGAAAAAAAACATTCAAAAAGGACCCCAAAACATGAACTGAATGCAAGCTTATATGATGTAAATGTATGAGATATCAGGACCCTTTTTACATCACCTCATTGGCACGTCAGAGTAATCAAGAAGATAGAAGCGATGCCTTAGAAGTCCCAAGGACTAACTCTACTCACTTCCATTGTACCGGTCCATTCATGCATGAAACCAAGGTACATTCCATATTTGTTTTACATGCAGGTACACAATCAAATCTGATGCGATCATGGATAGCACCAAAGAGAATGAGCTTGAACCAGAGCTAGAACCTGAGCTAGAAGCTGAGGATGACTTAGTTGTACCGGCAGGACCGATGACTCATGCAAGAGCTAAGAAGTTTGTACAAGGAATTGGAGGTTTACTTAACCAAATGTTCACATCCAACGAGAACTCGAATTGGACTGAAGATGACTCCACTCCAGAAGTCTTAATGATGATTCAAGTCCAAGGAGAGCTCTAATGGGTTTGTGATCATTTGTACTCTTTTTCCTTATCCTTGGTTTTGTCCCAATGGGTTTTCCAGGAAAGGTTTTAATGAGGCAAATGGATCACAAAGTTACTAAGCCCATTCACTTAAGCAAGACCATTTCGTGCCTAAGAAGGAACATTTGAAGAGGCATCCACTAAATCAGTTCAAGGGTCCCTTAAGTAGTTCAAAAGTCATTCAAACTTAGTTTTAATTCAGTCTTTGTTTAATTATGGCTTTGACCACGAATTTGGCCATTTGCCTACTCATTTTATTTTCTATATAAACTCATGTAAGATCATTTTATAAGATATCCACCTTTTTATTAAAATCATTGAGAGTGATTCTCTTTTGTTCCTTGTGAACATTTTCGATCCTTTGTGTGTAATATCCATTGATCAAAACTTAGCTTGTCTTGGTGTGTCATATCCAGGGAGTTAAGAGATTGTTTGGTGCGTCATATCCATTCAATCGACCTTGAGTTTGTCTTAGTGTGTCATATCTAAGGAACTCAAGTTGGGGTAAATCAGAAGTCCTTCCGCAACTTCTGTGCGACCTTACGATCCATCATTTCCTTGTACTTTGAAGATCATTTCTTCTTAGTTCTAAGGCCTATCCATCTATCCATCCATTCACCAACTCTAGAGTGACGACTTCCCTGGGAAGATCGTATCATTTGGTATGAGAGCACACTCTGAAGTTGGTATCATCTTTTCATCTTCTCATCTCTTCACCTTCTTATCTTTTCATCTACTATCTTTTCACCTTCTATCTTTTCATCTTCTTTTCTTCTATTTTCTGTTTCTCCTTTTAATATTTATTTTCGAATCCAGTAACAAAAAAAAAAGATCCAAAAAAAAAAAGAACGAAAAAAAAAAAAAAAAAAAAAAGAAAAAGAAAAGAATATATATATATAAAAAAAAAGATCTAAGAAGTTCTGGAATTTGTTTTGCAAAATCAAAAGTTTCTTAATTCTAAGTTTCTTTCAGTTATTATCCTTCTTTCTATTCTATCTCTATCTTTCTATTCTATTCTATTTGTCTTTCCGACCCTTCTATTCTATCTTCCTTTCTTCTCTTTCTATCTTTCTTTATTCTTTCATTCAGATCACTTTTGATTCTTGGAGACTATACTTTGAGTTGTATTGGATTTGCTCTATTGGAACTCTTGAGAAGTCACTGAGGTAAATCATTTTGAGTGAAACACTTGAGTGAAACACCTTTGAGAGAAACACTTGTGAGAGCTTTACTACTAACTTGTTTGTTGAGTCTTGCAGGGGAGAAAATGTCACAAGATGGAGATAATCGTGAAGGAGTACCAGCAGTCCCTAATCTCCAGATGGAAGCCTTATTAGGAGAGATGCGGCGGATGCTGAGGACTGAAATGAATGGAGTTTATGAGCGACTTAAAGAAGTCAGAGTTGAGGCTAGAGAAAGGCAACCTCAAAACGTGCCTGTTCGAAGAGATGAAGAGCAACGTAGACCAGCAAGGATTAATCTAGACGATGACTACTACAGCCGTGATGGAGACTCTTCTCAAGGGAGCAGAAGAAGACCTAGACGTGAGAGAGAAGGCAGAGGTCAACATGATGATAATCTTGGAGGTCTTAAGCTTAAAATTCCATCCTTTCATGGAAAGAATGATCCAGATGTCTACTTGGAGTGGGAGAAGAAAGTAGAGCTTGTTTTTTATTGCAACCACTATTCAGAGATCAACAAGGTTAGAGTGGCTGCTACTGAGTTCTATGATTATGCACTAAGCTGGTGGGATCAGTTTGTCACTTCGAGGAGAAGAAATGGAGAACGCCCAGTAGAGACTTGGGCTGATATGAAAGCTATTATGAGGAAGAGATTTGTCCCTAGTCACTATCACCGTGAGCTTCATCAGAAACTAAGGAGACTTACTCAAGGCAACCGTAGTGTTGAAGATTATTACCAAGAGTTGGAGACTCTTATGATCAGGGCTGATGTTACTGAGGATAGAGAAGCTACAATTGCTAGATTCATGAGCGGTTTAAACTGTGAGGTGCAGGACAAGCTCGAGATGCAGCATTATGTGGAGATTGAGGAAATGCTACACAAGGCGATTCTATTGGAGCAGCAACTCAAAAGAAAGGGTCTTTCTAGACCATCTTATGGAACATCTAACACAAGGACGAGTTACAACAGAGAAGAGAAACCGAGGACCTTTCCCAAGGTAGAATCTAAACCGTTTGTTGCTAATCAGGTTTCTAGAGGAAAGCCAGAGGCTACTACTAGTAGAGCTCGAGATGTCAAGTGCTTCAGGTGCCATGGAACAGGACACTACGCTAATGAATGCTCAAACAAGAAGGTCATGATTCTTCTGGAGAATGGAGACATAGAGTCAGAAGAGGAAGCAGAAGTGGTTTCTGATTCTTTATCGTCAGGAGAAGAGCATGAAGCTAATCCGGCTACAGGAGACTTATTGGTTGCAAGGAGATCGTTGAATGTACAGTCTAAACCAGATCAGTATGAGCAAAGGGAAAACTTGTTTCACACAAGGTGTCACGTCCAAGGGAAAGTATGCAGCGTCATCATTGATGGAGGAAGTTGTACTAATGTGGCGAGTGAGACAATGGTCAAGAAGCTAGGCTTGAAAGTAAGGAAGCATCTGAAGCCTTACAAATTGCAATGGCTCAATGATATTGGGGAAATGAAAGTGAGCAGCCAGGTATTGGTTCCCTTAACCATAGGCAAGTATAAGGATGAAGTACTATGCGATGTGTTACCCATGGAGGCAGGCCACATTCTTTTGGGAAGGCCATGGCAGTTCGATCGTAAAGTCACCCATGATGGTTACACCAGTCGGCATTCATTTGAGATCAAAGGTAAAAAGATTACTCTTATACCTATGACGCCTTTAGAGATCTATCAGGATCAGAAACACTTGAGCAAGAAAGAAGAAACAAACACTCTGAGTGAAACCCCAAACACTTTACAGCAAAAAAAGAGTGAGAGTTCGAGAAAAACCAAGTTAAAGGCCTGTGAGAGTATACCCGTGAGGAAACACCAAAATTTTTATGTGAGGACAAGTGAGGTTAAGAGAGCTTTGTTTTCTAATCAAGCTGGTGATTGTAGTCTTGTACAAGGAAGCTCTAAATCTTACTAACCCTGAACCGGTGCTCCCGAGTAGTATTCTTTCTCTTTTGCAGGACTTTGGAGATGTGTTCCCTAAAGACAATCCAAAAGGATTACCACCAATCAGAGGGATTGAACATCAGATCGACTTTGTACCAGGAGCTTCACTTCCAAACCGTCCAGCTTATAGGACCAATCCTGTGGAAACAAAGGAGCTTCAAAAGCAAGTCAGTGAACTCATGGAGAAAGGGCATATCCGAGAGAGTATGAGCCCATGTGCGGTACCAGTGTTGCTTGTGCCAAAGAAAGATGGAAGCTGGCGCATGTGTGTTGATTGCAGAGCCATCAACAACATCACGGTAAAGTATCGCCATCCTATCCCTAGATTAGATGACATGCTTGATGAGTTACATGGTTCTTGCATCTTTTCTAAGATTGATCTTAAAAGTGGTTATCACCAAATTCGCATGAAAGAGGGTGATGAGTGGAAAACGGCTTTCAAAACTAAGCATGGTTTGTATAAGTGGTTAGTTATGCCTTTTGGTTTGACAAATGCACCTAGTACTTTCATGAGATTGATGAATCACGTTCTGAGAGCTTACATTGTAGTCTTTGTTGTAGTTTACTTTGATAATATCTTAGTCTACAGCAAGAGTCTTGATGAGCATGTTGAACATCTGAAAAAGGTTCTAAGAAATGCACTTTTTGTACAGATAACCTTGTCTTTTTAGGCTTTGTTGTAAGTGCAGATGGTATTAAGGTTGATGAGGAAAAAGTGAAAGCAATCCGAGAATGGCCAAGTCCAAAGACGGTTGGAGAAGTCAGGAGCTTCCATGGACTTGCAGGATTCTATAGACGATTTTTGAGAGACTTTAGCACCCTTGCTGCGCCTCTTACAGAAGTAATCAAGAAGGATGTTGGATTCAAATGGGGAGAAGCTCAAGAAAACGCCTTCCAAACTTTGAAGGGAGAACTTACTAATGCACCACTCTTGTCTTTACCTAACTTTCTTAAGACTTTTGAGATTGAGTGTGATGCTTCATGTGTAGGAATTGGAGCTGTGCTGATGCAGGAAAAGAAGCCTATCGCTTATTTCAGTGAGAAACTAGGAGGAGCTACTCTAAACTATCCGACATGTGACAAAGAGCTCTATGCCTTAGTCCGAGCTTTGCAAACATGGCAGCACTACTTGTGGCCAAAGGAGTTCGTGATTCACACTGATCATGAGTCACTCAAACACTTGAAAGGACAACAAAAACTCAACAAGAGGCATGCTCGATGGGTTGAATTCATTGAAACATTTCCTTATGTTATCAAGTACAAGCATGGTAAGGAAAATGTCGTTGCTGATGCATTGTCGCGAAGGTATGTACTTATCTCTACTCTTGATGCTAAGTTGTTAGGCTTTGAGCAGCTTAAAGAACTTTACGAGATAGATTCAGAGTTTAAAGAAGTGTACAAAGCTTGTGAGAAGTTTGCGTTTGGAAAGTACTATAGGCATGAGGGATTTCTATTCTATAATCATCGCTTGTGTGTGCCTAACTGTTCTATTCGAGATATGTTAGTCAGAGAAGCCCATGGAGGAGGTTTAATGGGGCATTTTGGAGTTGCTAAGACATTTCAGGTTATGCTAGACCACTTTCACTGGCCACATATGAAGAGAGACGTGGAGAGGATCTGTGGAAGATGCGTTACTTGCAAACAAGCTAAATCAAAGGTTCAGCCAAACGGTTTGTATACTCCTTTGCCTATTGCTTCCCAACCTTGGAATGATATTTCTATGGACTTTGTGCTGGGTTTACCTAGAACTAGAACTGGAAAAAATTCTATCTTTGTGGTTGTTGATAGGTTCTCTAAGATGGCGCATTTCATACCTTGTCATAAGACTGATGATGCATCTCATATAGCTGATTTGTTCTTCAAAGAGATAGTTCGTTTGCATGGTATGCCTAGGACGATCGTTTCTGATAGAGATACAAAGTTCTTGAGTTACTTTTAGAAAACGCTTTGGTCTAAACTTGGAACTAGGTTGTTATTCTCAACTACTTGTCATCCACAAACTGATGGTCAAACTGAAGTAGTTAATAGAACCTTGTCCACTTTGTTGCGTGCATTGATCAGAAAGAACTTGAGAACTTGGGAGGAATGTTTACCGCATGTTGAGTTTGCTTATAATCATTCTGTTCATTCTGCTACTAAGTTCTCTCCATTTCAAATTGTTTACGGCTTTAATCCTTTATCGCCTTTGGATCTAACCCCATTGCCTTTGAGTGAAAGAACTAGTACGGATGGGAAAAAGAAAGCTGACCTTGTCAAGCAGGTCCATGAGAAAGCCAGGAAAAACATTGAGGAAAAGACTAAACAGTACGAAATGAAAGCAAACAAAAGCAGACGCAAAGTTGTGTTCGATGTTGGAGATCTTGTGTGGATTCACTTGAGGAAAGAAAGGTTTCCAGCAGAAAGGAAGTCAAAACTCATGCCAACAGTTGACGGTCCATTCAAGATAGTCAAGCGGATCAATGACAATGCTTACCAACTTGATCTTCAAGGTAAGTACAATGTTAGCTCAAGCTTTAATGTCTCTGACTTGGTTCCTTTCGTGGCAGATGGTACAGATTTGAGGTCAAATCCTTTTCAAGAGAGGGAGGATGATGCGATCATGGATATCACCAAAGAGAATGAGCTTGAAACCGGAGCTAGAACCTGAGCTAGAAGTTGAGGATGACTTAGTTGTACCGGCATGACCGATGACTCGTGCAAGAGCTAAGAAGTTTATACAAGAAATTGGAGGTTTACTTAACCAAATGTTCGCATCCAACGAGAACTCGAATTGGACTGAAGATGACTCCACTCCAGAAGTCTTAATGATGATTCAAGTCCAAGGAGAGCTCTAATGGGTTTGTGATCATTTGTACTCTTTTTCCTTATCCTTGGTTTTGTCCCAATGGGTTTTTCAGAAAAAGTTTTAATGAGGCAAATGGATCACAAAGTTACTAAGCCCATTCACTTAAGCAAGACCATTTCGTACCTAAGAAGGAAGATTTGAAGAGGCATCCACTAAATCAGTTCAAGGCTCCCTTAAGTAGTTCAAAAGTCATTCAAACTTAGTTTTAATTCAGTCTTTGTTTAATTATGGCTTTGACCACGAATTTGGCCCTTTGCCTACTCATTTTATTTTCTATATAAACTCATGTAAGATCATTTTATAAGATATCCACCTTTTTATTAAAATCATTGAGAGTGATTCTCTTTTGTTCTTTGTGAACATTTTCGATCCTTGGTGTGTAATATCCATTGATCAAAATTTAGCTTGTCTTGGTGTGTCATATCCAGGGAGTTAAGAGATTGTTTGGTGCGTCATATCCATTCAATCGACCTTGAGTTTGTCTTAGTGTGTCATATCTAAGGAACTCAAGTTGGGGTAAATCAGAAGTCCTTCCGCAACTTCTGTGCGACCTTACGATCCATCATTTCCTTGTACTTTGAAGATCATTTCTTCTTAGTTCTAAGGCCTATCCATCTATCCATCCATTCACCAACTCTAGAGTGACGACTTCCCTGAGAGGATCGTATCAAAATCCAATCGGCCTTGGTTATGTTCTCACGTCCAAAGAGCCAAGACGACGTCACTTTATTTATTTCAGTTTCTAAGTATTTTCCCATAATGATTATGAAAACATTAGTTTATTTCTTATTTTCTTGTTTTGCTAAAAACCGAATATTAGTTTCGTTTCTTTAATTTATTTAGCTTAGATCCTTGAAGGTCATGCCGCCGAGCTGTTTGTAAAGCTCCTTTCGGTTTTCTAGTCCAATACAACTTTTTACCTAATCAATAAAAGAGGCAGTTCTTCTATCATTTCAAGCGCCGCTTGCTAAAGAACCATTGCTCCTTTGCTTGTGTGAGATATTCACATAATATCAGAGTGCTTGCTGTATCAGAGATCCTGCCATATTCTTTGTGGTGCCATCGTTCCCCCCCATCGCTTATCATTTAAAGAACCAATGTGAGAGAGTCTAAGGCCAGTACGTTAGTTCCCACCCTTGTAAGATCCGGTCAGTCCGAGTCTTATACCATTTGGTATCAGAGCCGAAAGGTTCCTATATCAGGTGATATCTATTCCTTCCCTTTCGGTTTATTGCATTTTAATTTTCAAAAGAAAAACTACATAAAAATAGTTGTTTACTTCCGTTTGTTTCACTTTCATAACAAAAGCCTAAAAGAATTTTTGCCAATGTCGTCATACTTGTTCAATACGTTTTAGTCAAGTGGTTTCCAATTGCTTTATTTGTTGAATCAAGTGTTTTGTTATTTGCTAGTGTCATTCATATCCTTATGAAAACCCCAAAATAAATTAATCTTTGTGTTTATCGCTTAGTTTGTTGTTTTGTTTTCATAAACCCAAAAAAAAAAAACTCAAAAGAGTTTGTTTTTATAATTTTTGCTAGTTTAAGTGAACCTTAGCTCTATTGTGGTGCTTTGATCGCTTGTTCTTTTTGGAGATAGAGGAATACCATGGGAGAAGAAGTTCCTCCAAACGCCATGACACATATGATGGCGACCTTGCAAGCAGAGATGAGGGCCATGTGAGAAGAGTTTGCTGCGAGATTCACACGACTGGAGCAACCCCCACGACCACCCGTACCACCAGTACCACCAGCTCCAGCCCCAAGAGCTCCCATTAGGAATGTGAGGGAATTAGATGAGGATATACCCGAGCTAGAGGATGACTTCCCACCCGACCAATTACAACAACAGTACCAACAGCCCCAAGATCTGTTAAGGAGATAACGAGGTCGAGAGGAGGCCCCGAGAGAGGGCAATATGAAGATTAAGCTGACCCCTCCAACCTTTGCTGGCAAGTTTAACCCTGATGTATATCTGGATTGGGAGAGGAGGCTAGAATACATTTTCGAATGTTGGTTATAGAGACCGTAAGAAAATTTCCTTAGCTGTTGCTCAACTCACCGATAATGCTATAACATGGAGGGATGGGACAGTAGCCGAGAGAAGGAGAAACCGTTTTTCTCCTGTCACTACTTGGCGAGACATGAAATTCTTGCTACAGTCAAGGTATCTCGCTGATTCATATCATCGTGACTTACAAAACGTTTTAGAAAGTTGTCGCAGGGAACTAAGACAGTAGATGAGTACTACGAAGAGTTTGAGAAGCTTATGAACTTGTTGGAGCTAGAAGAATCCGAGGAGGCTTTGATGGCTCAATTCATTGACGGTTTACATGAGTGTATAGCCTGTAAGGTGGAACGAACTCAGTATAGTGGGATGCACGAGCTCTTACATTTAGCCGTTCAGATAGAACAACAGATCGAATGCAAGGTATCCCTCAACAACCGTACGAGAGCACCCCAACCGTGGAACGCAAGCAGCTCAAAACCTCTAGATAAGGGGAAAGCCGTTGAAGTTGACTCGCGGTTTAAAAACAAATCCCCAGAGATCCCAAAAATGACCCGTCCAGAGCCTAGTAAGTTCCCTAATTCCCCTAGAACTCGTGAGATTATTTGTTTCAAATGTCAGGGGTGAGGACACATGTCAAGAGAATGTCCCAACCAACGAGTAATGATCATGACACTGAGCGGGGACTATGAATCTCAAGACGAAGAGGAGGAGAAAGATCTTGATGAATTAGAGGAGGAAATAGACTACCCTGATCAAGGTGAGATGCTCATTACAAGGAGAGTTTTGAATGCACTCATCATACCAGAGGAGCAAGTACAACGAGAGACCATTTTCCACACGAGATGCACCATCCGAAACAAGGTATGTAATCTTATCATCGATGGCGGTTCTTGTACTAATGTTGCTTCCAAGTACATGGTGGACAGGTTAGGATTAACCTAAACTAAGCACCCAAGGCCCTACAAACTTAGATGGATTAATGATCAAACGGAGATAAAGATATATGAGAGGGTTGTTATACCATTCAGCGTGGGGCAATATTAAGATGAGGTAACATGCGATGTAGTATTCATGCAAGCCGGACACCTTCTGTTGGGGAGGCCATGGCAGTTTGGCCGAGCTACGACCCACAATGGTAGGACCAACTACTACTCGTTTGTTTATAAGGATCGAAAACACAACTTGGCGCCTTTGAGTCCAAATGAGGTTCATGCAATGCATACTCATATGTCCAAAGAACCCGAGGTAAGTAACTCTAACTTATTTATTCCGCCTAGTACTAATTACAAGACCATGTGTGCCCACGGCACCGTGCTACTAATGTACTACAAAGAGTGCTTATGTACAGATTTTAGCGAGCTACATGTACCGAGTGAAGTACAAGCCGTGTTAGCGAGGTTTAGTGATATGTTTCCTGAAGAGATTCCAGCTGGCTTACCTCCTATTCACAGGGTAGAACATCAAGTTGACATAGTACACGGTTCAGCTCTACCCAACAAAGCCGCTTACCGATTGAACCTGGAGGAAACAAAGGAACTTGAGAAGCAAGTTAAGGAGTTAATGGACAGGGGCTACATACGAGAGAGCCTTAGCATCTGTGCTGTGCCGGTTCTACTGGTCCCAAAGAAG
The DNA here is from genome assembly GCA_911865555.2 of Thlaspi arvense. Taxonomy (NCBI): domain Eukaryota; kingdom Viridiplantae; phylum Streptophyta; class Magnoliopsida; order Brassicales; family Brassicaceae; genus Thlaspi; species Thlaspi arvense. The sequence goes on from CAJVSB020000081.1 coordinate 566,459, forward strand.
GACAGGACATGGCGAATGTGTGTAGATTGTCACGCCATCAACAATATCACCATAAAATACCGTCACCCAATACCCTGGTTAGATGGCATGTTGAATGAGCTTAGCGGAGCTACTATCTTTTCCAAGGTTGATCTCAGGATTGGGTGCCACCAAGTTCGAATGCGTGAGGGAGATGAATGGAAAACCGCCTTCAAAACCATGCAAGTCCTCTACGAGTGGCTAGTTATGCCATTCGGGCAGACCAATGCCCTTGGCACATTCATGCGTCTCATGAACCAAGTTCTAAAAAATTTTGTTGGTAGATTTGTGGCAGTATATTTTGATGATATACTCGTCCATAGTAAGAGTTTATCTGAAAATATCACTCATCTAAAGCTTGTTTTAAAAACACCTCGCAAGGAAGGCTTATATGCTAACCTTAAGAAGTGCTCCTTTTGTACTAATAACCTTGTCTTCTTGGGTTTTGTAGAAAGTGATTAGGGCTTACAAGTGGATGAAGAAAAGAATAATGCCATTCAAGAATGGCCCACGCCGACAACAATCGGCCATGTTAGAAGTTTTCACGGCTTAGCCACCTTCTACCATCGGTTCGTCAAAGATTTGGGCACCATAGCTGCTCTACTTACAGCAGTCATCAAGAAGAATCTATTCTTTTCATGGGGAGTAGCACAGGAGAATTCTTTTAAAGCCTTAAAGATGAGTCTCACCCGAGCCCTCGTCTTAACTCTACCAAACTTTAAATTTATGTTCGAAGTGGACTGTGATGCTTTTGGCATGGGGATAAGAGCAGTGTTACAACAGAAAGGGAGGCCCGTAGCGTTCTTTAGTGAGAAGTTAAGTGGAGCCACGCTGAACTATCCTACGTAGGACAAGGAGTTATACGCATTAATTAGGGCATTGGAAACATGCCAGCATTACTTGCTTTACAAGGAGTTCGTAATTCATACTGACCATGAGACATTGAAGCACTTGAGTGGTCATACATCCTTAAAGAGAAGAAGTGGCTGGAGTTCATTGAGATGTTCCCGTACGTCATCAAATACATGAAGAGAAAGGAAAACGTTGTGGCCGATGCTTTATCACGGGGATACGCACCGATCACTACTATGGAGGCCAAGGTGTTAGGCTTTGAACACAACAAGAGCTTATATAAGGAGGATCCAGACTTTAGAGAGAGCTATAAAGAGCATGGAAAAGGAGCTTATGGAGCTTTCTACATCTTTTAGGGGTTCTTATTCAGGGATAAATATTTGTGCATTCCTCAAGGATCGTTAAGAGAATTGGTTATTCAAGAAGCTCATGGTGGTGATCTATTGGGACATTCCGGAGTAGACAAGACCCTTGCTGTTCTTACGGATCATTTCTTCTGGCCACACTTAAAGAAAGACGTAGAGAGGTTCTGTACATGTAGAAAGGCCAAGTCCAGGTTACATCCTTACGGTTTATACACTCCTTTACCAATACCAAACCCCCCTTGGGTAGATGTGTCTATTGATTTTGTATTAGCATGACCCAAGATTCGTCAGAAGGACTCGATAATTGTTGTGCTGGACCGGTTCTCCAAGACTTGTTCTTCAAAGAAGTAGTGCGTTTACATGGTGTTCCCCGGACAATCGTATCTGATAGAGATGCTAAGTTCCTCAGTCACTTCGGGAGGACCCTTTGGAGGAAGATGGGGACTAAGCTGCTGTTCTCCACGATATGTCATCCCCAAACGGACGGCCAAACTGAGGCGGTAAATCATACCTTATCTACTTTGCTTAGAGCTACTCTTTGTAGAAATATGAAAACATGGTTAGATTGCATTCCATTCATTGAATTCGCTTATAACCATGCTACTCACTCGGCTTCTAAGTCGTCCCCTTTTAAAGTTGTGTATGGAATCAATCCTCTCACCCCGATGGATCTAACACCTTTATCACCGGTTGAGCAAACTAATCTTGATGGATTTAACCGAGGGGAGTTCATAAAGAAGCTTCATCAACAAGACAAAGAGAACATTGAGAGAAATATGCTGGAGTACAAGAAGAACAAGGATATAGGATGCAAAGAGATCATCTTCGAGCAAGGAGAGTGGGTCTGGTTACATATAAAACCAGGGAAGTTCCCCCAAAACGAGTTATAAGCTCGCACCGAGGGGAGATGGACCCATCAGGATTCTAGAATTTCTCAACAACAACACCTATAAGCTGGAGCTTCCAGGTGAGTACAATATTTCCCACAGCTTCAATGTATCTGATTCATTCCCTTTTGATGTAGGAGAAGCGGTTTTGAGGGCAAAACCTTTTCACGAGGGAGGGAATGGTGTAACCTCAGAAACGGAGCCTATTCAAGCTGTAGTACCCACAGTCTTGGAAGGACCTATGACGCGATCAAAGGAGAAAGCCCTAACCCAAAAGTTCAATCTAGCCTCAGTAGAGTTTATGGAACTGATCCACCCGGACATCATTTACCAGCCGGGAAGACCACCCGCACCCGACCCGCCAGTCTTACCTGGGACATTACGACCACAACGGCACAATGACACGCAGCTCACACTCGGGCCAAAACAAGGTACAACATATTTTGTGGCAGGTCAAGCCATTCCTGAGGATGAGATAACCGAGACGTTCCCACCACACCAAGTCACCACCGGCAACTCAAGACCAGCACCATGCCACAGACAACTGGAGTACTACGAAGACAAGGAACCACCAGAGGACCCTTTTGACATCACCTCATTGGCACGTCAGATTAATCAAGAAGATAGAAGCGATGCCTTAGAAGTCCCGAGGAACAACTCTATTCACTTCCATTATACCGGTTCGTTCATGCATGAAACCAAGGTACTTTCCAAATTTGTTTTACATGCAGGTACACAATCAAATCCAACCGGCCTTGGTTAAGTTCTCACGTCCAAAGAGCCAAGACGATGTCACTCTATTTATTTCAGTGTCTAAGTATTTTCCCATAATGATATGTTATGAAAACATTATTTTATTTCTTATTTTCTTGTTTTGCTTAGGACTGAATGTTAGTTTCCTTTCTTTGCTTTATTTAGCTTATACCCTAGAAGGTCATGCTTTTGAGCTGTTTATAAAGCTCCCTTCGGTTTTGTAGTCTAATACAACTTTTTACCTAATCAATAAAAGAGGCAGTTCTTCTATCATTTCAAGCGCCAATGCTAAAGAACCATTGCTTGTTTGCTTATGTGAGGGATTCACATATGATCCGAGTGCTTGCTGAATCAGAGATCATTCCAAACTCTATGTGGTACCATCGTTCCCCCCATCGCTTATAATTCAAAGAACCAACGTGAGAGAGTCTAAGGCCATCACGTTAGTTCTTATCCTTGTAAGATCCGGTCAGTCCGAGTCTTATACCATTTGGTATCAGAGCCAAAAAGTTCCTATATCAGGTGATATTTATTCCTTACCTTTCAGTTTATTGTAGTTTAGTTTTCAAAAGAAAAACCCCATAAAAATAGTTGTTAGCTTCTGTTTATTTCATTTTCATAACAAAAGCCTAAAAGAATTATTGCTTGTGTTGTCATACTTGTTCAATACTTTCTATTCAAGTGGTTTCCATTGGCTTTATTTGTTGAATCAAGTGTTTTGTTATTTGCTTGTGTCACTCATATCCTTAAGAAAACCCCAAAAAAAATTAATCTTTTTGTTCATCAGTTAGTTCATTGTTTTGTTTTCATAGACCCAAAAAAAAACCCCAAAAGAGTTTGCTTTTTTAAAAATTTTTGCTAGTTTAAGTTAACCTTAGCTCTATTGTGGTGCTTTGATCGCTTGTTGTTTTTGGCAATACAGGAATACCATAGGAGAAGAAGTTCTTCCAAAGCGCCAATACACAGATGATGGCGACCTTTCAAGCGGAGATGAGGGCCATGCAAGAAGAGTTTGGTGCGAGATCACACGACTGGAGCAACTCGCACAGCTTCCGGAACCACTAGTACCACCAGCTCCGGTCCCAAGAGCTCCCGTTAGGAATCTGAGGTAACCGGACGAGGATATGCCCGAGCTAGAGGATGACATCCCACCCGACCCGTTATAACAACAGTACCAACAGGCCCAAGATCCGTTAAGGAGACAACAAGGTCGAGAGAAGGCCTCGAGAGAGGGCAATATGGAGGTTAAGCTGACCCCTCCAACCTTTGCTGGCAATTCTAACCCTGATGTCTATCTAGATTGCGAGGGGAGGCTAGAATACATTTTCGAATGGTATGGTTATGGAGATCGTAAGAATGTTGCCTTAGCTGCTGCCCAACTCACCGACAATGCTATAGTATGGCGGGATAGCAACATAGCCGAGAGAAGGAAAAATCGTTTTGCTCCTGTCACTACTTGGCGAGACATGAAATTCTTGCTACGGTCGAGGTATGTCCCTGATTCATATCATCGTGACTTACAAAAAAGTTTTAGAAAGTTGTCGCAGGGAACTAAGACAATAGATTAGTACTACGAGGAGTTCGAGAAGCTTATGAACTTGTTGGAGCTAGAAGAATCTAGGGAGGCTTTGATGGCTCAATTCGTTGTCGGTTTACATGAGCGTATAGCCCGTAAGGTGGAAAGAACTCAGTATAGTGGGATGCACAAGCTCTTACATTTAGCCGTTCAGATTGAACAACAGATCAAACGCAACGTACGAGAGCACCCCAACCGTGGAACGCAAGCAGCTCAAAACCTCTAGATAAGGGGAAAGCCATTGAAGTTGACTCGCGGTTTAAAAACAAATCCTCGTAGATCCCAAAAATGACCCATCCAGAGCCTAGTAAGTTCCCTAATACCCCTAGAACTCGTGAGGTTATTTGTTTCAAATGTCAGGGGCGAGGACACATGTCAAGGGAATGTCCCAACCAACGAGTAATGATCATGACACCGAGCGGGAACTATGAATCTCAAGACGAAGAGAAGGAGAAAGATCTTGACGAATTAGAGGAGGAGATAGACTACCCTGATCAAGGCGAGATGCTCATTACAAGGAGTGTTTTGAGTGCACTCATCATACCAGAGGAGCATTTACAAGGAGAGAACATTTTCCACACGAGATTCACGATCCAAAACAAGGTATGTAATCTTATCATCGATGGCGGTTCTCGTACTAATGTTGCTTCCAAGTACAAGGTGGACATGTTAGGATTACCCAAGACTAAGCACTCGTGGCCCTACAAACTTAGATGGCTGAATGATCAAATGGAGATAAAGATATCCGAGAGGGTCGTTATACCATTCAGCATGGGGAAATATCAAGATGAGGTAACATGCGATGTAGTACCTATGCAAGCCGGACACCTTCTGCTGGGGACGCCATGGCAGTTTAACCAAGCTACCACCCACAATGGTAGGACCAACTACTACTCATTTGTTCATAAGGATCGAAAACACAACTTGGCGCCTTTGAGTCCAAGTGAGATTCATGCAATGCAAACTCATATGTCCAAAGAACCCGAGGTAAGTAACTAACTTATGTATTCAGCCTAGTACTATTTACAAGATCATGTGTGCCCACGTCACTGTGCTATTAATGTACTATAAAGAGTGCTTAAGTACAGATTTTAACGAGCTACAAGAACCGAGTGAAGTACAAGCCATCTTAGTGAGGATTAATGATGTATTTCCCGAAGAGATTCCAGCTGGCTTACCTACTATTCGCGGGGTAGAACATCTAGTTAACGTAGTACCCGGTTCTGCTTTACCCAACAAAGCCGCTTACCGAATGAACCCGGAGGAAACAAAGGAACTTGAGAAGCAAGTTAAGGAGTTAATGGACAAGGGCTACATAAGAGAGAGCCTTAGCCCATGTGCCGTGCCGGTTCTACTGGTTCTAAAGAAGGACGAGACATGGCGAATGTGTGTAGATTGTCGCGCCATCAACAATATCACCATCAAATTCCGTCACCCAATACCGCGGTTAGATGACATGTTGGATGAGCTTAGCGGAGCTACTATCTTTTCCAAGGCTGATCTCAGGAGTGGGTACCACCAAGTTCGAATGCGTGAGGGAGATGAATGGAAAGCCGCCTTCTTGAAGTTCAAAAGTAGAAGTGTCCTCCAAAGCGCTTGAAAGAGAAGAGTTTGTGGGTTTTTGATAGCTTGCTATTTTAGACCATTTTAGGCTGCATTTCATGCATCTTTTCCTCTGTTTTTGCATTATAGTTTAGCATTTTAGTGTCATTTGCATTTAGAATCAACATGGCATGCATTTAGCTTAGGATTGCATACATTTGCATACATTTGCATACATGTGCATCTTTGTGGTGGTTTTCAGGTGAATTTGGAGATTTTTAGAGTTGGGAAGGAGATGGAAGCAGCTGATGATCGAAAAAGATGTCATAAATGGAGCTCTTGCAAAGTCTGGTCTATATCGAGCAGAATACCCGTGGAGTATGCTCAATGTAAGCAGCAGGACGAGAGGAAGGGGATCAGCACGAGGAGTCTAAGCCGTTGGTCTGCATCGAGGTCCAGCATCGAGCAAGGAAGCTGATGCGCGCTGCACAAACCATATCAAGGTCGCATATCGAGCAGAACACCATCCGAACCACCCCGGTGTGATTCATCCGCGCATTGACCATTTGAATTTTGTTGACCTTATCTTATTTTTAGGTTTTGTCTGCTTCTATTGGCTCTCTACTATAAAAGGGAAGCTACAAAACATTATCTTTATCCAAGTTTAGTCTTTCAACCAAAAACTTCGCTCTTCTCTAAACAAAAAGGGCGATTTGCCTTAGGCTCTTTATTTTTAATAAAGTCTGCATTTTTATGGTTTAATCTTGTCTCTTAATCTTTGTTCTTGCACCTTGGTAGTTTAAATTTATCATCTTTGCATTTTAATCTCATCTACTAATGTTTAACTCTAAACAAATGGGATTAAACATGATTAGTGAGTAGTTTACTTTAGATTTAGGGTTCTAAGTAGGGAAAGTGGTGACTAAGATGTGATTAAGGGGTGATTAGGCTTATTTAACTGTTCTATGTTGTCTCCTTCTCTTGCAAAGTGATTATTGTTCATAAATCTTGCTCCTTTTGATTGAATTTGGTAATTATTGATGCATATGGTTCACTAAATGGCTTGTTATTTCATCTCTAAGCATGGTTTGCTTATTTGGCTTGATAGTTTGGCTTGATCTATGTTTTCTTTGTTCAGTTACACCAAAGTGATAGTTCACCATTGCCAGATGATTCGCTTAGGGCTAGATAATGCTGGTTTTGAGATTCTTGCTTGATGGTTAGATAGTATGCATTAAAAGATCTTGCCTTTGTTTCATTCCTGTTCATTGCTTAGCATTGTTAGGATGTTGCAGCTGTGTGCTTAAATCCATATTCTTGATTGGTGTTTAGCTAACTAGGTCCTTATTGGTTCACAAGATTGATAAGTTGATCTCAATTCTTTCTTGGATGAGAGAGTGATTGCTTGATTAGTACATCTCTTAGGCTATAATGGTTTTAATCTTTATGCTCATGGTTGAAGGATACGCCATCACAAGTAGGTCGACTTCAGTCTTGTTGAATATGAACTGCTTATTGACGCTATGTTGGTTCCTTTTAGATACCTTGTCTAGGAGTACAAAACTGAGAACTGCTTGCTTATAAATGCTTGATGCTTGCCTATGTTAGAAATCTCCATTTTCACTCTTGAAAACCACTATCCCACAATTGCTTAGAACCTTGAGTCTTGCTTTTAATTAATTATCTTTAAGATCATCTTGCTTAATTCTTGCTTTACTTGTCATTCTTGCTTAGTCATTGCTTTAAGTTCATTGCTTAGTTCTATTTACTTGCATTTAGTTTCTGCTTTCTTTTTATTGCTTTGTTAGGTTGTTAGACTTGTCCTTGACTAATCAAAACCCCCTTCATTGCTTAGCTTATGGCATTGTTTGCATCTCATCTTCCACAAATAAATTGACACATGATCCCTATTCTACAACTGATTAGAGGCTAAGGATATTTGGTTTAGGATAGCAAAAATCTTGTTTTAATAGTCGCAATGAACAAAAAAATCCATAAGCCACAAGTGTAGCCACGTTTTTGGTGTATGAACTTTCAAATCCTCACCCTCTTTATCCTGTGCACTTTCATCAAAGATTAGAAACACAAAATTATATGTGCAACAGATAGATCTTTTCACATTAGCAATGCATTTTCCTTTTCTTAGAACATCTAAAACAAGTTTCAGATGTTCAACGTGTTCATCTAAATGCTTGCTACATATCAGAATGTCATTAAGATAGACAACAACATCAATTCCAATGGATGATCTCAAAACACTAAATGAACTCAAAACATTGAATGGACTCAAAACATTGATTGGGTTCAAAACATGATTCAACAATATCATCAAAATTCCAAGTGCATTAGTTAAGTCAAAAGATATCACTAAGCAATCATGTAAACCATGTTTTGTTTTAAAAACAGTTTTCCACCTATCACACTTTTTTCATTCGAGTTCTATGATAACCATTCCTAAGATCAATCTTAGAAAGCATGTATGAACCATGGAACTTATCAAGCATACCATCCAATAAAGCAATGAAATGTTTATACTTTACCTTGATGTTTTTGATTGCTTGGCAATCATTGTACATCCTCCAAGTCCCATGCTTCTCAGGAACTAGCAAAATAAGACCAACACTTGGACTCATGGTCTTTTTGATGTACCCTTTCTTCATTAGTTCACTAACTTGCCTCTGAAGCTTCTTTGATTCCTCTGGTTTCGTCCTATTAACTGGCATGTTAGAAATGGAAGCCCCTGGTACAACGTCAATCTGGTACTCATTCTCACAGATTGGTGGTAATCCATTATATGTATCTTTTATAAAGACTTCATTTGAATCCTGCAACAATGAAACAACACAACTAAACAAAACAGGGTCAAGATCATTATAGTTAAAAAGAGCCTCTATGTACAGTAGTACAATCATTGGCTGTTTTAAAAGCAAAGATCTCTCAATCTCACAAGATCCCTCAAAGAAATTTATGTGTTTCCTCACGGTTTTGCTCTCACAGGCTATTTTCTGAGTTTTTCTCAAAATCTCTCTCTTTTTGGTAATAAGTGTTTTAGGGGGTCTCTCAAAGCTTGTTGTTTCTCCTTTAGTTTCAGTATCAACTGATCTTGGTAAACCTCTTGTGGTGTCAAAGGAACAAGAGTACTGCTTTTGTCTATGTATCCAAATGCGTGCTCGCTGGTAAAACCATCATGATGCACCTTATGATCGTATTGTCAAGGTCTCCCAACAATATATGATCTCTTTGCATAGGTACTTCATAAAACAACACATTTTCTTCATACTTTCTCATGCAGAATGAAATCTGAACCTGCCTTGCATCCTTCACTCCACCACTATCATTCAACCACAGAAATTTCTATCGCTTTCGATGCTTCTTACTTTTCAAACCCAAGTTTTCTACCAATGTAGTACTTGCCACGTTTGTACAGCTCTCGCCATTAGTGACCAGACTACACACCTTATTCTGATCATGGAATCTTGTAAGGAGCGGATTCTCATGCTGCACATTCTCTTCTTCTATAGCTTACATGCGCAATGATCTCCTTGTAACTAGTAAGTCTTCTTTGGGAGCAAGTTCCTCAAAATCTAACAACTTAGAAACAAAAACTACTTCTTCTTCAGTTTCTTGCTCTCTATCATTTTTACGTACTAGTCTCCTCTGCTTGGGACTCTCATCAGATTCATGAGCCCTGTCATGACACTTAAATCATTGCAAATAAAGATTATATGCTCTAGAAGACACATCATTAACTCTGATTTCATGCTAGTAGTGGATGGCTTCAAATCATTCTTTGCTTTAGGGGTTGTCTTCTCCTCCTTAGAACAACTCAGCCTCATGGGAGATGAACTCAATCCTTGAGTTTGACGTCTACAATGCTCCCTCTTGAGCTTCTTCAATAGCTCATCATAGTTTTGATAGTCAAACTCGAGCTCATTTCTTTTCTCCTTTCTATATATACATCAGAATCGTTTTTCCTTTGCAAAGATGGAATCTTCAACTTAATACCATCTGAATAGCCATCAGCTTGATCCTTGCCTTCTCTAGCATATCTTGGTCTCCTATGACTCTCTCTTAATAAATGACTACCACGGCTATAATAATCAACTCCTTTACGATCCCTAGCTTGTCTAGGTCGATCTTCTTCTCTCAGGTAAATATCGTGGCTGCCTTGGTTGACCTTTTGCTAGCCATTAATTCAACCTCACTGAAACCACTGATTTCTGTTCTCACCGTCCTTTGAATTTCTCCAAGTAAGGCTTGCATTTGAGGATTTAGGACCTCCATTCTTCCTTCTACTTGAGTAGTTTTGCCTTTGTTAGATGATATATCATGGTTTTTATGGTTTTTAACCATGATATAAGTTCTTTTTATTGAGTCTTTTTGGTATTTTTAGAGTCCTAGAAGAGTCTTTGCAGGTTATAGCATGTCTGGAGCATAATTGGAGATTTTGGAACCTTTTGGAGCATTCTGAGTTGAAGCCACGAAGTACCTAGCTCGAAGAAGAAAGTATGCCATATGGTGACGCTCGTCACCCACCAAGGAAGGAGGTCGTGGCTTGTTTTTAAAAGATTGGGAAGAAATTGCAGTTTTGGCCCAAAAGTTCCAGTATTTGCAAAAAGACCCCAGATCGTGTTTTAGCTTGTATATTAGGTTTTTCAGCCATTCTTTTGGCATATATCTTGTATCTTATTATTTTGGAGAGCTTTAGAGAGAGATTTGTAGAAGAGCTTTTGGAGAGACAAATCAGACTCCTTCAGAGCAGATTTTGAACTCCTTTATTTCTACTTCTTATTTCTTTTATGCAATCTATTCTTTTCATGATGTTTTTCTCAAATCACCATGTCTGAGTAGTTTGTTAGTTAAGTTAGGGCATTTCAAAGGTTGAAGAAGAGTTTGTAGAATTGCTAAAAACTTCTAGGAAATTCATTGGTTCTTCATCTGTGCTTGCATTCATATCGATTTCTTAGACACATCATCTGGATTTCGAAACCCTAGGTTTTTGATAGATGTGAGAGCATTATTAATCACCTGAACTAGTATTAGATGAGCAAAACGCCCTAGTACAAAGAGATTTGGCTTAGGAGTTTTGTGAACAATTGAACCTGATCATTACTGCATGTTTAGGTTGTTAGGGTTTGCAAAGAGATTTGAAACTCTGTGATTTAGACATAGATAGCTTCTGCAATGAGAATTGATTAGTTATATCTTTGCGATTCATGTTCAAGACGGTTTTAATTCATTCCTGATTGCATGCATTCTACACTCTCAGATTCAACCTGCGAACTGTCCTGACTTAGCGCCTTTAGCCTTCTGAACTTTAAGAACAAGCATAAAAACGCCCTCCTGCATTTATTTTACTGTTTTGCATTACATTCATTATTTATCGCTTAGCTTAATCCGAACCTGAACTCTTTAGTGTAGTTTACTTACTCCCTTGGGATTCGATAACCCCTTGTACTACAACTGCTTTTGCTGTGCACTTGCAGTAGTTTTATTTGGGTAAAACCTGACCCTATCAAGTTTTTGGCGCCGTTGCCGGGGAGTAATAGCTGCCTATCGATTTTTAGTATTAGGATTTTGTCTAAGTTTTTATTTGTTTACTGACTTTCAGCTACTTTTCTTTGTTCATGTTTCAGGTGTATGCCTAATCGCAGAACTAGAAGCAACAAAGAGAAGGAGCTTGTGACTTTGAGCATCGACGAGCTTGCTAGGTTGGAGAGAACTAACAGGAAAGCTAAGAAGCAATTTACAATGGTCGCTCCACTGATCTGGTTGAAGATGCAGAAGGTCACTTGGTTGACAGGGAAGGAAATAGGAGGAACGAAGAGGGGCAGAGAATTGATCAAGAGGGGAATGTCATTGTTGAACAGCAGGTTCAGCAAGTGGCTGAGAACGTGGGAGTCCCTGCTGCTGTCAATAACGCTGCTGGGCGTTTTGTTCAGAGGACTCTAGGTGACTACAACAGACCTGATCAGTTCTATGCCAACAGAGCTGCAATCCGACCTCCTGCCTTCCAGAGGAACGATTTTGAGGTCAAACCTGTCTACTATCAGCTGGTTGGCCAGCATCCATTCCATGGCTTACCTCATGAGCATCCTATGGATCACATTGAGAGGTTTGAGGATCTGGCTTCAAGTGTCAAAGCTACTGGAGTCAGCAATGACTTTCTGTTCTGCAAGCTTTTCCCTTACTCTCTTGGAGGAGAGGCTGCATATTGGCTGAAGCAACTGGAGCCTGGTTCATTAACTACTTGGGAGGACACCAAGAACGCCTTTCTGAACAACTTCTATGATGATGCAAGATCAGAAGACATGAGGACGAAAATTGCATCCTTTACACAAGGCCCTACTGAAGCTTTTAAGGCTTCTTGGATCAGGTTCAAGTCTTATCAAAGGGACTGCCCTCATCATGGTTTCAATCAAGTGCAACTGCTTGGTATCTTCTTCAGAGGCATTGACTGGAAATATCAGATGGCGCTGGATGCAGCAAGTGCAGGAAACTTCAACACCAACAGACCAGAGGAGGCGGTGAGATTGATTGAAAACTTGGCCTGCAGTAACAGCACTAAGAATGCAGATTTGCAGAGAAAGCAGCAGGCTGGTTTGAATGATGGAAACCAAATAGCTGAAGTTAAGGCTAAGTTAGACAGCATGCACAGCCTTCTGGTGGGAAAGAAGTCAGTTCAGTTTGCTGCAGAAGTGGAGAGTTTCGAAAATCCTGAAGAATTTGAGCAGAAAGATGTTAATTTCATCAATGGAGGGGGTTTTCAGAGCCAAAGGTTTGGAAATCAGCAATAGATCAGAGGCTACAACAGCAATAATCAGCAGAGTACCTTTACAGGAGGACAGAGCACGCCTGGTTACACTCCTAAGCCCCCATTCCAGAAGACTGAAGTTGAGAAACCTTACCAAAACAGCAGGAATTATGGTTCTTCTTCCTACCAAACTGCACCTCCACAAGACAATAAAATGGAAGCTATGCTGGAGCTGGTACTTGAAGGACAGCAGAAGATGACAGTGAACTTCAATGGCAAGCTAGATTCGCTGTATCAAGACCTGAATGGAAAAATTGAGAGTCTGAACTCTCACATGAAGAAGCTTGATGTGCAGGTTGCTCAAACTGCAGGAGCTGTTCAAAGGCAAGAGGGATTCCTTCCTGGAAGGACTGATATCAATCCCAAGCATCAGGTTAATGCCATCACAGTCAGGAATGAAAAGGAGCTTAAAACAGTGCAGAAAAAGAGGTTGAGTGCAGAACAGATCGTGCAACTCATGGAGTCTGAAGATGAATTTTTTTCTGTCTCAGAGGTGAGTGACGAGCGTCACCAAGGAGGAGTGACGCTCGTCACCAACATAGAAGAGAATCGGGGGTTGTCACAGGTGAGTGACGAGCGTCACCCCCCTGGTGACGGTCGTCACCCACCCCAGAACGAAGCTGCTTCGCCTGTAACTGCAAATTATGACCAGGAACGTGTCTATAAACCCCAAAACACCATTCCCCAAGCATCCTAGGAAGTCTAAACAGGAGATAGAAGAAGCCAGATGCAAAGCTATGATAGACAAGTTGATGCTTGAGATCCCACTTGTTGATGCAGTCAAGCTTTCACCAGCTCTAAGAAGGTATGTAAAGAGAATGGTTGTGAATGGTGTAAGTCCTGAGGAAGGAGCATTGCTTACCAGAGACATCAGTGCAATTCTCTTAGGCACAGTTCCAAAGAAGAAGAAGAAGGTGACTGTTTCTGAACAAGTCAATACCATCACTCAAATCAGAGTTCCAGAGAAGCTATCTGATCCAGGGACCTTTGTGCTTGATTGCTCAATATCTGCAGGACGTTTTCCCCACTCTCTATGTGATCTAGGGTCAAGTATTAACTTGATGCCTTTCTCTGTTGCTGCTAGACTTGGAATGACTGATTTCAAGCCAGCTGGGATCTCTCTCATCCTAGCAGATCGATCCATAAGAACCCCAGAAGGCATGTTAGAGAATGTTCATGTTAACATTGAAGGCTGCATAATTCCTACAGATTTTGTGGTTCTGAAATATGCTGAAGAACCTAAAGATCCTCTTATTCTGGGAAGACCATTCTTGGCTACTGCTGGAGCCATCATTGATGTTAGAAGGGGGAACATTGAGCTTGATCTTGGTGATGTTGTCATGAACTTTGACATGGATAAGTTAAGAGGGAGTTCTACCATTGATGGTCAGACCTTTTCTGTAAGAACTTCTAGAGATAAAGAGACTGTCATGGAGCATTCAGAAGACACTATTGCTGAGTGTATCAATGAATCAGATATTAGTAGGCAAGTGAGCAAGATGGCTGTTGAAGAGCCAATATCTGAAACTTCTGCAGAAGCTGTTGGGTTTGAGGATTGCAGTGAGGATCATATCTTCATGACTAGGCTTGAAAAAGAGGTTCTAATGAATGCCAAGTTGCTGGAGGAAGACGTGTATGTGATGGAAGCAACACTTGCAGAGCTGAATTGCAGGAAAACTGCAGAAACTCGAACTGCAGAGTCAGTAACGAGCGTCACTGACCTGGTGACGCTCGTCACCAACCTGAACACAAAGCAGCAACGAAATTTTACAGCTACAAGTCCATCATATGTTGCCAATCCGAAAATTCAACAGTCCACAACCCAGAAACCTGCAACTAAGCAAAGGTATGCACTTCCTGGAACCAGTTCCAAACCTCCTAATCTAATCAATAAGAATTTAAAAGGTGAAAAAGCTGCTTCACACTTATGCAAGCAATGAGATTCTCGTAGAATGCTTGGTGTTTCTTTTGATGATTCTGCAGGAAAACGAAATGTCCCACCCACAGTCACGACCCACCCTGCTGATGTTCCTCACTTCCTTGGAAGTGTTCATACATCTACTGCTTACAAACCACCATGGATGAGGAGACATTCTTCTCCAAGGCATTCAATGCCACCTTCTGTTCCACCAGCTGTCTGAGCAGCATTCAAAGTCGAGCTACTAACTTTAAACAAGCGCTTAGTGGGAGGCAACCGACTAGTAAGTTTTCTTTTTCATATATTAGTTTAGTTTTCTATTACATAGCTAAAAAAAAACCCAAAAACATGAAAAAAAAAAAAGAAAAAAAGGAGAGTCAGTTTGTCAGTTTGCTTGGATGATGTCTTGTGAACTTGTTGGACCATGGATTATGCTTTGTTTGGATGTTTTGATGTGTGTTTTGAGTGCTCTTACAGTTTGACTTCGGAGTACACATGATGGCATAGCATTTAAACATCCAACATGTCGATTCTGGAGTATCAGAGATGGTGACGCTCGTCACCAATCTGGTGACGCTCGTCACCAGCTCCTTCGCGAGGTACCACTTTTCCACCTTGGTTTTACACGTTCTCATGCTTCATTTTGACCAACTCTTGGCTTAATAACACTGGGGACAGTGTTGTTTAAGTCTGGAGGAGGTGGTTACTGACGTTGTGTGCTTTGTGTCATGTTTATAGAGTCTTAAAGTTGAGTCAAACAACCTGTTTTTCTAGAGTCAAAATTTTTGAAACTGTTAGTTTTTCTTGGAACTAGCCATAGGACGTTTTTGCTGATAAGAAACATTGCCACAGTAGTTGATTACAAGTCTTACTAAGTTGAAAGTCATAGGTAGATCAGTCTAGCAATGAAGGTTTAGGTTCTTAGAGAATCTGGAAAATTTGCTGTTAGCTCCACCTTAATGAACTTTAAATTTCTTGTCTTGGTGATTGATTCTTATTGATCTTGATTCTCTCTTTAAGCACTGACAATAAGGTTAAAATACAATCTCTCTTTGATCTTCCCTGATGTAGTTTTTAAAAGTTTAAGTTCAAAGAATGGTGCATTCATGACCCTGTCTCCTCACAAGGAACAACAGTAGTGAACACACTCAAGAACCTGTCTCCTCACAAGGAACACAAGTATTGAGTAGCACCATATCTTAGACTGTAAAAGTTGAGAAAAAGAAGTGAAAAATCAAAAATATCCTAAGGAAAAAGATTAAGGGAAGAGAAAATAGGAGAGCTGTGTTGAGATTGATTTGTTCAGTTGTTAGGAAGGGAAAAGAATCTGTAAAGTGATTGAGATGATAGAGCCTTGATGAGATATCACACTTAGATCAAATATAAGGAGTTGACAGTAGAAATTTCGGATTTCTTGAAGAGATTTGGACTGGACTTGAGAGATTTGCTAAGCTTGTGATAATTAGGCTGAAATTTGACCTTGTGTTGACTATGTGGTATGTGGATTCGAAAGCTTTAACTAGTATGGTCTTCCTGATGACTGACTGATTGTTTCTTGTTTTCAAACCTCGACCTTATTCTTTGTCTAATGTTTGCTTGAGGGCAAGCAAAAGCTAAGTCTGGGGGAGTTGATATATCATGGTTTTTATGGTTTTTAACCATGATATAAGTTGTTTTTATTGAGTCTTTTTGGTATTTTTAGAGTCCTAGAAGAGTCTTTGCAGGTTATAGCATGTCTGGAGCATAATTGGAGATTTTGGAACCTTTTGGAGCATTCTGAGTTGAAACCACGAAGTACCTAGCTCGAAGAAGAAAGTATGCCATATGGTGACGCTCGTCACCAAGCTGGTGACGCTCGTCACCCACCAAGGAAGGAGGTCGTGGCTTGTTTTTAAAAGATTAGGAAGAAATTGCAGTTTTGGCCCAAAAGTTCCAGTATTTGCAAAAAGACCCCAGATCGTGTTTTAGCTTGTATATTAGGTTTTTCAGCCATTCTTTTGGCATATATCTTGTATCTTATTATTTTGGAGAGCTTTAGAGAGAGATTTGTAGAAGAGCTTTTGGAGAGACAAATCAGACTCCTTCAGAGCAGATTTTGAACTCCTTTATTTCTACTTCTTATTTCTTTTATGCAATCTATTCTTTTCATGATGTTTTCTCAAATCACCATGTCTGAGTAGTTTCTTAGTTAAGTTAGGGCTTTTCAAAGGTTGAAGAAGAGTTTGCAGAATTGCTAAAAACTTCTAGGAAATTCATTGGTTCTTCATCTGTGCTTGCATTCATATCGATTTCTTAGACACATCATCTGGATTTCGAAACCCTAGGGTTTTGATAGATGTGAGAGAATTATTAATCACCTGAACTAGTATTAGATGAGCAAAACGCCCTAGTACAAAGAGATTTGGCTTAGGAGTTTTGTGAACAATTGAACATGATCATTACTGCATGTTTAGGTTGTTAGGGTTTGCAAAGAGATTTGAAACTCTGTGATTTAGACATAGATAGCTTCTGCAATGAGAATTGATTAGTTATATCTTTGCGATTCATGTTCAAGACGGTTTTAATTCATTCCTGATTGCATGCATTCTACACTCTCAGATTCAACCTGCGAACTGTCCTGACTTAGCGCCTTTAGCCTTCTGAACTTTAAGAACAAGCATAAAAACGCCCTCCTGCATTTATTTTACTGTTTTGCATTACATTCATTATTTATCGCTTAGCTTAATCCGAACCTGAACTCTTTAATGTAGTTTACTTACTCCCTTGGGATTCGATAACCCCTTGTACTACAACTGCTTTTGCTGTGCACTTGCAGTAGTTTTATTTGGGTAAAACCTGACCCTATCATTAGACATGATTTTTCCCTACAAAATGCAACTAACAAATCAGAAGTAAAAGTCCTCCCTAGTGTTTCTATCAAGTGTTTCCCTCACAAAGGTGTTTCACTCAATCAAATATCACTCAGTGAATTCTCAAAGTTTGAATAGGACTAACAATCAAACCCCAATATGTTTCTCTTATGAATCAATCAGTAAATCAAGTAAAGATAGAAAGAAGAGAAAGAATATAAAGAAGAGAAAGATGAGATAAGAGTTTTGTTTGAAGAATAGAGAAGTTTCAAGGAAAATGGATGAAGAAGATGAATGGTTTTTTCCTTTTGCTTTCCTTCTCTTTTGTTTTTTTTTTCCTTTGCTCTTTTTTTTTTATTTTTGTTTTTTTAGAAAATAAAACTGAAACAAGAAAATAGAAGATGAACACATAGGAAAGAAGATGAAAAGATAGAAAAAAAAAGAAGATGAATAGATGAAAAGATGAGAAGATGAACTGATTTATAGAATACCAAACTTTTTGAGTGGAGCTCTGATACCACTTGATACAATCCTCCAAGATCTTACACTCTAAAGTTGGTAGTGATAATCCTTAAATCCAATAGAAGCAGAAACTCTTAAGGAAAAGGCGGTGGAACCTTATAATTGTGATGCAGGTAGCTTCAATAGTGAGAATATTAAACCCACCATTGTATACTAACTCATACTGCAAACAACTAACTTCAGTTGGTACAAGGGCCACACAAGTGTGATAAAGAACACTTGTTAAACTGGATTGATCCCCTAGATATGACACACCAAGACATATTGAAATGTTCACAAGGAACAAAGAGACTCGCAAAAGGTTTTATAAAAAAAAGCTTGTTTTCTCGAATGAGATTACATGTGGTTAAATAGAAAAGACTTGGAGTATGCAAAGGGCCGAACTCATGGTTAAAGCAATAACTAAACAAAGACTGAATGGAAACTAAGTTGAATGACTCTAGAACTTTAAAACTGACTTTTGAAGTAGTCTAATTTCTGGATTGCCTTGAGGATCAGTTTGCTCGAATTGCATAACCTAGTTTGCTCGAAGTAGTGCTGTAGGGACCAATTTCACAGTTTTCACCATTTGCAGTCTTAGTAACTTTATAATCCATTTGCCTCATTAAAACATTTCCTTGGCAACTCTATTGGGACAAAACCAAGGATAAGGACAAAAGTAGAAATGATCACAAACCCATTAGTGATCTTCTTGGACCTGTCTTGATAACAAAGTGGGTAGAATCAAGTCTTCTCCAATCCAGTCCAAATAATCCTTAGGAGTGAACATTTGATCTTGTAGATCTCCAATTCCTTTCCTGAAATCAATGAGAAGATGAACCAAAGTTGGTTGGACTTGATATAGTTCTTCTCCAAATAGTTTGGGAATGCCTTCCTTGTTCAGACTTGCTTGAATAATCCCATTAAGTGCATCTTGAAACTCCTTTGCTCCTGCTCTCATCATGGATCCTTCAAGTACAAGTATTGCATTTCCTGGTTCAAGCTCGGTCTCCTTAGGTTCAAGCACATCTTCCACTTGATCATCTTGGTTGCCTTCCATCATCACATCACCCTTAATGGCTTATGCACGTAAGTTTCAAGAATGTTTTCTTCACCGGTTTACATTTAATTTTGCAGAGGTTACATGCCCCCAAAATATATGGAACTCGGCGAGTTGTCAACCAAATATGATGTGTATAGCTTTGGGGTCTTAGTTCTTCAGATTATTTGTGGCAGGAGAAACAAGAGCTTCCTCCCTTTGGGTCTGAATTTGGTCACACACGTGAGTACCTAAAGAACAATCACGTCTTAAAGTATATGATCATATCTAAGTGTAAGTTCTTGATTGAAGATTAAATTATGTTATAGGCTTGGAGGCTGCGGAGGGACGGGTCACCATTACAACTCGTGGACAGAATAATTTCAGATGATGATACGAGTTTAGAAGTGACAAGATAGTTATAGCATCCGTATCCGAGAAAATTCGGAATGATCGTACCGGACAAGGTATTGTCCAAGGAATAATCGAGCCAAGGGTCGGATATTGGCTGGGAATGAAGGTTCAGACTATGGTCGGGTGATGACCGAGGGAATAATTGGGTGGTGGCTGGATAGCCGAGCCGGACGGACCATATCCAAGGGAAACAGGGTCCAGTCCGTGGGAAATGGGATTTATCCGAGAGTCTAGGAGGTTAGTCCGAGTGTCAGTGGACTGTCTCCAAGGGAAAAAGGGAAACCTCCGAGAGAAATAGAGGATTAGTCGAGGTGGGACAAGTTATCCGAGAGAAATAGGAATATCCGGGTGAAAAATGTAAAACACCTCGGATAAGAGCAGTTTATCCGAGTGAGAAGGGGATTTGGGCCGTGGGCCAAGTGTTTGGTCGGCTATTTTGTGGTTTATCGAGGGAATGGTCAAGCCGGTACAGGAAATAGCCGAGAGAATCGAATCGGACCGGGATAAAACCTACTGGAACCAGGAAAACGTCGGATAAGTCCGGGTTATCTAGGGTTTTACGAGTTTATAAGGGATTTTGAGACTTTTCTCGGGAGAGTGGTGTTTATTCGTGAGCAATAAAGCAAAGAAAGAGAATAGTCGAGAGAAAACCCAAAGAAAAGCACTTTATCTCGAGGACATCCGAGAGAGATCAGGTTATCGCCGAGCAGATCCGACCATCGCCGAGATAAACTAAGTTTGGTTCGAAGAAAGGTGAACGGATCGAGAGATAGCCGAGGGGAAAAGGATCGGATCGTACGGACAGCCGAGAGATTCTTAAGGAGATCGGATATCTTCGTTTTGGTGCGGTTTTCATCGGGATTTCTTCTGACCAATCTGTTTTCAGCCTTGTTTAAGGTGAGTGCGTGACTGTGGTTGGTGTCTAGAACCGTAGGATTGCTAGGGTTAAATGTTTGCATGTTGATTGTGTGATTTTCATGTTATGTGTTTAGAACTGATAAACAATTCTCATGTTATGATATATTATGGTGTTTACCGTGGCATAGATGATGTCTAGCTAACCTCAGGGTAATCCGGATCATGTACTAGCTTAGGGGATGTGGGATTCTCGCTGAAGTAGACATGGGTCTTAAAAAGGGATTGAACTTGGTTGGTTAAGTTAGATGATCATGGGCGTTTGATATTGTTATGTCTATTGCGAATTGATTGTGTTGAATATTGAATCCGAAAGTTTGATTGCGTGTTTGGTACTGACCAGGTGTTACGGGATGACCGTACTCACTAAGTATTTATGAAATACTTATGCCTCTCTTCTTGAGTGTGTAGGTACTAAGCAGTAAAGGGGCGAGACCAGGCGGCAGTGATGGATATGGATGGATCGGGATTGGGTTTTATTTATGTTTAAGACGTTGTGCTTTGTCTTATGGTTTTGGTGTTTGATCGTTAGGTTGCTAGATGATCAGTTGTAATCGTTAGCGAACCTTGTGCTTTAGTATTTGATAACCCCGAATCATGTTTAAGTGTTTTATGAAAGTTAAATAAATAAGATGATTTGTTTTATATTCCGCTGTGTGTTGATAAGAAAGAATAAGAATAAAGGAAAAAGTTCAAAAAATATGGCTGAGTATAGAAACGGGCTTAGAGGATGTAGTGGGACACAACCGCGGTATGGTTTAACGGGTTGGGTTACCACAAGTTGGTATCAGAGCGTTTTAACGCTTCTAGGACTGAAACTGGTGACTGCTGTTGTTTGCTTGTTTGGGGTTTATAGGGGTCTAATCCATTCTTCACTGCCAAGGTCTCGCGGTAAGTTGTTGTTTGGTGTTGTGAAACACGTTTTGAGTTAGCTTCGGCTAACTGGCATTATTGTACTTGCAGATGGTTTATACCAGAAGAACCGTGAGAAACAATGGGGACAACCAGGCTGCGGGGTCTGTGAACTCAGTCAACGGTGATGTTGCTGAGAGGGCAAGGGAAGCCGAGAGACAGGCAGCTGCGGTTGCAAATGAGGCGGCTAGAGTGGCAGCCGTGGAAGCACCATGGAATGCTACGGATGCTGAGAACGTGGCTAGTAATGCTGCGGGTGCAGCTGGGGTTGCTGCGAATGTAGCACCAGTGGGGTTAGAGGCTGTACTTGGGATGTAAGCACAGATACTAGCTAGGCTACCTGCCGTGGCTCCTGCTCTGGCGGTTGCAGCAGCACCACATGTAGTACCACCGGTGGGGGTTCACGCGGATGTGATTGGGGAGGAAGCGGACCAAGTGGAGAGGGTTCCGAGTTACCTCAAGGTTTTGGATCACATGGTGTGGTTGGGAACCAAGTTCTTTGCTGGAGGTTCTACACCGATTGAGGCAGATGAGTGGAGGATGAGACTGGAACGGAATTTTGAGTCTATCCGATGTCCAGAGGGTTACAAGAGAGACATAGCCGTGCACTACTTGGAGGGTGATGCACACACGTGGTGGAAAGGAATCGTTGGAAGGCTGGTGAATGTGAATTGCTCATATGAGACGTTTTCAGCGATGTTCAGGAGTAAGTACTTCCCACAAGAAGCTTACAACGAGTTGGAGAAGACGTTCTTGTACCTTAGTCAGGGGACGCTTACAGTGAGGCAGTATGAGACTCAGTTTAACCAGTTGAGAAAGTATGTGTCTCATGAGTTTGACACGGAGGAGAAGCTGATTCGCAGGTTTATGAGTGGACTGCGAGTTGAGCTAAGGAACAGATGTGTTGTTCGTGACTTCAGGACAGTTGCTGAGCTTGTTGAGAAGGCGGCATTGTTGGAGTCAGGACAGGCAGAAGCTGCGTTGATGTAAGCTGGGGCTGGTATAGCCGTGACCAAGGCGGGTCAGTCTAGTGGACAGAACCGGAAGTTTGGGAAAAGAGTACCGAACAAAGGATCTGGGGGACGCAGCGTGTGCAGCAAGTGTGGCAAGGCTCACGTTGGCGAGTGTAGGCGCGGTGGTAGTGGATGCCACAGGTGCGGGAGTTTAGAGCATTGATACAAGACTTTTTGGGACTTGATTCAATTACCCAAGCTTGTACTAATCAGTTGTAGTATAGCATAGGGTTTTATCAATCCAAAAGGGGAAAATGAAGAAGTAAGAATGCAATAGAAATCCTAATTCAAGCAGATATAAAAGGGGTTTTAGAGCTTCTAGCAACCTAAGTGATTAAGCAAAAACCAAACAAACACAAATAGGGAAATAAGCAAGCAAATGACCAAAGTAGAAGTAAAAACAGAGCAAATTCAGAACAGAGCTTAAAACAGAGAAAAGATGGGACTTGAGATGAGATAATTGGTAATAGGGAACTCTTGACTCAGTCTATGATGCTTATAAATTCACACAATGCTATTCCTTATGCATAGAATTCATTTATATGACTAATCCAATCTCTTGGCACTAATCTCTTTGCTAATTACCAAGTCAAGAACTAATTCTCATTAGTGAAATGATATGGAGCAAGCATTAAAACAATTCTATCAACCCTATATTGCCAAATCACTCCCTAGACAGTCAATCTCTTGAGCTAGGATAAGCAATTCTCTTGCAAAGCAGTTCAGGTATTTCATCAAACACTTGGTGGGCATAAAATGAGCCTAAGATCTTAATCAACTTAGCTAGGGCTAATTAAGCATTAAACACAGCAATCAAGAAAGGAAATAGAAGAATTAACACTAAGCAATCATAGATAGAGTCTCAAATTCCCTAAACCTAACCCATCTCAAATCCCTAAAAAGAACTACTTACTAATCACCATTAAAGCCACCAAATCAAGGAGAGAAAGATGACTAATCATGATTAGAAAGCTTAAATAAGATGAAAGATGCAAACTTTTATTGAAATGAAGCAAAGATTCAAATTACAAAATCCAGAGGTCTAAACAAGGAAGAAAGAACTGCTGGGTAAAAGCTTGTCCCCAAAAATTTGGGATTTCCCGTATTTATAGGAGTCTAGGCGAAAATAGCATAATTGTAAATAAAGGGTCTTCGGGCTGAGCTGGTATCGATCAGTTGTGTCGACCTCCAGTGACCAAAATTTATCTGTATCGGTCATCAGTGATCGACACACACGACCGAAATTATAATGGTGTATTTGTGTCGACCACACCAGACCGATACTGGTGATCGATACTGCTCCATTGCGGTCACCAGAGACCGAAAATTTCAGGCCCTGACCGAAAACTTCTGCAGAGATCTTCTGCTTTGATCCTTCTTGCTCCCTTTTGTCCAGCTAGCCTCCTGAATCACTCCCAAAGCTCCTCCAAGCTCCTTTAAGCTCCAAAAGCACCTAAAAACATCCAATATGCAAGGAAAATGCAATCTATACTCCTAATGCAACCTAAGTCTAAAAGGAGAAGAAAGTGGGACAAAAGCTAAGGGAAAATATGCAAAAGAGGACCAAAACATGTACTAAATGCAGCCCTAAATGGTGTAAATATAAGGGATATCAACATCCCCACACTTGCCTTTTGCTTGTCCTCAAGCAAGTAAGAATAAATGGGAGAGTGAGGCTTGAAAGTGGGCATTCAGATTCCAAAAGTGCAAAGGTAAAGAGAAGGTTTTAATGCTCAAGTGCCTAGTTGTAGGATGCAAACACAATCAACTATACTTAAAAGAACCTAGCCATGCTCATCATGTTTCAAAATGATCTCAAATCTCAACTTAGGCAAATGCTCAAATCAATTAACTCTTTAACATTCAATTAAGCTCAGAACATGAATCATGCTTATGCAAATCAAGTGAAGACATTTGGTTGAAAAGGGGTAAGGTTATGAGACAATAATGATCTCATTTAAGCACAGGGTTAAAAACATAAAGGATCACTCAATGAAATGACTTCATCTTAGGCAAAATGCTAAAGGTAAAAGCACACTTATTCATGCAATTCAAAGCCCTCTTCTACCCTTACTTCCCAAAGATGAGTCCTAAGCATTTCTAAACCCAAAAGTGAACCCTCAAAGTCTACCCTTTCCTAAACTCTACCCTTTTCTTTCTTCTTATTCATGGCTGGGGAAACCTTCTTCATTCTGCTTGTGTGGTTGCTTCTTCTTGGTTGGGACTTGCTCTACTTTATTGTAATGGCACCTTCATCACCTTTGGTGGATTGCTCCTGGTCTGATTTTTCTTCTTTGGACCCTCTCTGAGCTTTGTTGTTGGCCCCAATTCTTCCTTTTGAACTTAGAGCTTTTCTTCCCTTTGCTTAACCACACTACTAAACTGTTTCCCCTTTATCTACCATTTCAAATCTTTCCCTTTTCTTTTCAAAAGATAAAAAACATTAAGCTCAAACCACCTAACTCTACCCTTTCAAACCCCAAAAACTCCTATCCTAGAATCAAGCTCAAGATGCAAGCTGATATCTACAAGAGAGCTAATCATTGCCAGCCTTATTCCTAACACTTTTTGCCAAGACAAAATCGAAAATGCAATGCAAAGGCCTCACAGCTCTCGCAATAGTGTTTAGGCTCAAAAGGAGTTTTTGGTTAAGGGTGAGGATGTAATTGTCCCATAAGTATGAGGATCAGCTATTTGGATCAACAAGAGTGGTAGAAAGGAGAAAGATGATCCAAATATGTATATGGTAGCCATGAATTCACTTTTCAATGCATAAGACATGATACTTGAAAGTCCAAATTAAAGTTCAAGTTGATAGAGTTCATTTTCAGAGAACAAATGCTTTCAGAATGAGATGAGAAGACCAAATCTAGCAATCTAAGCATGGTTCAGCCTTAACTTCTAGCAATCATATGATGCATCAAACAACTAAGCACTTGAAAACCCCAAATCTCTCCCCCACACTTAAATTACACAGTCCCTTGTGTAATGAAAGCAATGGAAGAGAGAAGCAACAAAATATATTACAAAAATGAAAAGATGCAATGGTATATAACAATGGAAAGGATGTGGTACTTGGTTTAGTGGCAGGAGTGGTGGGATGATCTTTGTTCCTTGTCTCGATGACTGTTAGTTTTCTCTTCAACTACTGATCCCTCGTGGTATAGTTGGCTCTCATCAGGGCAAAAGCTCAAGTGGCTCCTGATCTCTATGCTTGTTTGCGGAAGGTTTGGAAGGAGAAAATGGGTTGCCGTGTTGGTGTCCTTGAAGAAGGTGTAGATGTGCTGGCTGCCGATGCTCCCTTCAAGGAAATGCCCGCTTCTTAGGTAGTCTAAGTCCATCCATAGTGGTTGTAGGGCACTGTTAGTATGCTCCGCCAGGTTCACGCCACAAGCTATTAGGATGGCTGTCACAATTCCCCCGACGCAGATGTGTCGGTGATTCTTTGTCAAAACCCAGTGTTTGTAGGTGAAGAGGTGGTCCATCAGCATAGCGGTGTAGCAGGGGTACTTGGTGGTAGGCCTGAGAGGTGTTCCATTGGTGCTGTATATCACCAGTGGGTGCATGGCATTGTACATGAAGTCTTTCTCCCTTGCTGTGAGTATATCTGTATCACCCCTTGCGAAGAATGCGTTTGCCAGAGCCATGTGGGAATACCTTACTGCCGGATGCTTCAAATATGTGTTCCTCAAGGTCCCTGCAGTGGATTTGCTAGCCCCCAATACTTCCCATAGCATCTTGTGTTGCCTTTGGCTGATCTTGAAATTGCGCTCCCATGAAGTATATTTGTATGTATCTAAGGCCAGTGCAAGCTTGAAGAAGATTATTGTGAAGGTTTGACCATCAATTTGAGATGATATCCATCCGTCCCCATTCACCAGCTGGCTATCATCATAGTGCACCACTTTCAGGGTAGAGAGGAATTGGTAGGTGAGGTTCATGTAGGATGGAAGAGCTCTTGCCATAAAGTCAGTGAGCCCCATGCCTTCAAAGATAGTCTTGCAGTCCAAGTTGATCCCAAGTGCTTGCATAGTGGAGGCGCAAGGATATCTTGTGGGCTGGAAGCTACATTGGGCGAGTTTTTCCATGAGGATCTCAGCGCTTGGTGATAGTGATGCTTCCTCCCTTTTTAACTTACTGCTGCTTGCTGTTGAGCTGCCCCTTTTTCTCATTGTACCTGAAAGTGTAAAAGCTCAAAGAAATTCTGAGTGCTGATAATGAGGGGGAAGAGAGAGCTAAAGATCTTTGAGGCCAAGTAATGAAGTAAGAAGTTAGGGAGAGTAGAAAGAGCCTATAGATTCATAAATAGATGGGTGGGGAGTGAAGAGAATCAAATGAGTGGAGGACAAGGTCAGAAGTGCTCAGGAGCTTTTTAGACTACAGGAGGGGCCCCTCAAGATTTGAATTGAAACTTCCTTGGCTCCAAACCAAAGGAAGGAGAAATTTGAAAAATTTTAGAGACTTACCTGGATGGAGGTCACTCATGACCGAAATTTGCATTTTCGGTCATGAGTGATCGACACTGGAGACCGATGTGCTTCTTGGGATTTGTATCGGTCATCAGTGGTTGACACACTTGACCGAAATACATCTGATATGATTATATCGATCTTGAGTGATCGATACTGGTGACCGATATGATTTCAAGAATCGTATCGATCAACAGTGGTTGACACGATAGACCGAAAATCATACGGTATGTTTACGTCGACCAAGTGTGGTCGACATGAATGACCGAAAAACTTTCCCACCTTCAAACTTCTTTCCATATCGATCACAAGTGACCGATATGTTGACTGGTGTAGACTGGCTCTACTGATATCAGTCAGTCATGGTCGATACTACTGACCAAAAATATGTGTATCGGTCTATCATGACCGATACAAATGACCGATACCAGCCAGAATACACCTGTTATTTGTCCCATTCTGATCTTTTTAACCTCAAATTCGGACTCCTTATTCCAAACAATATAGCAAAGCATAAAAGATAGATTAAAAAGCATAATATATATATACAAAAGGATACCATGGGACTACCTCCCAAGTGTGCTTGTTTAAATTCCCTAGCTTGACTTTCCTTGGGTGATCATTCTTGTGGAGGTTCATCAAGGCTGATATCCACCTCATCTCCAAGAGACTCACTTGCCATGTATAGCTTCAGCCTGTGCCCATTCACTGTGAAGTCTTCTCCATTCTTGCTGAACAGAGTGAAAGCTCCATATGGCAACACTTCCTTGATCTTGAATGGTCCTGACCATCTTGACTTCAGCTTCCCAGGAAACAGCTTCAGCCTTGAGTTGAATAGCAGCACCTGATCTCCTGCCTTGAAATCCTTGTGTTTGATCCTTTTGTCATGGAAGGCCTTTGTCCTCTCCTTGTAGATCCTAGAGCTCTCAAAAGCTTCAAGGCGGTTTTCCTCTAGTTCATGCAAGTTGATAAGTCTCTTTTCCTGAGCTGTCTTGATATCAAAATTCAGCAACTTTGTTGTCCACAAGGCTTTATACTCTAGCTCAACAGGCAGATGGCAGGACTTCCCATAGAGGAGTGAGAAGGGTGTTCTGCCAATGGGTGTCTTGAAGGCTGTCCTGTAAGCCCACAAAGCATCATCAAGCTTATTAGACCAATCCTTTCTTGTAACACCAACTGTTTTCTCTAAGATTGCCTTGATTTCTCTGTTGGACACCTCCACTTGGCCACTTGTTTGAGGATGGTAAGGAGTAGCAACCCTGTGCTTGACACCATTCTTCTTGAGCAAGCTCTCAAAAACCTTGTTGATGAAGTGGCTTCCACCATCACTGATCACACATCTTGGAGTACCAAACCTTGGGAAGATAATTGTCTTGAAGAGCTTCAGCACAACTCTAGCATCATTTGTTGGACTAGCATTGGTTTCAACCCACTTTGACACATAATCAACAGCTACAAGAATGTACTTGTTCCCATAAGAGGAAGGGAAGGGTCCCATAAAGTCAATCCCCCACACATCAAACAGATCCCCTTCCAGGATAGGATTCAGAGGCATCTCATCTCTCTTTGAGATGTTTCCTTTTCTTTGGCAAGCATCACATGAGGAGATATGGGCTTGAGCGTCCTTGAACAGACTAGGCCACCAGAAACCAGCCTGTAGGACCTTGGAGGCTGTCTTGAATGTTGCAAAATCTCCTCCATAGGCTGAGCCATGGCAATGGTGCAGGATTCCTGGAATCTCTTCCTCAGCTACACACCTTCTGAACAACCCATCATTCCCTCTTTTGTATAAATAGGGCTCATCCCAAAAGTAATGGGAGACATCCCTTAAGAACTTCTTCTTCTGATGGGAGTTGAGGGTATGTGGTATCTGTCCAATCACCAAGTAGTTTACAAAGTCAGCATACCAAGGTAGTTTATCTTCTTCTAGGCCCTCCACTTCTGCTTTCATGACTCCTAAAGCATGCAACTGTTCCTCTGGTAGAGTATCATCAATTGGGACGAAGTCATCTATCCTCAGTCTTGAGAGGTGATCAGCAACTCCATTCTCAATGCCTCCTTATCCACAATCTCCATGTCGAACTCTTGCAAGAAAAGAATCCATCTAAGAAGCCTTGGTTTGGTGTCCTTCTTGGCATAGATGTGTCTCAGCGCAGCATGATCTGTATAAACAATCACCTTGGAGCCTACCAGGTAGCTCCTGAACTTCTCAAATGCAAAGACAACTGCCAAGAGCTCTTTCTCAGTTGTAGCATACCTTGACTGAGCCTCATCCATAGTCCTACTGGCATAGTAGATGACATGAAGTTTCTTGTCAACTCTCTGCCCCAAAACTGCTCCAACTGCATAGTCACTAGCATCACACATGATTTCAAATGGCAGATCCCAATTTGGTGCTTGAACTATTGGTGCTGATATAAGAGCTTGTTTGAGAGTAAGGAAGGCTTGAAGACAGTCTTCATCAAACACAAACTCTGTTTCTTTACACAACAATCTTGTCAAAGGTCTTGCAATCCTTGAGAAGTCTTTGATAAATCTTCTGTAGAAGCCAGCATGCCCCAGAAAACTCATGATCCCCTTGACAGTCATTGGAGGTTCTAAATGCACCATTACATCAATCTTAGCCTTGTCCACCTCTATTCCTTTCTCTGAGATCTTATGCCCCAAAACAATCCCTTCTTGCACCATGAAGTGACATTTTTCCCAATTCAGGACCATTTTTGTGTCTTCACATCTTTGGAGAACCTGAGAAAGGTTAGACAAACAGACACCAAAGGAGGATCCATAGACGTTAAAGCCGTCCATGAATACCTCCACCATTTCTTCAAGAAAGTCAGAAAAGATAGCAGTCATACATCTTTGGAAAGTAGCAGGAGCATTGCATAAACCAAAAGGCATTCTCCTATAAGCGAAAGTTCCATATGGGCAAGTAAAAGTAGTTTTTTCCTGATCATTGGGATGGATAGGGATCTGAAAGAATCCACTATAGCCATCTAAAAAGCAGTAATACTTATGATTTGCTAATATTTCTAGCACTTGGTCTATAAATGACAAAGGGAAGTGATCTTTCCTAGAAGCAGAATTTAGTTTTCTGTAATCAATACACATTATATGACCAGTGATTGTCCTAGTTGGTATTAGCTCATCATTTTCATTTTTAACAACAGTGATCCCTCCTTTCTTAGGTACCACATGGACTGGTGAGACCCATGTGCTATCTGAGATGGGATAGATCACTCCTGCTTCAAGCAACTTCAAGATTTCCTTTTTTACTACTTCTTTTAAATTAGGATTCAACCTTCTCTGAAGTTCAACAGAAGTTCTTGTCTCATCCTCTAGATGGATCATGTGAGTGCAGAGGTTAGGAGATATGCCTTGGATATCATCTAATGAATACCCAATAGCTTTCCTAAACCTCTTCAACACTTTAACAAGAGCCAGGATCTCATCATCATTGAGGCTATCATTGGCTATAACAGGGTAAGTGGAGTCAGGACCTAGGAAAACATACCTTAGCCCATGAGGAAGTGGTTTGAGTTCCACCTTTGGTGCCCTGAGTTCGCTCCAGTCCTCATTTGAGCTGCCCTGCTTCTTGGCGTCAGCTTCCCTACTTGGGGAACTAGTCTCCTGAGCTGAGAAGACTTCTCTTTCTGTGTATTCCAAGCTTTCAAATGGCTCTTCCTCCTCAAAGAACCCGTGGGAGTCAAGTTTCAGCTGATAACCCAAGCTTTCCTTATCCAAGTACCCATCATCTACATGCTCACTTGTCAAAGCCACTTGTAACTTGTCCTCACAACACAGCTCTTCTTGGAGTTCATCATTCAACTTCTCTAAAGTGTCAATCTGGAATACTTGACCTTCAATAGTAGGCTGCTACATGATCTTCTTGATGTCAAACTTTAAAGACATGTCCTTACCCAACTTCAGGTCAATCTTCCCCTTTTTAACATCAATGACTGCTCCTGTTGTGGCTAGGAATGGTCTCCCAAGAATAAGAGGGTCTCTAGGCTCTTCATCCATGTCAAAAACTACAAAATCAGTAGGTATTTCTACACTCCCAATCCTTAGTGGTACATCTTCAAGCAACCCTTTGGGATGTCTTACTGACCTATCAGCCAATACCAAAGAGATTCTGCAATCCTTGAACTTACTGAAGCCTAGGCGCTGTGCTACAGAGTAGGGCATCAAGCTGACACTAGCTCCAAGATCACACAAACATTTGTCAAACAGGAGTGGACCTATAGATCAGGGTAAGGTGAAGCTCCCTGGATCTCCTAGCTTGTTAGGAGTCACTCTCTTCTGCTGAATAATGGTGCTACATTCATGTGTGAGAACTACCATTCCCTGCAGATCTTTGGTTCTTTCAGCAACAGCATCTTTCAGGAATTTCTGGTAAGGGGGGACCAAAACAAAGGCATCTAACAGCGGCATTGTGAGCTGGATCTTCTTCATCTGTTCATCAAAGAGTCCCTTGTATTTAGCAACCAGCTGCTTCTTAAACCTTCCAGGAAAAGGTATTGTAGGCTGATAAGGAGGAGGTATGTATTTTGGTTCTTTGGCTAACTCCTTAGAAGCCTCCTTTGTTTTGCTTTTAGTAACCTCCTTGTCTTTGGCTTTCTCAGAAATCTTTTCAGCTTCAATCATTCCATCTCCTGGAGTATCTTCCTTTTGTTTGACCTCCACCCCCTCTTCTTGTTCCTCAATGTCATCATTGGGTATAGAAGGAGATACTCTTGGTGGAAGTTGCTTCCCACTTCTGAGAGTGACAGCTTTGATATACTCCTGTGTGAGTGAAGAGGTATAAGGGGTAGATAAGGTTTCTAGTTTGTTGATCTTGATGTTGAGAGGAGTGATGTGGGACTGTAATTTGGAATCAGTGTCCTTGTTGATTTCATCAGTCATGCTTCTTTGAATATCAGCGAGGTTCCTTTGAATCTCAACAGCCATCATCTTTTGCAGTTCTCCAGTTTGAATTTGTTGAAGTTGGAGGAACATCTCTTTGTAATCCAGATTATGTGAAGGTGAAGAAGAGTTGATACCAACTGTGGGAGGTGATGAAGCTTGGTGCTGTGGAGAGTGAATGTCCTCAATGGACTGGTGTAGATAGGCGTCATTTGCATGAACCATGAGTGG
The DNA here is from genome assembly GCA_911865555.2 of Thlaspi arvense. NCBI lineage: Eukaryota > Viridiplantae > Streptophyta > Magnoliopsida > Brassicales > Brassicaceae > Thlaspi > Thlaspi arvense. Next base: position 598,429 of record CAJVSB020000081.1, read on the forward strand.
CGCCCCTTGTTATTGGATAGCTTGTATATGGTTCTCCTTGTAAAGGTTTGGTGAGAGGTCATTGGGTAGGAGTCTAGTGGTTGTATTGAGTAGTAGGTCAACCTTCCCTTGCAGCACTTTGATCTCAGAGAGTGCTGTTGCTAGTTCCTTGGAGTGTTGCTCTTTGTCATCCACATAGTCCCCATTGCTGAGTGCCATGTTCTCCACTAGTACCCATCCTTCATCTACATCCTTTCCAAGGAAGTAGCCATTACTAGCTGTATCCAGGAGAATTCTGATCTTGGAGAGGACACCTCTATAGAGTGTGGATAGAAGCATTTCCTTAGTGAAACCATGATGAGGGCACTGATGAGTGAAACCTCTGAATCTCTCCCATGTGTCTCCAAAGCTTTCAATGGACCACTGCCTGAAGTTGGTGATCTCATTTCTGAAGTGAGCAGTTCTTGAAGGGGAGAAAAACTTAGTTAAGAAGGCATCTTTACATTGTCCCCAAGTGGTAATGCTGCCTTGTGCTAGAGACTTCTCCCATAGTTTAGCTTTGTCACTAAGTGAAAAAGGAAAGAGTTTCAGCTTCAAACCATCATCTGATACACCACTAAGCTTTGTTAATGTGCATATCCTTTCAAACTGATCTAGATGCTCTAAGGGGTCTTGGTTGGGCAATCCAAAGAACTGCCTTTCTTGGATCATTGTGATGAGGCTGCTCTTGATTTGATATTGATCAGTCTCCATGGGTGGGAGAATTCCTTGTCTTGAAGCATAGTTAGAGGGTACATCAGCAGCACCAATTGGTCTTCTTTCTCTCTGAACCAAAGCTCCTTGCAAACCAGCTTGACCTTGTTCACCTTGTAAGCCTTGAGTTCCTGGAGGACCTTGTGGACCTTGTGGATCAGTGCCACCAGCATACGGATGTGCATCCATGGTTCAATCAGCTGAATTCTGACTGGGCAAACCCTAAATCTCTGACCTTGAACCTCAGATGTAGATGTAGACACTTAAGAGTAAGTGTTGTGGTACCTACAAAAGAAATTCTAGACCAAAAGAGAAATCAGTAACCAAAATCGAAAATAACAAGGCTTGATCTCAAGATCTCTACAAATCCTACTGAACAAAACATTCCCCTAATGGCAACGGCGCCAAATTGATACAAGACTTTTTGGGACTTGATTCAATTACCCAAGCTTGTACTAATCAGTTGTAGTATAGCATAGGGTTTTATCAATCCAAAAGGGAAAAATGAAGCAGTAAGAATGCAATAGAAATCCTAATTCAAGCAGATATAAAAGGGGTTTTAGAGCTTCTAGCAACCTAAGTGATTAAGCAAAAACCAAACAAACACAAATAGGGAAATAAGCAAGCAAATGACCAAAGTATAAGTAAAAACAGAGCAAATTCAGAACAGGGCTTAAAACAGAGAAAAGATGGGACTTGAGATGAGATAATTGGTAATAGGGAACTCTTGACTCAGTCTATGATGCTTACAAACTCACACAATGCTATTCCTTATGCATAGAATTCATTTATATGACTAATCCAATCTCTTAGCACTAATCTCTTTGCTAATTACCAAGT